>CP129448.1:24960000-26160000 GCA_030445155.1 Quercus variabilis | reverse complement strand
CTGCTCATATTCTGGCTAAGTGAAAGTAACACCTGGTGAACAATTTGAAATTAAGCCAAGGTAATGAATTACAGGCCTACAAAGTCAAGACATAAGCCAAAGCAAGACGATAAAACAATAAAAAATACACCCAGATCCATCACAATTCAAAACATGGTGGTTATGAAAAATTTGTGAATTTTCTTTTGTCCATAGACTTTCTCAGTAAGAATTTTTGGTGAATAGTTTGTTAGGTTCTAAGGTCTTAAGATTTTATGTATTTAGAACTCTAATTTGTAATGTTGGCAAACCATGATCAAAACAATGTATTTAGTCTTGTTTAGACTTGCTCAAAGTTGGTTTATTATTGTAAAGTTGGAATCGAGTGGCTGCAGAAGTACTTGGGACTTTCGGCCTGGCTCGATCGATCGATAAAATAGACTCGATCGATCGAAAATTGCACAAGTTGATTATTCTGCAGAATTTTCAACTCAGCCCTACTTCATTAAATGTTTAGGGTTTTATATTTTTACCCTAGGTATTTAAAATAAACCCTAGCCACATTTTTGAAAGTTGCTCCAGTTGAGTTGTTGCTCATACATTGCTGTTTTGTGTAAATCTCTTGTGAGATCTAGAGGAGATTTCCTTTACACAAAATTTAGGGTTTTCAAGTTAGAGATAGTATCAATATCTTGATGATCAACTTGATTGCTGCCACTGAAGCTTAAAGAATATCAAGCGGGGGTGCTTGTAGCTGATTGGAGAATCCAAGAAAGAAGGAGTCCGTGGATTCGGAGCTTGCACGTGGTCGTGTCAGTAAATTCTACTGGTGGGTAGCATTAGGAAGTCAAGCGGGAAGCTTGTAGTCCTTCTGTATGAACTTCAATTCTTTCGCATAGTGGATTCAAGTTTACCTTGAGGATAGCTAGGTCAAATCCTCCACAGGTTTTTACCGTGTGGTTTCCTGAGTCATCATATCTTGTGTTCTTTTATTTTTCGCTGCTTTATATCTTGATAAGATTATTTGATTGCTTTAACCTAGAATTGCATAATTTGACTAAGTAACAACTTTGCTGATTAATCTAGGCTAACCAATCTGGTTGTTTTAAGGGGTCTAAAACCATTCAAGTGGTATTAGAGCCAGTAGCTCTTTTGTTGGAAATTTCTTGATCTCTGAGCTGATCCTTGACCCCTGTTGTCAAGGAGCATGGACACTCTCTGTTTGTTCCTCCTCATTTTGATAGGAACAACTATGCTTATTGGAAAGTAATGATGAAAGCATTCCTGAAATCCATTGATGAGAGAGTCTGGAATTCCATTGAGTACGGATGGGAGAAGCCCACTACTCCTGTGAGTGAATGGCAAACTTCTGAAAAAGAAGCAGCTGGCTTCAATAGCAAAGTTATGAATGCCATCTTCAATGCTGTTTCCATGGAGGAATTTAAGAGGATCTTTAATGTTGAGATAGCTCATATTGCTTGGAAAATCCTCCAAACTGTGCATGAAGGCACAAAGGCAGTTAAGATCAATAAATTGCAACAATTAACTTCTAGATTTGAAAGCATTAGAATGTCTGATGATGAATCTTTTGATGAATTCTATGCTAAATTAAATGATATTGTCAATTCTGCTTTTAATTTGGGTGAAGTCTGTGATCAACCTAAAATTG
This sequence comes from Quercus variabilis, assembly GCA_030445155.1. NCBI lineage: Eukaryota > Viridiplantae > Streptophyta > Magnoliopsida > Fagales > Fagaceae > Quercus > Quercus variabilis. The sequence goes on along the minus strand of CP129448.1, from coordinate 26,158,352 downwards.
TTAGGAAGATACTTAGATCTTTAACTGAAAACTTTAGACCCAAAGTGACTGCCATCACTGAAAGTAAGGATGTGGACTCCATCCCTATTGATGAGCTTGTAGGATCTTTTCAGTCCTATGAGTCTGACCTACCTAAGGTGAACAAATCCAAATCAATGGCTCTTAAGTCTATTGATGATGTTGATGGTGGTGGATTTAATGATGAGCTCTCTGCTACAGAGATTGCCTATCTTGCCAAAAATTTAAAAAACTTTCTTAGAAATACCAACAGAAAGGCAAAAGGTACATACACTGCTGAGCCTAGAAATTTTAGGAAGAATGATCCCACTAAGGTTAATAACTTAGAAAAACCTAAAGAAAAAATTGGTCAATCTTCAAATAATTCTTTGGCTCCTCAGTATTTTGGTTGTCAAGAGTATGGTCATGTGAAATCTGAATGTCCTACATTCTTAAGGACTAAGGGTAAAGTTATGGCTGTAACCCTTAGCGATAATGAGGTTTCCGATGATGAGTCCAGATGTGATAAAGATGGAAACTTCATTGCTTTCACTGCTACTGCTATAGTCAATGAAAGCATATCTGTTGAAGAGAACCCTTTTGATGGGAACTCTCTAAGGATGCAGATCTTCAAAAGGCCTACAATAAACTCTGCAAAATCGCTGCTAGGGATGCTATGAATGTAGAACTTGGCCTAAAGAAAATTGATTCTCTTGAACTTGAAAAGAAAAATTTGCTTGTTAAACTGTTTGATGCTAATGATCTTTTGAACAATGTTAAATCTGAGAACATGCTTTTACTTGATAAAGTTAAAACTTTGGAACATAACTTATCTGTTGCTAGATCTGCTAGTTTTAAACTTGATCACATGCTGAATGTTCAAAAGTATCCTTCTGATAAATCTGGGTTAGGTTATATTGAATGCATCTTTGACTCTACACCGCATTCCACGAATTTTGTTCCTTCTTCTTCTTCTAAATCTTCTGTGAGTGAGGTTGTGAGTGAAACTGTCAAGCCACCTGTGAGTAAGATAGTCAAACCCGTAGAAGTTTCACCTCCTAAGAAGAATAGGGTTGATCTGAGAGAAACAAAACCTAACCTTTCTAAGGACAAGATGCTTGGTAAACCTACTTGGGTGTGTCATTTTTGTGGTAAGTCTGGACACATTCGTCATAACTGTTACAAACTTCAAGCTGCTAAGAGAGCAAACAAACCAAAAGTGTCTGTGTCCCAAGCACAAGATCCTATGACACTTATTGGTAAATTGGTAAAGGTTTTGAACCTTTATTCCAATTTTGGAGTTGAAAATCACTCGAATGTGAATAAGAACTCCAATGCTTGTGATGCATCTAAAAGGTTTTGGATGCAAAAGACTCGACCTAATTGAGTCTTTTTGACATGGTCCTTATCCTTCATTGCTCATTCCTTTGTGACCATTGTTCTTTGGTTTTTGTGTTTTCTTTTGTTTTGTTTCTAGGATTTACATTGCATTACATTCATGCATTTCATTCTAGGATTTATTTGTTTTCTCTTCAATAAAAAAAAATAAAAAAAATAAAAGGAGAAAAGGAGAAAGCAAAAATTATGTTTGACACTATGTTTCTTGATTTTTGAAAAACAAGGTTGGTCTATCTTTTTACACATGTCATGTCTTGTGTACCTTGTTTAACTTTGATGATCTTATTCATTGCACTTGACTAGTTGAAACTTTGTAGTGCATGTTGTGTGGAAAAGATGTGTATGGTTCTTAATCACTCTATCTTAATCATGAAGTCATATGTTATTTCACTATCAGACTTGATTCTTTTGAGAAATGCATAAATAACCATCTCACCACTGTTCACTAGCCAATCATGAACACCTTAGTGCATATCATAAGATTGTGTGCTCGAAAAAGTGTAGCACATGCACAAAAAGAACATAAAGTGTAGCCTCGAATTAAATTAAAACTGGTGTGTACTATTAGGCTTGATGCCAATTCACTTAATTCAAACCGGTGTGTACTATTAGGCTGAATGCCATTTCATACAAATAAGAGGCAAAAATGCAAGAAACTTACAAGATTGCAAGCTTTTGTTCTAGGAGATGTGAGAGTTATAGGATGTAACTCTTTAGGTGATAATCTCTTTTAAATTCTATGTGATGAATTGTATAGACTTTGTATTTGATTGCTATTCACATATCACTTTACATGTATCTCAAGTTTTTACTAGTATCACACACTACACAAGTTACTCTTTGTTAAACACTATACTTGCTAGTGTGTGTGTTTTTGGTCTGACCAACCAAGTTTGAAAATATCTTGAGATTTGTGCACAACATTTTTGTTGCTTGAGAAAATTCAATGAGAGAATGATTGAAACTTGTTTTTGACATATTTTGGGATGAAAAATTTGGGTTTTTGGAAAAGCATTCCATCTCATACTCATGCATTTTACTTTCCTTGTTTAATGCTTTGAGAAGTTGTTTTTCAAAATAAGGTTTGTGTTTTTCAAAACTGGTTTTTTTAAAAAAAAAAAAATTTAGTGAGTCTCTGCCCATTTCGATCGATCCAGTCTGTTTTTCGATCAATCGAAAAAGTGCTTGAGTTTGTTTTAAAAAGTCTAGCTGATTCGATCAATCGAATGTAATTTTCGATCGATCGAAAATCGTGGAGAAGCTTTTTAAAAAGGATCAGATCTGACTTTTTCAAATACTATTCAAACTTTTTCTTTCTCTCTCCAACAAGGCAAGCCAAATATTTCAAATTTTTGTCATTTTCCTTCGAAGTTTTTGCAAAATTTCTCTTTCCTCAAACCGGTAAGACTCTTTTGCCCTTCCTTTTGATTTTATTTTCATGTTTTCATGCATAAATCCATGCATTTAAGGGAGATTTTCAGACTTTGCATATTGGGATTTTCTAATTGATTCAAGCTCTATTTTGTGCAATTGATCATTGGGTTTTTGTGGGGACACATCCTAAACATGATTCTTGCTTGTTAATTTGATCAATTTTGAGTTTGGTGAAAATTGAAAATTCTAAGGTTTGTTCTTGATGGATTTTGTTAAATTGGGTAAAATTTGATGAAATCGGCTTGTTGTATTTATGAAATTAAGCATTATAATCTATGTGCTAAGTTTTGTAATGCTCAATTCATCAATTTGTTTTAAAAAATTTCAAGTGGTTTTCAATTTTTGGGGTTTTTTGATTAGAAATTCCCTACTCAAGCCAATTTTGTCAATTTAATCTCAATTGAACTTAATTGCTTACTGCATTAGTACATGCATCATGGCTTTGCATCTGTTCATGCATCATATAGATTTTCATTCTATTTTTTTTTTGTGCGAACTTGCAGTCTGCCTTGGGTTTTGTTTTCTTGTGTTATTTTTGGTTTTCTCTTTGTGTCTATGTTCTTGCCTTAGCATCATGCCTAGGAAGACTAGAGCCCATAGGACTATTCCCTCTTCCTCTCCATCCCCTCCTTCCTTTAACCGTGAGAGGTTTTTGAGTGAGAAAAACCAAGAGCTTTTTGAGAAACTTAACCTTAAGAGAAAGATTTGGGTTGAGCGTTCTGTTCTGTTAGATGAGCTAGATCCTGGCATTAAGGTAAACTTTGAGCGTTGGGGCTGGTTACCCTTGTTGGACATTTCTAATCCTCCTCCACCTTCTGCCTTGATTAGAGAGTTCTTTTTGAACATCTCTATCCGCATCTATAATTCCAACACTTTAGTAAAGAGTTGGATACGAGGCGTAGAGTACACCATTACTCCTCAGGTAGTGGCTGATGCTCTAGGGGTACCGTTGGTTAGGAATCTTGTTTATCCTTATGACAAGTCTCCCGAGTTGAGCGACGTTTTGTCTTACATCACTGGGACTTCTATCCAGTGGGGTTCTGATCCTAGGATCACTTCTGCTGAGCTCTCCGGGTTGCACTATCTGTTCTTTCGAATAGCTTGTCATTCCATCTGGCTCATTTCTCATGTTCACACCATTCCTCTTGAGAGGTGTGTATTTATGTACACTCTGATTACTGATGCTCCTATTAGGTTTCCCCATCTCTTTCTTTGTTCTTTGAACGATGTTTATAGGAGTTCATCTACCTCACATGCTCTTGTTCATCCTATTTTCATTCATAAGATTTTGCTCTATCTTGATTTTAGTGACTTCCCTTCCTCTAAGCCCATTCATGTGATAGCTCCCATAGGTGCGTCTTTTCTTAGACAGAAGGCCGCTCATCTTTGAGCTGGTTCTAAACACCCTAGGTCTGAGCCGTCTAGTAGCGCACCTCCTCCTTCTTCTTCTATAGGTATTGCTAGTGAGGATGTTCCTGATCCAGTTGGTGATAATGCTGCTGCTGCTGATGTTCCTCCACCTCCTTCAACCGACTTTGATGTTTGTCGTACTCTAGAGACTGTCGTGACCGTTCAGGTAACTCATGGTCAAATTTTGGTGGACTTACTAGATGAGATTCGTGCTCTCCGAGCCGATTTAGCGCGTCTTCATTCACCCTCACCACCTCCTTTTGATGGCGACTCATGATTGCTCTTTGGCATTCCGTCACAAAAAGGGAGAGTCGAGTTTTGACTTGACTTGTAGAGAGTTTTGTTGTTAGGGGGAGATTTTTTTTGTTACTTTTTGAGAGGAGCTTGTGGAGTTTTTAGATTGTATCTAGGTGCTTCACTTTGTATATCTTTTTTTTTTTTTTTTTTGATATTCATGTTAGGGGGAGTAACATTGATTGATATACATATTTTTTTTCTCATTGATTCTTGTTGATTTGTGATTCACGGCTTATTAATTTATATTTATGAGTTGATCATTCATATATATCTTTATTTTGTGTTGTGTGAATCTTACAAGAATGTTATACCTGTTGTTTTACTCTTTTTTGTCACACATGCGTTTATGCGTTTGTTGAGTATTTCAGGAATATACAGGTTAATTCAACTAAGCTGCTGTCTACACTTGCAACCGATGGATGGTAGTTAGGCTGAATTTGAAGTTTATGAGCATTTCTTTGTAAAGGGCTTTTTACTTGTAAAACTTTGAGCTTTTAATTAGGGTTTTGTCACGGATTGCCAAAGGGGGAGTTTGTTAGGTTCTAAGGTCTTAAGATTTTATGTATTTAGAACTCTAATTTGTAATGTTGGCAAACCATGATCAAAACAATGTCTTTAGTCTTGTTTAGGCTTGCTCAAAGTTGGTTTGTTATTGTAAAGTTGGAATCGAGTGGCTACAGAAGTACTTGGGACTTTCGGCCTGGCTCGATCGATCGAAGAATAGACTTGATCGATCGAAAATCGCATAGGTTGATTATTCTGCAGAATTTCCAACTCAGCCCTACTTAATTGTTTAGGGTTTTATGTTTTTACCCTAGGCATTTAAACTAAACCCTAGCCACGTTTTTAAAGGTTGCTCCGGTTGTATTGTTGCTCATATATTGCTGTTTTGTGCAAATCTCTTGTGAGATCTAGAGGAGCTTTCCTTTACACAAAGCTTGGGGTTTTCAAGTTAGAGATAGTATCAATAGCTTGATGATCAACTTGGTTGCTGCCATTGAAGCTTAAAGAATATCAAGCGGGGGTGCTTGTAGCTGATTGGAGAATCCAAGAAAGAAGGAGTCCGTGGATTCGGAGCTTGCACGTGGTCGTGTCAGTAAGTTCTACTGGTGGGTAGCATTAGGAAGTCAAGCGGGGAGCTTATAGTCCTTCTGTATAAACTTCGATTCTTTTGCATAGTGGATTCAGGTTTACCTTGAGGATAGCTAGGTCAAATCCTCCCCAGGTTTTTACCGTGTGGTTTCCTGGGTCATCATATCTTGTGTTCTTTTATTTTCCGTTGCTTTATATCTTGATATGATTATTTGATTGCTTTAACCTAGAATTGCATAATTTGACTAAGTAACAACTTGGCTAATTAATCTAGGCTAACCAATCTGGTTGTTTTAAGGGGTCTAAAACCTTTCAGTCTTGGCCCTCCCGGGTGGCCTGTTATTCTATCATACTAAACATCTAAGTTGATTTGTTTTTAACTTTTAACTATTTCTTTTCAAATTTGTTTTATGTATGAAGAGTTATTATCTATATCTTATATTTTTTATGATTTGCCTAATAAACACGATTTTGGACATCCCGATTCCGTTGAAGAACATCATTAACAGTTACTTATTTGTTAGTCTTCTTTAGTGGAACTTTTTAATCAAGAGCTAAGGAGTGGAAAAAAACCGAGTAGGTCATATATTTAATGGTGGATTTCAAAAGTTTAAATTCAATAAGGACTTCGTACAAAACCCTTGTTTACACCTTCCAATAGCAATATACCACATCAGCATTTCACAACATAATAAATTAAATTAGAGCTTGCTGCACACGTATGCTCATTCTTACCTATTTCACAAACCTTTGAAGCCATCAGACTAAAATCTCATCCTACCACCTCTAAGAACCACCAAACCTCCAACCCATCAAAGACACTGCCAAGCAAAGCCACCAAAGTCGCTGTTGGAGCTGCTTTTGCTTGGTGACCGCGACCCCAAGGATTTTGTTTCCTTCTTTGATAAAAGGGTTCAAATCCAGTTAAAACGATTAAAACTTTTCAATCAAAAAACAAATTGGAACTTGGGATTTGAATTTTTGAGATTTAAATCTATGGATTTTTCTGAAGCTATGTAACCGTGAAAAAAGAGAAAGACAAGTAGCTAGCTTTCAAGTTATCTTGGCAAAACTGGAATCTATAGGTGTGGGCGTCAAAAACTATCCTTGCTAAGAATACAAACAGTATCCTCAAGATGGTGTTTAAATGAAAGTCACAATTTATTGATCTAAAAAGATAGGGAAAAACACTCCACAATAGGAAACTCAAACAATTGATTTAATGAACACCACTTGTATTTCAAATGAAATAGCACATTACAATAGGAAAAACTCTCCTTCTCATGGTGTTGCACTATCACAGATTAGAAGTTTTCTCTATATTTCTCTCTCTATTCTCTTTTTCCATCACCCCCTCTATTTGCCTATCTCTCCCCCCCCCCCCCCCCTTTTTTTATATAGGCACATTTCTTGCCCTACCTTCTAGCTGTCCTGTCTCCAGTTGGATTCTCAGGGATGTTTTCCATCTTCTTTATTGGTTTCCTCCCCTTCCTTCTCTTGGAACATGACTTTTGGAGGTGTTTCTACTATTCAAGTTGTCTCATATGCATTCAATGCGGCAGAGGTTAGGTGAAAGTCCCTTCATTAATGCGGAGGTAAAGATCTTTGCTATTCTTATGTGTTTTGGAAGATTTTCCATGGTTCAAAGTGCCAGCTATAGGTACACTGTGAATTATCCGCATATACTTCCTCAGATGAGACTTTGCTTCATGTATTTTATTGTTAACTTCGTGGGAACAATCTGTGAGGATTTCCTTTGCCTTCTTAATGCTTGAGCTGGCCTTATTCTACTTCATAGGATCCTCTAAATAATTAGGCCTTACCTTAAGTGTATGGGTCTGACCATTCTACTCCACTAGGTCCAACAGGTATTTAGTCCTCGGGTCTGGGTGAGGACTCTTTGACTCCCCACAATAGCCCTCCACAATCTCCACATCATCAATACTGAAGTGGGAATCGTGGTTTAAGATAAACGGGGCTAATCATTAACTATCATTTAAGGAAAGTGGCGACATTAGATAATTAATGCCCTGGATACGCTTGAGCTCTCTACCCCACGATTAAAGGCATGTGTTACCAAACGGATGGCTAGATTAGGATTTTGGAAAATGGAAAAAGGGTGGGAAACAAAAGGTCACTTCTACCATTAGCTAGTTTTTGGGTTCCTTTCTATTGTTTTCCTCACAAAACAAATTTTTCTTCTTGTTGCTGTGATTCCCTCCGGTGATCTTTAGGCGATTTCATGTGTGGTTTTTCCATTGTTCTTGTTTTTAAGTCCACCATTTTCCTTCTCACTGCTTCTTTTCATTACTTTCTTTCTTACTCTTTTTCTCTTTTTCTTCAACCCCTTAGTAACCCATAGACAATGGGAAAATTTAAACCCATGGTTGACACACCTAAAAGGTTAGCCAATTTTAAGAACGCATATAACATCCTTAATAATGTTAAGGTGAGGTATAGCCCTGAATTCGAGGTAATAGTCTCGATAGGGGAGGGGGGGAAGGAGGATAGGGTAGTGGTTCCCTTAGTTTCCATTGTAGATGGGGGAGTTAGGATCCCCATGATTGATTTAATTAATTACCAACTTTTTGAGGCATTTTAAAGTCTACTGTGATCAATGTTCACCCAATGTGTTTAGAGTGATTGTTAGTGTATATGTCCTTAACAAGAGGCTTGGCATAAAGTTAACTAAGCACGATATTAATTATATATATAGCTTCCAAGATAGTAAAACCTCTGGGTTTTACTTCAAAATTCGGCATAGGGAGGTGAGATATATCTTGGGCCTTTCAGATTCCGACAAAGAGACAAAAGACGACTATCTAGTCATCTCAGAGAATTGGTACTCGGTGGAATCCATTGCCCTATAATTGTAGGTAGAGCAGATGGGTAGATATTGTTTTAGGAGTTTTTCATTTACCTGCTTCTTGCATATCCGAGCTGCTCATCATATTCTTCTTGCTAATCCTTATTATTTATGTTTTTTTCAGAGGTCCAAGCTTTTAAAAAGAAAAGGCCATTGATCAATTCTACCGACCTAAGCAGATTGTTTAAGGCCTCCCATATACCTACACTCAAACGAGCAACTCCGGGCAGCTTATCTCATTCTCAGATATTCCCCGCATACAAGAGCTTTCAGGTTGCGAGGAGAGCTATTACCAAGAATCACCCGCTGCTTCCTTATATCAACATTCGATCCAAAGGGTATATCTTGTCCCCATCTGAGAGAGCTCAAAGAGAGAACAAAAGATGGCATAGCAATTCTCCCCCTCCTTTTACCCCAGTAGACCTAGGGGTCACAAATGCTGCTCCTGCTCCAGTTGACCATCCATGACCTAGGAGGAAAAAGAAGATGGGCAACTTTTCTTCTCACAATCCTTCTCAATCCATCAAGAACCTGAAGTTCAAACTACCATTCCCTCGGAGGAAACATCTGCCGAGATGTCATTTTAAAGAGGACGGGTCACACTTAGCCAAATTTTGGCTACCCTTTTTGTTGCTTAGGCTCAAACTCCACCTGTTCTTCCAAGTGAAGGCACTACTACACCTAATGCCCCTCCAGTTACTTTGGTGGCTGCTACCCCTACTTAAGAAACTAGAGCTGGGTGAAAATGTCCAAGAGGGGCGAGTTCAAGCCAACATGTGATGGCACTTAATCCCAAGAACTCCCCTCTTGACTTGGGTGATGCTCTTGCTGACCTTATTGGAGCCCCGGCCTATATTAAGGCCCTTATGGTGGACAGCGAGCCTTTCTCTGCTACCAATAAAGTTAGGCCCTAGAAGGAAGGTCATAGGGGCAAAGTGGCTAAGTGTGGGCAAGACCCTCCTCCTTCTCGAGGACAAGAGCCACTGAGCGAAGTGGGATAATGAATCCCTTTCGCTGAACATGAAAAGGGAGGCCATCATGGTAATATATCATCCCTTTGGAATTTTCTTCTTTCCCTCTTATTTTTATACTTACATACTTTTTTACTCATTTTCTCGTAGGGGTACCAATGCTTTGGGGTGAATGAGGAGAGGTATCTAGCAGCCAAAGCCAAAGCAGATAAGCTAAGTAATGACAATGAGGATATTCTGAAGAAGATCTCTGATGTCATGAATAAGTTCTTCGAGTCTGAGAAGATTCAATTTGAGGCTGAGGAGAACACCAAGGCCATAACCCAGAGGAAGGAGGCCTAGAAAAAGAACTGCAAGAGGTGAAAAGGCCTTTGAGGAAAAAGATGCCGGGCTGAAGGATTATGTGGTAGCAGACAATGTCAAAGTCCAAGCCACCTATTACCGGGGCCAATATGGTTGCATTGCCTCTGTGAAGCTTGATGTGTAGTAGAATTTACAAGTTTATTTCTCAAAGGGGTGGATTGTGGCTCTGGACAAGATGCAGGTGGAAGCTTTATCCGCCCTGAGGCAGGCTGACTACATTTGTATCCCTTCAGAATTAATCATTGTCCCAAACCCCGAGATCCAAGCTATCACTAATGATGAGTCTCCTGTCCGAGAGGTTGAGGGGGCTGGCCCAACTGTTGCGTCGGGAAGAGAGGTGACTCGCTCCGCAGTTGTATCCACTATCGAAGAGGCAGTTCGACCTTAGTTTTCTTTATTTTTCTTGCATTTCAAAACATTTCTTTATTTTGCCCATTTTTAAGGGCCTCTGTTTTGTAATGATTAACTTACTTTGGTACTTTGAACTTTTATGCTTTATGATTTTATTTATCTAAGAATATTTCTAAGTTCTTATACTCATTTACTCCTCTAGTTAGCATTCCTTAAGTCAATTTGTTGCTTGGAGTTTGGTTTGAGGTTGAAATTTTAATTTTTACGAATTATCCGAGCTGGAGACAAAGTTAGTTCTGCAGGACATATTCATATGCTTTTCTGTTAGGTCTTAATTTCATTTTCGTTTAGTGACCTTGGAGTTAGACCAAGATAGAAAATTCAGTTTTAAACTTACCCAAGGTAAATATAGGGTCAAGCGCCATAGGATTTATTTCCCTTTTCTTGTTCAAGTCTTAATTTCGTTTTCCTTTAGTGACCCTAGAGTCAGACTAAGGTGGAAAACTCAATTTAAAACTTACCTAAGGCAAAGACAGGGTCTAGTGCCACGGGATTTATTTCCCTTTTCTTGTCAAGTCTTAATTTCATTTTCCATTAGTGACCCTTGGAGTCAGGCTAAGGTAGAAAACTAAATTTAAAACTTACCCAAGGCAAAGACAGAGTCTAGTGCCACGGGATTTGTTTCCCTTTTCTTGTCAAGTCTTAATTTCATTTTCCATTAGTGACCCCGAAGTCAAGCTAAGGTAGAAAACTCAGTTTAAAACTTACTCAAGGCAAAGATAGGGTCTAATGCGACAAGATTTATTTCCCTTTTGATAATCTTAGCGCTATAGGTTAGGCTTTCTTGATGTCTGTCACCATTATTTGAATTAAATGAGAATGAAGTATGAGTAATGCACCTCTTTTCATATAATAATCAGTAGTAATACTTCTTTAAATTAGATACATTCCAAGGCCTCACTACAAGTCTTTCATCCAAGTCTTCTAATCGATAAGCTCCAGTTCCAGCAATAGACGTAACCTGATAAGGCCCTTCCCAATTTGGCCCTAGCTTTCCCATGGTAAGGTCTCTGGTATTTCCCAAGACTTTACTTAGCACCAAATCTCCTGATATGAACTCCTTGCATTTGATGCTTTCATTGTATCCACAACTAATCTTTTGCTAGTAGTTGGCTAGCTTTATAGAGGCAATTTCTCAGTTTTCTTCTATGAGGTCCAAGTGTCTGCAAAGTAGCTGATCATTCATTTCCTCCTCAAATACATTAGTCTACTAAGTAGGTAGTCCCATCTCCACTGGTATTACAGCTTCTGCCCCGTATGTCATTAAAAATGGAGTTTCTCTAGTGGACCGCCTCAGAATGGTTCAATATGCCCACAACACATTGGGTAGTTCTTATGCCCATCTTTCTTTCGAATCATCCAACCTTTTATTTAGACCATTCACAATAGACTTGTTAGTTGCCTCAGCTTGACCATTACTTTGGGGGTAAGACAGGGTAGAATACTTGTTAATGATTCCTAACTCCAAGCAGTACTGGTGGAAAACTTTACTATCAAATTGCAATATGTTGTTCGATATGAGAACCCTGGGTATGCCAAATTGTGTCATGAGATTTCTCCATACAAATATTTTAACATTAGTATCTCGGATATTGGCTAGGAGCTCAAAAACTAGCCTCGCTAAGAATACAAACAGTATCCTCGAGATGGTGTTTGAATGACAGTCACAATTTATTTATCTAAAAAGGTAGGCAATAACACTGCATAATGGGAAACTCAAACAATTGATTTAATGAACATCGCTTGTATTTCAAATGAAATAGCACATTACAATTGGAAAAACTCCCTGTACCATGGTGTTGCACTATCATAGATTAGAAGTTTTCTCTATATTTCTCTTGCTATTCTCTTTTTCCATCCCCCCTCTACTTGCCTATTCCCCCCCCCCCCCCCTTTATATAGGCACATTTCTTGCCCCTATCCTTACAGCTGTCCTGTCTCCAGCCAAATTCTCAAGGATATTTTCCATCTTCTTTATTGGTTTCCTTCCCTTCCTTATCTTGGAACATGATTTTTGGGGGTGTTTCCATTGTTCAAGCATCTCATATGCATTCAATGCGACAGAAGTTAGGTGGAAGTCCCCTCATTAATGTGGAGGTAAAGATCTTTGTCATTCTTATGTGTTCTAGAAGATTTCCTGTGGTTCAATCTGCCAACTGTAATTATGCCATGGATTATCTGCATACACTTCCTCGAATGAGACTTTTCTTTGTGTATTTTATTGCTAACTTCACAGGAATGAGCTGTGAGGATTTCCTTTGCCTCCTTAATGCTCGAGCTGGCCTTATTCCACTTCATAGGGTCCTCTAAATAACTGGGCCTTACCTTAAGCATATAGGTCTAGCCTATTCCACTCCACGGGGTCCAACATGTATTTGGGCCTTGGGTCTGGGTAAGGACTCTTCCACTCCCAACAATAGGCATGTTTTGTGCAAAAGCAATTCTAAAATTTTTTTTTACTACACACAGCTATGTGCAGACTTGCTAGGGCAAATGAATCTTCTTCCTCAAGCCCTGCTATATTCAAGTGAGAACATATCTTCAAAAAAAAAAAAAAAAAAAAAAAAAAAAAAAACCTTAAGGTTTCGTCTTCGGCGACTCAGCTTGATTACATCTCTAGTGGGTTGGAGGTACAATGGTAGGAGGATGGAATTTTAGTCAATGGGGTTGTGAAATTGGGTATGAACGAGGAATTATTGTGTTTGGTAAGTTGCCAAAACTGAGAGAAGAATCTGTAATTGGAATTCAATTTTATGCCATGTATCCTAAATTAATTTTTAATTTAAGATCCAAAAGTAGGACTATATTATAAATATCCATCTATGTGAGTTATTGAATACAAAAACCAAAGAGTCCATAATTAATGAATCATAAAAAAACATTAATAGAAGTGCATCATAATTATAAAAAAAATAAGAAGTAATAAATTTTTTAAAATAAATAAACAAGTTTTTAAAATTTTTTTTATTATAGAGTTTCAACTTATATATTTGATTATATATTTTTATATGTATCCATGCATATGCATAGAATTACAAACTAATTAGAAGGTACAAACAAGGAGTTTTTCACTAGATTCTTATTGAATATAAACTCATAAATAAATCACTCGTGTCTTATATATATATACACACACAAATATTGTATAAATTTTATACATATATAAATGACATATTTATTATAAAATTGGAATATATACAACTAATCACTTTAATCACCAGTTATGCAATACAAAAAACCAAAAAAAAAATTAAAATTAAAATTAAAATATATTTATAACATCCATATTCAAATTTAACAAAAATGTAAAAGTGTTAATACATAATACATAAAGTCAAAATAAAATTTTCATTATAAATTAATTATCACGTGTGGTCCTATGGATTGAAACTTGCAACTATGTAAAAACAAACAAAAAAAAAATCTAAATTATACTTTTGAGAGAGAGAGAGAGAGAGAGAGAGAGAGCTCATGTTGGGTTTTTGTACTGGGCTAAAATATTAGTAGCCCAATAATTTTATTTAAAATCAAGTAGAAAAACACACATAGTAGGCGTAGAATAACATTTGTACTCAAATCAAAACCCAAAATTAAGCAAAAGACTCAATTTAAACCATATGTTCATGTATTATCTGATACATATGATACGATATGATTTATACAATACGCATCTATGTATTATACGATTCATAAACATTTTTTATATAGGCTTACAATATAGAACCTTTTGTACATGATATGATATGTAGCGCATATGGTAAAATATTAAAATAACAAATATCATGGTGGCCACATTTCCTAAATGGGGAATGTTTACTACACACATATTTGTACATATAGTATACACACTCTCCGAAAACAAGAGAAATTGTGACTTCAACTCATGATTTCGAAGTATATAACCGTGACTTGAAATCATGATTTCTCTTTTTTAAAATAAATAAATAAATTGTGTGTACACTGCATTAAATGATGTGTACCAGACATTTCCTTTCCTAAATTACAGGTTACTTATAAGAGAGTGAATTTGGCCTTACCTCATCAATCACGCAATTGATATGTGCAACATAATTGCTGCATCCTGCACAACGATAAACACACTCCTTTGGGTCTCTTTTGTCCTCACAAGCATCACAATAGTACTCACCTGAATCATCTTCCATAAAACAATCTTCAAGGTCAAGCGGGTCTATGTGACATTTATGCTTTATGGTAGAGGGCAGTGGAACGCACAAGAGATGGTAACTGATGTCGCACTGAGCAAATCGTAAATAGGAGCCAGCATCAGCCTTGTAAGATTTGCAAACTTCACACCGGGGGTCATCATCCATTTTTTTGAAAAAAGTAAGGCGGTGGTCGTGTATATTAAACTTTATCGAGGGCATAAGTGAAGTACATTGAAGACACATCTTAAATTTTTTTGCATATATCATCACATCGATAGGAAAAAACAGAGCAATTATTGTGACAAGCATCGCAGGAATTTCCTGTAGTAGCTTTGCTCGGGACACCAATTAGACGATCATGCAAGAGAGAACTATGTTGCATCTCTTTGACAGGTTCCAGACAATCTTGATGGATGAAGAATTTGCATCTAATGCCATCATACGATGGACCACAAATGCTTTTATCACATACACCACAGCAAAGTTCTTTCTTGTTATCACCGAGGACCTCGAAATGCTTGTGCCTCAAATATTCTACTTTCCCCCTCTTATCCATGGATTTTAAAATCGAGACAGCACACCACCACTTATCACCGTAACAAAGAGTGAGAGGATGCTCCGGGTGAAAAGGATGATCAATCTGTAGTGGGGCTGCAGCACATGATCAGTGGAGATAGAAATCACATTGTTGGACGCAACCGTACATTTGACCCGAGATGACTTGACCGCATCCATAACAAGAAACTGCATGATTGTTCATTTCCTTGTTATAGAGGATCAATGAATGCCTGTGGCTGGAATTTATAATGTGGTTTTGGCCTTCAAAAGTTTCAGTGAACATTAGAGCACATTGAACATCAAGGTAGAAATGACATCTCTCACAGTAGAAGGTGAACTGCCTGTGACATTTTTCATAGAATCTGCAAGTAAACTTAACAATTTTTTGTTGTAGAGTTAGAGGGCATGGGTGGAAGAAATGTTGGATCTCATGTGGCAGCTGAAGACATTATTCATGGAAATAGAATTTGCATAGCAAGCAAGCAAAGGTTGTGTCAAAGCAGGGTTCACCGCAAGCAGAGCAACTAATAGAAACATTTTTCTTTTTTTGAAAGTTAATCAGTGGATGCTTATGGAAGGGATTTTGATAGGTTGTTTTTAGCGCCTCCAAAAAGGACTCACGCATGACGAACTTGCACAGAAAGCAAACGTAGGTTGGCCCATTGCAACTCTCACTGCATACAGAGCACCGAACAAAACCAGATTCACTTTTATAGTAAACGATTGCCAATGGAAGGTTGTGGTCCTTGTGGAAGGAGTCTCACTTCTCTTGAATGTGCTTGAAATTTCTATAATATGAGATGAGATATGCACTGCATGATCTATGAAGATAGATATCGTAATCAGCTGAGCAACCGTAAAATGGATCGTAGAGTTGTTTCTCGCACACATAGCAGTGGGCATCATCATTCATTTTCTTGTCGCTGAGGGACGGTATGGTGGTGGCTGTAATGTGTAATTTCTTGTTCGTCATATTGAATTAAATCGATGAGCATAGAAATGCATGTAAAATCCATCTTGAAATTGCATACATCAAGCGGAAGGTTAAGGCTCGGCATATAAGGTTACAGAAATCGCAACGTTCCCTGACTTTGCTTATCCCAACGTGCAGCATGAGAGGATGATCTGAGTGTAAGGAGATATGGAATCATGTCGAATACTCAGCGCAATCTTTATGAAGGAAAAACCAACATCGCTTGCAACAATAGGAGCTCTCACCTTATATGGTAATAAAAATAATAATTATGTTAATTGCAATGTGAGTCTAGTGTTATGGATGGGCTTCACCTACCGTTGCGACCACTGTAATTTCAAAATGGATGTACCATCCGCGAAGCTGCAGCCAAAGATTCAATTATCCATTCACCCACACCACCCTCTCACGCTATGGCCGGTAAAATCACACTTTTTTTGTGATTTTTGTAACAATAGATGTTACAGTGAATGGGGACAGACCTTCTGTTGTAAGCAGTGCAATTTCATGATCGATCTTGACTGTGCTCGAATGCTTCTTAACTCCGAGTTCAAGCCAATTCAACATGTCAGCCACTAGCATTGGTTGACATTCGATTGGATAGAATCTCCAAATATAAGGTACTGTTCAGCTTGCAGAAAATCATTCTCTGGTGCTACCTATTGTTGCAAGTGATGTTGGTTTTCCGTCATAAAGATTGCGCCAAGTATCCGATAGAATTCCATATCTCCTTACACTCAGATCTAGGGTGACATGGATGGAAGAAGTGTTGGATCTCAGCCGGCAACTCGATGCATGATATATGAAGATAATACTCACAATCGTTGAAAGAATAATTGAGGCCTTCAAACCATCTCTGACATGCATAGCAGTATACATATCTACCTTCTTTAAACTTCTTGTTAAGTCTCAATTCATGCTTATGGCTGAAGTGTTTGATTTTCTTCATCTCTATCGAGTTTAAGTCTTCTTCCTGTGAGTTAAATCATTAATACGAATGCTTACGCCTACTAATTTATACTAATGAATCCTACGATGGCCACTAACAAATATTTTGGAAACCTATTGAAAAATAAATAAATAATAAATCCTTTAAAAAACACTAGAAAACCCAATCATCAATTAAACAAGAAAGAAAGAAAGGAAAATTACCAATAAGGACTTAACTAAAATAATCTTAAAAACTCTTTGAAACAAAGAAAATAAAACCCTATTTTAGAAAATTCTGAAAATTAAACAAAAATAACAAAATACATTAGAAATCTTGTTTTTTGTATTACCACTAAAAAAAAAAAAAGTTATGTAGCCATGTTTTTAAAACGTGGCTATAGGTCAAAAAAACATGGCTATAGGACGATTTGGCTTATAGTCACGTTTTTTTACACCGCATTTTCAAATGTAGCCTCAACCCCGTTACTATAGGCTTTCAAACACGGCCTAAGACTAGGACTTATGGCCACGTTTAAAACGTGGCCTAAGAGCATCTCCAATGGCTTCTTTAAAGCCAAATTTAGAGCATCAACACTCCCAAAACCCACTCCAACAGCTTCTCTATCTCTATTTTTTAGAGTATAGTTGCTACAGTGCTTCTCTATAAGTAGAGAACACTGTAACTTTTACCATTCATCATTCAAATGCTTTTTTCTATTATAATAATTGGGCATTGAATAAATAAATGTTGGATGATGTGTAGTTGTTAAAAAAAGAATAAAGAATGAATAAAAAAATAATATTTAAATGATATAGAGAATAGGATAGAAAATCTGTTGGAAAATATATTTAAAAAAGTGGGTAGTTAAAGATAAAAATCACTGTTCATTATCCAAACAGTACAAAATTTGGAGAATTTGCTGAAGATGCTCTTAGGTGAAAGCTATAGTCATGTTTAAAACGTGGCTATAGGATCGGACCAATGGCCACGTTTAAAATGTGGCTATAGGTGACAACTATAGCCGCATTTTTTAAATGTGGCTATAGGACATATTTTTAGCCACGTTTAAAAACACAGCTATAGCCACTTTTTTTTTTTTTCCTAGGCCAAATGGCTTAAGAAGGACCTCCACACCTAAGTTTAAGTTAAGCGAGCTTTAGCTCTGTTTTCTATATAAGAGACTATTATGTGGAAAATCCATTATACTAATACAATCACCACGTGAACCAATCCCTCATTATACAGTTTTAATCTTCAATTACTCTCACATTTACTGTAAAAAATCTGATAGTACATACATGGTAATATCTCTTGCAAAGATAAAATGCGAGAGAGAGGGAAATTAACTCACAGTGCACTTTAGATAAAATTTGTGGTGAGGACTATAAAATGCCGTGGGTTAAAACTAAAAGGTTAGAAGCAAGCATTCTTTTGTGATGGCTTCAAGATGGAGTTAGGAGGATTAAGTCTAAGGGAGGAACCTTTTTTAGGCTTGTTTTCACATAAATGCCAAAAGAGAAAAAAATGTATTCAGCACAAATGCAGCATCCATAGTCATGAGTAGTCCCCAATAAAAATCCATGATCCCATTATTCCTGAGGTAGTATGGCACAAAGGACGTAATATGACATTATATATATATATATATTGAATAAATTAAACATGAAGGTCATATGGTACCTATAAACAACTCCAATGTTTGGTGTTAATAATTGAGTTTTCTGAACCTGAAAATTGAGCAAATTTAAAATATCAGCTCTGGTATACCATAAAAACTCTTGGAGAAGTTGTCCAAGAACCAATCACCGCCAAAGTTCTGAAATAAAAAACTCATAATATGCACAGGATGTAGTTCATGGCATTTTTTTTTATAAGTACTAAAGAATTCTATTAACAGAAGGGTAAAGATTATAACGGAAGACTTAATTGGTCAAAAAAATCAACTAAAGAATTACAAGAACCACCCCTCCCAAAATCATTGTTCAAGATTCAAATAAAAAGTGCAAAAAGAAGCCTTAAGTTCAATCACAAATTCGTACACCTTCAGAAGTGCAAATATTCCGTTCCCTCCAAATTTTTTGATAAGTAAATAAATTTATTCAAAATAGGAGAATAACTTCATGATATCATGAATGACGTCTAGCTAATGGACCCATAGGCTTTTTGTTTGGTCTATTTTTGAAACTATTGGTATAAAGCTTTTTTGCCAACAAATTATTTGCTTATTTGTTAAAAATTTTCAAGAATTTTAATATTTCAAGAAAACAAGAATTTTAACATTTGCAAACAAATTATCATATATATTTTTTTTTAAATAATGCTCTCTATATATATTGAGAATCAAAAGCTCAATATTTAAAGGCGGTCTAATGCTTTAAAAAAAATTTCTTATATACACATAGGTCCAAATTACAGTGTAATAATTATTATAGTATAATAGTAGCCCATAAATTGAATGCTAGTGTTACCCCTTAGCAACAAGCGATCATATATATCCTAGCAACCTCCTATGGCAATAAATCTGAGTTGTTAATCTAAAAAACATGTAAGTACAACATAAATGAGCTAAAAGCCCAATAAATACTAGTAATTCATACACTACCATCAGGTTCAGGTATAAAAAAAAGTCACAGGTTTCATATGAAGCAAGAGGCAAAATAGAATAACAATAGTTGATGAGTAATAAATATGATTAGTATCATATAAACAATATAATAAGTAAATTTCTTAATTACTTTTTTTGTATATTAGTTGATATATTAGTTTATAAAACTTATGTAGTTAAACATGTAATATTTCAAGCATCATTCTATTTGCTAACCAGTTAACGCACATCATTATTTTTCTTCACTATAACTATGTAATGATGAGATCCCACTAGCTATAATCTCATGTGTAATTTTGCATTAGTTACTCAAAAGATGTAAAGGCTAAAAGTTGATGGCACCCTCATCAAAATAGTCCCCACTAGCTAATTTTGGAGTCAACTTCTCCCATTATGCAACCCACGCCTCTGCACCAAGAAAATTTTGAGTTGATTTCTGAATTAACTTCTTGTGTTCACATTCTAAATCCAACTCAAGTGTTACATTTAAGGAGTATATGCCATAGGTAAGATTTGTTATAAAATTTAGTCTCCTACTCCCATAATGTTAGTCTAATCACAATAGACTATACTAGCAATGGTAAAAAAAAAGTGGGGATTGTCTTTGGCTTTTCTCTTTTAAGTTTATGGCTTTTGATTTACTCCACTAGAAAATACTTGCCAACAGATGTAGTTAGAGACTAAACTAACACCTAGAAATGACTTTTTCCAAAACCAAAACAATTTTTATGAAAACAACTTCCAGTTTCAACAACAGGGTAAGTAGAACAACGAGTAGCTTCAAGCTTCATAACAACACAACCATGGCAACAAAAACACAAACAATCATATGAACAACAAGGAAACAAATATACAAATATTAAGGACAAGAACGAAAATGAAAGGAGAGAGACAAAAGTGTGTGAGTATGGTATACAAAGAGGAATATGAAACCCTAACCCTAATACAAGGAAGATGATGATAGTGGAGATGAAAAGCTTACCCCAAAACTCCATGGAAGTGAGAGAGAGAGAGAGAGAGAGAGAGAGAGGAGGCTATGGTTTGGGGAGGGTTTTAGAGAGAGAGAGAGAGAGAGAGAGTTTAGAGTGAGTGAGCTTTGTTACAAAGCACAGTGAGTGCCAAAGCTCCACCAGTTGAAGCAGCGAGCTCCGCCGTCCGATTCAACTTCTTCTCTTCAACCACCACTGTTGGTTGGTTTAGTGACCCATTTGTCTCTTCAATCACAAACCCATCTGGAGAAGAGGTAGACAAAGAGGTTTAGGCTTGTGGGCTCGGCTCTAATGGTGGTTGTGGCGGCAATGGGTTTATGTGAAAGTTTTGGAGGAAGAGGGTCAACGCGATGGAGGCAGAGATGGAGGGCTTGTGGGTTCAACATCGATGCTGTTCTTGATGGCGATGTAGAGGCTGGAGATGGAGGCGACAGAGACGGTGAAGTGGTCAGGGAACAAGCTCGGCGGCTATAGGTCAGCAATGGAAGATCTAGATCAACTCAAACCTAATCTGATGGGAGGTAGAGGGTCAGCACATGTTTGGTGAACAAAAGGGCTGAAATGATTTTCTTGTGACATTTTATACCAAGCATAAAGCCGTGTTTTTAACCTGCGACTATAGGCAAAATTTGAAGCCATGTTTAAGAAACGCAACCCCATCCCAAACTAAAGCCGCATTTTCAAAACGCGGCTTTAGACAAAATTTAAAGCTGCAATTTTAAAACGTGGCTTTAGACAAGCTAGAGCCATGTTTTTTAAATGCGGCCATAGTTAAGATTAAAAAAAAAAAATGAAATACTCAGGTCCTATAGCCGCGTGTTTTAAACACGGCCATAGCTCCACCTCCAAAAATGCGGCTATAGCTCAATAAAATGCGGCTTTAGACGCATTCTATGGCCGCATGTTTAAAACACGACCTTTGGCATTTTTTTAAGTCATGTTTTTTAAAAACACGGCTTTAGCCCGTCTGTAGCCACGTTTTTACAAATGCAGCTTAAAAAAACGCTGCCTAAGACCCCCATTTTTTGTAGTTACCTAGTACTTGAAAGCTATTAAAGTGAATTGAATAATCCAGGAAGCTTCATTGAAAAGACGAAGGAGGACAGCAACAAAATAAGAAACGCATAAAAAAAATTCGAAGTTTAATCCTTGTCTCGAAGCACAGGCAAACAAATCCACAAACAAATTTCTTAAAGTGAGAGAGATAGTGAGTAAAAGAGAGTATATATGAGCGTACTAGAGAAAGGAGAGAAATGATATGTTGCCAAATGAACGTAAGTAATAAAAAATAGTCTGTTTTTATTACTGGAACAGAACTGCAACTACAAGCACTCTAGCAGGATCTTGTATAAATAAATCAGTCTGCCTAGGCCCCCTTCTCACAAATGATTCTGCCCACCTCACTGCCTATTTGACTTGACTTCGTCAATTTTGCCAAATATCTGAAGTTTATGGTGGATTTGTGGCATTTTTCTAGCGAAAATGGGAGTGGTATTACGGTATTTATTTGATTCTCTCCTTCGAAGTAGATGCAGATTTTTTTTTTAATATTATAAATTTAAAAATGTATCTGGTATTCTAGTGTCATATCATTTAAATTTTTTAATTTATATACTCATTTAAATTACATTAATATTATCTTTACATTTAGAAAATAAAATTTTAACAGTAAAATGTACTTATTTCATTTTAAATGAAATAGAAAGAACATGTTCTGTGTTCATAAAAATTAAATTAAAAAAAAAAAAAAAAGATCGGGAAAAATTATTAGGCACTCATAAAAGTAATCATGTCAATAAAAAGTCAACCACTTCATAAAAAAATTACTTTTACAAGTAAAATTTATTTCTTGTACTTTAGGTTGCTCTTAGAAAGGAAAAATTGACTTCAATTATGTTATATTTTGTTACTGAGTAAGCTTAGGGTCACAATTTCTTTTTAAGGAAAATTTAGTCACTTCTATTTCTCAAAGAAACTAAGAGGATATAATACATGTGAGTGAAATTGGTGATTGACAAAAGATGGAGTTTCTTCCATCCAAATAACCAACTACAAAATTATTTAGCATTCCTGATAAGTAAGGGTGTGCATAGGTTGAGCTAAAGGGTTTTTTAACCCAACTCAACCCATCATATGTATAGAAATTAGGGGTGTTAGTTTGTATCGGCGTGTTGAAATGCGACATAACCCATTTTAACTTGCTTAAAATTTAACATTTTGGATTGGCATAGAAACATCTCATTTAACCCATTACAAAAATTCAACACATTTCAACATGTTAATTTGACTTGATTAATATTGCTTTAAATAAAAAAAAAATTAAATGCGAACTCGATCATAACATCAAAATACCTATTAAACATACAATTTGAAAGTGAATAATAATATCAAATACTTAAAACACATTGTTCAAGATAACATCAAAGTACTTAATATATATTAAGTCCATAATAAATATTAAGTTTTTATAATTACTCACTTTTCTTTTTTAAGTTTAAAATATAAATTGGATATAAAAGATATTTGACAAATATTAAATAAAATGAATATTTATTTGTTGTACCGGTTAAACAATTTGTGTTAAATGAGTCATTTCGTGTTAACACAAATAAATTAGTATGTCAAATGTGTCAATTGTGGGTCAAGCAGGTCAACCTACTTTTAATGCACGTTTCTTATCATGTCATTTTCGAGTTGACTTGATTATGACCTAAACCATTAAGGCTCAACCCTAACTTGTAAAATCCTTGTTGTATTTGCAAGTCATTTCAAATATTGATGCCCCTAGTAGAAACCAACCCAACCCAACCCAACCCAACATGGATTGTATTGGGTTCTAGTTATGCTTACATGTTTCATGTCTTGTAAAAAATTAAAATCTCATTAATTATTTAATTACTTTTATAATAAATTATTGTTGTTCACATAGTATGCTTAAAGTATATTGTAAATTTCCAAATTGATTGACCCAATTCTTAAAATACTAAATAAATCAAAACAAAAGAATTAAAATAAAGGTAATAAAATAAGCATATATATATATATATATAGTGAGCTAGGTATTGGGTCAAATGGGTTGAAAAAACTATCATTCCAAATTTTGACCCAACCCAAGACTCAAAATAAATTTCAAATCCAATCCCAACCACCAACCCATGAAAACCAACCCAGACATCTGGTTAGGTTGGATTAAGTCATTTTTTGTTGGGTTGGTGGGTTTGATGCACACCCCCACTAGCAAGTTTATGAGCTATTGTATTAACTTCCCTTTTAACAATGAGAAATGCTATGTCCACAACAATTTTACAACAAATTCTAAGTTGTTATTGATAGTTACTAGTGGATAAAAAAGTAGTTTTAATTGTGAATTCAAATTAGAATTAATAACAACTTACTACTTATAATTTTATTGTAAAAATGTTGTGAAAATGTTAAGGACATAACATTTTTCTTTAACAATAAATATCTCTCATCTCTCAAAATAGTTTATGAGCTACTGAATTAGGGACACAACTTTCATCACATTTTTTTTTTTTTTAATATTTGATGAAATGGCAAGTTGTGTTGAAAATAAAAATTATGACAATTATAGATTTATATTGTATTATTCATGTATAGTGTGCATATTATTTAGTTTACAAAATTAAGTGTACACGAACATTAAATATAAAAAATAATAATTTTCATATTGGTTCCATCATAAAAATGATCATCCTCCGCTTAGTTGTTTTATTAGACGTCACTATAGAGCTACAATTAGTTAGCACATAATGAATTATCATAATAATTCCATTAAAGATACTCCCAAAGTAAGTCAAAGTTTTATGCAATAATTACAAGAAGCATTGACCACAAAATAATGGAGGTCGAATAAATACAATTACAAATCATTAACTTGTTCCATTAGTGGAAGTAAAGTCATAACCACTATTAGATACAAAAGAATGAGTCAAGCCTACACTAGGATATATCATCTAAATATCTTCATCACAAAAGTCTAGCCTCCATCAGTAGTTAGTCTAATTACTGTTATCCATAAAAACATGCCTCAAAACAATCATTGCCTACTCTGAAAAAGTTTGTAAAAGAATGGGATGAGACAAAGCCTAGTAAGTAGCATAATCAATGGGGGTGGGGGAAATGCAAGTTTCATGATGATGAACAATTTACAAAGTATGTTCTAGTTTGGGAAATTTCTAACTGAATACCACAAAATCATTTTCAATAATAATGTGACAAGAATGATTAAATAAAGAAATACAAAGTTTCTCAAAGTAATACTGTTGAAACCATATACTATAATCTATCAGCACTAACAATATAATTCCAAAACTATAAAATCTAACATATGGTAATTTATTACAAATATACCACACTACCATATAAATCGGTCAAGGGATCCACCCATTCACAATTGGCATGATATTGTCCTCTCTAGTATGCAATCTTTTAGCCCCATGGGCAGTAGCCTCACCCATATCCTCAAGGTTTTGTCTCTCCCCCCATGGGCACCAAGGAAAACATGTTAAATATGACCTCTTTTGCATGTGGTTTTTTGGCCCCATGGGTAGCAACCACACCCACACACAATTAAGGAATCTCTTCCTCTCGTGGGCAGGAGGGAAGAACGCATCATCCAAAGTGAAAAGAGTACTAACCTAGATCTAGTTCCATTGTCACCAAGATTGCAGAACCAAATCGGGTGATCACCGGGAAATCACACATGGCATAGGTTTAAAACCACATAAAGCTAACAAGTTATATATACTTTGAAAAATAGTTTATATCTAGGAAGTTTTAGAAAAACCTTAAATAACCAAAACTTCCACAAAGTTTGTATTGTTTCCAAATTCATTCCTTGTCAACAAGATTTTCTATCAATTCCCAAATAATACAAGACAAGATAAGCATCTTTAAATTTTTTAATATATCATAAAATCCATGATTTCATTATCAAAGATTAAATCAAATATGCTCATATTTTCCATGTCAACAATTCATACATTTCCCCAAATGCAATACCAAATTAATATGATGCACTTTCATATATAATCATATATAGTTGAGTCACAATACAACACATTTTAAGAAAACATAATTCTATAAATAATTTTTCAAAATGTATTTGACCCAAAAAGAAAATCATTGTTTATGCAACATGGTTATTTTCCAAAAATCACATTAAAAAGCTACTTACCTTGCAACCCGCAAAAAGCCTAATTCTCCAAGTCCCAAAGGAAATTAGCTAGAACCTAAACAATATCAAGCAAACCTATCACAATAAGTATAAAGCTTGGAATTGTATCTGGTTACAAATTAGGAATTGCCAAATAAGCACTTAATTAGGCAAGCCTAGTATTTAACCTCATCAATAATGTATTCCACTTCCAAAGTTTCTCAACAAATTAATTTACAAGGCATACACTCCAATTCATACTCATAATTATTCTCTCTAACTCCAAAACTTCAACACCTTATAAGTACTTCCCACAAGATTTGTATAATATCATAAAGAGACCCATGATACCAAAAATCATAATATCCTCTAAGAAAAACAATTTGAATACTTTACTAGCTCCAAATAATCAATAAAAATTATATTCACCATTTATTTCACATTAAAAACCAAAACTCTCAAATCTTCACCACCTAGATAACCACCATTGTAAAAACTGTAAACCCACTCATCAAATAATTCCACCAATACAAAACCCATACATATAAACACATGAATATCACTTCTAAACCTCATAAATCACATGGGTGTCATTATCAAAACTTGAATAAAAAAAATCTCAAGCAAAAGTAAAAATTCCCACTAAAAAGATTAGAAACTTTTACCTCAAACAAAATATGTGAAGGTGCTTAGAGGTTCTTAAAGACTTTCTGGTGATCATGTCGGAAAAATGATGGTGAAAATGGTGGTATGGAGGTACACTAGTGGTAGAGGATGAGAAAATGTGAGAGAAGTGTTTGTGTTGTGTTGAGAGAAAATGAAAAAAAATGAAAAGAGAGCAAGGAGTGGCCGGCCAAGAAAGAAAAGAGATATTTGTGAGATATGTGGTAGGGGATGATGGGGTAGGTGGGGCATGTGTGGTCCAAATAAAATTTGACCTTTACTTCTTTTTTTTTTTCTTTTTTTCTTTTTTTCTTTTTTTTTAAGTTGGGACATTATATTCTTCCCCTCTTATAAAAATTTCGTCCTCAAAATTTTACGTACCTTGATCCTGAAAAAGGATTAGGTATCTTAACAGCATATTATCCTCATGCTCCCAAGATGTCTCTTTCACTGAATGATTCTTCCAGGGCACCATTACCTAAGATATTGTTCTATTGCATAGCACTTACTCCTTAAGATCCAAAAAACTCTACCTAAATTTCTTCATATGACAAATTATCTCTAATTTGAAGAGGCTCATAACTTAATACACATGAATGGTCAGGAATTTATTTCCTTAACATAGACTCATGGAAAAATCATGAATTCCTGACAAGGCCGGTGGCAGGGCAATTCTATATGCAACTTCACCCACCCTTTCCAAGTCCTCGAAAGGCCCTACAAACCTAGGGCTTAACTTACCCTTTTACCAAACCTCATTATCCTTTTTACCAAATCTCATTACTCCTTTCATTGGTGCAACCTGTAGGAAAACTTCATCTCCAATTTCAAGTTCTAAAGCCTTCCTTTCAATGTCATAATAGCTCTTCTGTCTACTTTGGGCTGCTCGTAGTCTATCACAAATCAAATTTACCTTTTCACAAGTCCTTTGAATAATTTCTTCCCCCAAAATTTTTTTGCTCTCTAACCTTATCCCAACAAATTGGGGATCTACACTTCCTCCCATACAAAGCCTCATAAGGTGCTTCTCTAATACTTGAATGATAACTAATATTATAAGCAAATTCCACCAAAGGTAAGTGACTAGCCCAACTCCCTTTCAAATCCAAACCACATGCTCTCAACATGTCTTCTGGAGTTTGAATGGTTCTTTCAAACTATCCATCTGTCTAAGGGTGGAAAGATGTACTAAAATCCAATCTAGTACCCAAGGCTTTTTGCACACCACCTAAAAAATAAGAAGTAAACCTTGGATCTCTATTTGAAACAACAGAAGTAGGTACTCCATGAAGTCTCATAATCTCATCAACATAGAGCCGAGCTAATTGATCAAGGGAGTAGTTCATCCAAATAGGGAGAAAATGAACTGATTTTGTCATTCTATTAACAATCACCCAAATAGCATTATGACCCTTAGGAGATCTTGACAATCCTGAAACAAAATCCATAAAAATTTTCTCCCAATTCCACTGGGGGATAGGAAGTGGTTGCAACAAACCTAAGGGTCATTGGTGCAACACCTTAACTTGCTAACAAGTTAAACATTGCTCTACAAAGTGGGCAATCTTTCTTTTCATATTATTCCACCAAAAGTTTTTACAAAGATCATGGTACATGTTTGTACTACCTGGATGTATTGTATATGGGGAATAGTGCGCTTCGTCTAGAATCTCCTTTTTAATCAATAGATCATTTGGGACACAAAGTCTACTCCCAAATTTCAAAACACCATCTTCAAAAATCAAAAATTCAGATTTCTTTCCATTATGCACCTCATCCATGATTTTCTTTAAATATGAGTAATTTGCCTATGACAATTTAATTCTTTCTACCAAAGTTGGTTGAAGACTTAAACTAGCTAGGTAGGCCTCAGAATGGCCCATAACAACCTCAATTTCCATCCTTTCGAGATCAAGAATGCTTTCCTTTTGAATGGTTAGCAAAGCAGCTGAAAAACTTGAAGACTTTCTACTAAGAGCATCAGCTACAACATTAGCCTTACCAGTATGATAGTTGATAGAGCAATCATAATTCTTAACCAATTCCAACCATCTCCGTCACCTCATATTTAGCTCCTTTTGGGTAAAGAAATACTTTAAACTTTTATGATTAGTGAAAGTTTCGCATCTTTCTCCATACAAATAATGTCTCCAAATTTTCAAAGAAAAAACAACTACAGCCAACTTCAAGTCATAAGTGGGGTAATTTTTCTCATAATTTTTCAACTGACTAGAGGCATAGGCCACAACCTTCCTATTTTTCATCAACACACAACCAAGTCCCTTGTGAGAAGCATCACTATAAGTGGCAAAACCCCTCATACCTAAAGGGATGGTTAATACTAGAGTTGTGACCAATCTCCGCTTTAGCTCTTGGAAGCTTTTCTCACGTTCCTCCTTCCATTCGAATTTAACATTCTACCAAGTTATTTGTGTCAAAGGAGTTGCAATGTGGGAAAATCCATTTACAAATCTTCTATAGTAATCAGCAAGGCCTAAGAAACTTGTAACCTCACTCACATTTGTAGGCCTATCCCAACTAACCACAACTTCTCTTCTATCTTATTAGGATTCATCGTAATTCCATCCTTAGATATTACATGACCCAAGAACATTACTTGATTCAACCAGAATTCACGCTTCTTCAGTTTAGCATACAACTTCTTTTCTCTTAGAATCTGTAAGACAATCCTCAGGTGTTCTTCATGCTCTTCTTGACTCTTAGAATAAATCAAAATATCATCAATGAACACAATGACAAGATGATCCAAGTACTCATGAAATACCCTATTCATCAAATCCATAATAGCAACAGGGGCATTAGTTAATCCAAATGGCATCACCAAAAATTCATAATGACCATATCTAGTCTGAAAGGCCGTCTCTGGTATGTCCTTACCCTTAATCTTCAACTGCTAGTAACCAGAAAGATCAATCTTAGAAAAGATTTGTACTCCTTGCAACTAGTCAAAGAAGTCATCAATACGAGGCGAAGGATATTTATTTTAATTGTAACTCTATTAAGCTCATGATAATCAATACATAACCTCATAGACCCATCCTTTTTCTTAACAAACAAAATTGGAGCTCCGCAAGGCGAGGCACTCGGGCAAATAAACCCCTTATCAAACAATTCTTTCAATTGATCTATAAGTTCTTTCAATTCTGTGGGTGCCATTCTATATAGTGCCTTAGAAATAAGTGCAATACCAAGAAGGAGGTCAATAGAGAACTCAACCTCACGATCCGAGGGCAACCCAGGTAGATCATCTGGAAAAACATCTGGAAATTCCTTCCTAATGGGAATGTCTCCTATCTCCAATTCTTTGCTTTGTAAATCCACTACACTAGCAAGGAATCCTTGGCATCCCTTTCTAAGCAAGCAGTTTGCTTGAATGCATGATATCACACGAGGTACATAAGGCAAACATGAAGCTTTAAATAGAAATTTTGATTCAATTGGAGGCCTAAACACCACCTCTTTCTCAAAACAATGCACACTAACATGGTAAGAAGCCAGCCAATCCATGCCCCAAATGACATCAAAATCATGCATATCTAATAACACCAAGCCAGCCAATAACTCTTTACCCTCAATATAAAGAATACAAGACTTAAGCACAAGATTAGTCATTAAGGTACCACCAACAGGGGGTAGAAACCGATAACTTAAAATCAAGTAGTTCAGGGCTCTCAATAACTTTTCCATCTTTAGCAACCAATTTTCTATTGCCATTGGTTCAGGCTTCCTATTAAAAGTGTGAAGGTTTTGCTTATGGAACTCCCCAAAAGAACAACCCTCCTACCTACACTCACCACTCTAGACTGATCTAGCAATCCTAGCATATATCTTGTCTACCACCCTATCAATCTCACCACCATCAGGAGTGATAAATCTCTCATGCTCTTGACATTGCCTAAGGCCATTCTTTGGAGCTGCAACCTCATCTACATGCCTTACTTTATGTGCTTTCTTTTTAGGAGGTATAGTGTACAAAGGTACCTATATCTATACCCAAGAAACAAAGAAAGTAAATCACAAGGCAACATAGAAGGTTAGCGTAGACAAGATAGATAAGAACAAAGAATAACAGGTGGAAGCTAAAACAAAGGTATAAAATAAAGAATTCATTAAACCCCTAATGCTCTAACTTATATCAAAATCAATTCCTATTTTCAAAGTCTACAAAATCATAACCTATGCTTTGATACCAAAACTGTCACACCCCAAACTCAAAAGGGTCCAAAGTATGAGAATAACATCTCAAAGGTACCTGTTGATTTTACCTTTTTGACAATTCAATCCAAAGTAATTCATATCAAATATCAACATCAAGAATTATCATAATAATTCTATTAAAGATACTCTCAAAGTAAGTCAGAACTCTATGCAATAATTACAAGGACCATTGGCCACAAAAGAATGGAGGTCTGAATAAATATAATTACAAATCATTAACTTGTCCCATCAGTGGAAGTAAATTCATGGCCACTATTAGATACAAAAGAATGAGTCAAGCTAACACTAGGATATACATCATTTAAATATCTCCATCACAAAAGTCCAACCTCTACCAGTAGTTAGTCTAACTACTGCTAGCCACAAAAACATGCCACAACACAATCATTGTCTACTCTGAAAAAGTTTGCAAAAGAATGGGATGAAACAGAGCCCAGTAAGTAGCATAATTAATGGGAGTGGGGCAAGTTTCATGATGATGAACAATTTACAAAGCATGTTCTAGTTTGGAAAATTTCTAACTGAATACCACAAGATCATTTTCAATAATAATGCAACAAGAATGATTAAATAAAGAAATACAAAGTTTCTCAAAGTAATAATCTTGAAACTATATACTATAATTTGTGAGCACTAACAATATAATTCCAAAGCCATAAAATCCAACATACGGTAATTTACCACAAATATACCACACTACCACAAAGACTGGTCAGGGGATCCACCCATTCATAATTAGCATGATATTGTCCTTTCTAGTTTGCAGTCTCTTGGTCCCATGGGTAGCAGCCTCACCCATACCCCAAGATTTTGTCTTCCCCCCCCCCCCCCATGGGCAGCAGGGAGAACGTGTTAAATAAGACCTCTCTTGCATGTGGTCTTTTGGGCCCATGGGTAGCAGCCTCACCCACACACAATCAAGCAATTTCTTCCCCCCATGGGCATAGGGAAGAACGAGTCATCCAAAGTGAAAGAGCAATGACCTAGATCTGGTTACGTTGTCACAAAGACTATAGAACCAAATCGAATGATTATTGGGAAATCACACACGGCACAGGGTTAAAGCCACATAGAGCTCACAGGTTATATATACTGAAAGCTCGAAAATGTGTTGAAAAACACAAGAGCTGTTTAGACCCCCAAATTAAAATTACGGCTTGGTTGATTTTACACTAACTTAATACTAAGTGCGGAATAGTGTAAACACAAGCGTATAAGCAAGACAACTACTGTAATCTATATTTAAAGCAACACAGCAGTAAAAATGAAATGAACAAGAGTAGGGAAGAGAGATGCAAACACAAATAACACCGAGGCGTGTTATCGAAGAGAAAACCGAAGAACTCGGCGAAATACCTCTCCGCCACCCTCCAAGCGGAAATTGATCCACTAGACAATCAGTTGGGATACATGGGTTAGCAAGAGACTCTCCAAGCCTAATCTACCCGATGTACCTACGCCCTCCAAACTCCTACTCCAACAAGGCTTCTCGAAACCGTGTCTTGTCTTAGTTCTCTAAATCCCGCAACAAGCTCCATGCTGCATCTGCCATCCTTGGCTTCTTCCAATACTTCCCAGCAGCTCCAAAACACTCTCTATACTCTAAATATGTGTAGGTTGTGTTTGGGTACAAATCTCCTCTCAAGGTATGATAATGGGAGAAGGATGGAGAAGAGGATACAATAATTTCTCACTAAGGATGAGTAGCTCTCTCTCAAAAGATAGGTGTGTGTATTTTAGAAAACTTCTCTAGGATTTTTCTCTCTGAATAACCTCTCCTAATATTTGTGGGTAATGAGGGTATATATAGTATGGGTGAAGGGTAAGAAAGTCACTCATTAAAATCCTCCAAGCAGAATGTTTCGCAACTGTCTCGCAGGAAGGCCTTACCCGCGAGACACTCGCAAAAAGGACAGCCTGGCATGACTCTTCAGCTTCTAGCATGTGCTTCTCACATGGTTCTCTTGCGGATTAGCTTCCAGCGAGACACTCGCGAGATCCACTGATTCCTCATTTAAGCTAAAGTCTTCACCAACTTGATACTAAACCCAATACAATAAAATTCCACAAAATACAAGGAAATAAATTAAGGCAATTACAACACTTTTTGTCATGGAATAAGGCCAACATAAAATATAGTTGTAAATCACAACTTTACAATCTCTCCCTTTGGCTATTCTGTGACAAAACACCCTATAACAGACTCTAGACTTAAATATAAGTTTGGGAACAATGGCAAAACTCACTCACACCTAAATCTAAAAGTTGTGATGAACTTGGAACATATATACCTGTAACCTGAAACACTTGCACAAAACACATTAGACCCTCAAGGTAAATCAGGTGATAAAAAGACAAGTATAATGTAACAAGTAAAATGCGATCAAGTAAACATGGAATAAAGTACTAGACCATGGCTTGACCAAACACGTAATCACTAAAACAATAGTGATCACAATGCTCATTCACACAAGGAATGAACATCCGGACATGCAAGCTAATAAGCTTAATTGCAAACTATCATTTGCATGTCCAACACTCAACCAATACATAAAAACATATATGCATCTAGGAACAATCCTACAAGGGCACAAGAGTGTTCCGACACAAAAACAAGACGCAATGAGAGCAACAAAGCAAATCAAAGCAACATAAAGCAACGAGAAAACAAGCATAAAGTAAATCAAGGTTTTCTAAAAAACAACATGTCTTCTCCCCCTTGATATATGCATCTCTCCTATGGCTTTCTCCCTCTATAAATGTGCACAAGGTAGAATTTCTCCCCCTAAGAATGTGCACGAGTCATATAGAAATAACGAAACACACCGGTATACTCTCCAGTATACTCTCCCCCTTTTTGTTACGAATAGACAAATGAAGCAAGAGAAAGGAGGGAAAGAAAAGAGTATGAAGATGATGCATGAGGGGTGCAAGATGAATGAGAAAATGAAACTCAAACATAAGACAAAAACATTTTAAAATAATGCTACAAAGCATAAAGAACATGACATGCTAAGGATGATGGAACATGATGTAAACCTAGACATGACATGGGCACAAGAATATGTTATATGTGCTAAAAGGTCTAAAAAGATTAAACTAACATGAGTGAAAGCAAAAAAACATGTCAAGTGTTAGAGTGTGTGCAGTAAGGTGCAGCTACTGTGCATCTAGTGTGCATGTGAGATGCATGACCAATGCATGAAAAAGCACTCACGGGGCAAAGTGTATAAAACACACCACCAATGATCAAAACATGATAAACATGAATAATTATGGTGATCCCCAAAATTTGGTACTC
Source organism: Quercus variabilis (assembly GCA_030445155.1). NCBI lineage: Eukaryota > Viridiplantae > Streptophyta > Magnoliopsida > Fagales > Fagaceae > Quercus > Quercus variabilis. The sequence goes on along the minus strand of CP129448.1, from coordinate 26,124,512 downwards.
ATTAGAGTACAAAACAACGAGAAAATGTCATTTGGGCATTTTATTAAACACTTAGAGTGCACACACTACATATGTATGGTAGACAATGCAAGAACATATGAAAAGCTTGCCTAAATACATGTTATTTTTGCCACAAGGGGCCAACATCCAAAGCAAATCAACATTTATAACAATGCCCATTCAAAAAGATTAACAAAAATTAAGTTTTCCAACTCCCATTTGAGAAAATCCTAACTATGAACATAAAACCCCCAAAAACGTAATCTAAGGATTAAAATCAATGAAAAGAGTTAAAGATTACCTTAGAGATGTTAATGGAATGAAAAAAACTTGAATTTAGTTAGGTTTTGATGTAGAAACATGAAAATAAGTGTTTGGGAGAAGATGGGAGAAGTTTAAAACAAAAGACCCACGAAATGCTGTTTAAAAAGCTGATCTGAAAATTTTCACTGGACGCTGACTCGCAAAAGTACTCGTGAAAATTTTCGCGGGTAAGCCTTACTCATGAGCTACTCACAAAATAGTTGCGAAACTTTTTGTCCAAAGCTGAAAAAGCTTTAAAATTGGACCATTTAACTCCTAGTTGAGCCTACACATGAAATAGGTCATGAAAACACCCAGAAAACATGTTTTTAACACATAAACACTTTAAAAACTTTGAAAAACATAGGTGATTCAAATTATTTCCAAAAGAAAACAAAAAGAACAAAAATCTTTTTGGTTTGAACCATATATGGTTGAGTACACACACATCACTTTTGAACATGTACAAACACACAAATGAAATAGGCATTCATTGAACATTAAACTTGTGTATTGTGTGTGTGAATCGAGTGTGGAATAATCCTTAAACTAGAGTGAAACTTAAAATCAAGTCATACACAACTAGTACTAAGTCAAGTGGACTATCTCAATTATAGAAATGAGTATATATGACCTCCCACAAATTGATTACATAGCTTAGAAACTTTTTATTTGGCTTCTACATAAATCATAAACTGATTACATTTGATCCATTTTCGATGATACATCTCCTTTTTGAGATCGGTGCTTGATATTTTTGATATATCAACATTTAGGAATAGTTTTTGGCTTTTTTAGCACCATACATTTCAAAACAAAAGTTGCTTTCCCTTTTTCCTAGTCAAATACTAGTATATGCGACAGGCTTTTGCAGCTCGATATCTCTTTTCATTTGGAGATTTACATTTGGTGAGTTCTTTTGCAAAAACAAAAAAAATAAAATAAAATGGGAAAAGATATAGACACAAGTCTATGCAGGTATCAAGACCATCAAGACTATTGACCAATCATTCATGACAAGTTTGAAGATCTATTTACAACAATCACACATAGTTTTCAAGATTTCTTTCATAAAGATAAATGTGCATACAAAACAAGCTAAGTTTGTAAATGCACTATGCCATTAGTACGAAGGTACTAGGCCAAACTCACATGTGAAATGTGTTTAAACATATATGATCAAACTTTTTGAATTTTTCACTTTTTATGTGGTTTTGGATTTTTACTCACACCAAATTAAAATATAAAAGTAAGATAAAAAACAAAAGCAATGCATACAAAGAAATGCAAGATGCACAAAATGCATGAAGATATGACAATCAATGCATGAAAGCTCTTACAAAAATTGAAAGAATTAGATCAAGGACCAAAAGAGCAAAGGCTTAACTATAGGAACCCTTCCTCATCCAAACAGAATGATTGTTTGGAATGAGTGTCTCAAGAGAAGTGAGACGATGGTTGGAAGAATGAGAATCAGAGATGCATATAGTCAAGGAGTTAAGAGCATTAAACATTTTCTTTAACAACATGCTATTTTCACTCAAATCCGGCTTATCATGCAAAGCACAACTTCCAAGAAGCTCAAGTTTCTCTTTTTTTTTTTATTCTTTTAAGAGCTTGAAACTTAGAGCAATGTGGTCTAAGATGACCAAAGGCACCACAATGGTGACAAAAAATGTGTTTAGGTCCAGTAGACTTTTTGAGAAGGGATCTAGCAACATGATTTTGTTCTCTCTTCAGCTTATGACATTGAGGTCTTATATGACCATTCACACCACAATGATGGCAAGTAAGAACAAACTTAGATCCACTCAATTCCCTAAGACCGGACCTAAACAGAGGCTTTGATTTAACAGCCTTTCCCTCCACTTTTTGATTTCTTTTATGTGGAGGAATGTATGCCAATTTGTCCTTTGAGGTAGAATACTCAATAGGCACAAAATCAGATACCACAACATGATTGCAACAAATATTTTCATCATTTTTAACAATAGGTTTAGCAATCAAACACTTGGCATGCATCTTAAAAGATTCATTTTCACATTTAAGATCATCAACAAGTTTGTTAGACAAAACAAGTTTAGCATCCAAGTCCATATTTAAACATTCAAACTCTTTCAGCTTTTTAAGAGAAATTTCAGTAAATTTTTTATATTTCTCAACCAATTTGTTGGATTCATTGAGCTTAGAAATCAAATCATCCTTATCACAAAATAACTTGCTTAAACTCTTTTGAAACTTCTTAGCATTTTTCTTTAAGAGTTTGGTGTTAGGAATATCAACAACACCCAAAGATTCATGTAACATAGTGTCACAATCATGAGAATTATCACTCATAGAGGTATTTTTACAAACATGTGGCATGTTACATTCATCACCAACCAAATCATACAAAGAGACAGATAAAGCACAATGTATGGCAAATAAACACAAGGGGTCAAGGATCACACTTAGGTACTTAAACCACAACAAGTATACCCGCTCTGATACCAATTGAAAACTCGAAAATGTGTTGAAAAACACAAGAGCTGTTTAGATCCTCAAATTAAAATTACGGCTTAGTTGATTTTACACTAACTTAATACTAAGTGCGGAATAGTACAAACACAAGCGTATAAGCAAGACAACTACTATAATCCATATTTAAAGTAACACGGCAGTAAAAATGAAATGAACAAGAATAGGGAAGAGAGATGCAAACACATATAACACCAAGATGTGTTATCGAAGAGGAAACCGAAGAACTAGGCAAAAAATCTCTCGGTCGCCCTCTAAACGGAAATTGATCCACTAGACAATCAATTGGGATACATAGGTTAGCAAGAGACCCTCCAAGCCTAATCTACCCGATGTACCTAAGCCCTCCAAACTCCTACTCCAATAAAGCTTCTCGGAACCATGTCTTGTCTTAGTTTTCCGGATCCCGCAACAAACTCCATGTTGCATTTGCCATCCTTGACTTCTTCCAATACGTCCAAGCAGCTCCAAAACACTCTCTATACTCTAAATATGTGTGGGTTGTGTTTGGGTACAAATCTCCTCTCAAAATATGATAATGGGAGAGGGATGGAGAAGATGTTACAATAATTTCTCACTAAGGATGAGTAGCTCTCTCTTAAAAGATAGGTGTGTGTGTTTTAGAAAACCTCTCTAGGGTTTTTCTCTCTAAATAGCATCTCCTAACATTTGTGGGTAATGAGGGTATATATAGTATGAGTGAAGGGTATAAAAGTCACTCATTAAAATTCTTCAGGCAGAATGTTTCATGACTATCTCGCAGGAAGGCCTTACTCGCGACACACTCGCGAAAACGACAGCCTAGCATGACTCTTCAGCTTCCAACATGTGCTTCTCACGTGGTTCTCTCGCGAGTTAGCTTCCAGCGAGACACTCGTGAGATCCACTAATTCTTCATTTAAGCTAGAGTCTTCACCAACTTGATACTAAACCTAATACAATAAAATCCCACAAAATACAAGGAAATAAATTAAGGCAATTACAACACTTTTTGTCATGGAATAAAGCTAACATAAAACATAGTTGTAAATCACAACTTTACATATACTTTGAAACACAATTTATATTCAGGTAGTTGAAGAAAAACCTTAAATAACCAAAACTTCCACAAAGTTTCTAAGGTTTCCAAATTCATTCCTTGTCAACAAGATTTTCTATCAATTCCCAAATAATACAAGGCAAGATAAGCATCTTTGAATTTTCCAATATATCATAAAATCTATGAATGCATTATCTAAGGAACTTTAAGAGAAGAAAGAAAGTTTTTTTCAAAACTTCCATTATTGATATGTAAAGATATTGTGTTTGGTTTTTGATTTTATATTTATTGATTTCATAATTTAGTTATTAAGAAAAACCCAAAATAATAGAACGGAAATGGATAATACTTTTAAGTATAGTTCAATTTTTAAGGAGAGCAAATTATTTTTAGAGAATAAATTATACATTATAACATATTACATAATAATTATATATTCTCATGCATCGCGTGGATCTGCAACTAGTAATTAATAAAAATTATATTCACCATTTATTTCACATTAAAAAGCCAAAACTCTCAAATCTTTACCATTTAGATAATCTCCATTGTAAAAACTATAAACCTACTCATCAAATAATTTCACCAATACAAAACCCATACATATAAAAATCACATGGGTATCATTATCAAAGCTTAGATAAAAATAATCTCAAGCAAAAGTATAACACTTTTAAGTATAGTTCAATTTTTAAGGAGAGCAAATTATTATCAATAATTTTTAGAGAATAAATTATACATTATAACATATTACATAATAATTATATATTCTCATGCATCGTGTGGGTCTGCAACTAATAATTAATAAAAATTATATTCATCATTTATTTCACATTAAAAAGCCAAAACTCTCAAATCTTCACCATTTAGATAATCTCCATTGTAAAAACTATAAACCTAATCATCAAATAATTTCACCAATACAAAACCCATACATATAAAAATCACATGGGTATCATTATCAAAGCTTAGATAAAAATAATCTCAAGCAAAAGTATAAAATCCCACTAAATATATTAGAAAATTTTACCTCAAATAAAAGATGTGAAGGTGCTTAGGTTCTTAAGGATTTTCCGATGATCTTGCCGGAAAAATGATGATGGAAATGATGGTATGGAGGTACACCGGTGGGAGAGGATGAGAGAAGTGTTTGTGTTGTGTTGAGAGAAAATAAAAATATGAAAAGAGAGCAAGGAGTGGCCGGCCAAGAGAAAAAAGAGATATCTGTGAGATATGTGGTGGGGGACGGTGGGTTAGGTGGGGCACGTGTGGTCCAAAAAAAATCTGACTCTTACTCCTTTTTATTTTTATTTTTAAGTTGGGACGTTACAGTACCAACTCGCCTAACATGATAACATTGTTGGCTCTTTTCTTACTAGAGAAATCAATCTTCTTTCTTCGTCTTCTCATAAGCCCACCAGCTATTCCAAAGTTTATGAGTTTACCTATCATCTATTGTTCCTCCAACTTGATCATCAATTGCAAGTCTGCATTTAAGAAAAAAAAAAAAAAAAAAAAAAAAACTGAAACGGGCACATCCAAATATTTCATTTCAACTTCTTTGCCTAAAATACAGAGGACTAACTTAGATAATGTTTTGGTATTAACCTTAGGTTTACTAAACATGCTAAAAAAAAAAAAAAAAAAAAAAAAAAAAAAAAAAAAAACAAAGATGTATTGTCCAACACTCCAATGTAATACAAATAATGTTATCTTTTTCAATGACAATAAATTCAAACATATGGTTTATTGGTCGATGTGGCAATGCAATCACATAATTGATTTAATTGAAAAATGTAAGATACTATACTGAATAAACTATAGGCAAAAATACTATTTTCGTTCCTACATTTTCACCCCATTCTCACTTTGGTCTTTGCTTTTTTTTTTTTTTTTACTACTTTTAGTCCCCAAAATAAATAAATAAAAACCATTCCATTTTGGTCCCTACTGTCATCTCACTAACTGAAAATAGTCTACATGGTAAACGAAGTGCACTGTTAGCATACAAAATGATGATGTGGCTATTAAAATAATAATAAAAAATTTTATTTCACATTTAAAATTGCCACGTTAGCATATAAAATTTTAAAAAATATATATAATTTATCAATTTTAACTAAATTTAAAAAATTTTAAAATCACATAAATTGAGATCTGAGTGGATTTTGAACAAGAACACAAACTCAAAAATTTTAAAACCCAAAAAATTAACATAAGATCCAAACCTGAACACTATTCTCAAACTAGCCACACACTTTTTTTTTTTTTCATCTCAAACTCTCTCTTCTCTCATGGCTCAAACCCGAGCTCTCTCTCTTCTCTCATGGCCGATCCATCTCATGGCTGAAGACCCATGGCCGAACCCCAAGGTTGAAGACCTAAAGACCCATGGCCGAAACCCATGCCTATCTTCTCTCTCTCTCTCTCTCTCTCTCTCATGGCTAATCCATCTCATGTCTGAAGACCCATGGCTGAACCCCATGGTTGAAGACCCAAAGACCCATGGCCAAAATCTCATCATGTCTCTCTCTCTTTTGCTAGAATTGTTTGGAGGAAATCATATCTGAAATTGATGAGGATTGGCTTGAGTTTTGGTATTTTTGGCTTGTGTTTTGGTATTTTTGGCTTTGTGTTTTGATTTGATTGTGGTTTGGGCTTTGGTATTTTTGGTTTTCTGTTTTGATTTGACTCTGGTTTAAGTTTTGGTATTTTTGGTTTCGTGTTTTTTTATCTAACCATGGTTTAGGTTTTGTTAGTTGATTGTGTTAGAATTGTGGAGTTTGATCATGGTTTTGTAGGTGTTTTTGTCTGTTTGGTTGCTAAGAAAATGCAAGAAAATAGAAGAAAATCTTGAATTTTTAATTTTTTGGGCAACCATTTTCTTGGAGAAGAACATCAAGAAAGATCAAATATTTAAATAATTAAATAATAACTAAAATTTTATTTTATTTTAAAATAATTAAAGAAAAGGAAAAATAATGATGTGGCTTTTTTTAATATTTAAAATGCTGACATGTGCACTCGGTTTGCCACGTAGGTTATTTTCTGTTAGTGAGATGACGGTAGGGACCAAAATGGAATGGTTTTTTATTTTGGGGACAAGTGGTAAAAAAAAGTAGGGACCAAAGTGGGAATGATATGAAAATGTAGGAACGAAAATAGTATTTCTACCTAAACTATACCTAAATTAGCGAAAAACAAGAAAGACATAGAAAGGGGAAAAAAATCAACAAAATAGTAAAATTCTAAATGTCATGGTCCTTTGTTGTATTTTTCACAATAAAAACCGAAAATTAAAAGGATTTTTTAACCTTTTAATAAAGTAATTTAAGGATTATAAATGTTAGAACAATAAAACTAAAGACATAACATATTTCATACTTTTTTGACAATTGTTGAGATGATAAGTTATGACTAGTGGTTATAAAAGTGATTTTTTTGGTGGTTCATATGAAAGATATATTGCATTAATCACAATATGTTATCTCAATAAACTATGAAATTTGTTCTGTAAGTAACACAGTTGATTTTGGAAACCTAAATGATATTGATGGAGCCATATAGAGGTGTTTTCTCCACCTTTCTGCATTACTCCCTCCAATTAGGCTATCAGGCATTAGATTTTTCTCTAGGCTAGACCTGTCAAAAGTTGACTCAAATCAATAACCCGGCCCAAAGAAAAAATTCTTGACCTATGCAAGGATTTTTTTGACTTGGAGCAAAAAGTGGGTCGACTTGTACCCAACCCTTTTTAAAGTGGTTTTTTTTTTTTTTTTTTTTTTCATTTTTTTAGATGGATGGGATAACATTGGTATATCCTTTCTTTAACAGTTTCACATGCACATTTAGTATTTATGTGGATCAATTTCGTCGACCCATGGAAAGCTCTTTTCCAATCAACAGCCCCCACCAAGAGTTCTAGTGGCTATTTCAGAATACCTTTTTGAAAGACTATCTCTTTAAGAGCACTCACATCAATGGGTGCAAAATTGTGCAAAATAGAAAAAGATGCAAAATTTACACAATATTTCCTAAATTTGCTCCGCATCAGCCTGGCTATTGTCATGCAAATATACACATTTGCTACAGTAACTGTGCATATTTGCACGGTTACTGTTGATGTGTATATCACTATTTTATTAATTTTTTCTATCTCATCAGTCCTCTTCCTCCACATACTCTCATTGGTCTCTCTCTCCCCATCCCTAGTCTCTTCAACGTGGAGAAGAAGATGAAGACCCAATCACCAACAACCACCAACACCACCCAACCACCACCAACACCACCCCAATCTAGCACTACCAACCTCCATCACCACAACCCACTTCAATGGTTGAAAATCCAAACACAAAATCAACCTAAAATCAACCCAACCATCGAAAATTAATCTCAAACTCAACTCAAAATCAATCCAAACCCGTCAGAAAACCCATCCCGAACCCAACTTAAAATCAACCTAAACCCACCAAAAAACCCATCCCAAACCCAACTCAAAATCAATCCAAACCAAAAACAAATCAAAGCCAAACCCAATGAAAACCCGTTACAAAATTCCATTAGAAGATCCGCACTCACATTGTCGAAGTTGCCACCGATCTACCTTAGAGTTGCCATTATTATCGTCTAATCCACCGCCATTAACTTTGTTGCCGTTTTCGTTAGATCTCCTCACCTCCGTGTGTGAGAGTTTGTGGGTTTGGGATATGAGAGAGGCAGAGAGTTGAGGATGGAGAGACTTGAAAGAAAGAGAGATGCAGATTGAATTATGTTAATAAAATAATAATAAACAAAAGAATAAAAAATATTATTTAAATAAAATAGTGTGTATAATAGATAGACTAATCTGGGTATTTTGTAAAATGGTAGTGCAAAATAGAAAAAGTAGGCTTTTATGTGTAAAATAGACAGAAAGTTTGAGAAAGACGGATGCTAATGCTCTAAGTTTGGTTAGTTCAATTGATGAGGTAAAAATCTAAGTGTTCTCTCATTTTCTTCTATGAAATCCTTTGGGTTTTGTTGTTTTATGATGTTTATGGTAAATACTTGGACAGTATTTGAGGTTTGGATTTTTGGGAAACCATATGGATTTTAATCAATGAGGAAGACTAAGATGTATTTTTGAAATTGAGTTTCTTTAAGCTTTTGGAATGATTTGATATATGTCAAAAGTTGATAGTGTTAACTATGAAATTGTTTTAGTTGTGGGCTTGTGTTAGTTGCTTGTCAAGTGTTTGATATATTACCTCAATCAGTTATGAGGTTAGGTTTAATTATTTGTAGCTGTTTATTAAATTTGAAGTTGGACTATGTGATATATATAATGAGTTTCAGAACTTTGAAAGTGATCTGATGTTGTGTTAATTGATTTTTATATGATATCTTAAGTATTAATGTTTTTAATACGTGAGTTAGTGTAACACTTAAACATTGTTGTTTTGTTGTGAATGCTTAAGAAATTGTAAGAATTGGTCAATGGCTTGATTTTATTATTTTAGTACTCAAAAGAAATTCATGAGGCTGGTTACCTACTTTTCTTTAAAGTGATGTGTGTTATATTATCTAATGAATGCACATTCTTTAAGGTAAGGAATTAAAATGCTTTGGTTGTGTTATGGTCTTTTGGATCACTTGTATGCTTGTTTGATACCCTTTGGGAATAGGTGCCTGGGGATAGACAAGTTGGGATTTAAGGCCTTGATTTGATCTTAGAGATCTTTCCAATTTATGGAGACAATGTGATGGTGTGCTTTGTAATAGGTCTCATTATTGATAGGCTCGATCCTTTGTGTTTCTAGGTTCCAAGATTCTTGATGATGGACCAAGTGATGAGATTGATTGATTGTATGGTGCTTGGTTGAGGTAAAATGGGATTGGACTTTCGAGGTAAGTGGCTTTTTAATGGGATTTTTATAAAAATAAGCATATTGCATTAAAACGTTGTCTTTGGGTAAAACACATTTTAGGAAATTGCTTATGGAAACTATATTTTTCAAAAATGAGTCATGTTGTAACTTTAATGTATATGAAAATTTATGGAAAGCTCTATCATATTTGATATTGCATATGGGGAAATGCATGATTTGTTAGCATGAAAAAGATAAGCATCTTTGATTTAATTCTTGGGAATGGATTTTATTGATTTATTGCATTATTTGCAAATTCTAAAGATGTTTTATCTTGACCTATGATATTTGGAAAATTGATAGAAAATCTTATTAACAAGAAATGATGTTGGAAAATTTGAGAACTTTGTGAAATGCTTGGATATTAAAAGGTTTTATGAAACTACTTGGAAACAAACTACAAGTGTCAATTTCATTTAACTGTGAGCTTTATATTGTTTTTACCCTTGTGTCATGATAGGTGTGATTATCGAACTAGATGCCACAGTCTTTGTGACATTGGTATCTTGGCATCCCATTTCTGTGGCAGTTTGATGTCTTCGTGGCATATTTGATGTATTTGTAGCATAACTTGATATCTTCGTGGCATAACTGATGTATTTGTGGCGTAAATTGATGTCTTTGTGCCATAACTGATGTCTCTATGACATACCTAACATCCTTATGGAGGCTTGTCATGTGGCCTTGGGTTGGATCTTCAAGTTTTGGAATGGTGTTTTGATAGCTCATAGTATATAGTATGTAGTTTTATGTTGAAATATTTTGAGAAAGTTTTGTGCTACCTCGTTTTAATCATTCTTGTTATTTTATCAATGAAAAGGAACTTGCAGGATCTTTATGGAAATTCCCAAATTATAAGCATGTCTTGTAAATATTCATTATAATGAAACTTTCATTTTCCCTACCCCATTGCTTATGCTACTTACTGGGTTTTAGCTCATCCTACTCTTTTACAGTTTTTTAGATCAATTAGTTATTCCTCGGGCATGAAGCTTTATTTGCTAGTGGTGGTTAGAGTGCTATGCTTATTGGGAGACTCATGTTATAAATGGTTGGTGACTTAGTTTTGCTAATTTTTAAGAGACCACAGTTAGTTCAATTGGAGGTTTAACTCTTGGATTTGTAAGCCTTGGGTGCGCCAGTCCTAGATTTGCTGTTGGATTTTCTATAGAGGTTTGTGATCTTGTGTTGATTCATTTAGAGTTTTGAAATAAATTCATTTATTTTAGAGGCACATGATTTGTAGTTGTATTGTTGTAAATATGTTATAGAGCTCTAACTTATATTGTGGAGATATCATTATGTTTATTTATATTTATCATGAGGAAAGAGGAAAAAAAAAATCCTACAGTTTCTTTTGATGGTTCTTTTTCTCATGCTTTGGACCCTCTTGGATTCGAGGCGTGACAGTTATGGTTTCAAAACTTAAGTTATGATTCTGTAGACTTTGTTACTAAGTTTGATCATGATCTTAAGTCAGAGCATTAGGCTTTGTTGTAGTAGTCAATGCAAGGTGAAATACCTGGGGTAGTTTAAGTGAAAATCTATCTTGTGTTATATTTGGTTGATTGTAATGTCTTGGAATTTGTTTAGCCTTTCTTTGTTCTGCAAAGCTGTTAAGTTCTTGAAATAGTTGTGTGGTGGAAATTGTTGATTTTATACTACACTCATGTTAGTAGTTTGTTGATTATTTGCATTATTCTTGTAATGCATGAAAAGTTTTTGAATTAAATTCCTAAGATTGATTTGAGCAAACAAAAAGGAATTTCAGATTTCATTTTTATAAATTATATGAACTTGTTTAAAAACAATTGTTGTTGGCAAATATTGCTGGCCATTTTGACTTTAGATGGTGCAATTTAGTTAAGCCTCGTTGGCCGCGAGTGGTATGATAAGTTGTTGACCAATTATCTTTAGCATAATCCGACAAATTTTTATTTCTGATGGTTGGTTAGAGGATTTTTTTGATCCCATTGCGCTCACGTGGTGTCTATCAAACCACTAACCATCAAGTTTTGTGCTATTATTCGTATCGAAAGGGATGTTAAAGAAAAAGGTGTTTTGAATTTTGGTATTTGATTTCAAGTGTTTTCTCCCTTTACTGGGTTTGATACTAATTTTGAAATTAATTTGCTTAATTTTGCTTGACTTTTTGAGATTTTGGAGGTGCCTTTGGCGTCATTCTTTGCTTTAAATTGGTGTGAATAGGTGGAACTTACTTATGTTTAAAATTAGTTTTCTTGTTGATCATGGTATTGCTTTTGTTGCCTTGTTGATAAAGGATTTTTATATGTGGAGGTTTAGAACTAGGGGTGTCAATTCGGGTTAGCGTGTTGGGTTTGTGTTGTGTCGAGGTAAGAGTATTTGACTAAATGCCTCAACTCAAACCCGACCCATTTAATAATCGTGTCATGGCTCTTCAACCCTAACTCAACTTGTTGATGAAGCGAGTTGACATGACCTGACCCACTTGACACACCTAACAAATGGGTCGTATTGGGTTGAAATGAATGTGACACAACCCATTTCAACCCACTTAATATTAACTATAATATCCATATAGAAATAAGTTCTTTACATCCTGAAAGTAATACATACACTTCAAGTCTTCAACCCAATTCAAAATAACATAGCTCAACAAAAATATAACATCCATAGAACTCGCCAAATGTTAAGTATCAATATTGAAAAAGTTTGTTAAGTATCATTTGTAAGTTTTTGTAATTACTCATTTTTCTTTTTAAGTTTAAAATATAGATTGGATATAAAAAGTATTTGAAAAATCTAAAATAAAATGAATATTTATTTGTTATACGTGTTAAATAGGTAGATTTAAATGGATCATTTTAGGTTGACACAAATTGGCGTGTCAAATATGTCTATTGCGGGTCACGCAGGTTGACTCGTTTCTGACCCAAACCCACTAAGACCCAATCCTAACCTGTGAAAACCTGTGTCAAGTTCGTGTTGTGTTCACGGGTTAGGTCAAACATTGACACCCCTAGTTTGGACTCAAAAATTTTGGTATGGTTATTCTCTATTTTATTTTGGTCCTTGGTTTGTTTCCAAAGAGCGCTTGAAGTGGTGCATATGTATTTAAAAAAAAAAGGGGGGGGGGGGGGGGGTGGGGGTTTGTTGTGGGGCGAGGTTCTCTTGGAGCATATGTGACTTGCATTTGTAAACGACAAATTTTAATTCGATGTTAGTCTAGGTTTTCCTGAACTTATTTCAGATTTCTCTCCAATATGTTAAATCGTAGATAAACAATTTTAATGGATTCTTCGAAGCTTTCTATAAAAGAAATTTTTTAGAGCTTGTCCTTATTTTTGAAACTATTACATAATTGATTTGTTGGTTCTAAAGTTTCATACCCATTCTAATCATTGATCGGTTTGAATCTGTGTTTTAAAGTTTTATGTGCATGTTTTTGAGTTTTATCTGTAGTTGGCCACAGGAAATTATAATTTGGATTTCTCAACAGTTTGGAATCATACGATTCAAAGTATCATTAGCCTAAGTGTTTTCTCTCTTTGCAAGTCAATTTGACACCCATTAATATAGCAGATTGTTAATTGTGGTAAGTAAAATATAAAATGTTAATAATGATCCCAACGAGAAGTAGTAAAAGTTTCTCAATTCAATATGTGTGAAAAAAAAAAATCACTTTTATTATGTGTACGTCGCTTTACTATTGTATTAGGGGAGGATGAGCAGACAAAAGGAAATCAATTATTGCTTTCACACGAGTGGGTTTGGGAATTGACAAAAAGAGCTGTTAGTGAACCTTCATGGAAGATTCCTAATGTAGAATTACCCAAAATGTTAATTTTATTTACAAAAGAACCATAAGCAATTGTTTTTAATAATAATATGCACACTTTATTTGAGATCTTAAAAAATTGTATATATTAATCTATTATTTTTTATATAATAGTAATATATATATATATATATATGCGGTAACCTTGAATGGTATTGAAATATTTTATTTCAAATTCAATAGACAAACTCCAATAAGGTATATTAGAACCAGTAGTTTCTACTTTCTAGTACCAAAGGAGAAAAAATTGTAAGAACTTAATGATGAAATATTCAATTAAGCAAAACCTAAAACAACCATGAATGCCATTTTGTACAAGGGGTCGAAAGTCATAGCAAAATGATAAAAAGAGCACCAAAACAAAACAAATATGCAGTGCATTTCCACACAAAACATTGTTTTCAACAATTCTTGAGTAAAGTTGCATACTTTTATGCTGGGCCACTTTTTAGTTTCTACTATGCCCCCAAAAATGTTCAAACATTATAGCTGGTTAAAAGATAGGAGCTGCATCAAAAAAAGATAGGAGCTAAAGAATATTTTGTATAGCATTATTGACTGGCCCCACATGTGTCATTGATTTCTCCCCCAAAACATCATCATCACAAGTCTACAATTTTTATAAGTTTAGTACGATATATTATCTTCCTTCACTTCATCTTTTCAATTTACATTTTTCTAATATTCTACTTTCTAGCCACCTTCCAAAAGACCTCGTCTCTCCATGCAACAAGTCTTTCTCAAAGTTTCACACTAAGCTCTATTAAACAAAGTAATGATACATACCATAACAAAATTTACAATATTGTCACAACTTGTTTATGTGGTAAATTATGAATAGTAAAATTATAAACTTATTACTTTTACTTTATAATTTACAACTTACTATATAAACAGGTCGTGAGTTTTATTTAGATACTAGCATTTTGGCTCTTCAATCTCTCTATTTTTCCTTCTCTTCTTTTTTTTTTTTTTTTTTTTTCATTTCTATTTTACTCCACTTTCTATTTGTTAATTTATTTTATGGTTGATTTTTTTTCCTTTTATTTATTAACCCAATTAATAGTCTATGCTGTACATTCCATACAAAACACGTGGGAGGGGAGGGGCGGAAAAGTCCCAAAAAAACATTATTGCTAGCCCAAAAAAATAGGCCCTAAAGTACTTTTGTAAAAGCTGGCTCCCAAATGAAACTGACTGCCCCCATGTGTCATTGTTTAGTTCAAAAATCTCTCCTCCCGGCCCCAACACATCATCATAACAAAACTCTACCACTAATATAGTTTGCATTGTTTCCCAATATTCTACTTTCTAGCCACCTGCCAAAAGACCTTATGAGTCAATGCAAATGCATGTCTTCTCATAGTCGTCTCATATCTGTTTGATTCGAGGAAAAAGTGGTATATTCTGTATTTATTTTTAGTTTTTTATGGAATCCGCTACTTAAAAATTTGTTTAGTTTTGTATTTGTATTTGGTTTTCATTTTTAGTATTAAAAAATAGATTTGAATACAAAAATTAAATACAATTTTTTAGTATTTTCATTTTCTTAAAAATATATATAGTGGAATTTTTGTAAAAAAACCAAATCTGTTGATCCCATTCACACTGAGAAACACTTCCTCTCTCAATTGTGTTGAATTTTTAATTAAAAATATAAAGTGAAAAAAAGAAAAATCTAGACTAAAAAATAATACCAAATATAAAATGAGTTGAGTAGAAAAAATGAATACAAGATTTAAGAACCAAAATTGAGTTCAGAAAATGAATTCACTCCAATGATAACCAAACAAGGCCTAACTCTCTTCAATCTCTCTACTCTTTCTTTTTTTCTTTTTTCTTTTTTTCTTTTTTTTTTCTCTATTTTAGTATTTTACTTCATTTTCTATTTATTTATTTTATGTTTGATGATTTTTTTTTTTTAACCTTTTACTTATTAAACCAAATTTTTTTTTTTTTTTTTTGAGGAACATTAAACCAATTGACCATCTATATTTGATTGCAAAATAAATTTTCATAATGCATATATGGTACCACTAATTTTATATGAAAATCTCACACACATGTCAAAACTAACAAATTTGTATTTATGTCTGAAATTTGATGTTTGAAAATTTATTAGTACAATAATGAGTGGGTCAAACATATGCATATCATTTGGTCTTATCCTGGAAAAATTTCTTGCTCCACTGTATATGCACATAAAAAAAAAAAAAAAGGAATATGATTCCAAATATCTAATTAAGCTTGTGTTTAGATAGCTTATTTTTTGTCAATTTATTTTACTATTCAATTTATTTTTGCTACTATTTATGAACTTCATTACATTTTTAGGTACTATTCATAGATTTCATTGTACTATTTCAGCTAATTTTTACTTTTATTTACAATAATTTCAATAAAAAGTTTTAAATTTTAACAAAATAAACAGATCTCAAACACATCTTAAGTCTGAAATTACACGAACTAAAAAATAGAGCAAACACTGCCAAAATGAAAACTAGTGTATACTATATTGAAACAATAGTTTAGAGATTGTTCGTGCAACTGATCAACTTTTTTTTTTTTTTTTTGAGAAAACGTGCAACTGATCAACTGAATGATAACACTACCAAGTGAGCACCACCGGGCCTAGTTGCCAGAGTGGTATCCGGTACTTTCTGTGTCCGTTAACTCGAGGGTTCGAGCCCCCGCAATAACAAATTACCAAGCAAAAAATAAATAAATAAATAAATACTAACTACCAAGTGAGCACAACAACTACTAATTATCATCCCCAATATAGAAACAGTAGTGATACACATAGTAGAAACACAACATTAAGATAATTCACAATCTTCATTCTTAATCTTCAACATCTACATCTTCATAACCATCATCTTCACCTTCATCAATATTATCCTCAGACGGGTCATCAGCACGACGTTGATCAACAGCAGCAGCAACACGGGTTTGAATAGCAGGCGGAGGCCGGGCTGCAGTAGCATCAGAGGCAACCGCACTTGTCAATCCGGTACTGTTCAACGCAGTTCCCGCAATCCCTTTCACCGTTTTGGAGATCAACGGATTCCCCAATCCAGCAGGTTGTTGAGGGTTCTGCTGCACATTTTGCTGCGCAGTTGGAGAATTCTTCTGCCTTGCTGGTTTCTGGACACTAGTCACGCTCTCAAACTTGTAAGAAAAGACTAGTGTTCCTTCGGGCTTTTCATCTGTGGTCATAACACTGGCACTCATCTGTTTTTCAGCAACTACTGCATCAGCTTTAGCTTTACCACCAAAACCTTCCAGCAGTTTTGTGATGAACACACGGACTTCACCGATTTCTTTGTCCCTAAACCAGTGATCCGTCCGGAATGACATGAGCTTAACAACAAGCTCAAGGCTGCTCTCCTTGGCCTTGGTGATGTCGAGGTTGAACGTAACTGGGGAGTTCCATGTGGGGTTTGAACCACCCCCTGTATCCTCCGGTGTTTTTTCCTCTGAGGAATGGAAGTTATTTTGGTTGTCGCGAATGGAAACAAGCGCGTAAGGCTTCATTATTGTCACACGATTGACGTTTCTCAATCCATGCGCTGACTCAATCACAAGTTGTAAGACCCTGTAATCCATAAGGTGACTGACTTGTTGAGTCAATGTTTATGGATGGAGATGAGGAAGGCTGCGTACTGATGCTTATAGTAAGAGCATCAACGTGCTTGTACTCGGTGGGGTTGAGATAAACCAATGAGATTCCTTGTGCCACGGACTTAAAGTAAGGACATTGGTTAGTAAATGAATTAATTATTTTTGAAATGTTTTCATACTATTTTTATAAAAAGTATAAAAAATAAGTTTTTTTTTTTATAAAAATTTTTTAAAAAGTATTTTGTAAAAGAATTCTCTTAGACATTTGTTACCATTAAAAATAACCACATATCATTATCTGCTTTGATAATAAAATTCAAACGTATCATTATCTGCTTTTATAAACGACAAAATCAACCTCTGCTTTATAATTATAAACGACAATAAATTGGTGTTTGTTTTTTAGCTGAATGACAATAAATTGGTATTGGTAGACCCCAATAACGATCAATCATTTATCTAGAAGTTTTTTCTAATCACGGTCTCTACTAGACAATAAATGCTTGGCTGTCATAGTGTAAAGTGTCAACCCTTATTCTTTTTACTTGTGCCAATTACCAAATGGTCCGCTGTCAACCATTTACTTGGGCTTTGTATTAGTATTTAACTAATTTTTTAATAGACAAGTCTGCCAATTTTCTAGAGTTTACAATTTTTTAAATATAGGCTTGCACAAAAATGTTAAGGAATATACTCCCTTCACTAAATTAAAACAATTTTCATTATGTTATCAACTCCTTTGATTAAGAAATTTGATATCTAATTTTTTTTTTTAATTTAATATTTCACATTTGTCTTATAAAAGTTATGATATAAGAAATACATTTGAAAGATAAATTTTAATATTTATTTAGCTATTTTAATATATACATTCCTACACATTCTCAGCAACCAAATAACTCAAGACCCATAAAAAATAAAACCAATTTTTTGCACTATCTCACCAACCAAATAATTACAACTCATATCCACAAATAATTTTTAAAAAATTCTATTACTTTCTCACCTACCAAAAAACTTATACCCACCTAAAATAAACAAAAGTTCTCATTTTTTTATGGCTCAATCTCTATCTACATCAAAAACTGATTAATGTCTTGGAGTGATGATAAAGAGCTATTATTAAGAGTAAACGCCATAGGTTGAAACGCTCTCTCAAAAAAACAAAAAAAAAAAAAAAAAAAAAAAAAAAAAAAAAAAAAAAACCACTGCTCCAAACAACCAAGGAAATATGAAAAATATATACTAAGAAACATGCATTTCAAATTATAAAAAAGAGATTTGCATTGGAACCTAGAACCAAGGAAAATTAACAAATTTCTACTAAAAAAAATGCAAAATGTAACTAGTGGTGGCTCCAAGATTTTTTTCTAGATGAGTCAACAACTTCAGAGCTAAGAATTTGTTGATAAGGGAATAAAATATAAAATGATTATATATATAATTTTTTTTTTCTGTATATACAATTTTCATATTATATACAATAATATTCTAAGGGCAAAACTTAGATACAGTACCTTAGGTACAGTACCTCAGGTACCCCTTTTAAAATTATAACACCTGTACATTTACTTAACAGCAATACTACCGTTTCCTTCTCCGTTTATTTCTTTTCCTTCTATTTTTTTATTCCCCTGTTTCAGGCTAAAGACTTCCCATGAGAAAACTGAAAACACCAAAACCCCAAGCTCCAACCGTTCTCTCTCTCCCTCTCTGTTCTTCTCTTTCTCTCTTTCTTTCCTTCTCTCTCACTCAGATTAGATGAAATAGACGAATCCAGCTCTAAACTCTCTATCTCGCTATGTTTTCGCCGATTGGTTGGCTGGCACTAAGAAAATTCATTGGTATGTATTGGCTAAATCTCATTATAGGTTTTCAATTCTAGCTGTTGGGTTTGTATTATTTTGAGGTTTGGTAGAGTTTTTCTTTGTTGATTATGATCTGGGTATCGATTTTTGTTATTGGGTCTGTGTTATTATTGCTTTGGTTTGTTCTGATTTGGGATTTCAATTATAGTTGCTGAGTTTGAGTTATTTTGAGGTTTGGAAGAGTTTTCCTTTGGCTATTTCTGATGAAGGTTTCAATTTTGGTTAATGGGTTTGTCTTACTTTAGACTTTGGTACAGACGCAAAATTCAACTTAAGAGAGTAATTATCTAGCAAAACATGTTCTTCTATTCTTTAGAGTTCAGACCTTTAGAGTGCACCTTATCCTCACTTTATAGTGATTGGAATCTTATATTATTGTTGAAATGATGACTATTGTGGCAGTTGTTAGTTCTTTGAGACAATAGCGTTTGTACTTTTCATCTTTAGTGTGGGGTTGAGGGATACCTGAATGGCTCTAGCAAAGAAATAGAATGGTTTGAACCCCATCAGCCCCACTCTCTTTATTACATAGCAAAGAAATAGAAAGAAACAAAAAACTTTTGAGTTTTACTCTGGCTGTGATGTGATTAATTATATTTATTTTAACTCTTATCAGATAACTAGTGAGGTTGCACTGGTGCTTTTTTCTTCTGCAACCGTTCTGTTTGTTGTCCCCTTCAAGTATATTCTTGCTTTTCTTCTCTTTGATCTCTTCACTCGGGAGCTAGAGTTCAGGATGGAAATGGTTAAGAGATTCAGAAAGTTTTTGAAGGAACGTTGGTTGAAACATGGTTGAAATTATCACCTTCATATGGTCCAAGTTTGATTTTCATCCCCCCAAATTGAAAATGTTGCACTTTTGTCTTTGAAATTTTTAAAAGTATTGATTTTGCCCTTCATTTGTTTTCCTTTAAAGGAACTGCATACATGGCAGATGGAGCACTAACTTGTCATGTTAAATAGCTGAGGGGCCCGGCATAGATTTTCACAGCAGATGGATGTAAGGAAAATTGACACTTTTTAAAAATTTCAGGGAATATATTTTAACTTTCCAAATTTCAGGGAATATATTTTTCTTTTTTACTTTGTGGCTGCAAAAACATTAGTGAAAAAAACGTGGATTGTGTCTATGTTGGTTGTCATGTTAACAACTTTTTGCCTGCAGAAAAGGTTATTGGGTTGTAGCTGGGAAAAAGATTTTCATACCTCAAGTTGCTGTAAGAAAGTGAAGTTCTGGTAATGCCAAGGATTATTTATTGAAGTTCTTACCTTGCGGCTAGCTAGTATGTTACTTCATTTAGGCAGTAAGTGGAGACTTAAATACATATTTGATTGTTCTAACTAGCATTATGCATTTACTGTCTCCTTTAAGGAGCTATTAACAGCATTATGTGAAGGCCAATGTACATGAAGAACATAAATATTTGTACATTATATCTGCATGCTTCGTAGTGCCACCTTTTGACTATTCTTGTTAATATTTCTCATTTTGCCTTGGTTCTGACTTGTGCATAGGTAGACAGATTGGCAAAGCTTGCCACTTCAGGATTTATGAGGGATGCATCTCAAGGATTGACCATTCATTCCTAGTCTATTAAAGCCTGCCCAGAAAATCTATTCTCATTCGCCAAAATGAGTTGATCGAGTACATTAATCGGACTGATCCTGTTATATCTGCCCACTGATTGGAAAGAATATCTTAGTATCAAGATGTATCAGTGTTAAGTCCAGTAGGAGGACTGAAAGAAACAATTATAATATCCAAAAATATATGCATTGTTTGGACGAAAGATTTATACAACATGGAGACGTAAAGTGATTTGCAGCTCAATTATTTCAAGCGTCTTGAGACATAAAGTGATTTGCAACTCAACCATTTCAAACGGCAGAAAGACGTGTTAGATTGAATAGGCAATAGGACTTAAGATGTTGAATACATTCAAATTATTTTGTACAATTGCAAGTTATTTAAAAATTGTACAATAAGCATTGTATTTAATTAGTGAATTCTGTTTTTACTTTAGTGTACTCTCTTTTGCAATATGCCATGTGATATTTGTAATGTGAGTTGACAATAATAAAACATTGTTTACTTCATTTTATTATCAAAACATTGTTTACTTCATTTTATTATCAAAACAATGTTGTAAAAAATCAAACAAGTTTGGAAAGTAGAGAGCTTGCTGTGCTGGTAATGAGTCTATTATTTGTGTGCTTTGCAATTCTCAAGCTAGCATCAGCACAAATTTTCAACTTTTTTGGAGCTTGTCAATCTAATCAAGTTTGCGAGACAAGTAGAGGTTGGGTTTTGATACTTATTAGCAATAGTATGACCATATTGATTACCTTGGTCTATAACTAGTCCCTTATTTTTTTGTAGCTCTAGTAAATAAAACTGTTTGCATCTTGGGCCTCTTTGTAATTACTGATTCTATATAGAGGATGGTCTTGTATAAACGTTTCATGTTGCTTTATGCATGACTAAACGCTGACACTACTAATCTTACCTGAATATATATATTCAGGTAAGTCTTGTACAGGGTGTCTATATTGAAGCAATTGGATATTTGGATGATGTTTATCATATAATTCTTTCTTCTTTTTTGATCTTTGGTTAGAAATCTACCTAAATCTACCCCTAGCCCCTCCCCCCTTGGGGGTCTGCTACTCTAACGGGAGTCTCCAAACTTCCCCCAATGCAGAAATTCAGCAGAACCTATTGCAGAGAAACCAGTGCAGAGTGCAGAAATCCAGCAGTGCCTAGTGCAGAGAAACCAGTGCAGAAATCCAGCAGAACCTAGTGTAGAGAAACCAGTGCAGAGTGCAGAAATCCAGCAGTACCTAGTGCAGAGAAACCAGTGCAGAGGGAAAAACAATAGTACCCCACTGCATGCAGCAGCAAGACCTAACATTGTGTATCAAGAAAAATATGGTAGTTCTTGAAGTATAGGCAAAAACAGTTCAAGTTTGAGATGATTGTAATTAATAAAGTAAAGCAAAAACAGTTCAAATAATCAAAAGGCCATTAGTGCATTTGGACCAGAAAAAGTATCAAATATTAAAGAAGTTACACCTGATAAGTTATAACAATAAAAGTACCCAAAACACGCATCAGTAAATAAACTGATACACGACAACAAAACAAAGCAATTAGTAAACAAATTATTGATCACATGCTATAGAACACAGTGGTCTGCCAAGAAAACTCCTTGTCCATGCTACAGAACACAGTGGTCTGCCACACTAAACTCCTTGCCCATGCCAAAAAATGATTGATTCATCCAAAGCCACACTAAACTTCTTGCACGCTAACTCCTTGCCCATTCTACAGAACACAATGGTCTGCCAAAAAAAAAACTCATGATTTATTAATCACATCAATAGATAGTCTATAGCCTAATTCTTGAAATTTTCATATATACTAAAAAATATAGATATGAATAAAATACCTTGTTAATGGTAAGTTGTAGATACTACCACCACACTAGGTACACATCCACGGAATTTAATGACTACCACTACCGCCATCCCTTGTAGAATAATCAAACCCAATGCTTGATGCCTACCATTTCCAAGTAAAATTGAAATAGAATAAGAACTAAGCAAAAACAAAATAACAATAACTTCCAAAAGAAATAAGCACCACTTAGATTCTTTCCTTCAATAAAACAAAATATAAGACACATCCTAGTATGAAAATAACATTTAAAGGTCTAAAACAGAATATATATGCAAGAAAATTACCTGTGTTACTTGTGTATAGTCAACAGATAAAGAAGCTGGGATGTTGACAGTAGTACTTGTCATAGGAATTTCTCCACTAGGACGCCTCCTTTTCCTTGATCCTTTTTCAATAAAACTTTTAGGCCGACCTTTAACACGAGATGTGCCTATTTTTTTCTTAATCCCAATTGCTTTATGAGCTGTTATGACAGATGCAACATCTACATGTTCATTATGAGAAGGATCCATCCCAATTTTATTGGAAGGTAAATCTGTTTTTTTTTTCAAAATCCTTTCCAAATCAAGATTTAATTCAACCATTTTCTTCGCTAAAAACATAGATGCTTCTTCAGTTTCAGCAGCCTTACTTGCAATGTTAACTGCATTACGACACAAATCTTTGTATCGATTTGTTATATCCAACTTAGGATCTTCTTTCACAATGCAACCATAGCTATCTAGTACACATCCAACTCTTGCTTGCTTAGTCCACCGCTTCAAAATGTATCGAGAAGGAAGTAGTTTTATATTTTGAATATCTAGCACCTTTAATGCATGACTACATAAAAACCCAGCAAACTCAAATTTTTTACAACTGCAAACAACTGTTTGGTCTGTAGAGTTGAAGATAACCTTATGTTCTCGAGTATGCCCATACATGCAAACCTTGTACTCAAACAATGGTGAAATATCATAGCATGTATTAACAACCATGTCCAAAGACTTCTTATACTCTTCTTGAAAGAAATTAAAGATTTTGGGTGTGTAAACATCCCTTGAGTTCTTCAATAAAAGCACTTCCACTCTCAAAACTGGCAAACGTTGGCTCATGTCATAATTGGAATCCAACTCATTGTGGCGTAGGTCTTCAAGTAAACTTTCAAAATGACTAAAAAATTCCAGCACATTATTGGTTGACTTTAGATAATGTCTCAAGCGACTATTGAAGCTTTCACTCAACTATGTGGTCGTTATATTTGCGCAAAAATGATTTCTACCATATACCATCGCCCATTTTTCTCTAACTTCAAAAATGAATTTCAACCAGCTATTTTCTTGAAGACCATGTTTATCTAACATTGATTCCCATGCTTGAAAAAAATTATCCTCATACTCATGATCACACATACAACTTTTAAATTCTGCAGCAAATGAATTTGAACTCTGAAAATACCTGTTGAGTTTTTTGAGAGCATTTTGATATATATGCCATCGGCATAAATGATGATGAGATTCTGGTAACACTTCTACAATTGCTTTAGCCATTGCTGGATCTTGATCAGTAAAAATTGTAACCGGCTTCTTTCCACACATCGCTTTTAAGAGGGTTCGAAATAACCACGAAAAAGTTTCAGCTGTTTCATCATACAACAATGCAGCACCAAAGACCACAGTTTGTCTATGATGATTCACTCCAATTATAGGTGCCAATGGACGATGGTTTTTATTGGTTCGATACGTAGTATCAAAACAAACTACATCACCAAATAAATCATAATCCACAACCATTTTAGGATCTGCCCAAAATATATTAGTTATTTGATCATCAACATCCAACTGTATCTCATAGAAAAATGAAGCATTTTCAGACTTTCTCATCTCAAAATAATGAATAAGGGTAAATGCTTCTCCCTCTTTCATTTCCCTCATCCGTTTAGATTGTAAATGATTACTAATATCTTTGAGAGTAAAACCAAGATTTTCCCGACCTCCAGCTTGTTTACTCATGAAATCAAAAACTAATTTTTGCCTAATCCCAGAGCGATTTGCTAATTCAGCTTCAGCTGCTTGGGCAGCTGATATCTTCCTTTGTGATGGCAATTTGTGTTTACTCCGTGGAGTTACAACTTCATGATTGTGTTTCGCTTCAAAAATGGTAATACGATATTTACCACTTTTTTGACGACTGATAACCATTTGGGCTTCACAACCACATCTTAATTCCATTCTAGATTTCTTTCCATCATACGCAACTTCCTTCTTGTAACCAGCTTTAAAACAACAAAACTTGCGGGATATGATAGTTGTTTTATCTGCCTTGCTTCTGTTCAGCCAATCTCTACGAATACTGAATCCAACATATCCAGCATATATATTATAATATAGATACGCCTCATCCTCTGAATCAAACTCCATTCCAATTTTTGGAGTTATATCTTCTTTAGTGTCATCATTTTCTCCAATTTTTGGAGTTGTATCTTCCTCTAAATCAATAGACACAACTTCTTCAAGGTTGCTCTTCCCATCTTTCTCCATAACCTGTAAATTAACAAACACAACTTATTAGGTTCCACATATTCTAAAATTAACCACTCTGTAAAATGAGTACTAAACACAACAACCACTGGTGTGGGACAATACTAATAAAGGGTTACACAACTTTTCACTAGATTTTGGTTAAAAAAAATTTAAAGCACCACACCCTTTCTTCCCTTTTTTTTTTCCCTCATTGTATGATGTTTTTGTCATATTTTTGAGCTAGTTCTTAGCTTGGCTTAGAAAAACAATGTGGCATTCAATTTACTCAAATAATTTTATACTTTAATACCTGAAGCAAATAAGTCAACAGTTAAGAACCTTAAAAGAATCATAAAAGAACCATTTAATTTATCCTCGGCTCTCTGTTTGTTCCCATAAAAACCATTAATTCTCAAACTGGAGATATGTTTCCAAGAACTCAAAAGTAGCAGAACATCATTACATTAGCATTGGTAAAATTTTCTGCAATTGCCCATCACTTCAAGTATAAAGTACAGTGCTTAAAAAAATTGGTTAATGGGTTTGTCTTAGTATTGCCTGTGGTGTTGTTTGCAAAGAGGACTGAGGTGAAACTACAAGACTTGCCTGTGGTGTTTGGGGCTTCTTGTGTTTTGCATAATATTTGTGAGTTGAGGAATGAGGAAATGGATCCAAAGTTTCGGTTTGAGCTTGTTGATGATGAGATGGTTCCAGAACAGGCTGTGAGATCAAATACGTCAACCAAGGCTAGGGATGCCATTGCTCATAATATTTTGCGTAATGGAATTGGAGGCACTCGGTTTGTGTAGTGGAATTTTTTTTTCTCTTTTCTTTTTTCTTTTTTTGGTTCTTTTGCTTGTTAATTGTTATTACCCAGAAACTATAATTGAAACCCCAAATTAAAATTAACCAAAGCAATACTAAGACAAACCCATTAACCAAAATTGAACCTTCATCAAAAATAGCCAAAGGAAAACTCTTCCAAGCCTCAAAATAACTCAAACTCAGCAACTATAATTGAAAACCCAAATCAAAATGAACCAAAGCAATAATAACACAGATCCAATAACAAAAATTGATACATAGATCTTAATCAACAAAGAAAAACTTTACCAAACCTCAAAATAACACAAACCCAGCAACTAGAATTGAAAACCTATAATGAGATTCAGCCAATACATACCAACGAATTTTCTTCGTGCTAGCCAACCAATCTGCGAAAACAGAGCGAGATAGAGAATTCAAAGAGCTGGATTCGTCTATTTCATCTAATCTGAGTGAGAGTGAAGGAAAGAAAGAGAGAAAGAGAAGAACAAAGTGAGAGAGAGAACGATAGGAGCAAAGGTGTTTGGCGGGAGTTCAAGAGTCTGAAGGCTTTAGTCTGAAACAGGGGAATAAAAAAATAGAAGGAAAAGAAATAAACGGAGAAGGAAACGGCAGTATTGCTGTTAAGTAAATGGACAGGTGTTATAATTTTAAAAGGGGTACCTGAGGTACTGTACCTAAGGAACTGTATCTAAGTTTTGCCCATATTCTAAATACAATTTAGTATACAATAAAATTATATTGTGCAATAGTTTAAAAAAAATTATTAATAGTTTAAAGATCAGTTGCATAAATAAATAGCTAATTATACAATTTATGTCAAGTTAATAAAAATTTATTATATTTATATATAATATTAATTAAATAAAAATATATGATAAAGAAGAGCACGCTGCACAAGTAGCAGAGCAGAAAATAGTTTTACAAACTGTGCTAATCAATCTTTCTCTTACAAACTAAGGAGCTCTTTATACGGAAAATGGATATATTTTTTTTTTTTTTGATACGAAAATGGATAAAATTTAATTCCGAGTGTATTGTGTTCCTCCTCTCTCAAATCCAAACAAAGATTTTTAGCTATCCCCTCTCTTTCTATCTATCTATAAAGATCTGTGTTTTCTCTTTGCCTCTCTCTCTCTCTCTGTGGATGGACCCAGGAGGGGGCCCAAGGGGCCCGGGCCCCCCAGCCCAAAACAAAAAAATTATTAGGTATATTTTGGGTGTTTTATAGTTGGGTCCCCCACTCCTAAGATATTAACCCACAGCCCAGCCCAACCCAAAAAAATTGAAACCCATAACCATTAACTTTACAGCCGTCAGCCACTCTGCCGGCCATCCATGCTAGACACAGGCCGCCACCATTGACCCACGCATCACGCACGCCTCCAGTTGCCGCCGGTGGCTTGATCCGCCCACCCCACTTCCGATACCGGTGCCTATTTCAAGTATTTTTTTTTCTCTCCTTCAACTTCGTAACTTAACATTGATTTTGATATGATTTTTCTCTCTCCACTCCATACGTTTATAATGTTTGTGAATCTGTCATCTGTGATTGTGTTTGGGAGTACCCAAGACTGTTTTTTGTTTTTGCAACTGCTGAGTGTTTGATACAGTGAGATGAGAGTTGTGATTGGGGCAGAGGGTGAGTGACAGAGATAAAAAAGAGACAAAAAGATGGAGATAAGGATGCATAATATCATAAAAATGTCACCCAAATTTAACAAAACAAAATTGGGACTTGCCCACATTGCTAACTCATAATGCTATAACTAATATTTTTCATGTCCGTGCTTCCTATTAGAGAAGTGAAGAATGAAAATAGCAGCTTTAAGTTGGAAAAGACGTAAATCAATGAGTAAATGATTCTCTTGGACTTCTTTCATACAGGAAAAACTGTGCGTTTGAGCACTTTGTTTCTTTCGCTGATGCATACGCCAACAAGGTGATAAGCACACTTAATGTTGCCGAAGCATTCATTTCTAGGAACCTGGAAGTGGAGTCTCTGGAGGAAGAGTTTCAAGTTCTTCACAACCCTTTGTCAATCTCCACAAGCCCCTCACAACTGCATAGTTTTTACCAACATTTCTATAACTAAGTACTGCAAAAATGGCCAGCTCGACTTTGCTCGGAACCTGTTCGATGAAATGCCTAGACGAACTGTTGTCTCATGGAACACCATGATATCAGGTTAGTCCAAATGGCGGCAATACTATGAAGCTCTGAAACTAACTTCCATTATGCACAGTAGTAATATAAAGCTCAATGAGGCCACTTTTTCGACTTCGTTAAGTGTATGTGCGCGTTCCTGGTTATTCTGTGAGGGAGAAGAGCTACATTGTCTAATTTTGAAATCTGGGTCTGAGAGATTTGAGCTTGTGGGTAGTGCATTGTTGTACCTTTATGCAAGTTGTATTGATGTTGAAGGAGCAAAGCTGGTGTTTTATGATTTGCACGGTGAAAATGAGTTGTTGTGGAGTTTGATGCTTGTGGGGTATGTGCAATGTAACTTGATGAGCGAGGCTTTGGATGTGCTTAATAAGATGTCATCTAGGGATGTTGTGGCATGGACTACGTTGATTTCTCGGTATGCGAGGAGCGAGGATGGGTGTGAATGGGCTTTAGAGTTGTTTAGGAGGATGAGGTGGAGTGGTGAGGTGGAGCCTAATGAATTTACTTTGGGTTGTGTTATAAGGGCTTGTGGAAGACTAGGAAGCCTAAGAGAAGGGAGGATTGCTCATGGGCTTTTGATAAAATATGGGTTTGAATTTGATCACGCGATTGCTAGTGCATTAATTGAATTCTATTGCGATTGTGAAGCTATTGATGAGGCCAAGAGAGTTTATGATTGGATAGGAAACCTAGGTTTAAATGCTTCAAATTCACTTATTGGAGGGCTCATATTTATGGGTAGGATTGTAGATGCTGAGATAATTATTGGTAGGCTAGTTGAGAAGAGTCCAGTATCATATAATCTGATGATTAAAGGTCATGCAATGAGTGGCCAAGTCGAGGAATCTGAGAAACTGTTTAATAGAATGACAGAAAAAACTATAATTTCTTTGAATACCATGATTTCTGTGTATTCCAGGAATGGGGAAATTGATAAAGCTTTGAAGCTGTTTGAAGAAACAAAAGGGGAAAGAAACCCAGTGACATGGAATTCAATAATGTCGGGTTATATTTAAAATCATCGACATGAAGAGGTTTTCAAACTTTATGTGACCATGCACAGATTATCAATAGACCATACTAGATCAACTTTTTCTGTTCTTTTTCATGCCTGTACATGCCTTGGATCTCTTCAACTAGGAGAATTACTTCATGCCCATGTGATCAAAATGCCATTTGAATTAAATGCTCATGTTGGAACATCTCTTGTAGATATGTACTCCAAATGTGGGAGCATCCCCATTGCACAAAAATCATTTTGTAGTATCTCTTCACCCAATGAGGCAGCGTGGACAGCTCTTATTAATGGATATGCACATCATGGGCTTGGCTCCAAAACAATTTTACTCTTTGAGGAAATGTTAAAGCAAGGAGTTGTTCCCAATGGAGCTACCTTCGTGGGGATTCTGTCTGCTTGTGGTCGTGCTGGTCTAGTTGATGAAGGGATGGAATTTTTCCACTTAATGCAAAAATGTTATGGAGTAACACCAACTTTGGAACACTATGCATGTGTGGTGGATCTTCTTGGTCGCTCAGGCTATCTACAAGAAGCTGAGGAGTTCATAAAAGCAATGCCTATTGAAGCAGATGGGGTTGTCTGGGGAGCTTTTCTTAGTGCCTGTTGGTTCTGGACAAAAATGGAGTTGATTGGGAGAGTGGCTGAGAAGATCTTCAATTTGGATCCTAAGGCAGTATCTGCTCATGTTATTCTGTCTAACATGCATTCGATATTGGGCAAATGGGGAGAGAAGATGAATGTGGCGAACAGATTAAGGAGCTTAGGCATAAAAAAGGCTCCCGGGTGTAGTTGGATTGAGTTAGAAAGCAGCGTTCAGGTGTTCCCCGTAGAAGATAGAACCCATCCTCATTGTAATGCCATTTATGCGACTTTGGAGCCCATTTATGCGACTTTGGAGCATTTAACATCAAATATAAATACCCTTGTTCAATATGATTTTTATTTTGGTTTTACATCAATCGTGGAGTCTGATTTCTTTAAAACAAAATACCATTATTGATAAAGGTCATGTTAGTTCCTATCTCATAAACAAGAGGAAGTGTGGGCCTTTTTTGTGATTTTGCTGTGCTTTGAGTAGCACTACTTGCACAATCCAGTCCTAGAAAACTACAGCGGGTAAGGTGGGCCTTTTAGTGATTTCAGTATATACAGACTGGCGGATTGATTCTGTCTTCATTGTATTTTATCTTTTCATTTTTGCTTCTCTCCTTTGCATGTCATTCTCTCAATATGTGATAGTTTCTTGTCATATCTCTCCAACAGATACTGCTCTCAAATAGAGAAGAATTATGCTATTAAAAGAGAATGGAAAGATTTTGTTCTTGCTGAAATCTAAAGAAAAATAGTAACAAAAAATTTCTGTTTTGCTGTAATTCAAAAAAAAGGAGAAGAAACATGATTGAAAAGGGGAAAAAAGGTTGGATTGGAACAGGGACTGGGGAGAGAGAAAAATCTAAGACTGCAGAAGAAGAATAATAGAGATTGAAAGAGAGATAAATCTCAGGGTAGCCCCCACCGTCATGCAGCTGGAACTGTTTCCAGTAAAAGTTTTCTTTATTCTTTTTAAAATTATGCAATGACTATGATTTATGTTTGGGCGTTTGGTAGTATAGGCTCAATTTAGGCATTTGGGTTACATTTGATTTTGATTAAGCTTATTAAATTAGACTTGGTTTATGGTTGGGGTATGCGTGTTGTTTGTTTGGTTTTGTATTTTGGAGTTAAAGTTGTTTTCGGAAATTTTTCAATCAGCGTGGAAAGTAGAGAGTATTTTTGGTCTCTTCAATTTCTTTATGCTTCTTGAATGAGCATTCCTGGCGAAGAGTTTTCAATTGTTTCACTCAGCGTTGACCTAAGAGTTACTGAGATTCAACGAAACAAAGAGCAAAGCCAAACACAGGATCTAGGACCTCACTAAGTATTGTTTTAGATTCAGCATGGGGGGAGTTCGTAGCTTCTTCATTGAGTCCAAATCCTTTAAATTAGTTTTAGAGGAAGGGGGCCGTTACTTCTTACTTAGGATCTTTGAGAGGGGCAGATTATTTATGAGATCAGTTTTCATGGGTAAGAATGCAGTAATACGGCTGATGAATAACGTTGAAGACTTGGTTGTTGGGAAGAGTTCCAAGCAGTTTTTCATTTTTAGAGATGGGGACACTGCCTTTACTCTCCAAAGGAGCTTCAACTCTTTTGGTCAGTACTTGCTACTGACTAAACTCAAAGTGGGTGGATGTAGGAGGTCAGTTTTTATCCCTGAAGGCAATGTGAAGTTTGGTTGGAGAACCTTTGGCCTTGAACTAAGAAAGCTGCTGAATCCCTCCCACTATAAGTTGGCTGGTTTTGGTCCTCCAAGTTTTTTTCCTTAGGTGCAGAGGTACAACTTGGTAGCCCAAAACTCTAGAACTTTTGCTGAAGTTGTGCAAGGCTTCCATGGAAGTTCAGAAGTTAGCAAGCACATTAAGCAGCTGGATGAAATGAAGGGGATGACTCTGAGACTTCAAGGTGCCAAAGAAGGGGTTTTTCCGGTGGGTAAGACTGAGAAGATGGAGGTGGGGAGAGGGGACAGGAGGAAGCAGAGCATTAATGTGGAGGCTGAGGTTGGTGAGCAATATCTGGCAGACAGGAGGTTACATTTCCCAAGCTCAAGCTTAAATTCAAAAGATTATGAAAAGATGAAGAAGAGTGATGCTAGGAGGTATGGCTGGTCAGGAAGGGGTCTTATCGTGGAGGTTGATGTGATGGGTAGGAGGCAGGTTTCTTGGGACAGAAACAAAGTGAGAGAAATGCACTTCAGAGGGGATTCACGTGCAGTGGCTTCAGAATGTAAAATAAGAGGTTCTAAGGCCCTTAAATGGGTTGCAAAGGAAACCAAACAGGTTGAACAAGTCTTGGGCCTTGCCACAAGCCCATTGTTGTCCAGCCCAGGTGTGGGTTATGTTATTTATTTTGGCCTATGTCAGTTTGAAGAGGGAGAGAGCTCTCGGTCTGGAGAAGAGAGACCAACCCAGAGCCCGATGAAGGAGGCGAGCTCCTTGGCTGGTTCCTAGTGCTCCGATCTTGAGCCGGTGGTGCTGGCCGGGGTCCTCAGCCTCCGACGGTGGCCGGCGGCCCTTATTCTGCCGGAAACAACTCCGATGAGCACTCTGGTTCACTGGGTAAGTCTGAGCTGACTTTTTTGAGGTCACCGGTGGAGTTTCTCCCTTCTTTTCTCTTCCTCTCTGGCCTCTTTTTGTGTTTTTTAAGGGCTGGGTTTGTGGACACACCCAAGATGGCTGTGGGTGATGCCCCTGGGGAGGGAGATTTGGTGGTGGAAGATTTGAAAAACTCAGAAATGGGCTCAGGTGAGTTTCACACGAAGGCAGTGGGTGAAGTCAACGGGGAGGGAGCATTGGTGGTGGAAGAGTCAAACAATTCTGATTTGGGCTTGGGTGTGATACTCTCGAAGGCAGTGGGTGATGTCCCTAGGGAGAGTGTTTTGGAGGTGGAAGAGCTGAATAATTCAGATATAGGTTTGGGAGGAGAGGATAGCTTGCCAATCCCTCTAAGGTCTATCACTCCCTTTGGGCTGCCTTTGGCAGCTGTGTTGGACTGTGACGATGAGGCATTGGAATGTGTGGATACGTTAGATATTTCTAGTTGGGTGAAGAATAGACTTCCTGGTTTTAGTAAGCTGGTGGAGCTTCCCCTGAGTCGACATGAGAAGTTATGTATTGCTCTGTTACAAAAGATTGAGAAGGAGACGGAGGATGTCAAAGTGTTGAATAGGAAAGCTGCAATTCCTAGAAAAGCTCTCATTAAAAAGAATAAAGGGAAGAGAGAGTTGAGGAACTTGCAATCTTCGGTTAACTATGATGGCAAGTAGATTGTAGGTTGCCGAACTATTTCATCAGTTGGGATTTTCTAGTCTTTATGAATTTAAAAATTCTTTCTTGGAATGTTAGGGGTTTGAATGACTGTCATAAATGGTCAGTTGTGAAAATTTTATTGCGTGAATGGAAGTGTGATGTAATTTGCCTTCAAGAGACCAAGCTATCCGGCTTGGATAGACAAATGGTTGGCAGCCTGTGGAACTGTCCCTTTGTGGACTGGGTGGCTTTAGATGCTGTTCAGACGGCGGGTGGGGTTTTGTTGATGTGGGATAGAAGGGTATTGGAGAGGTTGGACTTTCTTCTGGGTTCCTTTTCTGTGTCTGTTCTGTGGAAAGGGGTGGGGGATGGCTTTACCTAGGTGTGTTCTGGGGTATATGGCCTAATTGATAATAATGCGAGGGGGCTCATGTGGGACGAGTTGGTTGGCACTCACCAATATTGGAATGTTCCTTGGTGTTGCATTGGGGATTTTAATATTGTTCGTTTCCCTAGCGAACGGTCAGGTAACTCCCGTCTTACTCCGGCTATGAATCTTTTTTCGGAGTTCATTGAGGAACTTAATTTGATTAATTTGCCTTTGGAGGGAGGGAGTTTTACCTGGTCTAGCGGCTCCGATCAGCCTTCGATGTCTAGGATAGACAGAATGTTGGTGTCTTACGATTGGGAAAAGCAATACTCGGATGTGATCCAGCGGATTTTACTCGTCCTGTTTCAGATCATTTCCCAATTCTGGTGGAGGTAGGGGGAATGGCGAGGGGAAAAAGTCCGTTTAGGTTTGAGAATATGTGGTTAAAGATGGACGGGTTCATTGATAGAGTTCACTCTTGGTGGAATCGGCATTCTTTCTCTAGTACTCCTAGCTTTGTGTTTGCCAAAAAACTGAAGGCCTTAAAGGAAGATATCATTCAGTGGAACCGGTCGGAGTTTGGTCATGTTAGACGCAAAAAGTCTCAATTATTAGAGGCTTTGAAATTGCTTGATGCTAAGGAAGGGGAGTTTGGCCTCTCTGATGCAGAGTTAAGTGAGAGAATTGTGGTGAGATCCGAAGTAGAGAATCTTCTCTCTTTGGAAGAAATCTCATGGAGACAGAAATCAAAAATGTTATGGATTAAAGAAGGAGATAATAATACTAGATTCTTCCATAAGATGGCTAACTCCCGTAGAAGGTTTAACCATCTAAGAATTTTGGAGGTGGATGGGGTGGTGTATGAGGAGTTGTCTGAGGTGGCTGCTCAAGTGGTTCAATTTTACAAAAATTTGTATCAGGAGACAGAGGAGTGGAGGCCTTTTGCGGAAGGTTTGGAGTTCGATCAGATAGATGGGTCGGAGAGGTGTTGGCTTGAAAGAAGGTTCGAGAAGGAGGAGATCCTTCTAGCTGTTAATGAGTTGGCTGGGGATAAAGCCCCAGGTCCAGATGGTTTTTCCATGGCCTTCTTTCACCATTGCTAGAGAGTGATGGAAAGAAATGTTCTAGCCATTTTTGAGGAGTTCTATCTCCATAGTAAGTTTGAGAAATCTCTGAACGCTACTTTCATAGCTTTAATTCCTAAGAAGAATGATGCTTCCAATATCCGAGATTTCAGGCCTATTAGCTTGGTGGGGAGCTTGTACAAGATTTTGTCTAAGGTTTTGGCAAATCGTTTGAAGACGGTTTTAGACCAACTGATCTCTGAGTCCCAGAATAGTTTTGTGGGAGGTAGACAAATTCTTGACTCAGTTCTCATTGCTAATGAGTGTGTTGATAGCCGTGTTAAGAGTAAGACCCCAAGGGTCATTTGTAAGCTTGATATTGAGAAAGCTTATGACCACGTAAACTGGGAGGCTTTATTAGATCTCTTGAAGAGAATGGGCTTTGGGGAGAAGTGGTGTAGATGGATCTGGAGTTGTATCTCGACTGTTCATTTCTCTATTTTGGTTAATGGAACTCCAGCTGACTTCTTTAAGAGCACGAGGGGTTTGAGACAAGGGGACCCGCTATCTCCTTTGTTGTTTTTGGTTATTATGGAGGTTTTAAGCAGAATGCTGAAAAGAGTTGAAGGTGCTGGTTTGATTAGGGGTTTTAAGGCAGATGGTAGACAGGGCGAAGGGGAATGTGTCTCTCATCTTCTGTTTGCGGATGACACTATCCTTTTTTGTGATGCGGAAGAGGAGCAAATCCTTCACATTCGGATGCTTCTCCTCTGTTTTCAGGCTGTGACAGGTTTAAAGGTTAATGTCCTAAAAAGCGAGATGGTTCCTATAGGAGAGGTTAATAATGTGCATGTCTTGGCAGAGATTCTGGGTTGTAGGATTGGGACTTTGCCTATGACCTATCTGGGTATGCCGCTAGGGGCTCTTCATAAGTCTCCCTCTATTTGAAATCTTATTTTGGAGAAAATTAAGCGGAAGCTGGCTGGGTGGAAGAAGCTGTATCTGTCGAAAGGTGGAAGATTGACGTTACTTAAGAGTACGCTATCTAGCCTTCCTACTTATTATTTGTCTCTTTTTACCATTCCATCGCATGTGGCGAATAAGATTGAGAAGATGCAAAGGGACTTCTTGTGGGGGGATTCGAAGGCTCACTTGGTGGGGTGGGATAAGGTATGTGCTCCTAAGGCGAACGGTGGTCTGGGTGTTAGGAAAATAAGCACTTTCAACAAAGCCTTACTAGGAAAATGGTTATGCCGGTTTAG
Organism: Quercus variabilis; assembly: GCA_030445155.1. Classification (NCBI taxonomy): domain Eukaryota; kingdom Viridiplantae; phylum Streptophyta; class Magnoliopsida; order Fagales; family Fagaceae; genus Quercus; species Quercus variabilis. Next base: position 26,088,921 of record CP129448.1, on the reverse strand, counting down.
GGTTGAGGAGACTCGTCTCTGGAGGAAGGTAGTAGTTTCGAAGTTTGGGGAAGAGTGGGGGGGTTGGTCTTCTATGCTGGGCAGGGGTGCCTATGGGTGCGGTTTATGGAGAAGTATTCGAAAAGGTTGGGAGGAGTTTAGTAAATGCATTCAGTTTGAAGTAGGGGTGGGGGATAGAGTGAAGTTTTGGACAGATAGGTGGTGTGGGGACGTACCACTCCATCGATCCTTCCCATTAGTGTATAGGATCGCTTCTAATAGAGAGGCATCGGTGGCCTTGTCTCTCGAAAGGTTGGGGATGGAGGCTCAAAGAAGCTGGAATGTTCGCTTGTTAAGGGATCCTAATGATTGGGAGATGGGTGAGGTGGATGATTTCCTCCGTACCTTGGGTTCTAATTTGCCTCGTTCTGAGATTGGAGACCGTATGAGGTGGATGTTGACAAAGAAGGGGGATTTTGATATCCGCTCTTTCTACAACAAGCTTCGTTGTCCTTTGCCTATTATCTTTCCTTGGAAAGGTATTTGGAAGGTTAAGGCTCCTCCGCGCGTTTCTTTCTTTGTTTGGACTGCGACTTGGGAGAAGATTCTTACAGGAGACATTCTGAGGCGTAAAGGAGTGACTTTTGTTGACCGGTGCATTATGTGTCGTAGTAATGGGGAGACAGTGAATCATCTACTTCTTCATTGTGAAAAAGCTTATCTGCTATGGAGCTTGGTTTTTAGAACCTTTGGGATCTCATGGGTTCTGCCAAGATCGGTTGCAGATACACTTTTTGGTTGGCGGAATTGGTTTGAAAAGCATTCTTCTAGCATTTGGAATTTAGCTCCTTTGTGCCTTATGTGGTGTATCTGGAGGGAGCGGAATTGGAGAACTTTTGAGGATACGGACAAATCCAATAATCAGTTGCTCGCTTTCTTTAGTGGTTCTCTTTTTGATTGGTTTAGGGCTTGGGGAATCACCTCTAGTGACTCTCTCTCTTTGTTCCTTAATTCTCTGCTCTGTACTTAGTTCTTATGTTGGCTTTTGTTTGTATTGTTGTTTTTCTTGTTGTTTCCTTCTCTGTAATCCTTGCTCTACCTTTTGTTTTTCACGAGGTAGCTCTTTGAATATACATCTTTTTACTTATCAAAAAAAAAAAGAAGTACAAATTTAGGTTTCTTTTTAACGCTCTCTTGGATTCAATTGGAGATTTCATTTGTTATTAATTGATTTCAATTCCAAATCTGTGTAATAAAAAATTAAAGGGTTTTTCTTTCGCTTTTCCTTTTCTGGGTTTGTAGGTGGGAAGGCAAATCCTTGGAAGCAATCCAAGTCTCTCCTGTGCTTTTGTGCTGTTCCTGCCCTGCAACAACAAATGTTTCATTCTTAATTTCTGTTCTTACAATTTTTACACCTTTTTACTTTTATAACTGTCACAGTTGTATTATAGCAACAAATGTTTCATTCTTAATTTCTGTTCTTACAATGCTTACACCTTTTTACTTCTATTTTTTAAAACACAAAGAAAATATATACATATATATATATATATATATTTTTTTTTTTTTCCTTTTTATTAGCGAGGATGTTTACGTCTATTCAATTATTAACAACATGTGTAGTCCTCCGACACCAAGGAAAGCATTTTAACTTTATGTGACTCGTCCTCGTGTAAATGGACTTGCCAATTGCGAAATATGAGCACATTGTGTAATTTAGAAATATATATTATTTACAATTTTTGTGATAGGTGGCTTTAATAGACACAATAGTACTGTCCCCTGTTGGAGGTGGCTTTAATAGGCACAACAAGATGTGACCTTTTTCACCATATCTTGCTGATATTTGCGAGGGTGTACAATATTAGGGTAGTTCATTCAGCCAAAAAAAAAAACAATATTAGGGTAGTTCATTCAGCCAAAAAAAAAACAATATTAGGTAGTATTCAGCCAAAAAAAAAATGGTAGAATGCAAAACATGAAGCAATAATTTGATTTGACATAGGGCCAACCCCTATCCAAAATAGAGGACGATATTAGGTTTGTCAATGTCATTTAGTGGTAAGCAGATTATCTTTTTTTCAACAGAACCTAATCATGACTTTATGTCCTATGATTGTTAGTTACGTTTACCAATTGCTAATTTGTTTCACTACATGACTTAGACTGTGCAATCAGCTAAATCATCTGTCAGTGCTTAGTGGTACCTTAACTTCTTCTTCTTCTTCTTCTTCTAATTTTTTTTTTTTTTTTTTTTTTTTTTTTAAGTGCAAGCAACTAAAGCATCTGTTAGTGCTTAGTGGTACCTTAAATTTTTTTTTTTTAATATTAATTTTCTTTCTTTAAAGTGCAATCAACTAAAGCTCTGTTGATTCTAAAAAAAAAACTAAAGCATCTGTTAGTGCTCAGTGGTACCTTAACTTTTTTTTTTTTTGTATTAATTTTCTTTGTTTTATAAATATGATAAATTTGAATTTTATTTTTTGAGGTAAAAGTCATGAACTTTTAAAGCGAGAAATCAACTATATTAGCTTGAATTACAAAAAGGCCGCAAAGAAATCTGAGACTTCTCACATGTCCACCAAACTATAACATCTTTGTTACCTTAATTAAATAGTATTATTATAAGTAAATATTAACTAGATAGGTGACTTGTCTCACTCTCTCTTCATGGTTTGCTCGTTTCGTAACAATGGCGCGAGGCACATCACCACGGACGGAGCCAAAAATTTTGGTTTGGGGAGGCCGAGTTATAATGCTAATATATTAGTTAAAACAAACTTCTACACATGTATATATAAATTAATTTACTAAGAGAATTTATCATCATCTAAATTTTAATGAGTATATAAAAGTCATGTATTTCTTCTATTAGATATGTACAAAAATTTATCATTTTCTACATAGTTTAATTTGTTAAACCTCTTATATCATATGATTTTGATATAATTTCTTTCTTTTAAAAGCACCATTGAAATAACTCAAAATTTGAGAGTCCAACTTCAATTTTTACATAAAAAATGTAAATAATATACATACTATAAATTAATTTTTTAAAATTTTGGAGGGCCCAGCTTTGTATGTGGCTCCACCACTGCACATCACAGTCCCAATCATCGTCCTCCTCGACCTCGAGGCCCGGCGTCGTGGCTCCGCGCTGCTCTGCAGCCACGACGGCTGGAATGAGGCGACGTCGGCTTGGCGGAGGGTCCGGTTCCTCCAACGCCAGCTCCGGCGGGGTTGGAGGCGGCGCCGGCTCTGGCGGCAACATGCTGAGGTTCTACACCGACGAGCTCCCGGCCTGAAGATCTTGCCGACCGTCGTGCTCGTCATGAGCCTTTGCTTCACCGGCTTCGTCCCCGCGATCCACGTCTTCGGCGAGCTCTACCGCCGATCAGCCGCCGCCGCCGCTTTATTTTCTGCTCTCGGTTTCGGATTCGGAGCTCTTTGATCGCTGTTCTAGATTCACACTGATCTTCGGTTCTTTGACTCGGTAACTGAAAGCTTCGTTTTCGTTTTCGTTTTCGTTTTATTTTTTGGCTATGTAAATTTTTGTCGGCGCTGTACTTTCTTCGTTTTTGTTAATTTCAGATTCGCCGGGTTTTATTAACTTCGAAAAAGGCCTTGTTCAGTTCCGATCATCTGGTTTTATTTACTCAGATTGGGTTGAAAAAAACGTTGACAGCAGCAGAACCAGAGTCTTCTTTCTATCCATCTCTCCCACGCACTACAAGTGGGTCTCTCTCTCTCTCAAATAATTGTGTTGGGATAATTTCTATGCTTCATAATTGCATGTTGGAGTTACTAACACTAGGCTGCACGCACCAAGCACCAAGCACCAAAAATTCGTTGCAAAATGAGCTGTACATACTACATAGGGGTGCGAGTTGGGCCATGCTGGGCCCAACCGGAGTTTAGGTTAGTTCTAATGGAGTAAATAATGTTATTTAGATAGCATGTTCCTCAAAAAAAAAAAAAAAAAGAAAAAAGATAGCCTAAATACTTGAACTTCCTGTCGTGCGGTCTAAGTCTTGCAGTGAAGGTTCAGGACTGTTTGGTGGGTGAGTTTAAGCTCATATTTTTACGTTTTAAATAATATTACATATTTTTTTATATATTTATTTATTTTTATGTATTTTAAAAAATTATAAATAACGATTTTTAAATTATTCTACCGAGCACCCCTTGAATCACACCGAGGGAAATAAGAAAAAATACTTCAAAACAAAGTTAGTTGTTGGGAGTTACGTGATATAGGGCTGTTTACTCTTTTTTATAGCACAATTTAACTAGATTTTCCACTCATAAGTAAATATTATTATATTCATCACAAATATCAAATACTGAATCTAAAGTAGTAAACAATCAGCACAAAGATTTTAGTAAAGAAATGGAAAACCAATGAAGAACCTCGTCAAATATAAAAACTATTTTGGGGATCCAATCATGTTAGAAATCCACTATAAGGAAACCGTCACAACAGTCTTACCATATGGATAGGGAGGCTCTTGCGTGGTTTCAAGATGCTAAAGAATAAGGCCTATTTACCAGTTGGGACTTCGGAGGCCTTTTGCTAGGGCATTGCAAATAAGATTTGGAAGTACAACCTATGATGATCCAATGGAAGCCCTTACAAGGCTTAGGCAGAACATCTTTTAATGGAAAATTTGAAGCACTATCAAATAGGATTGAGGGGCTGTCAGAAAAGCACAAGTTGTTATTTCATTGGATTAAAGGATGAGATTAGACTTCTTGTGAGAATGCTAAACCCACTGAATCTTAATGCAGCTTTGGATTAGCAAAAATTCAAGAGGAGTTACCTCTTAAGTCTTAACTGGTAGGAAAACTTTAAAAAATTCTCAAGATTCAAGTAGGCCTTCCATCTTGGGATCATTTAAGGCTGTACAAGGTTGGACCAACTTAAACCAAAACTTTTTGTCCGCGCGATCACTCTAGCTCAAATGGACGAAAGAAGGAAGAAAGGGCTCTGTTATCATTGTGATGAGAAGTGGCAGGCCGGACATAAGTAATGGAAGGGCTACAATCTCACTCAAAACATTTGCAAGGGTTTAACATTAAGGAAATTATTGATGCATTACTAGTAGAGACTGCAGTTACTACTGCAAAGCGAGAGGTAACAGTGGATGCAATTGAAATCAAATTATATGCATTAATTGGTGTTGTGAAAATTGGGTGAAATAATCTGTTAACACAAGGTTAGAGAAGAGAGAAGAAAATATGACACAAAGAATTTACGTGATTCGGAAATATGCTTACGTTCACAGGAGGCGACAGAACTTATTTTCACTATAACTGCGAAGATTACAATAATGACTTAAAAACACTTTTACACAAACCCAAACCTCAAATACACCCTTGGTTCTCTCATAAATAAATAGAGAACACCCTATTGTGTTTAGACAAATTGCAAGACAATATCACTTCCTAACTTTGGTGCACACACACAGAAGAAGTTCTTTTCTATCTCTCTGTCTCACGCAGGAACTATCTCTTGCTCACACACCCCTTTTTTGCTCTCATTTGCTCCACCTCTATTTATAGCCAAAGTTCAACCGAAATACCAACAGTTTCAGCACACGAGAGACTTCTATTGTTAAGGAAGTCAACAATAATGGCCAAGCAATCCCTGCATCATTTAATGCATGAGTGTAGTATTTCTTCACGCAAGCTTACATGTTGAATTGCATATCTTTGACTTTGTTGATCAAGCCATACTTTCTAACATAGGCATCTTCAATAGACTTCAATTCTGGTAGTTTTCTCTTTGATAGCAACATCTTCATCCCTTTTTCACTCATGTGACCAAGTCTGCAGTGCCATAGGCTTGTATCAGTACTTGCATCAGCAATTGCAATTGTGTCTCTTGGACTTGAAGTCATATATAGAGTACCAGTCTTCTTTCCACGAGCCAATACCCTAGCTCCCTTTGTAACCTTCCAGGTACCACCAACAAATAATATTGCATGCCCTTCATCATCAAGTTGTCCAACAGAAATCAGATTCCTCCTCAAGTCAGGAATATGTCGAACCTTCTCCAATAACCAAACAGACCCATTGGGCAACAATATTCGGACATCTCCCATACCTACAACATCCAAGGCTGAACCATCAGCCAAATACACCTTACTAAAATCACCTACAACATAATTTTGTATGATTTCTCGGTGTGGAGTGGTATGAAACGAAGCTCCTGAGTCCAAAACCCAATCATCAAGTGGACTGTCTACTGCAAGAAGTAATGCATCCTATACCTCTTCTGTTATAGCATTAGCAAAATCATCTTCATTCTTCTTTTTAGGATTTTTGCATTGGTTCTTAAAGTGACATGTTTTCCCACAATTCCAGCATTGTACTTGTTGGCCTGATCTAGATTTACTTTTGTTGCAATTAAAATTTCTGGATTTTGATCTACCCCGATTTGAATTTCTGTTATTACCTCTGCCTCTTGTCTCAAGGTTTAGGGCAGAACTAGATCCTGAGGTTTCACCTGCATCTCTTCTGCGAATCTCCTCAGCTAGAATTAAATCTCGAATATTATTGTACTTGAGCTTTTCCTTTCCTGTAGAATTACTTACTGCCATCCTCATTGCCTCCTAACTGTTTGGCAAAGAAGCCAAGACGATCAGAGCACGAATCTCATCATCAAAATCAATTTCTACAGATGACAATTGATTTGTGATAGTGTTAAATTCGTTCAGATGTTGTGCTACTAATGCATTCTCTGCCATCTTCAAATTGAATAGTTTTTTCATCAGATGCACTTTGTTATTTGCTAACGGCTTTTCATACATACCAGACAAAGCCTTCATCAGATCTGCTGTGGTCTTCTCCTTCACAACATTGTGTGCAACAGACCTAGACAGAGTTAACCTGATAACTCCCAGTACCTGTCTATCAAGAAGAGCCCATTCATCAGCCTTCATAGCCTCAGGTTTTGTCCCCAAAAAAGGCAGATGCAATTTCCTCCCATAAAGATAATCTTCAATCTGCATCCTCCAATATACGAAGTCTGTGACATCAAACATTTCTATTCCAGACGCCTTTCTTGCTTCCTCTGCCATTGCTCCCACTCAAACCTAACCCTAGGCTCTGATACCAATTGTTGGGAATTTAACCTAAATTCCAACCTGTGTGAAACAAAAAAATAGAGAAAACACACGTCAAAGAAAAATAATCACACGCACAAGATAGTATTTACGTGGTTCGGCAATTTGCCTACATTCACGGAGTTGCAGGGATTTCACTATTATCAGGGAAAAATACAAAGTGCGGTTACAGTGTTTTTCTCTCTCTCTAAAAACACAACAACAGTAGTCACAAACCCTAATTATAAAAGTGGCTTTTATATCTTGCTTACAGGGTTAGAATGGGCTACAAAACGAGCCAAAAATAAACTAGGCTCCACAAAGCCCAATAGATAGGCCTATGGGTGGAGGATTTTTCTCCCTTGGCTGGAGGATTCCAAAATAGACTTTGGGTTGCTTAATTGAAAGCAAGTTGGTGGAATTGATAGGTGTCTAATGACTCTAATCTTATCAAAATGTTTTGTAGGAAATCTGTAGCAAACCAATACGTGAATTATGGATAACAAGGATAGGTAATCTGGGATTGAGATAGGGTATTTCACTTGACGGAATTGCTCTTGATGTTTGAGATTAAGAGTTGAGAAAACCTATTTTCAATTTAATAAAATAAGGGACAAAAAAAAAAAGTGAAAATGGTAAAAAAAAATCTTTATAAGAGTGATATGGGGTAACCGTAGGTATTGCACCCAATCCAAATCTGGCCCTCTGCCATAAGTCCTTTCCTTCCGTCCTTATGATGGATATATGTGTGGAGCCTAATTTATTGTCTTGCTTTATCTCAGCAGCGAGCCCTCTGCCATAACTCCTTTCCTTCCATCCTTATGATGGATATATGTGTGGAGCCTAATTTATTGTGTTGTTTCATCTCAGTAGTCATAGAAAATTGAATTAAATAATACCATTTTTTTTATACAAATAATACAATAGTTGACAATTGACTTAGGCTTGTGTAAACAAATATGATTATTTCTCTCATTGTGATAGCATTAAGTAAACCCAAGTATTAGTCAATAAATAAAATAATATTTTTTTTTATCAAAAAAAGAAAAGAAAAGAGAAATGCTACATCTGTAATATTTTTCACAATAAATCTTAAGTATCAGGTTGCTACTGGTTGTTATTAATGGGCAAAAAAGTAATTTTAGTGATAAATTCAAATTAGAATTAGTAACAACTTAACACATAAAATTTGTTGTGAAAATGTTGTGAAGGTAGCACTTCTAAAAAAAAAAAAAAGAGCAATACATCAAAAAATTTCACAACATTTTTCAATAGTTGAGTTGGTAAACTTTTACTTGTTCTTATTTAGGTTCACTACTAACATCATATTTTTACTTACCATTATCAATTTGCCATATTAATTAGTGTGAAAAGTTTTGTCAAATTTTTTGTGTCTATAGACTTTCTTAAAAAAAAAAAAAAAAACCTTTACATGATTAATTAGTAATTTTGCTTCTAAAACGAGAGAATAAAATTTAAGTATTATTTATTTATTTATTTATTTTAAATCATATTGAAATATATAAAATACTTCAATTAATTCAATAACAAGGATGCATTACTTTAACCATCATTGCACAAAGTTCATAAGACATTCTAAATACTCATGTCACATTCTCATATGCTAGCTACTTATGAGAATTTAGGAAGAGAATTATGAATTTTATCTCTCACTGCTGATGACGCGTGGATCTTCTTTAGGTAATTAAGCAATAGAGAGAACTAAGAATAGGGTTGCTCATATGGGTATTTAAAATTGTTGGGTTGATTGAAATTCAATGTTGGGGTGTAAAGGATTTGGCATATAGATAAGAGAAAGAGAATGAGTATGTTTTGGAATTTCATTGATTTGGTATATTTAATTTACTGCTATGAATCATTTTAAATTTTTTGCAAAACTTGTGCTAATAGTCCAAGAAACTCTGTAATTCAATAGATGCAAGGACGAAGCAATAAGAGTCTAGCAAATCCTGCTTCCATTACTAATCATTCCAAAGTTGTTACAATTATAACCAAATCTATTTTGAGGGATTTTTCAATACTAATTTGGTTGTATTACTATGTAATCTCCATTATACAACTTGAAAAATTGTTTATCATATCCCATTTACATCAAGTGCAAGCCATATCATTAGCATTTTTCCTAATCCATTTAAAACTACAACTATCAAAAGCATTACTTAAGGACTTGATATCTTCTAGCATTATGATGATCTCCAAAGGTGGATTTTCAGCTTCTTTCACAAAGCCATTGATACGTACTTTGGAGTCTCCTTCCACTACTATCTTTTTTGTTTGTATTTGTTGAGCTAGTTGCTGTTGTAGTACTTCTATGCTTATAGCCAATGCTTCTGTAGTAGCTGGGAGAGCGTGAAGAGATTCGCTTGACACAAGCTTTAATAAGTTTTTCCTTTCAATCACAATGTATAACTGCAACACCAGCTTTGTTATTGCCACTGGCCCACAACAGCAAGCATGAAAATTTTATTTAATAAAACATGTGGAGTTTTTTTCCATTGCTCATCCATCTCTTTAACTTTGCCTTGCTTTTGTTTGCCTTTTTGTGTTGGTATGCTCTTCCAAGCCTTTACTTTACTAGGTTCATCTTATCTGTAATACTTGAATGATCACTTTATCATTTACTCCAAACTATACTTAACAGAAAGAAAGCTTAAAGAAGCCTATTTCTTTAGTGTATTCAAGTGGAGGCTGACTATATGCTATAGGCGAATATGGCCCTCAAGTAGGGGTGTCAATGATCGGCTTAACACGCGAACACGACACGAACACGACACGGGTTTTTGCGGATTAGGGTTTGGCCTTAGCAGGTTTGGGTAATAAATAGGTTAACCTGAAAGCGACGCGATAATAAACGTGTCATAAGAAAGTCAACCTGCATAACCCATAATAGACACATTTGGCACGCCAATTTATTTATGTTAATCTAAAATGACCCATTTAACAAAACTCGTTTGACTCATATAACAAATAAATAGTCATTTTATTTTAGATTTTTCAAGCATCTTTTATATCCAACCTATATTTTAAATTTTAAAGGAAAAGTGAGTAATTATAAAAACTTACAAGGGATATAATTAGTAATTGCAACTTTACAAACTCTGAGGATATTATATTTTTGTAAAACTATGTTATTTTGAATTTGAGTTGAAGTGTATGTACTTCTTTTGGAGTGTAAAGAACTTATTTCTAGATAAATGTTATATTTTTTTTGAACTATATAATTTTGAATGTGAGTTAAATACTTGAAGTATATGCACTATTTTTGGGATTAAAAAAAAAAATTTCTAAATGGATGTTATATTTAATATTATGCAAGTTGAAATGGATTGTGTTACATTCATGTCAACCCAATGCGACCCGTTTATTAAGCATGTCAAGTGGGTTGGGTCAGGTTAACCCATCTTATTAATAGGTCGGGTTAGAGTTGAAGGATTATGACATGATTATTAAATGAATCGGGTTTGTATTAAGTCATTTAATCGAATACCCCTGCCTCGACACGACATAAACTCGAAACATTAACCCGAATTGACACCCCTACCCTCAAGTAAAAAAAGGCATGCAAATATATATATATATATATATATATACATATACAAGCAGAGATTTCATGTGAGAAAGCATGAAGTTTTGTCAAGTTAACATTCTATGCAAAGAGAATTGAAATATTCTCAAGTGGTATATCAAAGATAATTACAAATTAAATATTGACATTTTGTTTCATTTGGTTCAATGTTTCAAGACTTTTCATCCCTCACACACACACACAAAACTTTTTGTAATTTAATTCAACATTTTCACCTCTTACACTTCTAAGTTCTATCCCTTTATATATATTTACTCATACCCATTCATGTCATCCCATGTCAAATACACAAAGACTAAAAATGATGTCATTTACCTTCAATATTTTGACGACACCTACCTAGCTCTAACATTGTTGTTTCATCTAATCCTAACTCGTATGAGTTGGCTACAACCAAAGTAGGGGGCCTTGCATTTTATATTGAGTAACAATGACAATTACGATTTTGATGTTAAAGTCGGACGTTGTGGATTTATGAGTTTTGTATATTTCGTTATTGACTGTGGGTGTTTGAGATGTGTATTTTGTTTTATAATTAAGTAGAAAGTGAAAGACACATTCTATATAAACTTTTATTCTATAATATTTCTCCAAAGTTTTTTTTTTTTTTCTTCTTTTCATTATTTCTCATTACTTCAATTGAATAATTATAATAGATATGTGTGTGCAATTTATAATTGTTTCTTTTTATGATGAACTCATTACCAATAAATTTTTATAACAATTATACTATAATACATATATAACATTTTCCAAAACTATTTTAAGTAAAACTTTACAACATTACTTACTAGTAATTGTCCAATGGTTTGGTTTTGATGTTTAATAAAATTTAATATCTAGGTTTAAAATATGAGTAATTTTAGGAAAACCATATGTATATTTTAAGATAAAAAAGTCCTCAAAATTTGGAAGCCTCAATCTTTTGTCATAGATGTTGAACCACTAGAAAGACTTAGAAAATGTGAACCTAAGTAAAAAGATATTGTTTCCATAGAATGTAATGTTGGATTAAAACCACCGATATAATAGTATCCTATTAAATTCAACAAAATTTGTCAAGGGTATCTCAAAACTGGGTTATAGCAATATACAACTCATGATTATCAAATATCAAATGAGTTTTTAAGTTAATTTATGAGATGAGTTTTTTTTTTTTTTTTTTTTTTTTTGGGTCAGACATTTTTTTATTTAAGGATTTTGTTTTATATAACTTGGCGCCCCTTATAGTTTTTATTGGCTCCCCCATTGTTTCTAGATGTTTCCATGTTTTTGGAGATTGGTAAATAGTGGCCAGGAGCCTTGCGGGTTTTCTCTATAGACATAAGCCATAATGCTAAATCATGTAATCCTTGTGTGTTATTGTATTACTATTTTATACCTCTGCTTTCACATCTATTTTAACATATTTAACATATTAAATATGAAGATTATTTAAATATGCATTGGTTGCGAATGCATGACTGATATTTGCTATCTGGCTATTATTTACTGAAATTAAAGGCTCAAGCATGACTCATTTATAAACAAACAAATATGAATGGATATTTTATCGAGTCAAGCCTGAACTTTTTATGAATAACTTAGTTCATTTAAAGACCTTTGCTTTTATAGGCTTGAGATTGGGCCATTGTGCTGCCTATAGTACCACAATTACTCCTATTGGCCACATGCCCATACACTTCTTTTAATTTTTTGGATATCATAGTGAATATACCAATATCAAATGCAATGTGACCAATCCATTATTGTTAGAAACAGCTGAAGACTTGGTGCATCATCGAGATGGACAGGTCTTCGAGGTCCCGTCATTTTTATTTGCATAGCCATCGAGAAAGACTAAAAAAAAAGGCTTGAACCAGTGTTTGGATGACAAAGAAGTTAAGAGTACTTGGCTTGCAGTACTCAATCACGAGTGCGAAATTTTGGCATAGAAAACATAGAACCATTAAAAAAATGACGGGATTAAGTTACACCTAACTCTTAATATTGCAGAACTTAATAATTATTGTTATTTTTATTTGGCTGAAGTTGTTTTTAGCTTTTAGACTCAGTTTAAAGTTGTTTTTAGCTTTTAAGGGAGTTTAATTCTCTTTAGAAAAATTTTCAAATGTGAGACAATTTTTGTTAAAATAGTTTTAAGGGCCTTCAAGCTCTTTTATGATATATTGTACTAATGCATATCAAATAACTTTGTTATCATGAATTTTGGATTGTTAAGTAAAAGAGCACTGTAGGTGATCAACAATTTTTTTTTTAATATATTGATAATTGTGGATAAAGGGGTTAAATTTTGGATTTCTTCGTCTCCGTTGAAAATACTAAGAAGTACCAATTAACTTATGATGCTCTTGGCATAGATCAACAAATTATTCCATTATTTTTAGCCAACTTCGTTTATCTCCATGAAGGTGATACTGCCATAGATATTATCAAAATTTATCTGAAGACTTTTCTATGTAACACCTTTGGTCATCTTCTCGAAGGAATTTTCCAACAACTTTATGTGTAACCGTTTATTAATTCTCTTCTGTGGTTAAAATTATGCATCAAGCTTAAAAGGGTTTAATCTATTTTGGGTATATATGCAGTTGGCGAAATCTGTCTCTGCATCATACATTCCCATAATCAATTCAAACTTGTCAGAACAAAATAACAAAAAATAAAAAAATAGAAAGAAAAGGGACCTGGATGAGCAATTTGCTTTTTAGTGAATCCCCCATTTTCAAAAGCACCGAATCCAGCTTATTATTGTGGAAAGCTTTTGCAAGTGACGTCTATTAAATCAGAAAAATTTGAAGTTTCAGTAGCCAAAGACTTGGGGCAACATCGAGATGGACAGGTCTTTGGGTGGAGGATTTTTCTCCCTTGGTTGGAGGATTCCAAAATAGACTTTGGGTTGCTTTATTGAAAGCAAGCCGATGGAAGTGATTGGTATTCAATGACTAATCTTATCAAGTTGTTTTGTAGGGAATTTGTAGCAAATCAATACGTGAATTATGGATAACAAGGACCGGTCTTTTGGGATTGAGATAGGGTATTGCACTTGATGCAATTGCTCTTGATGGTTGAGATTGAGAGTTGAAAAAACTAATTTTCAATTTAATAAAATAATTGAGAGAAAAAAGTGAAAATGGTAGTAAAATCTTTATAAGAGAGATATGGGGTAACCCTAAGTATTACATCATGATCCAAATCCGGCCCACTGCCATAAGTCCTTTCCTTCCACCCTTATGATGGATACATGTGTGGAGCCTAATTTATGGTGTTGCTTTATCTTAGCTGTCATAGAAAACAGAATTAAAGAATACCATTTTTTTTATACAAACAATACAATAGTTGACAGTTGACTTAGGCTTGTGCTAACAAATATGATTATTTCTCTCATTGTGATAGCATTAATTAAACTCAAGTATTAGCCAATGAATAAAATAATATTTTTTATCAAAAATAAAAAATAAAAAAGAAGAGAGATACTGGTATCTTTCACAACAAATCTTAAGTGTTAGGTTATTACTGGTTGTTATTAGTGGGAAAAAAAGTAATTTTAGTGGTGGGTTCAAATTACAACTAGGAAAAACTTAACACGTAAGATTTGTTGTGAAAATGTTGTCAATGTAGCACTTCTAAAAGAAAAAAAGCAATACATAAAAAATTTCACAACATTTTTCAATAGTTGAGTTGGTAAACTTTCACTAGTTCTTATCTAAGTCCACCACAAACATCATATTTATACTTACCGCTATCAATTTGCCACATTAACTGGTGTGAAAAGTTTTGTCAAATTTTTTGTGTCTATAGACTTTCTTAAAAAAAAAAAAAAAATTACATGATTAATTAGTAATTTTACTTCTAAAGTGAGAGAATAAAATTTAAGTAATATTTATTTTTTTAAAAATCATATTTAAATATATAAAATACTTCAATTCAATTCAGTAACAAGGGTGCATTACTTTAACCATCATTGCATAAAGTTCATAAGAGATTCCGAATACTTGTGTCACATTCTCATATGCTACTTATGAGAATTTAGGAAGAGAATTATGAATTTTATCTCTCAATAATGATGCGTGGATCTTCTTTAGGCAATTAAGCAATAAATGAGAACTAAAAATAGGGTTGCTCATATGTGTATTTAAAATTGGTGGGTAGATTGAAATTCAATGTTGTGGTGTAAAGGACTTGGCATATAGATAAGATAAGAGAAAGAGAGAAGAGAATGAGTATGTTTTGGAATTTTGTTGATTTGGTAGATTTAATTTAATGCTATGATTCATTTTAAATTTTTTGCAACACCATTTTCTTTAACCTTCTTTCTTCCTTCTTAACATGTGACAAAATGATTTGAAGTGGTAACTTATCCCGTTTGATAACCAAATTGATAAAAATACTTTTATATTTTAATAATAAAAGTAATAATAGTAATTTATATTTTCATATTTGGACCCAATTTATTCAATGAATAGATATTATTATTAATATTAAATCTCTCTCTTAAAATGGGTAAATGGGTAAGCATTGAGTGCTATTTTGCAAAATAATGACCACTCTTATCAATTCATTATATTTTTATTAAAAGCCAGAATAGTGCAATATAAAGATGTAATTCTAAAGATTCAAAATTTTATAGAGCATGATCATCGCCATATTTTTGAAAATGAAAATTTTATTTTGAGAGAGATGTTATGTCCACAACATTTTTACAATATTTTCATAACAAATCACAGGTGGTTAGTTGTTATTGGTTTAAATTTGAACCTAACACAAAGATTACTTGTTTGCCTCAACAATAACAACTAGTAACAACCTGTCATTTAGGATTTGTTGTAAAAATGTTGTGAAAATGTTGTGGACATATCATTTCTCTTATTTTGAAGTTATATTTTATTTTCTAAATCTAACAGTATTAAGAGTTTCATATCATTTAAAATTTTTAAATAATGTAATGGATATATCTTAAAATTTCTAATTTTGAACTATGAGATTTATTTATTTCAAATTGCAAAAATCATTTTTTCTGAATCATAGACTCAGCTTAAAGTTGTTTTTAGCTTTTAAGGGAGTTCAATTCTCTTTAGAAAAATTTTCAAATGTGAGACAATTTTTGTATAAAATAGTTTTAAGGGTCTTCAAGCTCTTTTATGATGTACTGTACAAATGCAATATCATATAACTTTGTTATCCTTTATTTTGTATTGTTAACTAAAAGAGCATTATAAGTGATCAACAATTTTTTTTTTAATATATTGATAATTGTGGATGAAGGAATTAAATTTTGAATATTTCCGTTGAAAATACTAAGAAATACCAATTAACCTATGATGCTCTTGGCAAAGATCAACAAATTATTCCATTATTTTTTGTCAACTTCGTTTATCTCCTTGAAAGGTGATACTACCATAGATATTATCAAAATTTATCTGAAGACTTTTCTATGTAACACCTTTGGTCATCTTCTCGAAGGAATTTTCCTACAACTTTATGTGTAACCGTTTATTAATTCTCTTCTATGGTTAAAATTATGCATCAAGCTTAAAAGAGTTTAATCTATTTTCGGTATATATGCAATAGGCAAAATCTATCTCCGCACCATACATTCCCACAATCAATTCAAACTTGTCAGAACAAAATAACAAAAAATAAAAAAGAGAAAGAAAAGGGACCTGGATGAGCAATTTGCTTTTTAGTGAATCTCTATTTTCAAAAGCACTAGGTCCAGCTTGTTATTGTTGGAACTTTTGCAAGTGAAGTCTATTGAATCAGAAAAAGTTGAAGTTTCTATAGCCAAAGACTTGGGGCAACATCGAGATGGACAGGTCTTTGGGTGGAGGATGTTTCTCCCTTGGTTGGAGGATTCCAAAATAGACTTTGGGTTGCTTTATTGAAAGCAAGTTGGTACAAGTGATAATTTTCTAATGACTCTAATCCTATCAAGATGTTTTGTAGGAAATCTGGAGCAAACCAATACGTGAATTATGGATAACAAGGACATGTCTTTGGGGATTGAGATAGGATATTGCACTTGATGCAGTTGCTCTTGATGGTTGAGATTGAGAGTTGAAAAAACCAATTTTCAATTTAATAAGATAAGTGAGAAAAAAAAATGGAGAAAATGGTAAAAAATCTTTATAAGAGAGATATGGGGTAACCCTAGGTATTGCATCCAATCCAAATCCAGCCCTCTATTATAAGTCCTTTCTTTCCGTCCTTATGATGGATATATGTGTGGAGCCTAATTTATTGTGTTGCTTTATCTCAGCGGTCATAGAAAACGGAATTAAAGAATACCATTTTTTTTTTTAATACAATAGTTGACAGTTGACTTAGGCTTGTGAAAACAAATATGATTATTTCTCTCATTGTGATAGCATTAATTAAACCCAAGTATTAGTCAATAAATAAAACAATATTTTTTTATCAAAAAAGGAAAAAGAAAGAAAAAAAAAAAAAATACTACGTCTACAATATTTTTCACAATCAATCTTAAGTGTCAAGTTGCTACTAGTTGTCATTGATGGGCGAAAAAGTAATTTTAGTGGTAGGTTCAAATTAAAATTAGTAATAACTTAACACGTAGGATTTGTTGTGAAAATGTTATGAATGTAGAACTTCTAAAAAAAAAAAAAAAAAAAAGAGCGATACATAAAAAAATTTCACAACATTTTTCAATAGTTGAGTTGGTAAACTTTTACTAGTTTTTATAGGTTCACCACTAACATCATATTTTTACTTACCATTATCAATTTGCCACATTAACTAGTATGAGAAGTTTTGTCAAATTTTTTATGTCTATAGACTTTCTAAAAAGAAACCGTTTAATTAGTAATTTTGCTTCTAAAACGAGAGAATAGAATTTAAGTAATATTTACTTTAACCATCATTGCACAAAGTTCATAAGACATTCCAAATACTTGTGTCACATTCTCATATGCTACTTATGAGAATTTAGGAAGAGAATTATGAATTTTATCTCTCACTGCTGATGACGCATGGACCTTCTTTAGGTAATTAAGTAATAGATGAGAACTAAGAATAGGGTTGCTCATATGTGTATTTAAAATTGGTGGGTAGATTGAAATTCAATGTTGTGGTGCAAAGGACTTGGCATATAGATAAGAGAAATAGAAGAGAATGAGTATGTTTTGGAATTTCATTGATTTGGTAGATTTAATTTAATGCTATGATTCATTTTAAATTTTTTGCAAAACTTGTGATAATAGTCCAAGACACTCTGTAATTCAATAGATGCAAGGACGAAGTCATGGGGAGGGAGGGGGGGGGGGGGGGGGCCTCTGAAGTATGAAAACAAAAATTCATGAAATACGCTAAACAATTAAAATATCACTAATCCTTGGCAGATTTTTGTTTTGTTTTTGAAAGGTTAAAAAAGTGGGCTTCTTGTTAGATTTATTGTTGTCATTTGGGCTAGTTTTGTTCTTTGGGCCATTTTTGTTCTTGTTTGAGTTACCTTTTGTTGTTATTTGGGCTATTTCAATTTTTATGGTTTAAGGGGCCCAAAATGATGTTTGAAGGAGTTAAGATTAATTTTAGAAAAATACTAAGTGACAAGTTATTACTAGTTGTTATTATTGAACAAAAAGGTAATCTCAATAATAGGTTTAAATTTGAACCAATCAAAACTAATCATTTATAATTTGTTGTAAAAATATTATGGATATAACACTTCTCCTAATTATATAGTGTATACACATTTTATTATTTTTTTAAACCTTAGGCTCTGGCCCTCCTTTGGGCCTGTACCTGGCTATGTCCCTGACTAAATGAATACAATAGCAAGGAATTTCGAGAAGAGATCCAAAAGGACAATCAAAGCCTTGAACATTTGGAAGGAAACAATTTTTGTGGGTGAATTTGTGTATTTTTAATGAATGGGCGATTTTATATCAGAAAAACCATATATACTATCAGTTAACAAAGGAGCCAAACAAAAACAAGCAGCATACATGCTGCTGTGCTGAGCACTCTTAGAGACTAGCTTTTGTCATTCGCTCATGAATTAGAAAAAGGGAATTTTAGCCAACCACACAACATCACAGCAAAATGAAAGCAAGAAGATCAGAACAAAAACGTCAGGTCGTATAACCATGTTTCATTGAATACAACATGTCAACTATTCTGTGTTGGTTGTTGTTCGTAACAATTGATTATAAAGCTACAAGTCGTGTATAGTCACAATTGTAATTTCTTGTGCTCCGTTTGTTATGTTAATGGCCACGTGTTATTACTTGATTGGTTAGGAAGGTAAGTAGAGTTAGTTATCAGTATTCTGTTAGCGCAGTAACCATCAACGACTATTGGCTGTTAGCCTGTTAGTTACAAAACAGAGTGGCTTTGTACAATTTAATTAATCAAAATCAGTACACAATAATTCATTCATTCTCTCAATTTTTATTCTCCAACAAACCTTTAGGCTTAGTTTTTAATAAAGGAAGCAAATATCAAGAACCATATGATTATTTGTCTAGTAATTGGTAGTTAATACAACAAATTTAACTTGAGGGAAGTATCACAATTGACAATACTAAGTTGGTCTCTTAGAACCTGCAAATGCTACGCAAAATCCTTTGATATCACAGAAAACCCATCCAATATTGATTTTCTTCTTTTAATTTTTATATATTGCTTTTGTTTATCTTTGAGTTTGTCCAATTTTGTCGTTTGATCCTCGATCTCCTTCTGAGAGTTGAAAAGGGTCTTGTCACTTGCAATTCATGTACTCGAGACGAAAGTGTTGTTGTGCAAGTTCATGCAAATGATCATTTGGCAAATTGAACATTTAACTCAGCATGCTGCACAAGCTTCAAGTTCTTCCACCAATTAAATAGTAAATTCCAAGTGATGTCCTTAACCTTGGCCAAAATGGCAAAATACCCATTTCTCACAATTCCAACAAAATGCCTCATGTATGAAACTATTTAGGAATATGCTTCTGTTTTGAAACTCGATTTTTGGACAATCAAGTTATAGGGAAATGAGACTTAAAAAAAAAAAAAAAAAATCTGGAACTTGAGTTCCATTCAAAGAACTCGAGTTCAAGTTGAATATTTTCAAGGAACTCAAGTTCCACAATTTTTTTTTTATTTTTTTTATTTTTAAAGTTTCAGTTCGTTATAACTCGATTGTCCAAAAATCAAGTTTTAAATTGAAACTCAATTTTAGAAAATTGAGTTTCAAAACAAGAGCATTTCCTTAACATAGGGCATTTTGTTAGAAAATTTTGACAAAAGGGACAAATGCCCATTTTGGCCCCTTAACCTTTGTGTTGTGTGGTTCCACAAAATATGTTAAGGAAACGTGTCTTTGTCCCTATATTTAAAGTAGAGCTAGCACTGATATGTATCCCTGTATTTGTCAAATAAAATCACTGCAACAACAGCGAAGTTTCGAGAGACCATGTAGTCCTTGACTACATTTCGGAATACTCCTTTCTCATTAGATAATAGAGTTCCTCTGAAGTCTTTTCGGAATATAACAAATCTTCTAGAATACTATCCCTATTCATATAGTTGACTCCAAACTTTAGCTCTTCAATGAATTCACCAATGGCTGCTTCAACATCCTACTCGAATTCGTTCTGCTCATTTTCATTAAGTTCATAATTATTAAAAAAAAAAATGCTTTTGTTACAAGTGTATCTCATCAGTTAAGGAGGAATCTAATGGGTTTCAATTTTGGAGTTATAAAAGCAAATAAATAAATACTTTTTAAAAAAATCTAAATGTTAAGCAGCTCTGTAAAAAAAGTTGATCGATTATAATAAAAAACTCAATCATAATTAATGCCTTGATTAGGGTCATAATTACATGTTACCTATCTTTGATTAGGGTTATCTTCACTTTGTCTATCTGTGACTTAAAAGATATCATTTTCATGGTGCTGTCTTTGAGGATTTGGGGGAAGCAGGAATTAGGGACGTTATTTGGAATTCTCAATGTGATGTTTTGGCTTCTTTGTCAAAGCGAATTCCTAACTCTCCCTCTATAGCTACCCTTAAGATATTGGCACCAAGAAAACCAGCCATGTTTGTGCAAGAAGTGGGTATTGGTAGCTTTATCTTCGAAGGTGATTATGAAGTTGTTATCAAAGTTCTTAATTAGGGTAATTAACTTCATTATGCTTTTGATCATTTAATCAAAGGCACTTTGTTTTTTGTTAACTTTTGTTAGAGTTTATATATATATATATATATATATTCATATAGGCAAGGCAATACTATAGCAAATGCTTTAGTTAAGAGAGCAAAGTTTTTTTTTTTTTTTTTTTTTTTTTTCTTGCTTTTAGTTTTAATAAATGATTCTTTTGTCAATTACTGCACATTATGATTATAAGATATGACAAATGGATGTTAAAATAGCTTTCTTGAATGGACACATTTGAGAAGAAATTTTTATGGACCAACTAGAAGGTTTCATATCTTATGGTCAAGAATCAAAAGTGTGCAAGTTGATGAGATCTATATATGGCCTAAAGCAAGCATCACGCAGTTGGAACATTCGTTTTAATGAGGCAATCAAATCGTTTGGCTTCTCACAAAATATGGATGAACCTTGTGTTTACAAAAAGGTTAGTGGGAGCACTATTACATGTTTAATTCTTTATGTGGATGACATTCTACTCATTGGCAATGATGTAGGAGCAATGTCATCTATAAAAATATGGTTATCTAGTCACTTTGCAATGAAAGATCTTGGTGAAGTGTCTTATATACTCAGAATCAAATTGTTAAGAGGCCGAAAGAAAAGGTAATTGGGACTTTCACAAGTCAATTATATTACAAGATCTTGGCTAGGTTTAGCATGCAAGATTCCAAGAAAGGGTTTTCACCTTTAGACATGGAGTTCATCTCTCTAAACAAATGTGTCCTAAAACACAAGAAGAGAGAGAAATTGAGAAATTTTCCTTATGCTTCAACTATAGGAAGTCTCATGTATGCAATGCTTTGCACTAGGCCAAACATTTGTTATGCAATGGGCATTGTGAGTAGATATCAATCCAATCCAAGTTTTGAGCATTGGACAGCAGTAAAACATATCCTTAAATATTTAAATAGGACCAAACATTATTTCTTGGTGTTTGGTGGTGAGGATTTGACTGTCCAAGGGTATACAAATTTAGATTTTCAATATGATATTGATGATAGAAAATCAAAATCTGAATTTGTGTTCACTCTTGGCAAGGGAACAATAAGTTGGAGAAGTTGCAAGCAAGATACTATTGCAGACTCTACTACAGAAGCAGAGTGTATAGCTGCAAGTGAAGCTGCAAAGGAAGCTGTGTGGATTCACAAGTTCATTCAAGAACTTGAAGTTGTTCCTTCTATTAAGTCACCCATTACTATCTATTGTGACAATAGTGGGGCTATTGCAAATGCAGTAGAACCAAGGGCTCATTAAAGGACAAAACATATTGCATGTATATATCACTTGATACATGAAATCATACATAGAGGTGATGTAACTATAACAAAGATTGCCTCTACTAATAATGTTGTAGATCCACGCGCAAAGGCATTGACTCAAAAAGTGTTTGAGAAACATCTAGAAGCAATGGGTATTAAATATATTTATGATTGGTTTTGGGTGCAAGTGGGAGATCGTTAGAATTATGTGCCCTCAAAAACAATACTATACATTTTTATTTGATAATTTATATTTTTGCATACATAATTATTATGGGTATATTTCATTGTTTAAATGTGGTATGTGATGTCACATCTGTAGAAAAATCATGTTAATGGTTAAGGAACCAAAGATAGGGAGTAATGATTTTTTATAGATTATTAAATGTTCTAGGTTGTGGATATTAATTGAATATCACCATTGAAGCCTACACTTTTTGTGCTACTATATGATAGTATGATTTACTCCATCATTGAACTAGTGACTTTAAGCAGACAAGTGGGTGTAATGTAACAAGTACATACACTGAATTGGATCCAATTAAGAACACCTTATGGAGTGAACACTGTTAGTTAAAAGGTTGTTCTATCACAATTTTCCTATTGTCATCAAACATGAGAGGTTTGTATATATTTATTTAATATGCACATAACTTTGATAATGTCAACTGGTGATGCTCTTTTTTAAAGGCTGTATACAGACACATTGGGTTATATGTGTAATGCGTAAAATATGTAAATGCTCAACAAGTAATCCACCAGTTTTTAAGGAAGATAGTATATTCAGTTGATTTTCATATTGAAGTTGGACTCAAAACAAAACCAACCGGTGACTTTTTTCAAAAATGTTTTTTCATATATATATATATATATATGTGCTCTTTTTTAAAGGTTGTATACAGACGCGTTGGGTGATGTGTATAATGCATAAAATATGTAAATGTTTAACAATGAATCCACCAGTTTTTAAAGAAGATAGTATATTCAGTTGATTTTCATATTGAAGTTGGACTCAAAACAAAACCGACTGGTGATATTTTTCTAAAATGTTATATATATATATATATATATATATGCTGGGGACATGACAGTGATTAATCCAATCCTAGTGGCTTGTGGGAATATAGTGTGGTGGAAGGACATGGATATAAAATTGTAATTAATGGGACCTCATATGTAATTCTCTAATCTTCAGGGGTCAATTGCAATGTGTAGATGGACATTATTGCAATCTGTAGAATTTCAAATATTTTCTTGATATGGTTGAGAAAATTAAGGAATAATTTTGAAAGAGTTTGAAGATAAGTCAATAACATTCAACAAAATTATTGATTGATCCTACAATTGAAGATTAGGATTCCTAAGAATCCCATGTCCAATCTCTCTCTTGGATTTTAGAAGTCTTAAATAAAAATAAGATTTTAAAAAATATCATATTAGGAGTTTGTAAGGTTGAAATTTATCAACCATCTTGTTGGCTATATTCTGTGTCAATTTGCTTGTAATTTAAGGACTTAGTAACCCTATATTTAGGTGGGATCATTGTAAGGGTAGTGTATGAGAAGATGTGAAGAAAATCTCAAGTATGTGCAAGAAGGCAGAGTTTCGCGACTAGGACTCGCGGCTAACTCGCGACTGGCAAGCTGCCAAATGCTGGCACGTAAGATGCACACAGGGGAGTTGAAGGGTTGCGCCAGTTATCGCACTATAGGACAAAAGTCTCAGGCTGGCCAGGCTGTTACGTTGCGACTTGAACTCGCGACTTGGACAAGCCGCGAGGTTAAGCAGCCAACCAGCCTTGTTTGGCAAAAACTGTCTCTTCGTATTCCAAACACATACCACTATATATAGACCCTTATACCCACTAAATTGAGAAAGCTTCCAGAGAGAATTTTGTGAGAGAAACCCTAGAGAAAAATAAGATTGCCTCATCCCTAATCTTTACCTTAAAGACTCTACAAATTCCTTTACTCTCTTCCTCTCCATTGTTACATCCTTGAGAGGTCATTGACCAAATCCTTTCTCACCACACCCACATCTATAAGAAGGTTCATTTGGTGCTAAGCGAAACAGTTTGGAAGGAACCAATATACATTAGTTGATGCTATGGTATAGTAGCGGAATTTAGGAAGTTAAAGAAAAAATAGGTTCGGTGTAACCTCGTTGGAGTAAGAAGCTTGGAGGGCTTAGGTGCTTGGGTAGATTAGACTTGGAGGGTCTTCTACTGTTCATGTATCCTAACTACATTCTTTAGTGGGTTATTTACCGCTTGGAGGGTGGCGGAGAGGTTTTATG
Source organism: Quercus variabilis (assembly GCA_030445155.1). NCBI lineage: Eukaryota > Viridiplantae > Streptophyta > Magnoliopsida > Fagales > Fagaceae > Quercus > Quercus variabilis. Next base: position 26,064,515 of record CP129448.1, on the reverse strand, counting down.
CTGAGGACTTTGGTTTCCTCTTCGATAACGCATCGTGTGTTGTCTGTGTATTTGCATCTTCCTTTCCTTTATCTTTGCTTTCTATTTATTGCTATGGATGTGTTTATATTTGGCTTAGATTAGTTATCAATTCTGTGATTGGCTTATGTTCATGTTCTACACATTAATTGTTTGATTATAAGCTTGAATTGATATTTTATAATTTGGGGTCTAAACATTCAAGGGTGTTTCATAACCAGTTTGAACTTTCAGAGTTGACCATCAGAACTACTAAATGATACTGCAGTCTTCTGAAAACCTAAAAAGAAACAAAGAGAGAGATGTGAATACCTAATTGGGAGGCAACATGCTCGGGTTGCTAAGAGAACGCAAATTTGTTCTATTTAGAATCCATGGTTGTGTGATACAATGATCTTTGAATGAATATATAAAATTTTATTTCATATTGCTTCCGTAAATCTATCAGTGGTATCAGAGCAAACCACACTTAATCATGGATTTTGAAATATTATTCATATCAGCATGTGTGCCAAGGTTTATTTCCTATATGTCGTAATTGATCGATATATGTGATATGCTGATTGTTTTTATTCGAAGATAGAAAGCATGGGGAAAAACATGAGAACATGGACATGGGTATGACTAAAAATACGATACAACAACACAAGTAATTTCTAAAAAAAATTTAACATAAAAATGGCTATGAGATGTTTACTAATTTCTCTTGATGTTAAAACTAGCATAAAGATATGGTCTAGAAAAATAATAACCGTAATGTTTTACAATTTGTAATCTGTAATCTTCTTCCAATCATTTGCTCCAGACATGCATGTTTAGGTTGTTGCATAAATATTTATATATTTGCAAAATGGGTGTTCTAGGTAGGTACATTTCTTTTATTCAGTATTGTTATTAGTTTTTGTCGTTTGTCTTGAAAAAAAATATGACCACAAAATGATGTCTTCTTCTTGGTAACTTGAATGTAGCAGAGCATTGTTGATATCATCGTAATTGATACAAACTCATAAATCTTTATCTCTTTGATCGATTTTCAGCACCTGTCTCATCTGACTGATAAAGAAAGATGATTTCCCCCTACATTCCTTAGATTGAAGTCCTTGACTCTGAGCATAGGACTGAGTCGGCGCAATATCAAAGTGCTAGTCCACTTGCTCAAGTACTCACCAATCTTTCTTTTTTTTTTTTTTTTTTTTTTTTTTTTTTTTTTTTGTGGATGAGAAGTACTCACCAATCTTAGAAGCACTTCGTATTGATTTTAAGGAGGTAAATGACAATATCTTACACTTTAGCTGTGAAAGGATCTATATTTAAGTAATCAGTGCATATATTTTTTACATTAGGACCTGCTATCATTGTTTAGGATGGAGAAATGTCATCAAAATTATTTAGAACTTAGAAGTATATGTTATTATTTATAAAAAAAATTTTAAAAAATGTTGTTGATGTTATTTTCAATCACAAAAATTTTGCTATAATATAAAGAAGATTGAAGTTATATACTAAGAGTTTTTATTGGGGTTCTGGTGATATTGAAATAAAGGCTATTTAAATATTCTTTTCTTAAATGTAGAAACATTTTTCTGCATGTCATTTTTAAGTATATTTTGTTCTTTGCGTCATTTTAAAAACAAAAACTTTTGTCATAATAGAAAGAAGAATAATGTCATTAAGAATTTATTGGGGTTAAGGTGATTTTGAAAAACAAACACTCACAATGAAGGGAAAATGAGGTTTTAATGCAAAGGTACACTACAAACTCATTATTTAAAGATTCTTTTCAATTAGGTTTTAAGACTTTAGGAATTAAATGTATTAGAACTTCAATTTGTATTATGTTGGAAAACCATGATCAAAACATTTAGTCTAGGTTTAGGCTTGCTCAAAGTGTGTTTATTTGTATAGTTGAAATTGAGTATACTACAGGATTTATTGGATAAATATGCATGGCTCAATCGATCGAATCTCGTGCAATTTTTTTTTTCTGTGGAATTTCCAACTCAGCCCAAGCCCATATGACGTGTAGGGTTTTATGTTTTGCTTCAAGTATAAAAGGAAAAACCCTAGCCACGTTTTAGAGATTGTTGATATGCTGTGTGTGTGAATCTTCTGTGAGATTTAGAGGTGTTTACCTTCATACACACTTAAGATTATCAAGATCAAGATTGATGTCAAGAACTTGGTGATCTCTTCAGTTGCTATTTCAAGAGCTTAAAAAAAAAACACAAGCGGGAGTACTTGTGGCTGCAGAAGATCAAGGAAAGAAGTAGTCTGTAGACTCAAAGCTATCATGAGGTCGTGGTAGTAAGTTTTCTAAACGATGTGGTGATAGGATGTTAGTGGTCTAAGTCTTATTGTAAAACTTTAATTCTTTCTTAGTGATCTGTTTTATCTTGAGGATAGCTAGGTTAAATCCTTTCCAGGTTTTTTACTGGTTTGGTTTTCATGGGTTATCATATCGTTGTGTTATTTACTTTTTTGCATTGTTTACTTGATATGACTTGTTTGTGTTAACCTAGATTTTATATTTTATCTAAGTAATCACTTGGCTAAATAACTAAGTTAAACAACTTATGTTTTAAAGGGTTTAAAAATGTACATTATATATAGAGAAAAATGCTCATACACCCCCTGAACTTTGAGCTAGTGACCAAAACACCCCTTGAAGTTTTTTATTGGCCAATTTACTCCCTAAATTGTACATGTCTGCCTAATTACTACCTCAGTTAGTTTCATGTTAAAACACTAATGGAATAAAAAGCATGTGAGAATCATGTGACCTTATTGTTTACACGATAGAAATTTCTATCCTGTAAAGGAGAGATTGGCCAGCAAAGAAGAGAGAGAGAGGTAGTAGATCCATCAGAGGAAAAGTTTGGATCTTAGTTCCAATATAGATCAGACAACAAATAGCTTACCATACCCAGAAAAAAAGCTAGCAAGAGAGACTCGCTGAATTTTTGTAGTTTCTTTTTTCGAATTGCTGGCATGGGGATTTTTCTAGGCAAGTTGTGTTGTTTCACAGCTGGGCCTCTCTTTGTAAACTTTTTTCTCTCTATAAACTCTTTTTTGTCTTTAAAAGAAGTTGTTAGATCTAGCTAAGAATGTATAAATGAAATCCATATATATTATCTTATAAATTGTTTTATTCTTCTATGTTCATGAACAAATGAGTTAGTGAGACAAACTCATCAATTAAACAAAACCAAATTTGTGAAAAATAATCCAGCCAAAACCTCTCCAAGCATAAACCAACAATGAAAACCTAGATAGGCCACCCAATTCACTCACCTCTGTGCGGGCCCACTCCATTATAGAGATTTCCTTGAAAAGACCCTGCCAAAGACCTTATAGAAACTGAAGATGATGACAAACTCTTCCTCATCTTTCTTCATTCAGGGTCGGTTTGGTTGAAGGAGTGGAAAAGTGGGAGGATTGAAAATTGTGGGAGGATAGAAAAGTGGGAAGATAGAAAATATTTAGTTTTCCCTCTTGTGTATTTGGTTGGAGGGGTGGAAAAATAAGAGGGTGGAAAACTTTTTTGTTTGGCTTGAGAGAAAAAGAGAAGGATGGAAAATATAATTTATATAAATTGACTATTATACCTTTGTTACATAATAGGTAAGAAATAGATTTATTTGTACTCATTAAATAATATTAAATTTACCACATTATATATATAAATTTATGTTATTATTTTTATTATTATAATGTAAAAATTACAATAATGTACAACATGCTCAGGTCACGTTGAAAAAAAGTGTTACGTCCTTAACATTTTACAATATTTTCACAATAAATCATATGTGGTAAGTTATTACTGATTTTAATTTGAACACATCACTTAAATATTTTTTTTTCATCAGTATTAGTTAGTAACAACTTACCACTTAAGATTTATTGTGAAAGTATTGTAAAAATATTGTAGTGGCATTTCTCAATTTTAATTTCTTCTTCTTTATTTTATTTTTCCCTTATCTTTTTTTTTCATCCACACTTTTCTTTTCTTTTCTTTTTTCCTCTTTTTTTCTCCTCCACACCATTCCCTTATCTCTATCTTCACTTTTTTTTTTCTTTTGTTCTCTGGCACTTGCACTAAGCGCTCTTCACTTTACTTTTTTTTTTCTTTTCTTCTCTTCATCTACTCCAGAGCATTCAAGACGCTCTCTCTTTCTTTCTCTCTCTCACACAAACAAATTCTCTCTCATACACACATAGATCATTGGCAGAGATGTGGAGATCGACGTAAAAATTACATCGATTGGTGTTCTACATGTTTTTTTTTGTTCTGGTCTGATTAGTTTTATTTTATTGTTCAGATTTCATTAGACTTATGAGAAATATTGTTTTTTTTTTTTTTTTTTTTTTTGTTTCAAATCTTTTGATTGGGTTTTGTGCTTTTATTTTGATTGTGGTATGCTTTAGTTTTTTGTGCTAGATTGCGGTTTTTGGTGGTGGTGCTGGGTTTGGTGGTTGGGTGGTTATTTTGCCACGTTGGGTTGTTGGAGATGTTGGGAGAGGGTATTTGGGTAAAAGTGCTTTCATAGCACTTTTCTCTCCAGATTTTCCTCCCAATTTAGGAGGATGAAGATTGTGGGCCCGAGAGAGAAAACTTTCTCCCGGGTTTTCCTTCCTTCCCATTTTCCTTCTTTTGCCAAACAGTGGAAAACACTGTTTTTCACCCTATTTTCCTTCCTATTTTTTCCATCCTCCCTGTTTTCACCCCAACCAAACACAGTGTCAATCCCACTCAAGGAAGAAAATGATATATATATATATATATATATATACACACATGTATATATATATATATATATAATATATATTTAAAATATATTATATAATATATTTTAAATATATATTAAATATGGGTGGGTCGGGTCGGGTTTGGCGGGTTTGTAATTTTATGATCCAAACCCAACCCGACCCACTAGAAAAAAAAAATTGTAACCCAATCCAACCCACCAAGCCCTAAAAACCGACCTAACTCGGCGGGTCAGGTTGGATTGGGTCAAGTTTGATGGGCCGGTGGGTTTTCTGCAATCCCCTAACTAGATGTATGTTGGTTAAGGAAACCAACTTGAAGCTTCTAGCATCTTCCTTTTTATTGGCATTAAATGAATGCCATTCTCCAACCTTCTAGAGTATTCTATAAACATGTGGCTATGTTTTACTTCTACATAGAAGTCTCTAGAGATATCTCATAGAGAGATCTGGAAAGAGCATTATGGAGAAATTTCCGAAATGCAAGAGAATTTTCTAGAGAATTCCGGAGAGAAGCAAATTAAGTGAAACTCTAGAAGTTTCTAAAGACAAGAGAGTTAGTGTTGATTTCTAACAAAGTATTGACTCAAGAATGGAAAGGTATTGGAAAAAATAACTAAAGAACAAAAGGTTCGCAAGGAAGCTACGAGCATCTCCAAATGTTTCTATATCATTTCCCTCTTTTATGGAGAGAAAGCCATCATGGTTTGAAGTTGAAGATGATGGTTCCGATGATGATTCTGATGATAGTATGGATGAAACTTAATGGTTTTGAAGATAGAAGGTCCTGCCAACTAGTAATAATTTATTGAAAAGGTAAAGAACAAAGTTCAAGAATTTGATATGAAGTCTTGTACCATAGATGAGGAGTCTGTTGTTGAAGTTCCAAAATGAAACTAATGAGAAATATAATGAGAGAATTTTTTATTTTAATTTGGGGCATACTAGTGTTGGAATTTTTGTCCTAAAATCCAATTTGTTGGCATGTCATAAATAATTAAATTGTTTAATTATATGAGACTATCTATAAATGAACTAATGGGACATTATCTTAGTCCATGAGATGCATAGTATGTGATTTATGTGAAAAGTCATAGAAAGATATAAATCACAAGTTTTTTGTAAACTCAGAATTTTAGTTTGTAGTCGGTGATGAAATTGGGTATTTCATCTGCGAAGACTATAACATATCAATTAAGATGATTTGTCTTGATCATGGAAGTGGAAACTTCTAGTTGATATGTTGATATGTTTTAAGAGTTAAGACATATTGAACTAGATTATTGTGAGATTTATAATTCTCCTAATGACTGTCAAATGAATAATAAATCTCATGACTTCTATTTACATCAACTCTAAATCCTGAAAGAATAATGGACCTGATCATGAGATGTAGGTTGCTTTAATATATCAGGAGTGAGATCTATAAGTTACAGTTGAAACCTTAGTATGTTGGGTAGCCGCATTTAGCGTTGATGAAACATATATTTTCAAGATAGAATTCATAATCTCTAAATGGAGATATAAAATATTCCCTTGAGATAAGTTTAATGGGTTTGGTTATTCAGAGTGTTGGGCCCAATCACTTTAGTAAGGAGTTACTAAAGTATATATTTATGGAATTGGATTTCATAAATATATGATGAATAACATAAAGGATTAAATCAAGTACTCAAGGATTAAGATTTAGTAATCTTCAAAGTGACAATCTATATTTATGACTTTGTATTACTACGAATATTTTAATGAAGGGGTTGTATGTATAATAAACTCTTGGGATATAATTTTCTAATAAGGCTTAGAGTGTAATTATATTCCTATAGTGGTATTGAATATAATTAATGATAATTTTGGACTTGTCAAGAGTTGACAGAAAAGTCCAAGGCCTATTGGAGTTAGAGTTTTATTTGTTCCCTTTGATCCCATCTCAAGCCACAAACTAAAACCCAATTGGGTAAGCCCAAAAGGCTGACCCAATTAGATAATCAGTTATTATTTAATAAGAGTTATTAAATAATGAAACTATGAGAATAGTTTTAACATACGTATGATGAAAAGAAAAGAAATCAGTTTTTCTCCACAAGGAGAAGAAGAAGGATTTTTCTTTGAGAGTCTATATACAAAGGACTGATTGAGAGACCACATATCTTGGGCATCATGTGAAATTGAGATGAAGATTAAAGGTATTCTCAAGTCATGGTTTTGAAATTTACTCCATTAAGGTACGCATCCTGTTCTTTGTTCTAGAATTCAAGGTTACATGTTATCTTTCATGATTGAAGTAGATCTGTATTTGTTGCTTCCGCTGTGTGTTTTGTATGAGATACAAAATTAGATTTTCCAACAACTAGAATTTGGATGTTGCTTCTTTTTAGTTTCTAAATTATATTTGCAGTTTTGGCACTAACTAAGAATATTCTACTCATAAAATGATATAACAAACATGCGTGCATGGATGAGTAAGCATTTCAAGAAAAGGTAGAACGAAAATGACAGTAGATATGAGAAACAATTAAGAACATAATGAACAAGTTTGGAGTTCATATTGGAATTAGTGGAAAAAGTATTTGTGTAGCCAAATCCAACAGCATCATTCGATATTTATGGTCATATTATGACCTTAAATAGACTTTGATAAAAGGTTTAAGTTAGTCACTGAAGAGCAGGATTAATTGAAACTAGTATTTTCCATTTAGTTAGGTAAGCTCAATAGGAGAAAGAAGCCTGCATCTCAATTGCCTTGCTTCTTGAATACATACTCCTTCTGTTGCTTGTGAAAATGATGCAGGGCCTGATAAGCTACTTGCTGATTTGTTCTTGTAAAATTAGTTCTGCAATCTAGTTAAGTTAGGGCATGGTTTTCTTTAACTTAGAAAATTTTTTCTTGGTTTTTCGTGAGGAGAGAGGTAGACCCTCTTCTACTTCTCCCTTAAAAGAGGTGTTTGTTGCTTGAGAAATCGCGGATTGGGGTTTTAGCGATATAAAAGTTAAGAGGCATGTAGAAAAAACTTTTGTGATTAACTTTGGCAAAAAATAAAACACATTAAAAAAAAAAAAAAAAACGACTTGACATGGAAAATGCTGGGCTTTAAAGTTTATGTGGCAAGTTCTCATGAGGTCAACAAAAAGTTGCTTCGTTTTTATAGTATTGATTAGTCACTAACCAGTGCGATGTACCGAATCCAAATAGATAGCAAATATTAAATAACTTCACTTTATTCAATACTACTAGGAATTAAAAATGAATAATTATAAATTTAAAGCTAGAAAACAAAAAAAGGGGGAGTGGAAAAACAACCTTCACTAAGGAGAGAGAAGCAAAGATAATAATGCAGTTTAATGTTTGTATTGGTGGCTTGTTATTGTATAGTAATGTTTTTGTGCAAAAGAAAGAAACCCTAAGCCCTCGTTTCAGAGGAGAGAATGGAATAAAATGGAAAAGAATAAAAAAAATAATTTTAGAATATTCTTCTTTTCCCTTATTTGGGAGTTTTAATGAAGGGAATGGAAAGTACATTATCTTATTTGGGAGTTTAAGTAAGAGAAAATGGAATGGGTAAGAGGGAATACTCATTTCTCTGTATTCCTTTATGCCTATGTTTGGAATGAGTGAATAAAATGGAATAGAAATGAATGAAAATAATAATTTTAGAAGGAAAAAGTTTAGCTACAAAATTAATTGTAGCCTAAGGTTACAACCTTACTCAATAAAATAAATATTATTACATGTTTTGAAAATCTAACCATTAAATTACATATTCTATAAGTTTATATTTTATGCACAATTTTAAACTACAAAAACTTGCAATTTAAAAAATTTATTAATGACATAGTTATTGATCTTTAATTTTCTAGAAATTTTGCAAGTATGGAAGAAATAAGAAAAAAATGTAATCTAATTGATTTACTTGTAATTGATTAAAGTATTTTATATTCATCACTGTGAAATAAACTAAAATAAACTAACTTTTATCATTTTGACTCACGTGTAGAGAACGAGAAATCAATATCTAAGATACACCAATCAAGAGTGTGAATCTTTGTAGGAGACATTGGAACATAATGTCTCATGTTTAACTCTATTGAAGATATTTCTGAATTAAAGACCCATGCATCCAGCACACGTGAATTAAGGCTCCTTGAATCAAGCAATCACACCAAAGCTGGCAGCCAAAGTCAAATACGTGCCAAATAAAGGAAATCCTTCAATGGGATATTTTTATTTAATGTAAATATTATAATGGCAGATTTGTTGCCTTTCATTGTGTACAAATTCAATATATATATATATATATATATATGAGAAGTCCCCACCACACATTATGCAGTGAGTGGGAATTACGAATCACTTTGCTTTTATATGGTATCAGAGCCATAGAGGCTTTAATGCCAACTTCTTCTTTTTCAAATATTTCTCCCTAGCCAACCTCCTCTCTACTCTTATCAATGGCCTCGTCTAGTGTGTCGACAAGTCCTACCCAGCCCTCACAACCAGAGCCTACTACTCCTATAATTGTTCTTAACCATTGGGTCACCCTCAGACTTTCTAACAACAACTTTCTACTTTGGAAAGCCCAACTCACTCCCTTTCTCAGAGGACAGAATTTGTTCGGCTATGTGGATGGCTCTATCCCTCCACCACCTCGCTTTTATCATACTACCTCCACTGATTCGTCTGAACAGCAGATGCTACCCAATCCAACCTTTGATTTATGGCTTTAACAAGACCAAATGATCTTGTCTACTTCCAGAAAAATTTATGGCTCATGTGGTGGGCCTTGCCACTTCCCATGAAGTATGGACCACTCTAGATCGTCTCTTTTCATCTCAATCTCAGGCTCATATTCTCAAGATTCGATATCAACTCTCTACCTTGCAAAGAGGCAACCTCTCCATTTCTGACTATTACCAAAGGGCCAAAACACTTGCTGATACCTTTAGTCGCCATTGGCCAACCTTTACAGGACTCTGAGGTAGTTTCTTACATCTTGGGCGGCCTAGATTCCACCTATGACTCATTGGTCACATCCATTACCACCCGAGTCGACCCCATCTCTCTAAAAGACCTTTTCAGTCATCTTCTAAGCCATGAACAACGCATTGAGCGAAACCATGCTGCCCCAGATATCCCATTTCCCTCAACAAATGCTGCCACTCGCTCCTTTAATTCTCGTGGACGCAGCACTCGATCTCCACCACACTCTCAATCTTCTCATCAAGGACCATCTTATCATGGACATAACCATAATCGTGGTTGGGGGCGTGGACATAATGCAGCTAATGGCAACTCACGTCCGATCTGTCAGGTGTGCAAGAAACCTGGCCATATTACTCTCACTTGTTACCATTGCTTTGATCATTCCTTTCAAGGCGTATCTCCCAATATGGCTGCCTTTGTTGCTGGCCCTCCATCTCAATTTGATGCTAATTGGTATCCAGATTCGGGGTCCACCAATCATTTGACACCTGATTTGAGTAATCTCAATATAATTGCTGAAGAATATCAAGGACCAGACCAAATTCGCATTGGGGATGGAATAGGTTTGGATATCAAACATGTTGGTTCTTCAAAATTGATTACTTCTTCCGCCTCTTTCCCTTTAAAACACGTTCTCCATGTTCCTGACATTCAAAAAAAATTTAGTTTCTGTTAGTCAATTTACTCGTGACCATGATGTTTTCATTGAATTTCATGCTAACTATTTTTGTTTCAAGGATGAAACCACTAGGAGACTTCTTCTTCGCGGTCAATGTGAACATGGACTCTACCCATTCCCTGCCTCACTTCCATCTCGCCAATCCCTTCAAGCCTTTCTTGGAGTACGTGTTCCTCTTGATGTGTGGCACTGTTGCTTTGGACATCCTGCTCATCGCACTATTCAACGCATTATCTCTCGTTTCTCATTACCAATTGTCAAGAATAAAACTGATGCTGTTTTTGGTGCTTGTCAACAAGCTAAAAGCCAGCAGCTTCCCTTTCATGATTCTACTTTTCATTCCAATGCTCCTTTAGATTTAATATTCTCTGATGTTTGGGGACCTTCTCCCATTTGCTCTATTAATGGATATCAATATTATGTTAGCTTTGTGGACCATTTTTCTAAATTTACTTGGCTATTTCCTATTAAGCTTAAATATGATGTTATGAATGTTTTTAAAGTTTTTTAGTTGCATGTTAAGCGTTTATTTGACAAAAAAATAAAAGCCATTTAAATTGATTGGGGTGGTGAATATCGCTCACTCCATAAGTATTTCTCCTCTCTCGGTATTCTACATCGCTTATCATGTCCTCATACCCATGAACAAAATGGTACTGTTGACCGAAAACATCGTCATTTGGTTGAGACTGGTTTATCTTTACTGGTCAAAGCTTCCATACCTCAGTGTTATTGGGATGAAGCATTTACTACTGAATGTTTCCTGGTAAATCGTTTACCTTCTCCGGTCTTAAACAATGTTTCCCCATTTGAAAAATTGTTTCAAGTTCAACCTAATTACTCCTTTCTAAGAACTTTTGGATGTGCCTGTTGGCCATATCTTCGGCCTTATAATGCCCATAAAATGGACTTTCGCTCAAAATTGTGTGTCTTTTTAGGTTACAGTTCTTCTCATTGAGGCTACAAATGCCTCCATGTTCCTTCCGACCATCTCTACATATCTCAGCATGTTATATTTGATGAGAATCTTTTTCCCGACAGGATGCCCTTTGTACACATGTGCCCACATCTATTTCTCCATCTTCATCACCAGTGGTGTCTCATCATCCTTCACATGTTTCTCTCCCTTGTGTCCCACCACCTCCATTAGTGTCTTCTCATATGTCTCACTCTCCTTCTCCACATGCTCACTCACTTACCTCACCATCCACTACCTCCTCTCCTCCATTGCCCGAGGCTAAACAATCCACTAGCACCATTGGAATGGTACCATCTTCCCATCCATCTCCTCCTCCTTCTGTGTGCACACACCCCATGGTCACTCGGCTACAACACAATATCACTAAACCAAAAGTGTTCTCTGATGGTACTGTCAAATATCCTCTTTCTAAGGCTTTTACTGCGGTGTGTTCAAGCAAGAATGTTGAACCAACTTGTTTTTCTGAAGCTGTTAAACATGCCCCTTGGCGTACCGCCATGAATGTTGAATTTGATGCTCTTTTACGTAATGGCACTTGGTCCTTGGTTCCTGCCCATCCTTCCATGAATATTGTGGGTTGTAAATGGGTTTTTAAACTCAAACACAAGCCTGATGGCTTTATTGGTCGCCACAAAGCCCGCCTTGTTGCTAAAGGCTTCAATCAACTGCCTGGCATCAACTTTGCTGATACCTTCAACCCTATGGTTAAGCCCATCACAATTCACACCATTCTTGATCTTGCTGTGTCTTACAGATGGTCCATTAAACAAATTGATATCCAGAATGCATTCTTACATGGGTTTTTAGATAAAGAAGTCTACATGAAACAACCACCTGGCTTTGTTCATCCTCAATATCCTCATCATGTTTGCAGGCTACACAAGGCACTATATGGGCTAAAGCAAGCCCCTCGTGCTTGGTTTTCTCGGCTTAGTTCGAAATTGCTTGAGTTGGGTTTTCACGGCTCTCTCTCAGACACTTCCTTGTTCATTTCTCACCAGGAAAAGTTTCATTTATATGTTCTCATTTATGTTGATGACATCATCATCACTGGGTCCTCCTCTCAAGCTGTTGACTCTCTCATACTCGCTCTTGGGTCCGACTTTGCTGTCAAAAATTTGGGTGACCTGCATTATTTTTTGGGCATTGAGGCCCACCGTTGACAAGATGGGCTATTTTTATGTCAAAAGAGGTATATTCTTTCTCTACTCAAGAGGACCAACATGCTCCATGCCAAACCAATCAGTTTGCCTATGTCTACAGCCCATCAACTCTTGTTATTTGAAGGCAATCCAATCTCTGATGTCACTCAATACCGCAGCACCGTTGGGGCTCTCTAATATTTATCTCTCACAAAACCTGACATCTCTTTTGTTGTCAATAAAGTTTGTCAATTCATGCATAGGCCAATAGATCTTCATTGGATTGCTGTCAAACGCATCTTGCGCTACCTTAAACATTCCTTGGATTATGGTCTTCTTCTTCATTGCAACCCCTTTCCCTAACTCAGCACATTCTTTGATGCTGATTACCCTGATGACAGACGCTCTACCAACGGATTTTGTATCTTTCTAGGGCCTAATCTCATCTCCTAGAATTCAAGGAAACAACCGACTGTGGCTCGCTCTAGCACTGAGGCGGAGTACAAAGCCTTGGACAATACTATTGCAGAATTGATTTGGCTTCAGTCTCTACTCTGGGAACTTGGTCTTTTCCTTCCCAACTCGCCCATTCTCTGGTGCGACAACATTGGTGCCACTTACCTCTCCGCTAATCCCATGTTTCATGCCCGTACGAAACATGTGGAAATTGATTATCATTTTGTCCGTGAAAAAGTTGCTCGTCGTGATCTTGATGTTCGATTCTTATCTAGTAAAGATCAACTTGCAGATGCTCTCACAAAGCCTCTGTCTTCCATCCGATTCTCCTTCCTTCGCTCCAAGCTCAACGTCCAGCCCCTCCCGTTGAGCTTGCGGGGGAGTATTGAAGCTATTTCTGAATCAAAGACCCATGCATCTAGCACACGTGAATTAAGGCTCCTTGAATCAAGCAATCACACCAAAGCTGGCAGCCAAAGTCCAAATAAAGGAAATCCTTCAATGGGATATTTTCATTTAATGTAAATATTATAATGGCAGATTTGTTGCCTTTCATTGTGTATAAATTCAATATATATATATATATATATATATATGAAAGTCCCCACCACACATTATGCAGTGAGTGGGAATTACGAATCACTTTGCTTTTATAAACTCACCATCTCAAGAAAGTGGAGATCAATAGTTTTGTTTGGAGGATAATAGCTTCTGATCAATTGGTTAAGTATTTGCTTGAGAACGGAAAGGTATTGGAAAAAATGACTATTACTTGTCAGAATCCAGAGAATAAAACGTTTGTAAGGTTGCAAGAATTTGGTAGAGCATCTCCAAATGTTGCTATATCATTTACCACTTTTATGGACAGAAAGCCATTATGGTTTGAAGTTGATGATGGTTCTGGTGATAGAATTAATGGAACTATGTGATTTTGAAGATAGAAGGAGGTAGCAATAATTTATTGAAGAAGTAAAGAACCCGTGTCAATAATTTGAAATGAATTCCTGTATCATAGATCAAGAGTTTATTGATGTTGACTTTAGTTTTCTAAATTATCAATTTACATTTTTATTTTAAAAATAAGTAATTAATTTTTATAATTAGAAATTTCACATTTATCTTTTATGATCTTCCAATACATACACGATCACATAAGTCTTTCAACTGAACCAATGAGCATTAAAATTTTAATTGGTTTTCATTAATCTTCTTCGGTTGCAATCTAAATTAATTATTTTTTAGTTCAAAAAATTTCATGCTCACTTTGAACTCATTTTGAACCAATGAAAATCATTCTTTCATAATTTATTATTATATACAAGTCAAATTTAAATAGTGAAAAACTACATCGTTATTGCAAAGATGCATTAATCAAGTAACCTAAACAAATCATTTTTCACTACTTATCTAAAAAATAAATTACCAAATTCTATACATACAATTTAGAACGTGAAAATTGTGTGAGCAAAATATTATGTGTTGTTTTATACTCTAGGTGAAAAATGTAAGGTTTAAATGTTAGGTAATGTTTTATATTAGTTCCCGAAATTTGAAAAGTTACATTTTAGTTCTCACAAAATTGTACATCCAAATTAGTTCTTCTGTAGCTTTGTCTTTAAAATTCTGCATACATTGCAAAATTCAACAAATTCATGTGATACTCAAGTTGTGTAAGGCTAAAGATGAATACAGTTGGTATGGCTACAATATTTTGCAACTAAAACTAATTTTTGAAATAGAACCTCAATAAAATTACTTTAGATTTAATAGTGTGTGGGGCAAAACCAAGTGCAAAGGCCCAAATGAAAAAAATGGGGCTTGGGTACAAGCCCACTACAATTAATTTGAAGAGATATATATAACGGACAAACACATGGGCTCTTGATCGAAAAGGCTAAAGTCAAAGAAAAAGATCCAGATAGAAAGAAAATAAAACTAACAAGAAAGATGGAAGTAAAAAGATTGTATTAATGTCTCTTCATTCAACTAAAGGAGCTTGTTACACTTCAGGGTTACAAGTTCCAGTTATTTCTCTCTCACATCTCCAAATTTTGATCCTTGTTCACTGGGATCTCTCCCCCTCTTATAGTAGCTACCCTCTCAGCCTGACCCTCCACCTGGAGAGTAGTTGATTTCCCTAGACCAGTTATATAATAGGGGGAGCAGATGCAAGCTTTATCTTTCAATAGTCGGTCAAATGACTACAGAATCATCAATCTACTCTACCTCAATTCACCATTTCGAACCTTATACAGAAGGTTTTTCTGTACCAACTCCTTCTACCTATACCGCAGTTGAAGCACCTAAAGGAGAATTTGGTGTCTTTTTGGTCAATAATGGAAGCAATCGTCAGAAGCGCGAAGTGGGCTACAAGTTGTTATGGCACTATTAAGGTGTCATTCAACCATTAATGCGGCTAACCTAGTTGGTGCAGTGCATTCAATGCAGAGGTAATAGTCGCTTCCTTAACAAATTTTCCCACTATCTCTCTTTCCATACTGGCCACAGTGGTATCCCTCGGCTCGTGCCTCCAAGCCAGGGGTGGGGCTCCTCTTGCTTATTTCGAGATGGTCACATCCAAGGTAGTTGCCTTCCTTAGATGGTTTAAGGGCCCTCGTTCAAACCCTTCTTTCAAGCTGTACCAAGTTTTCCTTCACGGGATTTGCTTGCTTGGCTCATAGATTCCTTAAGTATGGTCTAGTAGGAATGGCTATCCTCATACCCCCCACAAATAGCATATTTTCATCTATGTTCTAAAATAAAAGTTGAATAAAGTAAGTAAAAATGAAAAACAAAAAATTATTTTAATTTCTAATTAAAATTGTAGGGTCAAGATTTGTAGCCCAAGCCATGGGATGTGAGCATAACAAGCCAAATACAATAAATTTGTAGAGAGTGGGTAAAAGAACTACGCTGTTTGTGAACTCAACAATAGTTAATCAATGTTTTATTAAAAGAACAAGTACAAAAACGCTGGGAACTTGAACAAATTTAGGTCCAAGGAGACAAATTATAGTTTGAATGGCTAAGGTCACTCTTGTAGCTACAGTAAATCTTTTTTCTTCCTCTTTTTCTTCTTCCAATCCCCCCTTCGTGAGAGGTATCTTCTATTTATATAGTTTTCTTTTAAGTCATCTTCATTGTACACTTGTTTTTCATCTAAGCATTCACTTGAGTACATGTCACATTAGGTATCTTCGTTAGTTCTCCATAAGTGGTGGCAGCTGAGATTGCACTGTTCAAAGGTCTTCTCCACATAAATGCGGCTAGAAAAGTTGCTGCAATGCATTAAATGCGATGGTATCAGTTTTTTCTTTAGATATTTCTCCATTCTTATTATCTTTATGCGTGCATGAAGTTCATTCTTCTCGTCGGAACTTCCTGGAAGTTCACTCAAATTGTCTAGGTATATGCTTGATTGATATTCTTCAAGTCCGAGGAGGACACCCTACTCGGACTATACTCCTTCTCCCTTTCTTTACGTGATTCTCCATTCTGGGGCCTTTCCCAATCCTTTACTCCTCCTCGGACATACTTATATCTTTAAATGAGGCCTAAGACCCAACATATGCGTTTGGGCTTTTACCCCCACAAAAATAATAAAAAATAATTAAGAATAGGTAATAAATAAAAAATATTATTTTTGGTTATGTGAAAAGTTAGAAAAATAAATTTATGTTTTTGATAAATTTCTTTTTTCACAAAATATTCTTATTAAATATAATCTGTTCTAAAAGAGAGAATTTTGATACATCAATAAATTTATTATTTATTATTTTATTTTTCCTCCATAGATTTATCAAGATTCTTTCTTTTTTAAGTTCTCTCCAAATAATTAAATATAAAGAAATAAAATTCAAATATTTTATTGATTAAAATTCAATTTAGTCTATTGATTAAATTTGTCCTTAAAATTTAGTTTTTAATAATTAAGTCTATCATTTTATCAAATTAAGTCAATTTGGTCTATTTGCCCAAATCTAAATGAAGTCATTTAAATAGGTTTTTATTAATATGTTTATATATATAACTGTGGGAGGATGGGAAACCGAGGACAAGAGCATGCAAACCGAAGACAAGAATAAACAGGGAAAAGGTCATGACAAAAGGGGCACACCTTGGATGGTTTTGTCAAAGAAGCCTTGAAGCAAACATGATAACGCAATTGCAAAACCCGAGAAGATCGCTGTACCCGAGGAACCCAAGGATATGGGTACATTCCTAGAAGGGCTGAGGTCTGGCCATGAAGACCACCAAACTCGTGACCGAGGAAAGGAAGAAAAGTTTGTCATTGAGTAGGTGAAGGAAGGGTACAGATAAAGCATCTATTGCCTCCGCGTTCAATATTCTACACCCACTTAGCTGGTCGTATTAATGGTGGAATGACCTTCGAATAGTGTCATCACAACTCATAACCTAATAAAGAAACCTTCTAGTGAAGCCCTGATGGAACAAGTATCTGAAGAAAAAGCCTTGGCCGTCCAAGTGGAAAGCCAGGATGCAGAATGACTATATAAAGGAAAGGGATCCCTATAAGAAAGGGGATCAAGAAAAAAAAAAAAAGCAAAAAAGAGAGAAAGTGAGAACATTGTAGTTCAAGAACAAGTGTTAACCTACACCTTGGCCTAAACTGAGGAGCATTGTTGTATTAATCCCAAACGTAAGTTGTTTTACTTTGCTTGGCTTATAGATATTAAACATACATTCCAATATCACTTCATAGACTTGTTAAAAAGGGTAAACAAGGTTGATTAAGATATCATCTCTATAAATTAATTGAGGAGTTAAAGAAGTCTTTCTCTTAGAAATAGCGTCTTTTTAGCTTAAAGAAAGCTCTTTAAGCAATCCACACGGAAATCTTGTGAGGTTGAAATCTTACTTGTCCAATTTTGGCCCGACATAATAACCATCCTAAATAGTACTCATTACACAACAAGATTTATTAAATGAGTCTTTTAAACAAAATTAGAAAATCATTTTCTCAAAAAATGTTTAAATAATGTCATTTGCTTATAAATTTGGATGAGGTAAACATTGACTCATTTTAGAAAGTGAGGGAGTGTCCAAGAGATCGGCTGACTAAACCCACCGGAAGGATCTAATTGAACTTGAACCATACTTGATCTAATCTAGTAGTTATTGCAGTTAGTTGTAGGTCTTCACTTTCGAAACCTAATTTTATAGGGTTAAGTGTATGTTCTCTCCTCCAAAACCTGAGCAACTCGATCTGATCAACGACACAAGCAAAATTCAGTAAGATCTCACTAGATTCGATGATATTCCATTACTGGTTGGAAACAAGCCTAACCCGGGCCAATCGATAGTGACCCTTATAAAGACCAATTAGAAAATTATAATAAAAGTAAAGAAATTAAGTGTGCGTCTGGCATTGGTTTAAAATGCTATTTTTTTTATTTAGTTTATTTTTACTACTATTTATGGTCTTACTATACTTTTTGTATTATTTATAAATCCCACTGTACTCTTTTAATTACCTTTTAACTTTATTTATAATATTTTCAATAAAAAATTTTTAATTCCAATTAAATAACGACACTTAATTGAATTTACATTTTTTTATTTATTTATTTTTGGAATTTTAAGCCGGTCAGATAAGCTCAGACTCACTTCATTTGCTCTCCGGCTGCAGGCTTGTTTATCCTTTACAATACGCCAAACAGCTTACAAGCAATAGCAGTCACAAGACGATGTCAACCTCTCTCCCTGAGGAAGTGGTGATAAACATACTCTCACGCCTACCTCCAAAATCCCTAATCCGATTCAAGTGCGTCTCCAAAACCTGGCTTTTTCTCGTCGGAACCCCAGATTTGATCTCTCGAAACCTCATCAACCACTCCACTCTCATCTCTAAATCCGAAGACCCCAATAGCCCTCTCTTCTTCCTCGTCAAAGCCACAGACAAAATCGATACCTCGAAGCACACATTCTCGTTCCTATCCTACGACAACCTCGATCCAGAATACACATCCGAAGTCATCCTTAACCTCCCACAACCAAACCACGGTCTCAACCTCGACATCGTTGGTTCCTCCTTCGATGGTCTCCTCTGTCTCTGCTTCGCAAGCACCATCTACCTCTGGGACCCCACCACGTCATCAGTGCCCGAGCCTCTCCCTCCTATAACCCCTCGCGAAATGGTCAATGTCTACTTCCACAGTGTTGGGTTCGGATTCGATTCCACCTCCAATGACTTCAAGGTCGTGAGGCTTCTCAATGTTCAGTTCAGTTCCGCGAGCAATTTGGTTCATATAAGTCAAGAAGCGGAAGTGTATAGCGTGAGCAGTGGTTCGTGGAGGCAGCTGGACCCTCAGGTTGCGCGCGTGCCTTACGGGATTCATATACAGTCGAAGGCCACAATGTACTTGGATGGAGACTTTTTCTGGTGCGCGACGCCGCTTCCGTTAGATAATAATGAGGATGAGAAGATTGTTCGCTTCGACTTTGCCAGTGAGGTATTCAAGTCTACTTCATTTCCGGACGCTAGTGTTATTGGGGATTACTCCAGTTCGACTCTCACCGCGCTGAACGGGTCTGTTGCTATGCTGGTTTATCCTTTTGGGAAGGAGGTGGAGATGTTGTGCTTTGATATATGGGTTTTGTTTGAATTTGGTGTTAGGGAGTCGTGGACTAAGCTAATTAGAATTGGACCCTCTTTGGATTTGGAAAGGCCATTGGGATTTTGGGGGTATGGAAGGATGTTTATGGAGAACAAGGAAGGGCAGCTGGTCTTGTATGATCCTTCTACAAACACAGGCAAGATTTTTCCATTTGATGGGCTTAAGGGATCGTTACAAGTTGCTGTCTACACTGAGTTTTGGGAAACAAACGAGGAAACAAGCGAGGAAGATGGTGGTGAGGTCCAAGAGGAGGTGAATCACTGAGGTTTGGTTCAATTGTGCTGCCATCTTTTATTAAATTGTGGTCCTAAACATTGGTTTTGAGTGTTGTCAATACATTATTGTGTTAAATTTTATTTAAGAGCCATTTTGTTGACATTAGCTGGTTTGATATGGATCAATCAAAAATTATGATATTAGATGGCAGTCATTCATATGTAATGCAAAGGTTATTAGGCAGAAATCAAATTGGTGGAAGATTATGTTCAAGATATGGGAAATAGGAATGACTTCATTGTGTGCAACAATGTTAAACTGTCGAGATGGGGTGACACTTGAATTTACTTTTGTTACTTCCTATTTCTTAATTGGAATCTGGGTTTTCAGGTGAGGAACCCTCCCTCATCCTCGTGGGCCCTGATAACTTGATAAGTAAAATTGAGTTCTCAATTAATCAAACGTGCGTTATCATTGGCACAAGTTGTTTCTATTCCTTTTCACTAATCATATTCTTTCTATTGATTGGCTTAAAAAAATCATTTTGTGTACGACAATTTGGACCTGAAATTTCCGTATAATCTTCTTGGCTTTGGAGGCATTTTTTATCTTAAAATATTATTTGGCTTTGAAGGCATTTTTTATTATTTTGATGGATGCTATGGTACTTACCTATTAATTCATATGGGAGATAAAATCTGTTGTGCGCAGTTGGTAGGGTTCTTTCTGAAGTATCTGCAACAGGGCTATAGAATTAATTGCTGCCTGGCATGTACAACTCAGTCAATATTCAATTTGTTAAGGGTCATGGGAGTTAGAATATGAAATCCTTGGAAGGGAGGGAGTTGGTGACTAATGCAAGGGAGTTGAAAAACTAGTTTTAGCAAGAAGCAGTTATACCAAGGAAAATAATTCTATAGAATTAATTTTTTTTCTAGCATTAAGAGTGAAGTAAACAAAGTGGAATGCAACTCTCTTGTCAAATAAACTGTTTGGAGAGTGTAATAATTGTACACCCAATTGTGTTGAGATTTCTTTTGGCAGCACCACATCACTACTTCCTTTTCAAAGTTGTAGATCTTCTTGGTTTTGTTTTGCTTTGATGAATCGGTAAGAGTTTTATTGAACACCTCAAGAACAAATGATACAAGAGCAGCATATTATAGGTTCAGCAGATCACCTATACTGCAGAGCCAAAGCTGCGACACAGCAACAGAACAATGTTTTTCCAAGCACAAAACCACAGTAGGCTATACTCACCTAACATAAGCCATATTAGGCAAACAAGACCGCAACTAATATACAGACGTAGAATCAGTTAATTCTAACTCAACCAAAATAACTTCAAGGCAGGGAATGGGGGGCAGGGCATAATTGATCTCCCATCCGCAGAAAGGCACTCTGTTTAACACTGAATTACAGTTGAATTTTTTTTTTTTTTTTGATAGGTAATAATACCTTTATTGATAAGAAAAGTACAATGAGTTACGGTTGTAAAATCACTGCAAAAAAAAAAAAAAAAAAAACAGATACAAATAGATCAAAAGGGAAAAGCTAATAGAATTAATGAAATCAAGCAAAGAAGTACAATGCATAAAATCCCAAATATGAGACCACAGTTCTTTTAGTGTCCTCAAATGTTCGAGCATTGCATTCTTTCCAAGTTAATAGCATATGACACGCTAGTACCATATTCCAAACATTGAACTTATTGCTCTTCATTCTTCTTAATAATTCCAATGAGCTGTTCTTCAATATAGATCTTCCCCTCATGTAAAAAACATTTCTTTGTTCCCACAACTGGTAGATGCCCACCAAGCTAACTTACATTGCATGGTTCTAAACACCCTTCCTTTTAGTTGAGTGGTATTTCAGTTTACTAATTCCTTCCTGTAAGTCTTGGCATCTGACACTAAGCAAAGGTCCATGATGTTATCCCAACTTCTCTTGGTGATTGAGCATTGAAAATAGGGACACAATGCTTAATAGTTTCAAAACAAGGACATTGTGCTAGAATTCTTTTTTTAAAAAAATAAGGGCAAAAGCCCATTTTCCCTAGGAAGAAGTACAAAAAGAGAGAGGGGGGGGGGGGTGTTTCGGGGTCAGGAAAGTTACACTAGTTAGGGGAGTAGGTATTTGAACCTTAAAGGTTTCCATTAGAAATAACAAGAAATAGCTATTTAGCTTGAGCTACAAGACTCCTAGCAACAAAATTTAAAAGTTTTTTATTCACTGATGATTGGTGAATATTCTTAAAGCAATTGGGCCAATTGATTACAACCAATAATAGGATCGCTCTTATGAGTTATGAATAGATAACACTGGTAGGTAGAGTAATGTCGTGTAAAGGATTTGGCACATAGAATATAGACAAAGTGAGTGAATAAATTTTCAAATTTCAAAGCTTGTGGACAATAATATACTCCATATAATTATGTTATTTCATTGTTTTTTTTTTTTTTTAAATGATCTAGGAGAATTAATGAATCAGAGCAGGCAACTTCTAACCATTGTGGTTGTGTCTCACAACCTCGTATACTAATAGATATTTCTTTTGATTTAAGTGCTCTGATAGATTTTAAATTTTTTGTACAACTCGTCCTAAGAGCACAAGAAATTATGTACTACAGTATATGAAAATAATGGAGAAGGAATTTCGAATAGGGATCCAAAAGGACAACAAAATCCCGTAATCATTTGGCAGGAAGCAATTTTTAAGAACTATATGATACTATAGTCTCAAGATCTAGATATTCATGAACAAACACATCAGACATTTAATAATTGCAAATATTTCTCAATGCAAATTTACCTTGAAGAAAGAAAAGCAAGATCAACAAGGACCAGCAAGACCAACAAGAAGGACCACAAAACTGCAAATAAAATCTCAAATAGGAAACTAAAGATTCAAGAAAAGAACCTGCTAATGGTTTTACAAAATCCTCATCCAACTTTGATATCATAGCAAACCCATCCCTGCAGTCTTCAACCTTGATTCCATGTCCTGAGTCAAGCGATCCTTCTCTATTATTGATCTTTTTTTAGATCGTATAAGCTGCTTTTGTTTATCTTTGAGTACCTCCAATTCAGTTGGTAGGTCCTCATCTTGATTTGAGAATTTAAAAGGTTCGGGTCAGCTTCAAATTCACGCTTCATACGAAACTGTGCTTGCGCAAGTCTATACAAATGGTCAAAGGCAAACTGAACGTTGAACTCAACGTGCTGCGCAAGTTTAAAGTTTTTCCACCAAATGAAAAGTAAATTAGCAGTGATGTCCTTTACTTTGGTGTTGCACATGCTTTGTGCAACCCCACCAACAATGTTAAGGACACACAACTTTGTCCTTGGATTTGAAGTGGAGCATTTACTAATATCCCTGTATTTGTCAAATAAGGACTCTAGAATAGGGGCACAGTTCCGAGTCCCTGACTTCTACAACTTCTGATTCCAATTCCAAAAATGTCACATTCAAAATATCCTCATCTGAATGTACTAAATCTTCAAGATTCTTTAAAATCAGTATGAATGTCTCATCTGAATTTACCAAATCTTGAAGAATACTATCCCTATTCCCAGAGTCAGCATTAGACATCTGTATGAATGCCTCATTTAAATTTACCAAATCTTCAAGAATACTATCCCTATTCCCAGAGTCAGCTTGAGACATTATCTCTCCAACCAAATTTACAATAGCAGCTTCTGCATCTTCGAATTCCCTTTTCTCATCTTCATTAAAAGAGTTAATTTTTTCTTTCAAGGTCAAGCCTTTTTCTGATATCTTCTCAACAATATTGTCCCTATCCACAATTCTCAACTCCACATCTCCAAGCTTCCCGCTTAGCGAAAGTAACACCTGGTAAAATTAAGCCAAGTCAATGAATTGGTGTACAAAGACAACATATTATGGTAAAGCAAGACGATGAAATAAGTAATAGAACTGTGCTTTTTGGGGACTAGACTCAAGTGATCGGTTATCTTTTTATACTAATCATCTATGTTTTATTTGTTTTAACCATTCTTTCCAATTTCTTCTTATGGCTATTGAGTTATCTACATCCTAAGCAAAAACACACCATAAAACCCATGGTGCCTGTGTCAAACTGGATAGGCCTAGGGCATGGTTGCCTGAGTGTCTGTTGTGAAAAAATCTTATTTTGAGATCTATATGTTCTAAAAGCTCTAATTCCCCTTGAAAAACTCTGATTTAGGCCCCAAGCAATTAATGCAATGAAATTAATGAATTTATTGCACAATTTAACTAGATTTTCCACTCATAAGTAAATATTATTATATTCATCACAAATATCAAATACTGAATCTAAAGTAGTAAACAATCAGCACAAAGATTTTAGTAAAGAAATGGAAAACCAATGAAGAACCTCTTCAATTTTAAAAAATATTTTGGGGATCCAATCATGTTAGAAATCCACTATAAGGAAACAGTCACAATATTCTTACCATATGGATAGGGAGGCTCTTGCATGGTTTCAAGATGCTAAAGAATAAGGCCTATTCACCAGTTGGGACTTAGGAGGCTTGTTAGGGCATTGCAAATAAGCTTTGGAAGTACAGCCTATGATGATCCAATGGAAGCCCTTACAAGGCTTAGGCAGACCAGCTTTTAATGGGCAATTTGAAGTTCTATCAAATAGGATTAAGGGGCTGTCAGAAAAGCACAAGTTGTTTTCCAATTGGATTAAAGGATGAGATTAGACTTCTTGTGAGAATGCTAAACCCACTAAATCTTAATGCTGCTTTGGATTAGAGAAAATTTAAGAGTACCTCTTAAGTCTTAACTGGTTGGAGAGCTTTCAAAAATTCTCAAGATTCAAGTAGGCCTTCCATCCTAGGATCATTTAAGGTTGTACAAGATTGGACCAACTTAAGCCTAAACTTCTTGTCCGCACGATCCCTCTAGCTCAAATGGATGAAAGAAGGAAGAAAGGGCTCTGTTATCATTGTGATGAGAAGTGGCAGCCTGGATATAAATAATGGAAGGGCTACAAAATCACTCAAAACATTTCCAAGGGTTTCACCTTGAGGAAATTATTGATGCATAACTAGTAGAGATCGCAGCTACCACTGCTGAGCAAGAGGTAGTTGTGGATGCAATTGAAATCAAAGTATATGCATTAATTGGAAACCCATCTTCAAGTACCAAGAGAATGTTAGAAAAGATTAAAGGCTAGTGGGCTTTATCCTCATTGACATTGGTAGCACTCATAACTTCCTAGAGTCATCAATCTTAGAAGCATTGAGGATGTCAGTAACATCCAAGAAAGGGCCTGAAGTTAAGTTGGCTAATATGGCTGTGATCATGACAAAGGGAGCTTGTGTCAATGTTTAAGTCATAATGCAAGGCCATTTATACATGGTTGAATTGAATTTGCCTCCATTAGAAGGATGTGTGGTTGTGCTAGGCAAACAATGACTTAGCACTCTTGGCATTATCCAATGAGACTTCAAGCAATTGACCATGAAGTTCTTGCATATAGGAAACCAGGTTCTATTACAAGGTCTGAAATTCCCCAATTCCCCTTAGCATGATGGAGATAAGTTCTTTAAGTCTTTAACAAGGAAGGCAATTGTGTTGCAAATTACTGTGATGGGTACAAGTGAGTTAGAAACAACAGTTGGAAGAGATTAACAAGCTGTTGGATGATATTGACAAGTCTTTGACACTCCTTTGGGGTTGCCACTGTCCAGGGGACATAAGCATTAAATCACCTTCAAGAATGGCACTCAACCCATTTGTGAAAAGCCTTATAGGTACAGATACTATCAATAAACTGAAATAGAAAAGATAGATAAGGAATTGCTAGATGCAGGGTCCATTAGGGCCAATCAAAGGCTCAAAGCCCATTTTCTTTGATAAATTCAATAGGTACAATGGAAGCAGTGTGATTTGAACCATGGGCGTTTTCATTGGAAACACTAAGATGTGCCAATTGAGCTTTGAGGCCCTTGGCAAGCCCATTTTCCCTTCTTCTATGTTCAACAGTAGCTTGGCAATAACTTGAAAGGGATTATGCTACAAAATGTTCTCCTACTCTACAAGGCAAAGTGTTCCTTGGTCCTAATTCATTTTTCAAAACCAATTTTGGCTTGTCATTTTAGTTACCTTAAGTCCTTGCACAAAGCCAAGCAAGATTTCTATTGTAAAAGGATGAAAATCAAGCTCAAGATGTATATCAAGGAATGTAAGGTCTATCAAAGTTCAAAATTGAAACCTCAACCCTTGATGGACTTAAGTCAAAGCACAAATTTTAACAAAAACCTAGTTTAAACTCACGTGTCTATGTATCATCTGATATGTATGATTAATATGATAACATATAATTCATATGATACACATTTATGTGTCATATGATTCATGAACATGATCAATATGTACCTACGATATGGTACTTTTTTCATTTGATATAATACATATCACATGAAAGAGTAAGGGAAGAGAGATGCAAATACAAGATAAAACTAAGACGTGTTATTAAAGAGAAAACTGAAGAATTCGGCGAAAAACCTCTCCGTGACCTTCCAAGTTGAAATCAATCCACTAGTGAATAAGTTAGAGTACACGAATAACAAAAGACCCTCCAAGCCTAGTCTACCCAATGTACTTGAGTCCTCCAAATTCCTGCTACCAATAGACTTCTCGGAGTCTTTTCTTCACTAGCTTTCTGGATCTTGCAATACCGCCCTATTGCATCCACCATTTAATAGCTCATTTCAATGCTTTTGAACAGCACCAAAACTTGACTCAACACTCAGATTGGGTGTGGTAAGTATTTGGGCTAAGAACCTCTCAAGGATGCAGAGATGGAGAGGTAGGAGTAGAAGAAAACCAAAAGAAAATGTGTATATGTTTTCATTCATACAGGGAAGGCAATGCTATAACACATGCCTTAGTTAAAAGCATAGTTTTCAGAACCGGACCGGATCGGGAGGTCGGACCGTAAAAACTGTAAACCGTGATTAAAACCGGTTTTTTAAGCATAAAAAACCGGGTATATTGGCAATTCTGTGAACTCCTAAAACCGGGGTTGGACCGTACGAACCGGTCAAGAACCGTGCGGTCCAACCTCTTAGCAATATATTTTTTTTAATAAAAACAACTTAACACAATTTTATTTTACTTAATTAAATTATCCATCGACATGGAATAAAAAAAATTATAATTAAAATCCTTCAAAGATATTCAACTTTACTTCAAAAATTAATCATAAATTTTAATGTTTTCATGGTTATTATTTATTTTATTAACTTTCTTATTTAATTATTAAATATATTCTTGAAAATCATTAAATTTCCCTCACATATATAGATATATTAGTCAATTTTACTAGTTTTATAAATTTAATATCTATATTTAGGCTTTAATTAATTATTAAATTAATTATGACATCATCACAGTTCGACCCCGGTTCAATCTCGGTTCGACCTCAAAAACCTTGAACCTCTCCTTTTTACGGTTCAATGAATGGTCCAAGTCTGAAAGCCTTGGTTAAAAGAGCAAAGTTTTCATTTTTGCTTTTAGTTTGGATGGAGTTTGTTCTTTTTGACATTGATAATCTTGTAATTACTGATTTACCAGCAAGTTGATTAATGCAATGCAAGTACTGTTTCTAAAAAAAAGAAAAAAAAAGTTAATTTCATTATAGAACCGTTACGTGCCTTATTACTATCATTAAAAAATTTAAAAAAAAATCAAAATATGAAAAGGAAATTTTTAAAATTTTGTAGGTTGTTTGTGCTTAAACTCAAGATTCAAGAACACTGTACTTCTCAATTAAAGAGTCATATATCCCACTAAAATTTTTGACAACAAACACAATCCATAAAATAAATAAATACATACACATATATAACGGTAACATAATTTTTGAAGTTTTATCGATGTCTTCTTTAATCTATATTGCATAAACTTCACTAAAAAAAATTAAGTAAATATTCTCTATTTATAAAAATACTTATTAAATTTGACAAAGTTTATTTTTAAATAAAATATTTATAATATGTTTTTAGTGAAAATAATGTTCCATAATAAGATATTATTGTCTTTACAGAACTCTTTTATTTTTTATTTTTTAATTATTTGAGCTGAACAAATATCGTCCCACACCACACACATCATGATTATGACTTTCTTAACAAAATTTTAAATACTGGTTTTCATTTTGTTAGCACTAAAGCTAGATAGATTTTTTTTTTTTTTAAGATAAAATTTATTTCTTATTTAGCTGGTATATTTTGGTATTTTTCATTTCTTGATTCTTTTATTTGTACTAAAAAAAAAAAAAAAAAACTCAAGTTTTTATTATTATCATTATTTATAAAGTTCTTTTTGTAGGTAAAAAAAAAAAAAACGTACAGAATCACAGAAGTATTCACATAAGTGAGTATATAATAGAAAAAGAGGTCAAATTTACATATTTTTACCTAAAAACTACCCACATAGTGGGTGCATAATTGTGCATAACAATTTTGCAACAATGCAAATGACTATTTTATTCTCTCTTTTTTCTCTCCCTTTGTATTCAACCTTTCACAACCTCTCTCTTCCCCTCTGTTTCTTTTTTCCTCATTTTTCATTCCTCTGAAAATTGCTCACTCTCAGTGACTATGTCTCTCTTCTATTATCCTAGATCGATGATCAGTGATAGTTTTGGTGTCATGTAGGTCATAGATTTGCAAAATAGATTTCCTTTACATTCATATATTTGCTTGAAATAATAGGTCTTTTCAGTTAAACTCATATAGTTCTCATAACAAATTAAGAGAAGCAAGATCAACAACATCAGATCAAAAGGACCACGAAGGCACAAACAAAGTCAGACTCTCAAGAAGAAAACTGGAGACTACATAAACAAACTCGCTAACACTATCACACTCAACGCATCCAACTTCGATATCACAGAAAAGACGTCCTTGGTGTGTTTGAAATCAGCTTAATGTCAACAATCAAGCATTCCTTCTGGTCCTATCCCAAAAAAAAAAAAAAAAAAAAAAAGCATTCCTTCTGTTAAACATTAGCTCTGATACTATGCTAAATAGACAGTATTATTAGCAATGTGATGTGTTATACCATGTTGTGTATGCTAGAGTAGATGTGGAAGAGGAAAGCTTAGAATAGGAATACTGAGAACACGAGGGTTACGTGATTCAGCCTTGACGGCCTACATCCACGGATGAATCCCTTAAGGGCTACATCTTTATTGTATAAGAGTGTAATACAATAACCTTTGTTACAATGAACCCTAACATGAGTATATATAGGCGACTAAACCCTAGACTACTAGTACAAGTAGGAATGAGCTTGGGCCTATTACATTGGGTTAATATATGTCTAATATATATCTTTAACACCCTCTCTCAAACTCAAGTCAGAAGCTTGATGAAGGCATGAGGTTGGATAAGTATGAGAAGATCACTTGGAGAGGCTTTGAAGAATGTCTTTGAAGAAACCATAATGAAGAATGTGTCAATTGACAAATTTTGGAGTTTCAAATGAAGAAACGGAGTCCAAAATTGGAATCTACGCGAAAAACTGATCAAGATAGGCTTTCTCGAAAAATTTTGACTTTGGTCAAAAGTTAACACAAAAGTCAAAGTCAACTGTCTAGGGTTAAAGTCAACGGTCAGTGCTTCACGGGTCAGATCAGGGTGGTCCAGGTCGGGTCGGTCCGGGTCAACAGTCAGCTAGATGACGTGGTGCTAACATGGCGACACTGCTGATGTGGCTAGCGACGTGGCTGATGACGTGTCTAGGGCTGACGTGGATGTGCTGCTGATTTGGAGTAACGACGTCTAATATATATCTCTAACACTTTCTGAGATTTATTTTTTTATTATTGTTTTTTTTATGTAGATGCTACAGCTTCTGTTTAATTTTGTGTTCCTCCAAGTCAGTCGTTAGATTATGAATCTTGAGCTGATAATTGTAAAGGTTTTTATCTTTTCTAAATTCATGCTGAAGACGAATCCACAATTGTGCGAGTCTATACAAATGATCAAATGCAAACTGAAAATTGAACCCGCCATGCTGCAAAATCTTAAAGTTCTTCCTCCAATTGAAAAGTAAATTTGGAATGACCTCTGCATTGCACATGTTGTGTGCAACTATACAGAATATGTTAAGGAAACGTTTCATTGTCCTTGGCACCATATAAATATAACACGTATGTTGTTGTGATAAGGGAAGCTTCTAATAAAATAGGAGCCGTGTACTTCACTAGATCAAATAGAAGAAAGGAATATTGAGAAAAAGATCCCCAAGGACGAACAAAGCCCATAAATTTTTTGAAGGAAAAAATTAACAAGGACCATATGATAATTTGTCTCAAATTCTACCCATTGATGAATAAATACATGAAGTATTTAACTGCAAATAGTTCTCATAACAATTTAACTCGGGGAAAGAAAAGCAAGAACGTCACAACATCAAAAGAAAGGACCATGGACAAAGGCCTAAATAAATTCCCAGGAAGAAGTGGGGAGACTACATAAATGAACTGAGTAACACTATCACACTCCACTCATCCAGCTTTCTATATCACGGAAAACATGGCCTTGGTGTGTTCAAAATCAGCTCAATGTCAGCAATCAAACGCTCTTTCTCTGGTACTGATTTTCTTTTTGTAGACGCTACACATTGCTTCTGTTTGACTTTGAGTTCCTCAAACTTAGTGTTTAGACCGCGAATCTGGACATGATAATCGAGAAGGGTCTCATTAGTTAGAAATTCACGATGAAGACAAAACCAGGATTGTGCAAGTTTATACAAATTATCAAAGGCAAACTGAATATTGAATCCGGCGTGCTGCACAAGCTTAAAGTTCATCCACCAGTTGAAAAGTAAATCCGTAGTGACCTCTGTGTTGCACATGCTGTGTGCAACTCCACCAAATATGTTGATGAAACGCGTCTTTGTCCTTGGATTTAAAGAGGAGTTGGCACTAATATCCCCGTATTTTTCAAATAAGCTCTCTAAAATTGGGGCAAAGTTTCGAGAGACCTTGTAGCCCCCCACCTTTATAACTTCGGACTTCAAATCCCAAAATGTCATTCCTGGATTTCTCACGTAAAGCTTGGCATTCTCCAACTCGTAAATGTAGTCCTGGACAGATGCTGTATATTGCTCAATCTTCATTTGCAATTCTCTTCCATAAAACTTGACACACATTAAGAGCACTATGAATATCTCGTCTGAATATGAATTTTCTAGAATATCTTCCATATTCCTAAACTCGGCTCTAGACATTATCTCTCTAATCAAATCACCGACTGCTGCTTCAAACCCCACGAATTCCTTTTTGTCATCTTCGTTAGAATAGCTAAATATGTATTCTAAGGTTAAGCCTCTTTTTAATAGCTTATCAACCTTTTGTCTATCCACACTCCTCAATTCCACATTTCCAAGCCTTCCATTAAGTGAAAGTAACACCTGCTAAACTACAGGAAATTTAGACCAAGACAATGAACAATATAGACATGCAAAGTCAAGACAACGGCTAAGGAAAGAGGATAAATAAAAAATATATAATTATGTTATTTGGCGATAAGATTTGATATTTTGTTGACTAGACTTCAAAGATTAGTTATGTTCATAATAACCTTCAATGTTTATTTGTTCTAACTTTTAACCCCTTTTCTTTTACCGTATGGAGAACAAAGAGAGAGAAGGTACACTATGTATCTGGTGCATACATCCGCCCTCTCACAATATGAGACCCACCCATCTAGAGCAGACATTCACAAGAATCAGAAATTAACAAAAAAAATAAGAAAATCCGTTAACCACTAGTTCACCGTGAAACCTTGGAACCGGTCCTGTTAAACCGGTTTTGCAGAATATTCCAAGAGGGGCTACAACAGTGGAATTTTCCTGCAGAAAATGCTACATTTTTCTTAGATTTGAAACGGTAGGAGCACGGCGAAAATGGCACTGTAGCACCCTTAGGCAAAATATATGGAAATTTACCATTGTTTCAAAAATAAATAGCAATCTACCACTTTTTTGATACTTGAGTTAACTCAAGTTCTCAATGGTACCATTGAAAATTTTTGAAATTTTTAAACGATACTCGAGTTCATGGAACTCAAGTTCCATCAAAAAATTTTCGGTTATTTTTTCAAAAAACTCAAATTCATGGAACTCGAATACCATTTAGAACTCGATTTCCCCAAACTCAAGTACCAAAAAGTGGTAAATCTCTACATATTTCCGAATCAGTGGTATATTCATATATATTTCGAAGAACAGTGGTAGAAGTCCATTTTGGCGGTAGGAGCACAGCCACAACTACGATTTAGGCAAGGAGAGAGAGAGAGAGAGAGAGATATCAAATCATCAAAGACTGCATGTTCTACTATTTCCTAGGACATGGTATTCTTTGGCTCCACCATTCTTCAAAATACAGAGAGAAAAGTTGGATCTTTAAACTGAATTATGGCTTATGAAGTACATAAAATAAAACAATGGAAGTGAAGGACTTATTGGAAGTAGTTTTTGTGTCATTAATGTTGTATTCTTTTGAGAGGTGGATTAGTGATGGATAATTAATGTTGTATTATTTTAAGATGGTAGGTGATTAAGGGGGTGTTTGGTAGGGGCATTTAAATAATATTTTTGTTGTTTAAATAACACAACACGTATTTTTACAATATTTTTTTACCCACAATTATTTCCAAAAAACTTAAACAACGTTATTAGAAATTGATATTACTGATGTTCAAAAATAAAAAAAAATGTGCAATTGTGCACTTGAAAATTCGAGGCATAGTGAGAAGATAACCTTGGAAATTCAGCAACATAGTTGCCGAAATTTAGAAAATCTTGCGGCACACAAGGAGAGAGAATTAGTGGAGGGAGGAGAGATATATATTCTAAATATTGATAGTAGCTATAGTTTCTACTCTAATATTTGGAGCTTTAAAAAAAAAAAAAAAGATGTGGCTGCATATATCAATAAAATAAATATTTTTTAATTTTTATTGTAATTAATATATTTATAGTTCTATTGTAAAATTTTATTGTAATTAGTCTTCCCTCAAAATAGAAGATATATTTTTCTATAAATTTGAAATTATGTGTTTATTTAGCACGTACTTGACATATTAATTATATTATCTCCTTTTTCTTCTAACTCGTGTAATATTTTTGAAAATTATTTAAATTTTAGTGGATATTTGTTAAATTAAGGTTATTACAGTTTACAAACTTATTATATATTTTTTTTTTGTATTTAGTTAATATTAAATATGGATTTAACCTCTAAACTTCAAACATATCCTTTTTTTTTTTGGTTAATAGGCCAAGAATATATTGACCCATTGTGATAAATTAACCAATTAATTAGCCAAATTAATTAATTAATTCAATTTGCATGCAATAAGCATGGTAGCACAAACAAATCACCAACTAAGTAAAATGCAACGGAAAATAAATTGACACAGTGATTTGTTTACGAATGGGGAAAACCTATAGGATAAAAACCCCACAGGGTGATTTTAAGGTCACCACTCCCGAGAATTCACTATTATCGCGACAAGCGGTTACAAGTAAAGGAATCTTAGTACCTTATACCAACCTACAGTTGAACCCTTACCCCAATACCTAATTGGACTTGTTATGTAATGACAATCTCTCCTTTTAATGCATGGCTCCCAACATGTGATTAACCAATTTGATGCGTAGATCCCACCAACTTGAGAAGGATGTTAGCTGCAAAGTTCTTCAGTTCATCAACACGATGAAGATCATGAAACTCCTTGATTACAAAACCCTATGGTGTACAAACATAGTAGCTTCTTGGATAGAAAGATGAACTAGGGCATATGTCTCCAGTTCACAATATGTTTGTGAAAAACTTTTGCATTGAGTTACATTAGTTGTGATGGCCCTTAAAACAATTCTTATATATATTTAAGGTTGTGAGAAAAGAAAGCCCAAACATTTATTCACAAATTAGAGTGAAATTAGCTCTGAAAAACTGATTTTCATAAACTTCAAAAAAGGAGGAAGTAGTTTTGGGGTTGAGAGTAGTCTTGTACTTAAAGGGAGAGTTAGTATAGGACATTTTTGATAGGGGGAGTGTATATAGTATTGAGGGATGTACTGAGGACTTTATGTATTTTCTTTCTTTTTTTCTCTATTTACATTAGCCTTTTGTATACCAATCTTGTGACCATTTTATTACATACATTATACTTTATTTTCATATATATCATGATGGTGTATGTTTTTCCTTACCTACCTCTACATGTGTTGTTTCTTTTCTCTCTTTATACACATGTTTCTTTATGTACACAATCCTTATTTCTGTTTTACAAATGATGCCTTGATGGGTTTTGTTTAAGTGTTTCAGAAAGACAAGTTGTAAAATTCTACCATGCCACAAACTCTTTCAACTCTTTTCTTGCAAAGTTTTTCAAGAGTTTATGTTAGGGTTAGAGTTGTTTTGTAATCCAACAAGTGGTTATGAGTTTAGTGTTTTAAGACTTCTCTCATTATTCATTTGTTTGTTGTAGTTTTATCACGGATTGCCAAATTGGGAGATTGTTAGGGACATGTTTTACGTAATTGGCTAATCCTTTGATAAAATGCACTTTACTTGTAATTGGGTAGATCTAGGATGGGTTTAAGATTTCAAGAAACATGTTACCCAAGTTAAGTGTTAAAGCCATGAAGATTTGACCAAGAAACAAGTGAAGAAATGCTGTTCATTAAAGCTCGACATCAATCTCGACAGAAAGACTTCTATTGAGATTCAATGTTGAAACTTGACAGAACTTCGACACAAGTTGTTTTTGTCAAGACTTACGAAATCAGAAATTCCAGATTTGATTTTCGGCTCATGGTTGTTATTTGTATAGGGTTTATTTTCTCACAATCCTAGACATATATAAGGATTATTTTAAAAGGCCGTTGTGCATGCAGCCAGCAACCTATTTCATTATTCTCTTTGAAGAAGCTACTGCATATTTACGCCAAGGGTTTTGTGACCAAGGAGCTTCCTAATCTTCATTGCTGACGAACTGAAGAACTTTGCAGCCAACAACCTCTTCAAGTTACTAGAGTTAGTCACGTATTGGGATCCATGCATCATTAGTTAGTCTCGTATTGGGATTCGTGCATTGAACATAAAGATTGCCGTTACAATACAAGTCCAATTTGGGGTAAAGGTTCAACTGTAGGTTGGTGTTTCGAGATAGGCCAAAGGGTTTGGTGAGTTTCCTTATACTTGTAACTGCTTGTGATTGATAATAGTGGATTCTTGGGAGTGGTGACCTTAAAATCACCTAGTGGGGTTTTGTTTCGGTGGTTTTCCCATTTGTAAACAAATCACTTGTGTCAAATTTATTTTTCGCTGCATTTAGATAATTTGGTGATTTGTTTGTCCTGCCACACTATTGCATGAAATTTGATCTAATTAATTAACTTGGGTAATTAATTAATTAATTGCAAGGGGTCAATTCGTTATAACCCAACAAATTAGACAAGCAAGCTTTCATCCCATATGTGTTATCTCCTCAACATTCTCTCTCTTTCCTAACAAAGGGAATCCTTATTTGAAAATAAGGTGAAATGGTTTTAAATTCTTGATAGATACAAAATTCTTTTCCTTTTTTTTTTCATTTATCTTATGGTTTATTATCTTTCACCTTTTATTTATTAAATCAATTGATAACCTTTATACATTATAAATATCTAGTATTTCATACTAACATACTCAAACAACCAGATACAGGTAGAATTTGGTATGACAAACACATCCAATTCAAGATTACAACATAAATCCTCATATTCCAATATATGGTTCCATTAATCTTATTTGAAAAATCTCATAGACATGGCAAAATTAACAAAATTGTATTTGTATTTGACATTTAGAAAGACAAATCTAGAATTTGATATATGAAAATTCATTAGTTCAATGATGAGTGGATCTCTCTCTCTCAATCTCTCTCTCTCTCTCAACTTTTGTGAATCAATATGATGTCTTGGGCCCTCAAATAAAAACTCTTGGTTTTGGCTTTGAATCTACTTCTTTCCATTATCTCTTTATGATTTGCGCTGATAAATTAACTAGATTTTGATTCTATTTATGATTTGCTTAATAAACTAGATTTTAGACACCCTAATGTATGAAAACATCATGGAAAATATTAAAACTATTATAAATTTTAGTAAAAAAATTACAAATTAGTATAACAATAAATATTATTGATATCACATCAACAACATAGTAAATAAATTTATTAATCCTTTTTGTATTGGGTTTAAAAACTAAAGAATCAATTTATAAAGTTTATATGATAAATTTTATAGTATCTCTATCATTACTCAATTAATAAATATTTATTGTCCTCTATAGAAATTGTGGTATTCTTAAGTACCTTAAAGTAGGTCTTTGATTCAAATCCATTCTTTTTCTAACTTAAAAAAAAAAGGAAATTTTTTTGTCTTGTTTATCCTTCGACATGTTAAAATCTAGGATGGACTTTTTCCTCACACTTCAATGGTTGATTTTGTGGTAATTTGCATTTTCAGGTTGTATTTGTTTTATGTTAAAGTATGGGTATTCTATTACAAAACTCAACTTTGACTTGATATATTTAATAATCATGACAAAATCACTTAACTCTGACACGGCATTTTTATTTTGACAAACATGATCTACATAACAGGCCTAATAAATTATTTGTGTTAGATTGATACAAACACAGAAGCATGGGACATTTTAACCCATTTAATAAATATGTTGTATTAGTTTGACACAAATTTCAACCATTTAAAAGGATATAGCCCAAATTGATTAACATATTTTTATATTTTGTAAGCATATAAATCGTAATAATTATAAACAAATAAATTCTACACAAATTATATTTCACAATAATATAGTTTAAAGTACTATTAAGTATTAACATATATATATTTTTAGCTATACAGGACTTCAATTATAGGATAGTGAATTGGGGCATACCTTATCAATCACGCAATTGACATGTGCCACATAGTTGCCACATCTTGCACAGTGATAAACACACTCCCGTGGTTCTCTAATGTTCTCACAGGCATCACAATAGTACTCGTCTGAATCGTCTTCCACAAAAAAATCTACAAGGTGAACGGGGTGTATGTGGCATTTACGCTTAATGTTACAGGGCAGTGGAACACACAATAAATGGACGGTGAAGTTGCATTTCACACATCGTAAATAGCAAATAGGAGGCATCACGATAGCTAGATTTGCAAACTTCACACTGAGGGTCATCATCCATTTTCTCGAAGAAAGTAAGAAAGTGCTCGTGATCTTTATAATTTATTGAGGGCTTTAATGAAGCACAGTGAACATCCATCTCAAATATTTTTCCTCTTTTGCACTCATGACATTGATACGAAAAACCAGAGCAACTATTGTGACAAGCATCACAAGAAAATTTTGGTATAATATGAGTTTTGCTCAAGACACTATTGGAAGATCATGCAAATGAAAAGGATGTTGCACCTCTTTTGCAGGTTCAAGACAATTTTGATGGACGAAGAATTTGCAACTAATGCAATTATAGGATGGACCATAACTGTTTTTCTCACATACAGCACAACGCTTATAACTTTGGACGCCTTAAATATTTGACTTCCCCCATCTCATTCTAAGGATTTTAAAATTGAGACACTGTACCACACGTTACTATCATAACACAGAGTGAGAAGGTGATTTGGGTGAAAAGGGTGTTTGATTTGTTGTGGCCCTTGTGATATTGCTGCACATGATCTGTGGAGATAGAAATCGCATTGCATGCAACCGTATATTTCACCAGATATGACTTGACTGCATCGAAAGCAGAAGATTACATCATGATTCAGTTCCTTGTTATTGAGGATCAAGGGATGTTGGTGATAGTAATTTCGAGCACATTCAACGTCAAGGTAGAAACGACATTTTCCACAATGGAAGGCGAACTGGGTGTTACGTTTTTTCACAGGCTCCGTTAATAATCTCTTGTCTAAGAGTTAGAGGGCATGGGTGAGAGAAATGTTGAATCTCTTGTGGCAGCGCAAGACATAATTCGTGGAAATAAAACATGCATGTCAAACAAATATAGATTGGGTCCAAGCAAGGTTCAACGCAAGCAGAGCAAATAGCAAAATTATATAAGCTTTTCTCAATAATTACCAGTGGATACTTATGGAAGGAATTTTGATAGACTCATTGTAGTAGCTCCAAACAGGACTCATGAAGGCTGAACCTGCATGGGAAGCAAACGTAAGTAGGCCCATTGCAATGTTGACCGCATGCGGTACAGCCATGATATGTAGATTTAAGACTATGCTAAACGATTGAGAATGGATGGTTGTGGATCCAGGCGTTTTGCATGTGCTTGGAAACATCGTTCATATTTGTGTTGCTGAGGGACAGGGAGTGGCGGTCGTTGGAATTTCTAACGTATTTGCTGGGGGCATCACATTCATTGTATCTGTTAAGCATGTGAGCGCATCTAAAATGAATCTTGAAATTGCATGAGTCACAGCGGAAGGTTAAGGATTGGCATATAAGGTTACAGAAATCGCAACGTTCCCTCTCTGTGGTTGTACCAGAGTGCAGCGTAAGAGGATATTCTG
This sequence comes from Quercus variabilis, assembly GCA_030445155.1. Taxonomy (NCBI): domain Eukaryota; kingdom Viridiplantae; phylum Streptophyta; class Magnoliopsida; order Fagales; family Fagaceae; genus Quercus; species Quercus variabilis. The sequence continues at coordinate 26,026,017 of CP129448.1, read as the reverse complement.
AATGGAAGTATAGTTGGATTTCTGTGGGATACTCGGCACATGATTTGTGAAGGAAGAAATAAAATCGGTTGCAACAACAGGTCTCGCTATCACACACTCGCACAGTACTTTCTATCCTTTCTTTCTACCCATTTGACTATCAACCAAAACGCGTGGCTGACATGTTGAATGTGCTTAGAGTTAAGAAGCATTCGAGCACAGTCAAGATCGATCTTGAAATTACAACGCTTACAACGGAAGGTCCGTCTCTTGTCTCTATGACATCTATTGTTACCGAAATCGCAAAAAAAGTGAAATTCAGTTTGAGTTTCACTAAGCTGCAGTAGCGTGAGAGGGTGGTTTGGATGAATTGATAATTGAATCTCTGGCTGCAGCTTCGCACATAGAACATCCACGTTGAAATTGCAGTCTTTGCAACGATAGGTGTTGCCCATCAAACTCTATTCACACACATCGCAAATAACAGTCTCATCATTTCTAATATCGCGCAGGAGGAGAAAGTGAGATGAAAGGTCCAAGTCTCGGATCTTAGCCTCGCCTTTAGCGCGTGGTTCACGAAGATAATAGTCTAAGGCTTCGATCTGGCTGAAGTGGCTCTTCCTAATCTGAGACATCGAGAGTTTGTTCTCCTATCAGTGAGGTTTTTACAGTTCACTCTCTTTCGCTATGGCAGAACTATAAACTTAAACAAGATGAGCAGAGAGAGAGGAAAGAGAGAGGGGGAGGGGGTGGCGGTAGTTAGGTATGAGAAGAGAGACACACAGAGAGGGTAGGAGAGAGAAAACCGATAAATAAACATTAAAAAGTTGTTTCGCTGGACAGGTTGGGAAGACAAATCCTAACTTAATTTGACTCGTGTGTGCACTCCTGGCTCTTCAATTCAACCAATCAATGAGGATACGATTATAAGGGGTTATGAATTGATGGACCAAACCTTTCAGGAATTCTCTCTACGTTTTAGGCACTTTAGTTGCTGCTGGAGTCGCAGATAATCCAACGGAGGAGCTCACCTGCTTGTAGGCCAAGCCAAACTATTTGGTCTACAACAGGTGTGTATAATTGACAAAGTCAAGTTAAATTACTAAATTTTTTTTTTTGGCTGAAAGTTAAATTACTAAAATAGACTTTTAAATTAAACGAGCATAATTTTTTTTTTGGTGAGGAATATGCTTACGCAGGGTGATTAATAAATTAATATTTTACACTTTCAAATTTTTAACTAAACTAATTCTAAAAAACTCCACTTTTTCTAATTTAGCTATCTATGTTTTTTTTATTGACATACAACATCCTCAATACTCTATCACTATTCAAATTACATACATACATACATACATACATACATATATATATATATATATTATCCATTCACATTTATAATCCAAAAAAAAAAAAAAAAATCACAACCCTCCCCAACCACCCGGCAAATCCCTTTGATCATGTCTTGTATCAACCATAAATAATTTTATATAATTTATATTTTAAAATGTATAGTATCACCTTTATTTTTCCTTTTCAATAGCAATTAATATATACAAACAAAGCTGTTAGTTTTTAGACCCCTAGAAAATACAATTTGTTTAACTTGATATAATAGCTAAGTTGTTACTTAGGTAAATTATGTAAATCTAGGTTAAACAATAATAAATCATATCATACGTAGTAGAACAATAATAAATCATATCTTGCTACCACTTCGTACTCACGTGACCACACGCAGTTTTGAATCTACGAACTCTTCAATTCTGAATTTGTTGCACACAAACTCTCCTGTTTGTGACTCCAAGATCACCCTTGAAGGTTTAGATCTCTAGCACCTTTGATGACTAGTGATGGCAACAACTTCTACAACGCCGGATCTTGAGCTTCTTCAAAGAATATTTCTGGTAGAAGATTTTATAGAGCTTTGGGTACAGAAATCCAAGATCTACAATACAAGGCACAAGATGCAATATTCTCTCTCTAAAAAAGCTTCTAAAACTTGCCTTAGGGCATCCTTTAAATACTAGGAGAATTAGATCTAAAACCCTATTCACTTAATTCTGCAAAAACGCATATCGATCAGTTGAACCTGACATGTTTCAAATTTCCTATGTAACATCCTGCTTTAATATATATATATATATATATATATATATATATATATGTAAGGTCATATTTTATTTGAATCCCACGTACCCCACCTACCCACTTAATTCCCCACCACTCATCTCATAGTATCTCTTTTCCTCTTGGCTGACCATCTCTCCTCCTCTCATTTGTTTTCTTTCTTTCTTTTTTCTCACAAACACACAAACACTCCTCTCACTCCCTCACACTCTCCCAATGGTACCCGCTCCACACCACCATCTCCATTATCATTTTTCCGGCAAGATCACCAGAAAAATACTTAAGAACCTCTAAGCATCTTTATCCCTTTTATTTGAAGTAAAAATTTCTAATCTTTTGGTGGGTTTATATGCTTTTGCTAGAGGTTTTCTTTATCTGAGCTTTATTAATGATGACCATGTGATTTATGAGCTTTGGAAGTGATATTCATGTGTTTATATGTATGGGTTTTGTCTTGGTGGATTTATTTGATGAGTGGGTTTACAGTTTTTATAATGGTAGCTATCTAAGTGGTGAAAATTTGGGGGTTTTGGCGTTTTAATGTGAAATAGAAGGTGAATATAATTTTTATTGATTATTTGAAGCTAGTTAAAGATTCAAATTTTTTGTTTTGAAGAATATTACGATTTTGGTGTCATGAGTCTCTTGATGATATTATATAAATCTTGTGGGAACTACATATTAAGTGTTGAGGTTTTTATGTTAGAGATAATACCTTGAATGATTTATGACTATAAATGAGAGCCTATGCCTTGTGAATTAATTAGTTGAGAAACTTTGGAAGTGGAATACATTATTTGTGAGGTTAAATACTAGGTTTGCCTAATCATGTGCTTATTTGGCAATTCCTAATTTTAGCTAGATACAATTTCAAGCTTTATGCTTATTGTGATAGATTTGCTTGATATTGTTTAGGTTCTAGCTAATCTCCTTTGGAGTTTAGAGAATTAGGCTTTTGTGGGTTGCAAGGTAAGTAGCTTTTTAATGGGGGTTTTTTGGGGAAAATAATCATGTTGCATTAACGTTATTTTTGGGTCAAATACATTTTGGAAAATTGTTTGTGAAACTATGTTTTCTTAAGAAGTGTTGTGACCCTAATATATAAGATTATATATGAAAAGTGTATCATAGTTGGTAATTCATATGGAGAATTTGCATGGGTTGTTGACATGGAAAACATGAGCATCTTTGATTTAATCTTCGATAAGGAATTCATGGATTTTATGGTATCTTAGAAAATTTAAAGGTGCCTATTTTGTCTTGTATTATTTGAGAAATTCATAGAAAATCTTGTTGACAAGGAATGAATTTGGAAACCTTACAAACTTTGTGAAAGTTTTGGGTTATTTAATGTTTTTCTGAAACTACTAATACAAGACAAAATAAATGTAAGCTGTGAGTTTTATGTCATTTTAACTCTATGCCATGTGTGGTTTCCCAGTGATCACCCAATTTGATTTCCATAGTCTTTATGACAACGAAACCAAATCTAGGTTAGTGCCCTTTCATTTCGGATGACACATTCTTCCCTCTTGCCCATGGGGGGAAGAGATTCCTTGATTGTGTATGGGTGAGGCTATTGCCATAGGGCCAAAAAACCACATGCAAAAGAGGTCATATTTGACGCATTCTCCCTGTTGCCCATGGGGGGAGAGACAAAACCTTGAGGGTATGGGTGTGGCTGCTACCCATGGGGTTAAGAGACTACATACTAGAGAGGACAATATCATGCCAATTGTGAATAGATGGATCCCTTAACCGGTTTATGTGGTAGTGTGTTATCTTTGTGATAATTTGCCTTATATTAGATTTTATGGCTTTGGAGTTATATTGTTAGTGCTCACAAATCATAGTATATAGTTTCATGGTATTTATCTTGTGCATCTGTATTTCATTATTTAACCATACTTGTCATATTATTATTGAAAATGATCATGCAGTTTTCAATTAGAAATTTCTCAAACTAAAACATGTTTTGTAAACTGTTCATCATCATCAAACTTGCATTTCTCCCACCCTCATTATTTATGCTACTTACTAGGATCTATCTCATCCCATTCTTTTACAAAAATTTTAAAAGTAGGCAATGATCGTTTGAGACATGTTTTTGTGGCTAGTAGTAGTTAGACTAACTACCAATGGAGGCTGGACTTTTATGATGCAATATCATGCCAATTGTGAATAGATGGATCTCCTGACTGGTCCATGTGGTAGTGTGTTATCTTTGTGATAATTTGCCATATATTAGATTTTATGGCTTTGGAGTTATATTGTTGTGCTCACAAATCATAGTATATAGTTTCATGGTATTTATCTTGTGCATCTGTATTTCATTATTTAACCATTCTTGTCATATTATTATTGAAAATGATCTTGCAGTTTTCAATTTTAAATTTCCCAAACTAAAACATGTTTTGTAAACTGTTCATCATCATCAAACTTGCATTTCCCCCACCCTCATTATTTATGCTACTTACTAGGATCTATCTCATCCCATTCTTTTACAAAATTTTTCAAAGTAGGCAATGATCGTTTGAGACATGTTTTTGTGGCTAGCAGTAGTTAGACTAACTACCAATGGAGGCTAGACTTTTGTGATGCAATATCATGTCAATTGTGAATAGATGGATCCCCTGACCGGTCTATGTGGTAGTGTGTTATCTTTGTGATAATTTGCCTTATATTAGATTTTATGGCTTTGGAGTTATATTGTTAATGCTCACAAATCATAGTATATAGTTTCATGGTATTTATCTTGTGCATATGTATTTCATTATTTAACCATTCTTGTCATATTATTATTGAAAATGATCTTGCAGTTTTCAATTAGAAATTTCCCAAACTAAAACATGTTTTGTAAACTATTTATCATCATCAAACTTGCATTTCCCCCACCCTCATTATTTATGCTACTTACTAGGATCTATCTCATCCCGTTCTTTCACAAAATTTTTCAAAGTAGGCAATGATTGTTTAAGACATGTTTTTGTGGCTAGCAGTAGTTAGACTAACTACCAATGGAGGCTAGACTTTTGTGATGGTGATCTTTAGATGATGTACATCCTAGAGTAGGCTTGACTTATTCTTTTGTATATTATAGTGGCTATGACTTTATTTCCAATGATGGGATAAGTTAATGATATGTAACTGTATTTATTCAAACCTCCATTCTTTTGTGACCAATTATCCTTGTAATTATTACATAGAGTTTTGACTTACTTTAGAGTATCTTTAATGAAATTATTATGAAAATTCTTGATGTTAGTACCTGGTATGAATTGTTTAGATTGAATTATCAAAAAGGAAAAGTCCACAGGTATCTTTGGGATGTATTTCTCATGCTTTGGACCAATTCGGGTTTGGGGTGTGACAGTTATGGTATCAAAGTTTAGGTTATGATTTTTTAGACTTTGAAAATAGGAATTGATTTGGATTTAAGTCAGAGCATTAGGGTTTGATGAATTATTTATTTAGTTCATTTGTTTTTAGCTTCCACATGCTATTCCTTCATTCTTATCTAGCTTGTCTCTGCTAACTTTCTATGTTGCCTTGTGATTTACTTGCTTCGTTTTTTGGGTATAGGTATAAGTACTTTTCTACACTATACCCCCTAGAAAGAAAGCATATAAAGAAAGGCATGTAAATAGGTTGCAGCTCCAAAACGTGGCCCTAGGCAACACCAAGAGTGTGAGAGATCTGTCACTCCTAATGATGGTAAGATTGATGAGGTGGTAGAGAGGATATATGTTAGGTGTTAGGAAATATGTGGAACATGTTAAGAACATATGTCATTTAGAATTGGCTAATCCTTTGACAAAATGCATTTTACTTGTAATTGGGTAAATCTAGGATGTGTTTAATGATTCAAGTAACAAGAGTTCAAATCTAAGTATTGAAGCCATGCAAATTTGTCCAAGAATCAAGTGAAGAAGTGTTGTTCTTTAAAACTCGACAGATGTATCTATCAAGATTTAAAAGGTGAAACTCGATAGATAAGCTCGACAGCTGTATCTATCAAGAATTATGAAAATCAGTTTTTCAGAACTGTTTTTCACGAATATCCAAGCTGTGTTTAGTTTTTCTTTTCTCACAACCCTAGACATATATAAGGATTATTTTAAGACCCGTCTCACTAGATGCAAAAGTTTTATGCAAGCATATTGTGACCAAGGACATACACCTTAGTTTATCTTTCTCTTGAAGAAGCTGCTACGTTTGTACGCCGTATGATTTTATGACCTAGGAGTTTCTTGATCTTCATAGTCTAAATGAACTGAAGAACTTTACAGCTAACATCCTTCTCAAGTTAGTGTGTTAGTCACGTACTTGGATCCATGCATTGATTGGTTAGTCACGTACTTGGAGTTGTGCATTGAAATGAGAGATTGTCGTTACATTACAAGTCCAATTGTGTATTGGGGTAAGGGTTCAACTTTAGGTTGGTATAAGGTAATGAGATTCTTTTACTTGTAACCGCTTGTTTTGATAATAGTGGATTCTCGAAAGTAGTGATCTTAAATTCACTTGGTGGGATTTTTGCCTTGGAGGTTTTCCCCATTCGTAAACAAATCATCATGTCAAATTTATTTTCCACTACATTTAACTTAGTTGGTGATTTGTTTGTGCTACCACACGTATTGCATGTTAATTGATTTAATTAATTCACTTGGCTAATTAATTGGTTAATTTACCATAAATGGTCAATACATTCTTGGTCTATCACTAGGATTGCTAGAGCGATCCAGGGTGGTGAAGGTAGGAAGGAGGGTTTTTCTTTTGGGGAGTTCCATAAGCAAAACCCTTCAACTTTTAATGGGAAGCCTGACCCAACGACAGTAGAGAATTGGTTGCTAAAGATGGAAAAGCCATTGAGAGACCTGAACTACTTGATTTTGAGTTATCGATTTCTACCCCTATTGGTGACACTTTAATGACTAATCTTGTGTTTAAGTCTTGTATTCTTTGTATTGAGGGTAGAGAGTTATTGGATGACTGGTGTTACTAGATATGCATGATTTTGATGTCATTTTGGGCATGGATTGCTTGGCTTCTGACCATGCTAGTGTGCATTGTTTTGAGAAATAGGTGGTGTTTAGGCCTCCAGGTGAATTAGAATTTCTATTTAAAGCTTAATGTTTGCCTTTTATGCCTCATGTGATATCATGCATACAAGCAAACTACTTGCTTAGAAAGGGATGCCAAGGATGCCATGGATAAGATGCATAATGGAGAGAAACTTAAATTTACTTTGCATAATTTTGAGGACAAAATTTTATAAGAGGGGAAGAATGTAACGCCCCAGCTTCCAAAAAAAAAAAGAGTTTGTGGTCAATTTTGTTAAGACCCACGTGCCCCACCTAACCCCTTGACTCCTAACCACACATCTTGCAAAATATCTCTACCTCTTGGCTGAGTGCTTCATTTCTTTTATTTCACTCTCAAACACAATTGCAAACACACTCACATCCTCCCTCTCTCTCTCTCTCTCTCTCTCTCTCTCTCTCTCTCTCTCTCTCTCTCTCTCTCTCTGTGGTGCTTATCCTTCAGCACCTCCATTTTTTTTTTCAGCAAGATCACCAAAAAAACTCTTTAGGAATCTCTAAGGCATCTTTATCTCTTTTATTTGAGGTAAAATTTCTAATCTTTTTAGTGGGTTTATATGCTTTTGCTAGAGGTTTTCTTTATCTAAACTTTGATAATGATACCCATGTGATTTATGAGTTTTGGAAGTGATATTCATGTGTTTATATATATATGGGCTTTGTGTTGGTGGAATCATTTGATGAGTGGATTTATAGTTTTTACAATGGTAGCTATCTAGGTGGTGAAGATTTGGGGGTTTCGGTTTTTTAATGTGAAATAAATGGTGAATATAATTTTTATTGTTTATTTGGAGCTAGTTAAAGATTTAAATTGTTAGTCTTTAAGGATATTATGATTTTTGGTATCATGGGTCTCTTGTTGATGTAGTGTAAATCTTGTGGGACCCACTAATGAAGTGTTGAGGTTTTGATGTTAAGGAAAATACCTTAAATGATTTAAGTCTATAATTGGAGTCTATGCCTTGTAAATTAAATTGTTGAGAAACTTTGGAAATAGAATACATTATTTATGAGGTTAAATACTTAGGCTTGCCTAATTAATTGCTTAGTTAGCAATCTCTAATTCATAGCTAGACACAATGTCAAGTTTTATGCATATCATGATAGGTTTGCTCGGTATTGTTTAGATTCTAGCTAATCTCATTTGGAGCTTGGCGAATTAGTCTTTTGGTGGGTTGCAAGGTAAGTGGCTTTTAATGGGATTTTTGAAAATGAATCATTATTGCACTCAATTGTTTTATGGTTAAAACCATTTTGGAATATTATTCTTGGTTTTCCTAAAATTTACTATTTGTTCTATTATTGTTAATCATTTATGGAAAATGCATGAGGTATTGAAAGTGCATCATATTTCTTATTGCATATGGGGAAATGCATGATTTGTTAGCATGGAAAAGACTAGCATCTTTGATTAAATTCTTGAGAATGGAATTCATGGATTTTATGGTATATTGGAAAATTTAAAGATGCTTTGATAATTGGGAAAGTTGATGCAAAACATTTTTGACAAAAAATGGTTTTGAGGACTTTGAAAATATTGTGGATATTTGGTTATTGAAATATCTTATGAAACTACTTGGAAGCAAACTATATATTTTGAATACATTTAACTTGTAAGCTTTTGATGTGGGTTTGCCCTTTTGCTATGATGTTGGTGATTGCCATGTCTTTGTGATAACGTCTTTGTACGTGTGATTACCCTGTCTTTGTGACAACAAGCTAGGTTGGGGGCTCCCACTTTGCATGACACAAGTAAATCCTTAAATGTGTGGGTAAGGTTGTTGCCTATAGAGCCAAAAGACCACATGTAAAAGGGGCACTGTGTGGTGCATCATTCCCTACTGCCCATGGGGGGAAGAGGTAAATTCCTGAGTGTGTGGGTGAGGCTAGGCAGGGCCAAGAGACCACATGCAAAAGAGGTACTACATGACATGTTATCCCCCGCTACCATAAGGGGATAGGTAAATTTTTGAGGTTGTGAGTGAGACTAGGCAGGACTGATAAATCACATGTCAAAAGAGGTACATATCATGCTAGTGTGTTTGGGTTATGACCTGTCTGTGGTGGTATGATGTCTTGGTGATATTTCTGTCTTATGGCACCTTGGGTGAGGTTTTTGGTTTTGAAATAGTATTGGATATTTTTATGGCGCATAGTGAATAAAATATAGTTTCATAGTTATTTTGGGAAGCTTAGTGCTATATTATTTCTATCATTCTGGTCAGGTTGTTAATGAAATTGATTTTTCATAAATTAAATGCAAGTTCCTAAATTATAGCATGTTTTGTAAAATGCTCATTATCATAAAACTTGCATTGCCCCCACCCCCATTAATTATGCTACTTACTGTGCTCTATCTCATGCCATTCTTTTACCAAAATTTTCAGAGTAGGCAATGATCATTTGTGGACATGTTTTTGAGGCTAGCAGTAGTTAGACTAACTACTAATGGAGGCTGGACTTTTGTGATGGAGATATTCAGATGATGTATATCCTAGAGTAGGCTTTACTCATTCTTTTGTATATTATAGTGGTTATGACTTTATTTCCACTGATGGAACAAGTTAATTATATGTAGCTGTATTTATTCAAACCTCAATTCTTTTGTGACCAATGGTCCTTGTAATTATTGCATAGAGCTTTGACTTACTTTGGGAATATTGTTAATGAAATTATTATGATAATTCTTTGATAGGTCACAATCTGAATGACCCCTTGTGATTAACTCTAATCAATTAATTTAGCTAAGTAATTAATTAATCAATTAATCATGCAATTTTATGGAAGCACAAACAAATCACCAACAACTAAATAAGCAGTGGAAAAATAAATAACACGGTGATTTGTTTATGAATGGGGAAAACCCTAATGGCAAAAACCCCACCGGGTGATTTTCAGGTCACCACTTCCGAAACTCCACTATTATCAAATCAAGCGGTTACAAGTAAAAGAATCCCAAGTACCTTACCAACCTACAGTTAAACCCTTACCCCAATACCCAATTAGACTTGATGGAAGATGAACTAGGTCAAGAACTTCGTCTGTTGATCACAATTTACTCAAACAGAGATTGCTCAATGATAATGCAACTTGTGTCACCCTAGACGGCTCTTAAAATAATCCTTTTATATGTTTAGGGTTAGAAGAAAAGAAGGCCCAAAAACATATTTACAGATCCCAAGAAAATCAGATTTGAAATCTGACTTTTTAAATCTCGACAGATAGCAGGTGTCGAGGTAGCTGTCGAGCAGGTGTCGAGCTTTAAAAACTTTGCACTTCAGCTTGCTTTCTCTTGGACAGACTTGATGACTTCAACACTTGACCTTAAAACATTGTTTCTTGAAGTATTAAAAACACCTAGAACTACCTAATAACAAGCAGAGTGCGTTTTGTCAAAGAATTAGCCAATTTACATAACTAAGTGACATATGTTCTTAAACAAGTTAAAACATATATGTCCTAACAATCTCCCCCTTTGGTAATCCGTGACAAAACCACAACAAACAAATGAGCATATGAGAGAAGTCATAAATCACTCAACTCATATTCACTTGTTGAATACAATAAAATCTATCCTAACACAAACTCTTGAAAAACTTTGCAAGAAGAGAGCTTACGATAAGTAGACTTTGACAACTTGTATTTCTGAAACACTTTAAACAAAACTCATCAAGGCATCTTGTGTGAAACAGAAATAAATAGATTGCATACAAGTATAAAGAACATGTGTATAAAGATAGAAAAGAAACAACACATGAAGAGAGAGGTGAAAGAAACATACATCAACATATATAAGAGATGAGATAAGTACAATGTATGTAAAAAAAAAAATGGTCAAAGGACCTCATATACAAGACCAATGTATCTAAGAGATAAGAAAAAGATACATATAGCCTCATTACATCCCTCAAAAATATGACAACACTCCCCCTATCAAAAAATGTCCTATACTAACTCTCCCCCTAAGATGACTACTTTCATAGCCCAAAACTACTCCCCCTTTTTGTCACGAGTGACAAAGGGTAGAGTGTTATATAGACATCTCATCGGCAGAGCTAGCATCTCCATCATCATCATCATCATCATCCTCAGAATCTGACGCTACTGGAGTAGATGGTGAAGGAGTAGCCTCTGGAGCAAATCCACCTATGATTGCCTGCCGTCGTGCAATACGACCCACACGAACATTCACCTGATACAACTCAGCAGAGAGTGTATTAAGACGAGTGTCCATGCGCTGCAGCTGCGCCATAATATCACCAAGGGATACATCGCTCGAAGAGGAAGAAGGAGCAGATGTAGATGGAGCGGATCTGGATGGCGCTGAACGGGAGGAAGGAGTGGCACCTAGCTGTCTCAACCTAAACTGTGTCTCACTACGTTTTACGGTAGCGGCATCTATGGCAGATATGTGTGTGTAGTGGTCGGACACAGGAAAGGGAATGGAAAAATGGCGTAGAATCTGCGTGATAGCAGAAGGAAAGATGAGCTTATCACGGGACGCCGAGTCAAGATAGACCTCTATGATAGACCAGATGAAGTGAGAAAGGAAGTCTATGGTAAGATGCTCAAGCAAAGAAAGCAAAAATTGAGCACGAGGCTCTATGATAGAGTTATAGTGAGAAAGAGGATGGAGAACAAAAGTCATCACCATATTAATGAATCTAGGACCTTTAGCAAAAGGCCTACATGATGTGAACTGATGCTCATCCCAATCAGCAGGATGCTCACAAAAAGCAGAGATGAGCTCATCTTTGGACACAGTCCTTAGACGCTCACAAGAGGGGTAATCTGGAAACTCTATCTTAGGTACCCTAAGCACATCCGCAACAAGTTGCAGTGTGACAGGAATGCGCATACCTTGAACGCGAGTGACAAAATGAGGTACTGAAAAATCAATCCCGTGCATGTTGGAGTAGAACTCCTGTATCAGCACGAGAGGGCAAGTGACTGGGATGTCACACGGTAACCCCCATCCCCTACTGTTAATGGCAGAGGGAAGGTCAGTGTCGGCGAAGTCCGCCAGAATAACTTGGCGTTTTGAATGAGCACCTCGTTTAGAAAAGTTCTCCGAAAATGCCTTATGAGCATCTCCATCACGGAACCGAATGTTAAAGGGAGTAGAAGCTCCAGAACGCAGAGGGTTCCAAGCAGGAGTAGATTTACGTTTGGGTGCCATAGACATTACTAACGTAAAAGAATGAGAAAAAGATAGAGAGTGAGACAATCAGAAAAGTCCCAACACAGTTCAAATATCAAATATATTGAATAACAAGTACGTATGCATGGGAATGCATAAGCATGTGACATGCAAAGGAAAAAAAAACATCATGGGCTCAGCCTAATCCAATCCTAGCAGCATACAAATATAAAGCACACATCTAAATGCATGTAAATATCATTATAATGCAAATGAAATGCAATGTATGACATTTTGAAATCATTTAAGTACAAACCCAACCCAAAATTTGAAGAGAAACTCATCAATTTTGAAAAACCCCAAAAATTTTCAAAAAAATCCCAAAACCTAAGTTTCAAAACATGAAATGCATGAAAAAGGAAGGGAAAAGTGATCTTACCAAGAGATTGAAGCAAGGAATGAGCAAGATCCAAGTGGGGTTGAAGATTTGAGTGAGAAAATCAAGTTTGGGAGATGAAAAGCCTCGGACAGATCAAGAGAGAGCGAGAGAAATGACTGAAAATCGCGAACTGCACTTAAATAGGCACCTCAGTAATTCTCGACAGCTGAGGTGTCAATAGGTATCGAGGAAGCTGTCGAGGAAAAATGCCTTTAACAGATACAGGTATCGAGAGGTATCGAGGTACAAGGCCAAATGCAGATTCAAGAAGCTCGATCGATCGGCCAAGTATCGAGAAGTTATCGAGAAGACAAAAGAAATCTCGATCGATCCACAAGGTATCGAGACAGGTGTCGAGAAAGAAGACTCAAACAACATGGGTGAATCTCGATCGATCCATCAGGTGTCGAGAATCTATCGAGAGGACAAAGACTTTCTCGATCGATCCATCAGGTGTCGAAAAGGTGTCGAGATTGCGATAAGAAACAACTTGAGAAGCTCGACAGATGACCAGGTATCGAGGAGGTGTCGAGAGAGGTGTCGAGCCATCAGAAAAAGACAGTTTTTCGAGAAGGGAAAAACACAGACATGAATGCAATCCAACACACATCTCAACTAAAGATCCACTCAACATATAAACCTCTCAAAAACATCTCTCAACAAGAAAATAAGCACAAGGATCATGCAAAACACACACACACACTAAACAAGTCTAACCAATTTTATATTTCAAAAACAAGTTATGACAGTTTAGTGAGCATACATTAGCACATGTAAAACCTTTGTGATGGCCAAATCACATTGTACCTGCATATGTATCAAAAGTAGCAAAGAATATTGCGTGTTGTGTGTGAAAAATATCACAAGATTGCATATGTGTATAGATGTTATGACAATCTGAGATATGAGAAAATAACTTTTAACTCACACACAATCATAACTGTTTGATGGGGACTATCACCTTCGAGGTACATCCTATAACTTCCACATCTCCTAGAATACACGCTTGCAACCATATTTAAAGCATTTTTAATCATTTTGCTTTTTATTTTCTTTGCATGTTTTCTTTTATTTTAGCATATCATACATGGGTATATAAAAGCGAGAAAAGAAATACTCAAAATGTTAAGCATTTGACATCGCACTTTTGCTATGCCGAAGCATACAAATGTCTTTGACACAACACTTTTGCTATGTCGAAGCATACAGGTGTCATATTATGATTAGCGAGCAACAGTAGTGAGATGGTTATTTATGCCTTTCTCTTAGGATTTTGTAGTCTTACCCGTCAAAAAGAGTGATATGAGTGTTAAGTTTTAAGAGATAACCTAATCTTACTCATCACAAACAAAAGCCACAAAGCTCACTTGCTTAATTGTATATAGAGATGCTCATCTAAGCTACAAGAGATACAAAGTTTAGAAAACTTTGTTTCATTGGCCATCCAAGGTGCACAAGTACCAAAGTACACATAACACACACTGTTTTGTATTTTTTTTTTCAATTTTTTTTTAAAACAAAAACAAAATAAACAAAACTGAAAGTAAACACACAAAACATGTTAAACAAAATAATGCAAAAACTAGATGCATGTGCATGAAGAAAAGGGGCAAGATAAGGATATCAATCCATGGAGATGACACCAATGTTTTGACGAAGAAATTCAAAACGTTTACTATCAAGAGATTTGGTAAACAGGTCAGCCTTCTGATCATCAGTGTGAATGAATTCAAGAGTGAGAGTACCATTTTCGACAAGCTCCCTAATGAAGTGATGTCGAATCTCTATGTGTTTGGTTCGAGAATGTTGAACCAGGTTCTTAAAGAGATTAATGGCACTGGTATTGTCACAATAGATAGTGAGATGCTTTTGACTAATACCATAATCATGAAGGAGTTTTTGCATCTAGAGGAGTTGTGTGCAGCAACTACCAACAGCAATGTATTCAGCCTCCGCAGTGGATAATGAGATGGAGTTCTGCTTTTTGCTCATCCAAGAGACAAGATTGTTACCCACATAAAAACAACTCCCTGAAGTACTCTTTCTATCATCAGCATTAGCAGCCCAATCAGCATTAGAGTACCCAGCTAAGACACCATTAGTATCTTTGCTATACCACACACCAAACTCAGCAGTGGTATTGACGTACTTTATGATTCTTTTTAAAGCGGTCATGTGAGATTCCTTGGGATTAACTTGATATCTAGCACACACTCCAACATTGTAACTAATGTCAGGTCTACTAGCAGTGAGGTAAAGAAGACTATCTATCATACCTCTATAAAGAGAGGGGTCAACACTCTTACCTAACAAGTCTACAGTGAGTTTCACATTAGGGCTCATAGGAGTTCTAACAGAACTAGCAAATTCCAAACCAAACTTTTTCACAAGATTTTTAGCATATTTAGATTGAGAAAGAAATATACCTGAATCTTGTTAACGAATCTATAATCCTAGGAAGTGAGTCAGTTCTCCATCATGCTCATCTCGAACTCGGCTTGCATGAGTTTTGAGAAGTCTTGAGCAAATTCATCCTTAATCGACCCAAAGATGATATCATCAACATATACTTGAGTAACTATCAACTCGTCGTCTTCCCTTTTGATGAAGAGAGTTTGATCAGCCTTTTCTCTTGTGAACCCATGTGACACCAGATATTGTGTGAGTCTATCATACCACGCTCTTGGAGCTTGCTTCAACCCATAAAGTGCCTTTTTAAGGTATAGCACATGATCTGGGAAGTGTGGATCAATGAATCCCTTTGGTTGAGCCACATAGACATCCTCTTTGAGTAACCCATTCAAGAAGGCAGTCTTTACATTCATCTAATAGAGTTTGAAATTCAGCTGGCATGATACGACAAGCAGAATTCTGATTGACTCCATTCGGGCAACTGGGGCAAATGTTTCATCATAGTCTACTCCCTCCATTTGCGAGTATCCTTGAGCTACAAGACGGGCCTTGTTGCGAATCACATTGCCTTCTTCATCAGTTTTGTTGCGGAATATCCACTTTGTACCGATGATGTGCTCACCTTCTGGTCTAGGTACTAGAGTCCAAACATCATTCCTCTGAAACTGGACTAGTTCATCATGCATTGCTTCTACCCAACTTTCATCTTGTAGTGCTTCCTCAACTTTCTTGGGTTCAACCTGTGCCAAATAACAGGAATAAGACACAAAGTTAGCAACACATTTGTTAATTGTGCGTTTCCTTAGTGTGAGTTCATTCATGTTTCTCACAATATCTTCAGGAGGATGATTTAATTTGATTCTAGAGGAGGGTCCTTTTTCTTCATGAGACATAGAATCTGGTGAAGTAGGAGCATCTGTATAGTTTTCCACAATACTAGGAGTACTTGGAGACACAGGTTCTGTTTCAACAATGTCTTGAACTTCATTAGGCTCAGAAGGAAGAATTTCTTTAGAGAGTTCCTCAATGCCTTTCTCAGTGCCAGAATCTGAAGACTCATCAATAACCACATTTATTGTTTCTATTACTTTTAGAGTTCTTTTGTTGAATACCCGATAAGCCTTGTTTGTGGATGAGTATCCCAGAAATATGCCTTCATCACTTCGAGAGTCAAATTTTCCCACATTCTCTCTATCCTTAAGGATGAAACAAGTGCTTCCAAATATCCTGAAATACTTCACATTTGGCTTTCTTCCTTTCCACAACTCATAGGGGGTCTTTTTGGTACCGGGTCTGAAGTACACCCTATTAGCCGTATGACAGGCAGTGTTTACGGCTTCTCCTCATAAGTTTCGAGCCACATTTTTGTTATGCAACATGGCTCTGGCCATCTCTTGAATGACTCTGTTCTTTCTTTCTACCACACCATTTTGCTGAAGAGTAATAGGAGCAGAGAACTCTTGAGATATACCTGATATTGTGCAGAAAGACTCCATGTATGAATTTTTAAATTCTTTACCATGGTTACTTCGAATTCTATCAATCTTTAAGCTCTTCTCATTCTGCAGTCTTGTGCACAAAGCCTTAATGTACTTAGGAGCATCAGACTTAGATCGGAGTAAGATGACCCAAGTGTATCTAGTGAAGTCGTCTACCACAACCATGATGTACCTTTTTCCACCAAGAGACTCCGTTCTGATTGGACCCATAAGATCTAAGTGTAAAAGCTCCAATGGTCTGGAAGTAGCTGAAGTCTGAGTGCTCGGATGCTTAGCTTTAGTTTGTTTCCCAAGTTGACATGGTCCACACACTGTATTGTTCATTCTGCTAAGCTTTGGTATTCCCAAGACAGATTCATGCTTAGATACAGTGGATAGATGCTTGTAACTAGCATGTCTCATTTATTGATGCCATAGTTCTTCATTTGGCAAACAAATGCTATTGCACACTACATCGGCATCAGGAACCAATCCATAGCAGTTGTCTAGAATGCGAACGCCACTAATAAGCTTCTTTCCAGACTCATTCATGACAAGACATTTTCCCTTTGAGAATAGCACCATGAAGTCTTGATCACATATCTGACTTATGCTCAATAGGTTAACCCTTAGACCTTCTACATATAGAACATTTGTGATGTCTGGCAGTCCTAGTAAAGATATGATTCCTTTCCCCTTAATTTGTGACTTGCTTCCATCACCGAAAGTCACATTGCCACCCCTTTTTGGCTCAAAGATCTTGAAGAGAGATCGGTCACTAGTCATGTGTCTTGACAACCACTGTCAAGATATCATAGACATGTATCCATTATTTTGAAGGCAGACTTCATCATGAAACACACTTCATGCTTGGATGACAGATCAGAGAGAATGGTTCTTTCACTCAACTGCCTTTGATGAGCTAGGCCTTTAACTTTTACTCTTCTCAGGCGAACTCCTTTGCACATTTTTACTCTGAGACAGTCTAGTTTCCTTTTAACCAAACTGAGATCCTTTCCATTATTCATTGTAAAGAGATTCAAATAACTTTTAGACTTGTGTTTTCTGAGACACTCAAAAAAATAGTGATTAGAAAAACAAGATGTATTTGAAAACAAGGATCTTTTCAAACCAGTCATAGCCATGACAACAGGGGTCAATGGATCACACAGCAAAGATTTATTCCTAATCAGAGTGTGCCTGCTCTAATACCACTTGATAGGTCACAATCTGAATGACCCCTTGTGATTAACCCTAATCAATTAATTTAGCCAAGTAATTAATTAATCATGCAATTTTATGGAAGCACAAACAAATCACCAACAACTAAATAAGCAGCAGAAAAATAAATAACACGGTGATTTGTTTACAAATAGGGAAAACCCTAATGGCAAAAACCTCACCGGGTGATTTTCAGGTCACCACTCCCGAAACTCCACTATTATCAAATTAAGCGGTTACAAGTAAAGGAATCCCAAGTACCTTACCAACCTACAATTGAACCCTTACCCCAATACCCAATTGGACTTGATCTGTAGTGACAGTCTCCACCTTTGATGCACGGCTCCCAAGTACGTGACTAACTAATGCGCGGATCCAAGTATGCAACTTCAGAACACCAACTGAGGAAGAATGGTTGGCTACAAAGTTCTTCAGTTCATCATTTATGATGAATAGCAGGAAGATGCCTGGTTACAAAACCCTATGGTGCAAATACACAGCAACTTCTTGATGGAAGATGAACTAGGTCAAGAACTTCGTCTGTTGATCACAATTTGCTCAAACAAAGATTGCTCAATGATAATGCAACTTGTGTCACCCTAGATGGCTCTTAAAATAATCCTTTTATATGTTTAGGATAAGAAGAAAAGAAGGCTCAAAAACGTATTTACGGATCCCAAGAAAATCATATTGGAAATCTGACTTTTTAAATCTCGACAGATAGCAGGTGTCGAGGTAGCTGTCAAGCAGTGTCGAGCTTTAAAAACTTTGCACTTCAGCTTGCTTTCTCTTAGACAGACTTGAACACTTGACCTTGAAACATTGTTTCTTGAAGTATTAAAAACACCTAGAACTACCCAATAACAAGCAGAGTGCGTTTTGTCAAAGGATTAGCCAATTTACATAACTAAGTAACATATGTTCTTAAATAAGTTAAAACATATATGTCCTAACTTTCTTGATGTTGGTACTTGATATGAATTATTTGGATTGAATTTTCAAAAATGAAAAATCTACAAGTACCTTTGACATGTTTTTCTCATGCTTTAGACCCTTTTGGGTTTGGAGCGTGACAATTATTGTGTTCATTAATGATATTTTGATTTATTCTAAGAGCCAAGAAAAGTATGAAGAATTTTTTAGGATTGTTTTATAGATTCTAAGAGAAAAGGAGTTGTATACTAAACTGAAGAGGTGTGAATTTTGATTAAATCAAGTAGTTTTCTTGGGTCATGTGATCTCTAAGGATTACAGTTGATCCTAATAAGAGAGAAGTTATGGTAAATTGGGATAGGTCTACAAATGTAAGTGAGGTTAGAAGTTTCTTGGGCTTTGCTGGTTACTATAGAGTATTTGTAGATGGATTTTCTTGCATTGCAACTCCTTTGACACCGTTAACTCGAAAGAATGTTAAATTCAAGTGGAAGGAAGATTGTGAGAAAAGCTTCTAAGAGATAAAGTAGAGATTGGTCACAGTTCTAGTGTTAACTCTCCTTTCAGGCACAATGGCTTTTGTCATATATATAATGATGCTTCTCATAAGGGACTTGGTTGTGTGTTGATGCAAAATGGGAATGTTGTAGCCTATGCCTCTCGTTAATTGAAATATTATAAGAAAAATTACCCACTTATGACTTGGAGTTGGCTACAGTTGTTTCTACTTTGAAAATTTGGAGACATTATTTGTATAGAGAAAGATGTGAAATTTTCACTGATCATAAAAGTTTAAAGTATTTCTTTATCTAGAACGAGTTAAATATAAGGCAATGGAGATGGCTGAAACTGGATAAGGATTATGATTGCTCTATTAACTATCATCCTAGTAAAGCTAATATTATGGCTGATGCTCTTAGTAGAAAGCCTTCAAGTTTTTCAGCAACTTTGCTAACCACTTAAAGGGAAATTATTCTTTATCTTGAAAGGATGGAGATTGAGATTGTTATAGACCATTCTGAGGCCTACTTGGCTAGTTCGAGTGTTCAACCAACTTTGGTAGAGAGAATTAAATTAGCATAGGCCAAGAACTCATTTAAAGAAAATCACGGATGAGGTGCGTAGTGGAAAGAAATCTAAATTTTTTATCTCTGAGAATGATGTTTTGAGATTTAGGAGTAGACTTTGTGTGTCAAATGATCCATTGATTAAAAAGGAGATTCTAGAGGAAGCGCACTATTCCCCATATACAATATATTTAGGTAGTACAAAGATGTACCATGATCTTCATGAAAACTTTTGGTGGAACAATATGAAAAAAGAGATTGCCGACAAAGCAATGCTTGACTTGTCAGCAAGTTAAGGTGTTGTACCAATGACCCTCAGGTTTGCTGCAACCACTCCTTATTCCCCAATGCAAGTGGGAGAAAATTACTATTGGATTTCAGTATAGCTTTCCACCCTTAGATAGATTGTCTGTCTGAAAGGACTATTCAAACTCTAGAAGATATGTTGAGAGCATGTGTTTTGGATTTTAAGGGGAGTTTGGCTAGCAAGTTACCTTTGGTGGAGTTTACTTATAATAATAGATACCATTCAAGTATTAGAGTGACACCTTATAAGGCTTTGTATGGGAGAAAGTGCAAATCTCCAATTTGTTGAGATGAGGTTGGAGAACAAAAAATCTTGGGCCAGAAATTATTCAGAGGACTTGTGAAAAGGTAAATCTAATTCATGATAGACTATGAGCAGCCCAAAGTAGACAGAAGAGCTATTACGACATTAAAAGGAAGGCTTTAGAACTTGAAATTGGAGATAAAGTTTTCCTATAGGTTGCCCCTATGAAAGGATTGAGATATGGCAAAAAGGGTAAGTTAAGCCCTAGGTATGTAGGACCTTTTGAGGTATTGGAAATGGTGGGCGAAGTTGCATACAGAATTTCCCTATGTAGACATCGCATTTTGTACCCCTTACGACTCAAGCCCCCATTTCCCAATGATGCTGAATTTTAAGATTTGAAGTTGGTTTAGGGCCCAATCAGATGTTAAATTGAATTAAAAAAAAAATGTTAAAATGAAAAATATAACTTTTAATGAGAAAATAAATCCATTTTTAAAAAAGTGAGGTCAAGGAAACCCTCGCTATGCGCACACAGCTTTCTACATGCGCACGTAGGCATGATCCTATGCATGCATAGCAAATTCCAGAAACTAAACAAGGCAAGTTTTTTGCATTAATGTTGAGGTTTGAAATGAATCCCACATCGTTTGGGAGTCATTCCAAACCCTTTTTTTCACATTATAAGTAACCTTACATGGTATATGTTAAAAACACATAAAAACCTTAAGGGAAAACACTAAGATTCAATAGAAATAGTGAATCAAAGAGGGAGTTTACAAAACATCCTCAAGTCAACTTTCTTTTAATTAGTGCCTTTTCTGGCTTTGATTTTTGAGTTTAATATTACTAATCACTCTTTTTATTGATTGTGAATAGATTTGACTGAAGGGAATGGTAAAAAATCAAATTTGAAGAGCTTTTTTTTAGGTATCTAGTCTAAAATTTTCTTTTCCTTTTCTTTTATTTTTTATTCTTTAATCTTTCTATTTACTTTATTTTCTTGTTGTTATATGTTTTAGTATGCTTATGTAGCTTAGGTTTATGAATTTGTATGTTTTAAAAGCATGTTAAGTTGCTAGAATTTGTGTTTAAGAGTTTTGCCCTGTTTGTTGTGTTTTTAGGGTTTCTGGGTAGAAACTCATGCGTATAATCTTGCCAACGCACATTGGCTTGATTATGCGCAAGCAGGGTTGTTCATGCATGTGCATGAACTAGCCTAGAAACCCTAATTTTATTTTATCCATTTTTTCTTCTGCTTTCACATGTATACTTCTATTTTAGATCCCTCTTCATGTATTCTTGGTTTTAAGTCTCTATTTCACATGTTTGTTTGCTTGTTTTCTTTTCACATGTTAGAATTAGGGTTTATCTTGTGTTTTCTTTTTTTTGATGCTGTGAACATGAATTCACATGTTTATGCACAAATGCCATAGGTGCTGAGTTGCTGTAAGATAAGTGAGGTAATGCATTCATATGTACATGCATGTGTTTGTTTTATAAGTTTTACCATTCTTTGATGAATATGTGTATGCAATGCTTTTAATGATGACATGATGTGCTTGCTGCCTATATCCATGCCTTGATTTGATGATACATGTTGTTGCCTTGTTTGAGATGATATGTTATGCCATGATTAGATGAATGTTAGGGTCTATGATGTGATGAGATGCGTGAGCCTCTTCAAGTTGGAGATGATTTGTCGTATAAAGAAATTCCAATAGAGATTATTGTTAGGAACAAGTGCTATGCAACAAAACCATATCTTAGGTAAAGGTGCTTTGGAATAATATGTTGTCAAGATACCCAAACCTTTTTAAGGATCAAGGTACGTAAAATTTTGAGAAGAGATTTTTATAAGAGGGGAAGAATGTAACATCCCAGCTTTTGAAAAAAAAAATGTAAGTTCTAATTTTATTTGGATCCCACGTGCCCCACCTACCCCACCACTCATCTCATAATATCGGATAGTAAGAGAGACAAACATATAACTTTCATTCTATTATATATAGATAAGTCTAGGACACAACACAATCAGTGATCCATTGTTATTGCTTGAGAAAAATTAATGGCTACCTGCTTCCAACTTGATAAATTTAAGAGAACCAAGAGCTGGTTTAAAGACTTCCAATATAACCCAAAGAAGGACCAGGCGGGCGATGTCCGAAACATTCTCTTGATAGTTGCAACCCTAATTGCAGCAGTGACTTTTCAATCTGGGGTTAACCCTCCCGGCGGAGTTTGGCAAGATACTATTGAACCGAATGGAACACGTAAAGGACATATTGCAGGGACGGCCATTTATGCGTCTCGAGAAGCCGACTTCTATGTTTTCTTGATCTGTAACACTGTGGCACTTTCCACTTCGGTTCTTGTCATTATGTCTCTCACATATAACTTCCCTTTCCATTTAGAAGTATTGGTTGCCACAGCTTCAATGCTTGGAACTTACGCATCGGCCATATTTGCTGTCACGCCAGCTGATTATTCTTTTAGATTTCGGTACATCCTCATAGCAGCTGCTTTGCCTTTTGTGCTACGAGTTTTGCTTTATATGGTCAAGTCCAAAGCAAAGGAAGAGCAGGAGAATCTGTGTTGCAAATGTACAAGGGAGAACTCTGATGATAACTCGTGCAGAAGATGTGGAAGTGAGATTTCCAAAATTGCAGAAGATGTCAAAGTTTGAATTTCCATCAGTTCTATCAAAAATAAAGTTTAGAAGACGTCTAGCATGTTCCGATTCTGTATTATTAGGCCATAAAACTGTTGCGGGACAGTTGCTATATCTATGTACAAATGTGCATGGGCCTGTTTGATTTTGCTTTTTGATGTTTTTTTTTTTTTTCCCCTCCATGTATCTTTAGTTATAAATTTTATGGAATTTTCACGTTAAAAATTATCTTTTTTGTTTTTGTTTTTTTGGGTTATCCAAGGAAGCTATAAATCATGGTTAATTATTTATATATATATATATATATATATTTTTAAACCACTTGGAAAATTCAAACCCAATAGGCCCTTAATATCCTCACTACATATGTTAGATTTATTCTTCTTTTTTTCTAAAAAAAAAAAAAAATCTTTTCTTGACATTTGATATATATTAATTAGTGTTCTTGAGTTTTTGTTATAACTCGGGCGAAACCAAGAATTTTTGTTTATGGACCAAATTATGGTATTGATACAATAATTAAGAGGCTTAATTAAGAAAAACTCAAAACACACACACACACACACACACACACACATATATATATATATATATAATTTAAGAGAAATTATCATTATCCTAAACTCTAAATTGTATAAAAAAAGTTGTAAGATGTGTTGTAAACAAAAACAAATATTGCATAAAAGAATTGGTTAATGGGGGATATTTATCGTTATAGATAATAATACTTCAAAAAATGAAAGAGAATAGAAAAAAAATTACATCAAAGTTGTCTCCATTTCAACTATTATACAATTAACTAGAGTTTCATCAGAGGACCCTATCATTACCTTCTTTTTCACTAGAGTTTTTCTTTTTCTTTTAATTCCCCCCCAATTTTTTTAATTAATGATTATCATTTAAAAAAGTTGTTTACATATATCTGTGAAAATATTGGGCAAGATTAATAGCATGCCGAAAATAATCAACAATTTCCTTGAATTTAGCTTGTTGCTCCCATTTGTGTGAGGAATATGGCAGAGTGATTAATAAATTATTATAGACAGGTTCCTGCTAAGAGTGCTTGCAAGTTCTTTTCTGGAAATCATAAACAAACAAATATTTTTGGGCATAACGTCAAGATGTTTGACCATTTATGATGACTCTAATCTTGTTTCTTTCTTCTTTTTTAAAAAGGGGTTCGTAACTCCATAAGCATCACATGGGCTGTCAGCGTGCAAAGGCTCATTTAATCAATTATTATGCATTAATTCATATTATTTTTAGGCAATTGCGCCGTAAAATAGCCTTAGTTTTTGATTTTGTACTCATCACAGTTCGTCAGTTTTTCCTCGTGCTGCTTAATCTAAATAAACAAACGGAAAACGTAATAATCAAACTATATGTGGGGTCATTTTTCTATACGGTACCTGTTGGATATATTTAAATAAATAAATATATATATATATATATATATATATTTTGGTGATTATATAAACAAGAACAACGTGCCAATCTAGAAGTCAAACAAGAACTCAAATATATTCAATAAGCAAAAACAATAAATAAATTCTGTATATAAGACAAAATTTGTAAAATAATTAAATAACTTACACATCAAGTATGTAAAAAGTCAATGATGCAGAACTAATCATCAAGTTTTTAGTTTGACACAATCTCCTTAAAGCAAATTCCGTCCCTCATGTTAAGGATATATTTTATGTAATTGGCTAATCTTTTGACAAAACACACTTTACTTATAATTGATAGATCTATGATGTGTTTAATACTTTAAAGAACATGTTGTTCAAGTCTAGTATTAAAACCATGAAGATTGGACCAAGAAACAAGTGAAGAAAATGTGTTCAATAAAGCTGGACAGATAGCTCGACACCTGCGGACAGATAGCTTGACAGTTGCTCAATACCTCTATTGAGCTCTTAAGGTATTTTCTTATCGCAATTTTGACAACTTCTCGACATCTGGCTATCTATTGAGCTCTCAAGGTGTTTTCTTATCGCAATTTCGACACCTTTTTGACAGCTGATGGATCAATCGAGAAATCTCCTGTCCCCTCGACACCTCCTTGACAGCTTTTCAATAGTTGTATCTATCGAAGTTGTTTAAAACTCGACACCTCCCGATCGATCGAGGTATCTATCGAGGTTACGGGAATCCAGATTTTCAGATCTGATTTTTGGGCCAACCTTATGTATTTGTGTAGGGTTTCTTTTCTCATAATCCTAGACCTATATAAAACTTATTTTACAGGCTGTCACATAAGAGAATAATAAGAGAATACAAGGAGAACATATTCAAAAGGTGACCAATGCCTTATTCTCTCTGAAAAAAACTACTGCGTCTTTGCGCCTTAGGGTTTTGTAACCAAGTGCTTCTTGATCTTCATTCTTAATGAAGTGAAGAATTTTGTAGCCAAAATTATTCTTCCTCAAGTTGGTGAGTGAGTCACGTACTGGGATTCATACAAAGGAGTGAGTCACGTACTGGGATTCGTGCAAAGAAGTTAGTCACATACTGAGATCTATGCAACAAAAAGGGTGGCATTCATATATTGAGGAGTTCAAAAGTTCTAAAGTGATAGAAGGTTTCTGTGTGAGTTCATCTACGGGGATTGTAGAGTCTAGGGACAAAGGTTTTGTACTAGATCCGAATCTTCTCTTTACTATAGTAGATTGCTTTTCGTGAAGGTTTCCCCTCAGGTTTTTTACTGTGAAACTGGTTGGTTTCATTGGTTTTCCTGGGTCATCATATCTTGTCTTATTTATTTTTTCCGCTGCATGATTTTGACATGATATTGATGTTTGTTTGTTTGTTTTAACAAGTTTTATTCATAATAAATCTAATTAACAACTTGGATTTAAAACTTGTTAATTCTATCAACCGGGGTCTAAATTTCCTAACACCTCACACATTCAATGGTGCTTAGAGATTCATGGACGTTTGCTTCCTAAGATAAAATGATCAACAACATGGAGAAAAAGCACTACAATTTCCGTGTTCAACGAACTCTTTTTCTCTCTTTGACTCTATGCAATATATGCACAAAAATATTTTCTTTGGAAAAGTTTCTCGGTCAAAGTTATTTACTGATGTGCATAGACTTACCGATTCAAAAATAAAATAAAAATACATTATTTTTTGGACAAGAAGGCCTAGCTCCCACATGCCTAAGCCAACCTAATATACAACCAATAAGCAAATAAACTCATATATTATCTCTTTCAATTTTTTTTTTAAATAATTTTTTTATAGAAGCATCTCTTTCATTTCCTATGTAGGACTAGGATTTTCACCACTTTAAAATTATTTTCAAGTGGTTACATTTGAAGTTAATTTCCTATTCACTTTGTTAAGGTCATATTTTATGTAATTGGTTAATCGTTCAACAAAAATTACACTTTACTTGTAATTTGGTAGATCTAAGATGGGTTTAATACATCAAGAAATATGTTATTCAAAGCATATCAAGTGTTCGTATCGAAAGCTATGAAGATTGGTCCAAAAAACAAGTAAAAAAAAGTCATTAATCATGAAGTCTCGATAGATAGCTTGATAGATGCCTGCTATCGAGACTTAACGGGCAACTTAAGAGATAGCTCGACAGAAACTCGATCTCTTGAGATCTACGATTTTTAGTTTTTCAAATCTAAATTTCAGCTTAGGCTTATAAATATGTTTAGGGTTTCTTTTCTCACAATCCTAGATATATAAGGCTTATTTTAAAAGCCGTCACACACAGATACAGAAACCAAGAGACTTATTTTCTCTGTGAGAAGTTACTGCATTTGTACGTTATATGATTTTGTAACCAAGTGCTTTCAGACTCAGCAGTTGATGGTTGAAGTAAAGCAGTGAAGGGAGAGGCAGCAACAACAGCATGGTAGCAGCAGAGCCACCAGCCTCACCCCTAGCCCAAACTCACCAGATTTGGTATCTCTCTCTCTCTCTCTCTCTCTCTCTCTCTCTCTCTCTCTCATGAGTAAGCGAGCAACGAGCACAAAAAAAAAAATCTCTTAAACTGTTTGATACAAAAGAGAGAGAGAGAGAGAGAGAGAGAGTTCTTTCTCTTTTTAAGAGACTTAAAAAAAAATAATAGAAGTGTCTTGTCGTGGATTGATATTCTCCCACATGTTGTGCTCTTTGAGTTGATTTTTGTCTTCTTCTTTTTTTTGTCTTTTTGTGCTCATATGAATAGCAAGTTTTTTAATGGTAAATAGTTGTGTTTGTCCGTTAGTGTCTTTTTTTAAAAGTAAAAATTGAGTTTGTTTGAAACTTTGAAATTAATTGGGAGTTGAGATATAATAAAATTAGTGAATTGTAGTGTTGTGTTATGTACATAGTGCAACAGTGAATTTTTTTTCTTCTGTATGTGCATTTATTTCTCTGTTCAATCCTTGTTGAAGGTTTATTAAGAATTTATTTGGGAACAGCTTATTTAGCTAAAATTGAAAACTTTTTATTGGGGGCATATGAGGCTTGTCAGTTAATGGGGCGGGGGGTGGATGGGCACATGGGGCCGGGTGAGATATTTGAATTGGGGGAAGTAAATGCACATAGAATATGTGCTAATGCAATTAATAAGCAATAATTTAATTAACCAATAATTAATTAAGAGAAGCAACTAAAAAATAATAATAATTTAATTAACCAATATATTATAAAAGACAAACAAATTAAATTATGTTAGGCTAAACAATAATTAATAATTTTATAATTAATGAAACAACAATATAACAAATTATTAGATTTTTTAATTTATACTTTTTAAGAAACACCCTAAGAAAAATTCTTGGAGTCGCCACTGTTCCTCCCTGTAATAACCTGGTGTGCATGGGAATTTGAGGGGGTAGGGTAGGGTAGGGGGGGGGGGGGGGAGGGGACTGCACATACCTATGGGAATAATCAGATATCTAAAGAAATCTAGATAACCTTGATTGTCAAAAAAAAAAAAAAATATTGCCACCTAATGACTATCGTTTTGTTGTTGCACCAGATTGTCGACATAATTCTTTTGATTGAAGAACCCATATTTTGTGAGTTTGTTTCTACTTAGGCCTCGTTTGGGAGGAGGGAATGAAATGGAATGGAAAGAAATGAAAAGAATAATTTTAGAATATTTTTCTCTTCCCTTGTTTGGGAGTTTTAATGAAGGGAATGAAAAGTTCATTCTCTTGTTTGGAAGTTTAAGTGGGAAGAAATGAAATGGATAAGAGGGAACACTTATTCCTTTCTATTCCCTTAAAATCTCAAATTTTCATTCTCTCCGAAATTGGGATAAATGAGAGGAAATGGAATTATATTTATGATTTTTTTACTAAAATACCTCTATATATTCAACCCTTTATTTTAAAATAGGGTTCTAATAGTAATATTGTCATAAAATGATTTCATCCAATTTTTTCCATGTTGCTCCCAAATAAGATTACTTACCTTCCATTCATTTTCATTCCTTTATTTTAAAATATCCAATCAAGGTTACTTAATTTCATTCTTTTCCATTCATTTCCCTTACTTAAAAACATTCCATTTCATTTCATTCCCTTATAATCATTTCATTCCATTTGAGTATAATTACTTTCTTTTTTACTAATTTTTTTTTTCTTTTAATTCCCTACAATTTTTTTAACTAATGATCACCCTTTAAAAACTTTGGTTATATATCTATGAAAATATTGGACAAGATTAATACCATGCCTAAAATAATCAACAATTTCCTTGAATTTAGCTTGTTGCTCCCAATTGTGTGAGGAATATGCTTAGGAAAATATAGACCGGTTCCTGCAAGAGTGCTTGCAAGTTCTTTTCCGGAAATCATAAATAAACAAAAATTTTTGGGCATAACGTCAAGATGTTTGACCATCTACGTATCTACGATGACTCTAATCTTGTTTCTTTCTTCTTTTTTAAAAAGGGGTTCGCAACTCTATAAGCATCACATGGGCTGTCCGCGTGCAAAGGCTCGTTTAATCAATTTATTATGCATTAATTCAAATTATTTTTAGGCAAACGCGCCACAAAATAGTCTTAGTTTTAGATTTTGTACTTATCAGTTCGTCAGTTTTTACTACAAATTCCTCGTGCTGCTTAATCTAAATAAACAAACGGAACCCGTAATAAACAAAAAAAATATG
Organism: Quercus variabilis; assembly: GCA_030445155.1. Classification (NCBI taxonomy): domain Eukaryota; kingdom Viridiplantae; phylum Streptophyta; class Magnoliopsida; order Fagales; family Fagaceae; genus Quercus; species Quercus variabilis. Next base: position 25,996,764 of record CP129448.1, on the reverse strand, counting down.
TGAGGCCATTTTCTATTCTGTACCTGTTGGATATACTTCAAAAAAAAATTTTGAAAAATAATTACAACATATTATTAACCTCGCAGTTCGAACCATTTCTTTCCAAACCCCCAAGCACTTTGTGCATGAAGAGGTGCCAATTTAGCTACAAGAGCCTTGGCAAAAAAAAAAAAAAAAAAAAAAAGGAATGGAATGAAATTAAGTACCAATCTAAACATCAAACAAGAACACAAATATATTCAATAAGCAAAAATATTAAAAAAATCTGTACATAATACAAATTTTGTAAAATAATTAAATAACTCACACACCAAATACGTAAAGAATGAATGATGCAAAACTAATCATCAAGTCTTTAGTTTGAAACAATCTTTTTAAAACAAATTTTGTCCCTCACACATTCAATGGTGTCTAGAGACTTATGGATGTTTGCTTCTTAGGATAAAATAATCAACAACATAGAAAAGAATTTCTATAATATCCGTGTTCAACGAACTCTTTTCCTCTCTTTGACTCTATGCAATGTATGCACAAAAGTATTTTATTTGGAAAATTTTCTCAGTCAAAGTTATTAATTGATGTGCACAAACTTACCGATTCAAGAATAAAATAAAAATACATTATTATTTGGACAAGAGGGTTTAGCCCACACATGCCTAAGCCAACCCAATATCTAACCCATAAGCATATAAACTCATATATTATCTCTTTTATTTATTTATTTATTTATTTATTTTTTATAGAAGCATCTCTTTCATTTCCTATGTGAGACTTTAGGGTTTTCACCACTTTAAAATTATTTTCAAGTGGTTACATTTGAAGTTAATTTTTTATTCACTTCATAATATTTTTCCAACAATACCATGTAACACCATGTGTCAATTGATGGTTAAATTGTTTGATGAAGTTCTTTAAAAAAAAAAAAGAGTTGTTTACTAAAGTCCATAATAATAATAATAATAATAATAATAATAATAAAAGGGCCAAACTACATTTTTTTTTAGGCTAAAATACAAAACTCGCCCTTTATGTTTCACCAAAATTCATTTCAGTCCTCTAATTTTCAAGTTTATTTAATTAAGGTTTTTTCATCAACTTTTGTTATACGTTATTGTTAACTTTTCATTTTTAAATTTTTTTAATTAAAAATTAAAAAAAACTTAATTAATGATTGGAAAGTATTTTCTAGATTTAAAAAAAAAAAAAAAGAAAAAAACTTTTAACAAAAATTGTCAGAAATGCTTTAATTAAATAAATCTGAAACTTATAGGACTGAAATGAATGAAAGTATAGTTAGAGGACTGAAATGAATTCTGGAAAAACGTAGAAAGTAATTTTTCCAATTTAGTTTATTTTTTATTTGTGATTCAGGTTATTTTTCCCCGTTATGTTACGAAAAAATTGAACTTATTGTTGGACTAGTTATTCTAAGCCAGCAATTGATTGTTGGATTTTGCCCTGCAACTAGAAGAAGATTGCTCTGGCATTCTCTATCGTGGTTTAAAAATATTAATTTATCCACTTAAGGTTAACTCCGTTATACATTTGTTATACACCTTATTGCTAGCCATTAAGAAACTAAAAAAAAAAAAAAATTCATGATTTGAAAAAAGAATTTGTAAAAATCCACTCCTACAAAAAAATACTAAAATATTCATTAAAAAGGTTAGATATCCTAGTAAACTTTAGACAAAAAAAACATAACCACACACATGTATATATAGTGGTTACCCATAATAAGTTCACTAGTATTGACCAATATTTAAATATTTTTTTCTTTAGATCAAACCAAAACAGTCTCTAATATGTTGTTGAAAACTTTGAAAAAAGTATCCCCCTTTTTTTTTGGTTTTGGTTTTGTTTGTTTCACATTTTTTCACACTAAAATATTTTTGCATTAGGTTCTCACTTTTTCAGTTTCTTCTCTTCTCTTCCTCCGCCTCTTTTATATTGCACTCTCACTTAGTAGGCATTAATCTGTCAATCTCAAATCTCCCTCTAAGGGTTGACTTAGTGGTTCATAAGACCTCATGATATCTGTAACCATAAGATTCTAGGTTCAAAACCTTTTGCCCCCATCTTGAGGCCACCCTTAAGGGATTCCACCCCGTAATAACCTGGTGTGCCTAAAGACCATCGTTTTGTTGTTGCATACAATTGTCGAAGTAAATGATAATTCTTTTGATTCAAACACCCATATTTTGTGAGTTTGTTTCTACTTAGTGTGCATTTGGAATTACATTGTAAACCAACTTTTAGCTTTTTTTATTTTATTTTTTAAAATCCTATTGTTTGCAAGACCCATGTGGATCCCACAATAGAGGAGTTTTTTTTTTTTTTTTGGTAGCTTATTTTTTTTCAAGTCCTACTATTATGTATTTGGGCTAAAAGTCCATTCAATTAACCGAGTGTGGGTCTCATGCTACGGTTTTTTTTATCAAAATGCTAAGTACATGTTGCTCATTGCATGTCTCACTCTACTTTTTTTTTTTTTTTTTTTTTTTGCTACTGTACTTTTAACAAAAAATCAATCAGCTTATTATTCTTAAAAAAATAAAATAAAAACTAGATAAGCTATTCCCAAATGATAGGCCAAGAATGTATTGACCCCTTCGGTAAATTAATCAATTAATTAGTCAAGTAAATTAAATAAGTTATTTAACATGCAATACACGTGGTGACACAAACAAATCACCAAATAACTAAATGAAGTGGAAAATAAATTTGAGACGATGATTTGCTTACGAATGAGAAAGACTTCCATGGCAAAATCCCACCGGGTGAATTTAAGGTCATCATTCCCGAAAATCCCCTATTATTAAAACAAGCAGTTACAAGTAAAAGAATCCTAGTACCTTATACCAACCTACAGTTGAACCCTTACCCCAATACACAATTGGACTTATAATGTAGTGACAATCTCTCATTTCAATGCACGACTCCAAGTACGTGACTAACTAATCGATGCACGGATCTCAGTACGTGACTAACACACCAACTTAAGAAGGATGTTGGCTACAAAGTTCTTCAGTTATCCACACAATGAAGATCAAGAAGCTCCTTACTTTCAAAACCTTACGGCGTACAAACGTAGCAGTTTCTTCAAGAGAGAGATAAACTAGGGTAAATTGTCTCTAGTCACAATATGCATGAATAAAACCTTTGCATCAAGTTTCATCAAGTGAAATAGTCCTTAAAATAATTCTTATATATGTCTAGGGTTGTAAGAAAAGAAAACCTAAACACATAGCTTAGATATGCATGAAAAGCAGATATGAAAAACTAATTTTGTAATTCTCAATAGATACAACTGTTGAGCTATCTGTCGAGCTTCACATTTAAATTCTTGATAGATATATATGTCGAGCTATCTGTCAAACTTTAATGAATAACACTTCTTCACTTGATTCTTGGACAGATTTACATGGCTTCAATACTTGGAATTGAACTCTTCTTCCTTAAAGTATTAAACACATCCTAGATCTACCCTAATATAAGTAAAGTGTGTTTTATCAAATGATAAGCCAATTCTAAATGACATATGTTCATAACATGTTCCACATATGTCCTAATACCAAACATACACTAATCTAACTATTGTTATTTTTAAAAAAAAAAAATTTCTAACTTTGCTACCAAAAAGTGTGAAAATTTATGTAAATTAAATTATATTAGGAAGTTTCAATTACTCTTTTTTTTTTTTTTTTCCATTTCTTTACCGAAATTTTGTTTGTGATCTATATTACATAAACATCACTACAACAAAAATGTAAAAATTCACTATTTATAAAAATATATATTAAATATGTCAAATTGTCTTTTTAAATAAATTTTATATAATATAATTTTAATGATAATTATGATCCATAATAATAAGATATAAAATTTCTTTTTAAGTATTTGGGCTAAGCAAATATTGTCCCACACAGTCCATGTCATGATTATGTCTTTCTAGCTAGTTTTAATTTAAAATGCTGGTTATCATTTTGTTAATATTATTTCATAGTTTTATATGTACTATTAATAATAGAATTCCCTGTTTGAATTTTATCATTTTGAGTACTAAAATATCCTCACACAAAATTTTAAACTCTCTAGGGTACCTCTATTTTTTAGTTAAATAATTTTAAATTTAAAAAACACAAACTGGTTAAAAGAGTACTTTATTATTTTTTAAAAACACAAACTGGTTCTAAGGAATTAGGTACTAATGTATTAGAACTTCAATGTGTAATGTTGGCGAACCATGATCAAAACTTAGAGTCTAGAATTAGGCTACTTAAAGTGTGTTTATTTGTAAAATTGGAATTGAGTGATTGTAGAATTTATTGGACTAAATCTACAAGGCTCGATCAATCAAAAATTAGACTCGATTGATCAAACCACGTATAGTTTATTTTTCTGCAAGATTCCAATTCAGCCCAAACTCTACTAAACGTATTAGGTTTCAAGTAAAACACTCTTAGTATATAAAGGAAACCCTAAGAACATTTTTATAAGTTTTTTAGAGAGATTAGAGTGCATCTTATGCCTTTTTTTTTCTTTTTTTTTTAGATCTAGGGCTTTTTACCCAAAAGCTCTCTAAAGTTGTTGTTTATGCTGTGTGTATGAATCTCTTATGAGATCTAGAGGTGTTTGCCTTCATACATACTTAGGGTTATCAAGAATCAAGATTGATGTCGAGAGCTTGGTGATCGTTTCAGTTACTACATAAAGAGCTTAAAGAAAACACAAGTGGGAGTACTTGTGGTTGCTGTGAATCCAAGAAAGAAGTAGTCCATGGACTCGGAGCTGTCACGCGATCGTAGTAGTAAGTTTTCTACTTGAGGTAGCAATAGGATGTTAGTGATCTAAGTCGCTATTGTAAAACTTCAATTCTTTCATAGTGGATCTGTTTTACCTTGAGGATAGCTAGGTTAAATCTTCCCCGGGTTTTTACCGGTTTGGTTTTCCTAAGTTATCATATTGTTGTGTTATTTATTTCCTGTATTGTTTCATTGATATGATTTACTTGTGTTACCTAGAACTGAATAATTTACCTAAGTTAATCACTTGGCTAAATAACTAGGTTAAACAACTTGTGTTTTAAGGGATCTAAAAACGTACACTAAGCTTTAGGCTTTCAAACTATTATCACTAAATCCAAAATAAAACAATTTAAAAGATCCTAAAAATTTCTATCTTTTAAACATTATTTCAATAAATCCAAAATAAAAAAGGAAAATAGAGTCTAATCACAAGCGCAAAATATTTTTCTTCAATTAAGGACTCTAAGGCTTAAGTTTATTCTATCAATTTTCCTGAATTTTTTTAAAAATATTTTTGTAAATAATTTTTAATAATTATTTTAAAATTTTGAAAAGAAAAAATTGGACACTCAAAATTTGGTGTAGAAATTGTAATTGAATGAACTTGAAACTTAGAAGACTTAATTGAGCAAAAGTAAAGTAAGAAGACTGAAACAAATTTTGGTTCATTTAAAAAAAAAAAAAATGGTTCTAGTTAAAAAGTACTCTTAGGGCATTTGTTACGAATTATTTTAGAAAAATTTTGATATCACTTTTATGAGAAATGGAAAAAATTGTCTGAAAATTAAGTTTTTTTTTTCTTTGCTCATAAAAACTTTTTAAAAATGATTTGCTAACAAATGTCTCTAAGGCATCTAACATGAGTTAGTAATTTAGTATTATATAGGTTCTTGGGCACTGGGAAGGAACCAACCAAGAAAGAGGGCGCAATTTTTACTTTTATTTTTGTCTGTGTATATAAAATATATCTTATAAAGCGTAAAATTTTTTATTAATTTTTTCAAATGGTATAAAATAAGGAAAATGAGATGATGTCTTGACTTCCTCATTATATTCTCATTAACGTTTTTATATTTCCGTAATCAGATATTTTGCACATAAAAATTAGTCTCATTTTCATATTATATAATAAATAGGACAAAATTGGAAAATGCCCCGTTTGGGTAAAAATAGCAGCATAATGCCCTTTTCTCCAAACTATATAGGGAAATGCCCCTCTTTTGTAACTTGATTTTTTCAAAATCGAGTTAGACCCTATAACGGCGTTTTTTAGGAACCTATAGTGACGTTTTTAGGACCTATAGTGGCGTTTTTTAACTCGATTTACAAGAAATCGAGTTATAGGTAAAAAAAATTAAAAAAATTTCCTATAACTCAATTTTATGAAAATCGAGTTACAAAACGTCACTATAGATCCTGAAAATGTCACTATAGGTCCTTAAAAACGCCGCTATAGGGCTCTATAATTTTTTTTTAATAACTCGATTTTGAGAAAATCGAGTTACAAAAGAGGAGCATTTCCCTATATAGTTTGGAGAAAAAAGCATTATGCTACTATTTTTACCCAAATGGGGCATTTCCCAATTTTATCCATAATAAATAGTATTTCGACAACAGTTTCAAATTTATTGATGAAAGCTAAAAGATTGGTGGTCCATTGCTTTTTAGAAAGATCCAGAATGTTATTTACTTATTTTCCCTTCCCTGTTTTTAATTGATATTTTGCACATGTTTGTTACATAAGCGCTTTCAAAATTAATAATGTTTATTCAAATAGATATAGTCTAGCCATATGCTAACACTACTAATCTTCTTCTTCTTCTTTTTTTCTTTTTTTTTTTTTTTTCTGAGTAAATGAGATTGCAAAAGGTCTAGGGGTCCAAACCATTTGGAAGAACAAAACACATCCCACCACATTTTGGGCAAAAAATTAGATTGCCTAAGGACAAAACATGCTACCCATACAAAGTAATAAGAGTCTAGCAAATCTTGCTTCCATTACTAGTCGTGCCAGAGTCGTAACAATTATCATCAATCTATTTTGAGGGAATTTTAAATGTCTAATTTGGTTGTATTTGTTGGAAATAAAACAAAATACTGATGAGCATTTCTTTACTTACTCTCACAAACACTCACACACTACTTAGTGTATAGAAGAGATTCACACTCACAAATTAGATAAAGGGAGAGAGAGTGGAGAGGAGGGAAGAGTTAGAACTCTTTATAGTTTTGTATTTCTCTTCAACTCTTGCTTAGAACTTGACGGATGAATGAGTTTATATACCACACCATCCAACCTCTAACTCCCACTACATTTATTTTTCTAACTCTTACATTCATAAATCTCACACATAACTTCTATAAACCTCCCACTACATTGACTTATGAAACTCACACTTATTTATGAAAGGTTAATTAAAAAAAATTTAACTTCTAACATTTCCCCTTAAACTTGTTTTCTTGATTACTCCAAGTAAGACTCATAGCTTGTGGAATGTGTCATACTTGAGTGGTTTAGTGAGTATATCTGCAACCTGATCATGTGACTTCACAAACTCAAGATGAACTTCCTTTCTTGCAACACATTCTCAAATAAAATGATACATTGTGTCAATGTGTTTGCTTCGGTCATGAAAGACTAGATTCTTTGCAAGAGCTAATGCTGACTTCTTGTCCACAAATATCTTTGTAGCTTTATCTTGAAACATTTGCAACTCCTTCAACAAACTTCTAAGCCAAATTTCATGACAAACATTGGAGGTAGCAACAACGTACTTAGCTTCACAAATGGAAAGCATCACAATTGGCTGCTTTTTGGATGTCCATGTAAATTCAGTATCACCCATATAGAATACAAAACCAGTAGTACCCTTTCTATCATCCGTGTCTCTAGCCCAATCACTATCATTGTAGCCAACAAGTTTAAAATCTTTAGAGGGTGAATACAACAATCTATAATCCAATGTACATTTTAAATAGTGAAGAATTCTCTTAGTAGTCTTCAAATGAGTTATAGTCAGTGCTTCCATGTAATGACTAACTAGACCACTGCCAAAAAGAATGTTTGGTCTTATGCATGTTAGATACCTGAGACTTCCAACCAAACTCTTGAGGAATATTGGATTAACCTTCTCTTCATCGTCATGCTTTGACAACTTCACTCCACATTCTACAGGGGTGCTAACTGGATTGGAATTTAACATCTCAAACTTCTCAAGAATATCCTTTGCATAACCTTCTTGGGAAATAAAAATCTCATCCTCCATCTACTTCATTTCAATGCCTAGATAATAGGCCATAAGTCCAATATCTATCATTTCAAACTTCTTAGTCATTTCTTTCTTGAAGTCCCTAAACGTACTTGGATTTTTGCTTGTAAAAATCAAATCATCTACATACAGACAAACAATTATGATATTTCCATTTTTATGCACCTTACAATAAAGCGCATGTTCATGTGGGCATTTAGAAAACCCATTAACTTGGAAATATTTGTCAATTCTACTATTCCAAGCTCTTGGTGCCTGTTTCAGGCCATATAGAACTTTCTTCAACTTCAAAATTTTATCTTCCTACCCCTCTACAACATAGCCTATAGGCTGCTCAACATAAAGTTCTTCCTCAAGGTAGCCATTCAAAAATGCGGATTTTACATCCATTTTCCATTGATTCTGAGCTGCTCAAGAAATTAGCAATTGTATAATTTTTAAATGAGCAACTGGGGCATATACCCCATCATAATCAATACCTCACCGTTGACTATAGCCTTTCACCACCAGTCTTGCTCTCTACCTCTCCTTTTGTATTCTTTTTCAACTTGTACACCCATTTTACACCAAATTTCTTCTTTCTAGTTGGAAGAGTTGCAAGCTCCATGTATCATTCTTCCTTATTGCCTTGATCTCTTCGTCTGTAGCATTTCTCCATTTTTTTTGTCTCACATTACTTCTTAAAATCTTGTAGGTTCACAATTAATAAACAGATAAAAAAATGTTACATCATCTGTAATCTTTGTTGAATCATAAAGATCTAGGAGACTTCTCATTTTTCTTGGTCTTTCACTAGAACTTCCTTCTAGTAAAGATAATGATAATGGACTTTCATGAATGGGAGATGATGTTGCTGGTGATGGAAGTGGAGTGATAGGCTCTTCATGAATTTCATTCCCTTGCTTTTCTTCTTCAGATAGAGGAAATAAATCATACTTCTCCTCTTCTTGGGTGCTCCAATCCCATGTGCCTTCTTTATTGAATTCCACATCTCGACTAACAATGTCTTTTCTAGTACATAGCCCTTAGAGCTTGGATCATAGCTGATGAACACATTCTTCTTGCTTTTATCATCTAGCTTAGACCTCTTTTGATCTAGTACATGTGCATATGCATTGCTCCCAAACACACAATGATGGGAAATTGTAGGCTTCATCCTACTCCAAGCTTGTTGTGGGGTTTTTCCTTGTATACTTCTTGTGGGGCAACGATTGGACAAATAGATTGCACAATTTATAGCTTCAGTCAAAAATTCTTTAGGCATTTTCTTGCTCTTCAACATGCTTTTAGCCATATTAAGAATTGAACGATTCTTTCTTTCTGCTACACCATCTGTTATGGTGACCTTGGAACTGTTAGAGGGTGGTGAATCCCATTTGCTTTACAAAATTCTTTGAATTCATTCGATGTCAATTCACCTCCTCTATTAGATCTTAAGGCCTTAATTTCATGGTCACTCTACTTTTCTACAAATGCCCTAAATTTCTTAAATGCAACAAATGCTTTAGATTTCTGCTTCAAAAAATAAACCCATGTTTTTCTACTAAAATCATCAATAAAGAGAAGAAAGTAGTTACTTTTACCAAGTGATGATGGCTTGATAGGTCCACATACATTAGTATGAACAAGTAGCAATGGCTTGGTTGCTCTTGTACTAGCTTCTTTTGGAAAGCTCTTCCTTGATTGGTTGCCAAGGAGACATCCTTCACAAAACTAGTTAGAATGCTTAATGGAAGGCAATCCTCTCACCGTCTTCCTCTTTGCCAACAACTCTAGTCCTCCAAAATTGAAGTGCCCAAATCTTAGATGCCAAAAGCCAAGAAGAATCTTTAAAACAAGCCTTCAGACATCTAATAATATCATTTTGACTATTTAACATGAACATTCTATTTCTTGTCATAGGCATGTTAGCTATCACATTATTTTGATGATCCCTTATTAAGCAACTACGATCTTTCAACTAGATATCTTAGTCTTTCTCAAGGAGTTGTCCCATACTCAAAATATTAGCTTTCATGCTTGACACATAATATACATTGGATATAAATTGATGATCTCCATTCTTTAAACGGATAAGAATTTTACTTGTCCCCTTTACTAAAACTTTGGATGAGTCACCAAAGGTAACATTCCCTTCCATTGATTCATCAATCTCCATAAACATCCTTTTATTCCCACACATATGGTTGATAGCACCAAAGTCAAGATACCATGCACAATTTTTCTTCTCTGTCTTCTCCTTTGTATGCCAACAATAAAGTCTACTCCACTTCTTCATTCTTATCTTCAACATAGTTAGCTTTCTCCTCAACAGTGTTAGCGACATTTTTACATTCAGAAACATAATGCCCATATTTTTTACAATTATAACATTTAATATTAGACTTATCATACCTTCTTCTGTATGGTCTTGAGAAATTTCCTCTTCCACGATCTCTTGTGGATTGTGAACTTTGACCCCTTTCTTCATAATTGGGAGAGTTTTGACCATCCCTTCCTCCAGGTCTTCTCCCTCTACCATGTCCACGTCCTCGACCTCTTTGGCTACTTTCACACCACCCTTTCTCATTCAAGGTGAGCTTTGCTTGTAGGACTTGCTCCAAAGGTTTTTGCTTCTTCTTATTGAGCATTTCTTCATGGGCTTGTAATGATCCCATGAGCTAGTTAATGCTCACTGACTCCAAGTCTTTTGATTCCTCAATCACCACAACGATATAGTCAAACATAGAAGTTAATCATATGATTTTTTTCTACCACACGGACATCATCCAAGTTCTCACCATATCTCTTCAATTGATTTATAATTGCCAACACCCTTGAAAAATAATCAGAAATAGATTCAAACTCTTTCATGTGCAAACCTTCAAACTCGCCTCTCAATGTTTGAAGGCAAAATTTCTTCACTTTATCAACTCCCGTTAGAGAGTTTTTAAGAATCTCCCATGCTTGCTTGGATGAAGTTGCATTTGCAACTTTCTTGAACATAGTTTCATCCAAACCTTGATAGATCAACGTAAGAGCTTGTTGATCTTTCTTTCGAGCCTTTTGCAAGGCCTCCTTTTGGTTTGTAGTCAAAGATTCTTCATCTTGTGACTCCACATAACCTTTCTCCACAACCTCCCATGCATTTTGGGATCCAAGCAATGCCTTCATTCGGACACTCCAATTTCCAAAATTTTGTTTGGTAAGTCAAGGAAATTGGAATGACACCATGCCATTAGCAATAGCCATTCTCACCACGAACCGATTGGCTCTGATACCACTTTGTTGGAAATAAAACAAAATACGTACTGATGGGCCTTTCCTCATTTACTCTCACAAACACTCACACACAACTTAGTGTATAAAAGAGACTTACCCTCACAAATTAGATAATGGGAGAGAGAGTGGAGAGGGAAGAGTTAGAACTCTTTAAAGCTTTGTATTTCTCTTCAACTCTTGCTTTAAACTTGATGGATGAATGAGTTTATATAGTACACCATCCAACCTCTAACTTCCAATACATTTATTTTTCTAACTCTTACATTCATAAATCTCACACATAACTTCAATAAACCTCACACTACATTAACTTATGAAATTCACACTAATTTATGAAAGGTTAATTATTAAAAACAAGTTCAACTTCTAATAGTATTACTATGTGATCTCCCTTATACAACTTGAAAATTTTTTTATCATATCCCATTTACATGAAGTGAAAGCCATATCATTGATATTTCTCCTAATCCATTTAAAACTACAACTATCAAAAGCACCACTTGAGGACTTGATATCTTCTAGCATTATGATGATCTCCAAAGGTTGATTTCCAACTTCTTTCATGAGGTCATTGATACACTGTAGTCTCCTTCCATTACTATCTTCTTTGTTTGCATTTTTTGAGATAGTTACTATTGCACTTCTAAGAGATTGAAATTGTTAGGTTCTAAAGACATAGGAACTAATGTATTTAGAACTCTAATTTGTAATGTTGGCAAACTATGATCAAAACAAGTTGTTTAGTCTTGTTTAAGCTTGCTCAAAGTTGTGTTTTTTATGTAAAGTTGGATTCGAGTTGATGCAGAAGTCACTATGCATTTCGGCCTGGCTCAATCGATCAAAGCTTAGACTCAATCGATCGAATTTCGGGTAGAATGTGTTTTTCTGCAAAATTCCAACTCTGCCCTATCTCATTTAAAACGTTTAGGGTTTTATGTTTTGCCCTAGGTATATAAGGCAAACCCTAGTTATGTTTTAGATGTTACTCATATTGCTATTTGTGTGAATCTCTTGTGAGATCTGAGAGGAGCTTTCCTTCACACAAGCTTAGGATTATCAAGGAGGAGATTTCTTCAAGAACTTGATGATCATTCAGTTGCTTCCATAAGAGCTTAAAGAAACACAAGCGGGAGTGCCTGTACTTGCTGGAGAATCCAAGAAAGAAAGAGTCTATGGTCTCGGAGCCTGTGGTCTCGGAGCTTGCATGTGGTCGTGTTAGTAAGTTTCTACTGGTGGGTAGCAATAGGATGTTAGTGGTCTAAGTCGCTATTGTAAAACTTCGATTCTTTCATAGTGGATTCAGGTTTATCTTGATGATAGCTAAGTTAAATCCTCCCCAGGTTTTTAACCGGTTTGGTTTTCTTAGGTCATCATATCATTATATTATTTATTTTTCCACTACTTATACATGATATGATTGTTTGATTGTGATAACCTAGATTTGCATAATTTGACTAAGTTAATCACTTGGCTAATTAACTAGGCTAATTAACTGGGTGTGACTAGGATGGAAACTTTATTACTTTCACTGCTACTGCTATAGTCAATGAAAGTGTGTCTATTGAAGAGAACCCTTCTAATGGGGAACTCTTTGAGGATGCAGATCTTTAAGAGGTCTACAATAAACTTTACAAAGTCCCTACAAGGGATGCTATGAATGTTGAACTTGGCCTGAAGAAAATTAAAACTCTTAGGCTTGATAAGAAGAATTTACTTGTAAAATTGTTTGATGCTAATGAACTTTTGAATAATGTGAAAACTGAGAATATGCTTTTGCTTGATAAAGTTAAGAAATTAGAACTTGATTTATCCGTTGCTAGATCTACTAGTTTTAAACTTGATCATATGTTGTGTGTTCAAAAGTCTCCTTCTGAAAAATTTGGATTAGATTTTGTTGAAAACATCTTTATGTCAGCTCCCCATTCCACAAACTTTGTTCCTTCATCTTCTTCTAAACCTTCTGTGAGTGAGGTTGTGAGTGAAACTGTCAAATCCCCCGTGAGTGAGGTTGTCAAACCCATAAAAGTTTCACCATCTAGGAAGATTAGGGTTGATCAGAAAGAGTCTAAACCTAAAGAGTCTACCCTTTCTAAGGACAAGTTACATGGTAAACCTGCTTCGGTTTGTCATTTTTGTGGAAAATTTGGACACATTCGTCCAAACTGTTACAAGTTGCTAGTTGCTAAGCGAGCAAATAAGCCCAAAGTGCCTGTGCCTCAAGCACAAGATCCTATGACACTTATTGGTGAATTGGTAAAGGCTTTAAACCTTTATTCTAATACTAGAGTTGGAAATTATTCCCATGTGAATAAGAACTCCATTGCTCATGTTGCATCTAAAATGTTTTGGATGCAAAAGACTTGATCTAATTGAGTTTTTCTGACATGATTCTTATGCTTCATTGCTCTACTCTTTTGTGACCATTGTTCTTTGGTTTTTGTTTTCCTTTTGTTTCTAGGATTTGCATTGCATAACATTCATGCATTTCATTGTAGGATTTCTTTTGTTCCCTTCTTTTAGAATAAATAAAAAATAAGAAAAAGGGAAGCAAATTGTGTTTTGTATTTATTTTATTGGTTTTGAAAACAAGGTTGGTCAATTTATTTTCACTTAACATGTTTATGTACCTTGTTTAACTTTGATAAGCTTATTTATTGTACTTTACTAGTTGAAACTTTGTAGTGCATGTTGTGTGGGAAAGATGTTTATGATTTTTGATCACTTTGTCTTGATCTTGAAGTCACATCTCTTTGACTGTTAGACTTGAACTTTTTGAGAAAGGCATAAATAACTATCTCACCACTGTTCACTAGCCAATCATGAACACCTTAGTACATATCGCAAGATTTTGTACTCGAGAGAGTGTAGCACATGCAAAAAAAGAACATAAGATGTAGCCTCTGTTAAAATGCTTAAAATTGGTGTGTACATTATTGGGCTTGATGTTAAAACAAACAATTAAAATTAGTATGTACATTATCCTAGCTATTTAATAAGTTTCTGAACAACTAAAATTGGTGTGTACATTATAAAACAAATCAAGAAACTTACATGATTGCAAGTTTATGATCTAGGAGATGTGAGAATTATATGATGTAACTCTTTTGGTGATAGTCTCTTTCAAATTCTATGTGATGAATTTTGTAGACTTTGTGTTTGATGTCTATTCGTATATCACCTCACATATATCTCAAGTTTTTGCTAGTTTCACACAGTTCACAAGTTACTCTTTACTAAACTCTATACATGTTATTGTGTATGTTTTTGGCTTGACCAACTATGTTTGAAAATACCTTGAGTTTTATACAAAACAGATTTGTTGCTTGAGAATTTAAAGGGAGAATGTTTGAAAATCTTAATTTTTGGGAAAACTGAGTTTAAAACTTGTGTTTTTGAAAAACAATTCATCTCATACTCATGCATTTTACTCATAAAATTCAATACTTTGAGGAGTTTATACTCAAAACTTGCTAGGTTTTTCAAAAATGTGTTTTTTTCCTTAATTTCAATCGATCGAGGATGTTTTTCGATCAATCAAAATTGCGATTAAAAATTTAAATGAGCCTTTATCTATTTTGATTGATCGAAACTGATTTTCGATCAATTTTTTGTCATTTTCCTCCAAATTTTTTGCAAGGTTTTCCTCTCTCTAAGCCGGTAAGTCCATTTTATCATTCCTTTTGCATTTTATTTCATGTTTTCATGCATAAATTCATGCATTTGATTGGGATTTTTGGACCTATTCAAAATTGGGGTTTTTAATGAATCAAGCCTTATTTCTTGAAATTGATCATTGGGTTTTGTTTCTATGATGTCATAGACATGATCTTTGTTGCTTAATTTGATCAATTTGGTGTTTTGTGAAAATTGATATCTCTAGGGCTTGTATTTAGCCGAATGAGGGATTTGTTCAATTTGGGTTTAATTGATGAAATTGGCTTGTTAGATTGATGTATTTGATCATTTTAATCTGTATTCTATCTTGTGTGATGATCAATTCATCAATTTTTTTATAAAAATGAACAAGTGGTTTTTCAAATTTTGGGGTTTTTGGTTAGAAACTCTATGCTCAAGCCAATTTTATGAATTTGAACTTAAATTAAACTTAGTTTCATTGCATTAGAGCATGCATCATGACATTTAACTGTTCATGCATCATATAGAGTTTTGGTCTATATTTTTTTTGTGCTAACTTGCAGTTTGCTCTTGGTTTTTTCTTTTTTGTTCATTTTGGTTCTACTTTGTGTCTTTAGCCTTTCCTTAGCACCATGCCTAGGAAGACTAGAGCCCATAGGACACCCTCCACTTCTTCTGGGTCTCCCTCTAGGAGTGAGCTGTTTAAGAATGACAAAAGCAGAAAGTTATATGATAAGTTTAACAGTAAGAAAAAGATATGGGCTGAGGGCTCTGTTGTGTTAGATGAGGTTGATCCTACCATTAGGGCTAACTTTGAGAGTAGAGGCTGATTGTCTTTGTTAGGTTCTAAGGTTTTAGGATTTTATGTATTTAGAACTTTAATTTGCAATGTTGACAAACCATGATCAAAACAATGTATTTAGTCTTGTTTAAGCTTGCTTAAAGTTGGTTTATTATTGTAAAGTTGAGTGGCTGCAGAAGTACTTGGGACTTTCGGCCTGGCTCGATCGATCGAAGAATAGACTCGATCGATCGAAAATCGCACAGGTTGATTATTTTGCAGAATTTCCAACTCAGCCCTACTTCATTAAACGTTTAGGGTTTTATATTTTTACTCTAGGTATATAAACTAAACCCTAGCCACGTTTTTGGAGGTTGCTTCAGTTGTATTGTTGCTCATACATTGCTGTTTTGTGTAAATCTCTTGTGAGATCTAGAGGAGCTTTCCTTTGCACAAAGCTTAGGGTTTTCAAGTTAGAGATAATATCAATATCTTGATGATCAACTTGGTTGCTACCATTGAAGCTTAAAGATAAACAAGCGGGAGTGCTTGTAGCTAATTGAAGAATCCAAGAAAGAAGGAGTCCGTAGATTCGGAGTTTGCACATGATCGTGTCAGTAAGTTCTACTGGTGGGTAGCACTAGGAAGTCAAGCAAGGAGCTTGTAGTCCTTCTGTATGAACTTCGATTCTTTCGCATAGTGGATTCAGGTTTACCTTGAGGATAGCTAGGTCAAATCCTCCCCAGGTTTTTACCATGTGGTTTCTTGGGTCATCATATCTTGTGTTCATTTATTTTCCGCTGCTTTATATTTTGATATGATTATTTGATTGCTTTATCCTAGAATTGCTTAATTTGACTAAGTAACAACTTGGCTAATTAATCTAGACTAACCAATCTGGTTGTGTTTTAAGGGGTCTAAAACCGTTCAGTCTTTGTTGGAGTCTTTGTTGGAGATAAATCATCCACCCCCAACCGCCCTGATTAGAGAGTTCTACTCAAACCTCTCTTGCCACATTTATGATTCCAACACCCTTGTTAGGAGTTGGATACGAGGTGCTGAGTTCACCATTACCCCTAGGGTAATGGCTGAGGCTCTTGGGGTTCTCGTCGTTAGGCAACCTGTCTATCCTTATAAGGAGTCTCGGCGTTTTGTTTAGTGTTTCAAGAATTATACAAGTTGATTCAATTGAGCTGCTGTCCACACTTGCAATTGATGGATAGTAGTTAGGATTGAATTTGGTGTAATGAGCATTTGTTTTTGTAAAAGGCTTTTCATTGTAAACTTTGAGCTTTTAGTGTGTGTTTTATCACGAATTGCCAAAAGGAGAGTTTGTTAGGTTCTAAAGACTTAGGAACTAATGTATTTAGAACTCTAATTTGTAATGTTGGCAAACCATGATCAAAACAAGTTGTTTAGTCTTGTTTAAGCTTGCTCAAAGTTGTGTATTTTATGTAAAGTTGGATTCGAGCTAATGTAGAAGTCACTATGCATTTTGGCCTGGCTCGATCGGTCAAAGCTTAGACTTAATCGATCGAATCTCAGGCAGAATGAATTTTTCTGCAGAATTCCAACTCTACCCTAGCTCATTTAAAACGCTTAGGGTTTTATGTTTTTCCCTAGGTATATAAGGCAAACCCTAGCCACGTTTTAGATGTTGCTTATATTGCTGTTTGTGTAAATTTCTTGTGAGATATGAGAGGAGCTTTCCTTCACACAAGCTTAGGATTATTAAGGAGGAAATTTCTTCAAGAACTTGATAATCATTCAGTTGTTGCCATAGGAGCTTAAAGAAACACAAGCGGGAGTGCTTGTACTTGCTGGAGAATCCAAGAAAGAAAGAGTCCATGATTTCGAAGTTTGCACGTGGTCATGTCAGTAAGTTTCTACTCGTGGGTAGCAATAGGATGTTAGCGGTTTAAGTCACTATTGTAAAATTTTGATTTTTTCATAATAGATTCAAGTTTACCTTGAGGATATCTAAGTTAAATCCTTTCCAAATTTTTTACTGGTTTGGTTTTCTTGGGTCATCATATCATTGTGTTATTTATTTTTTCGCTGCTTATACATTATATGATTGTTTGATTGTGATAACCTAGATTTGCATAATTTGACTAAGTTAATCACTTGGCTAATTAACTAGGTTAATCCAATTGTGTTTTAAGGGGTCTAAAAACTCACAGAAATCAAGTGCAAGGTATTGCACCAAATGCAATTGGTATGAATGGTTAAGATTTAAAGTTGCACAATGGGAGAGCATGGAGTGATTGTTGAGGTGAATTGCATGGTGCAATTACAATTGTACAAGATCTCAATCTCACTTCTAAGCTTATAGCAAAAGCTTCTGTAGTAGCAGGGGGGGAGCATGGATTAATTCACTTGACACATGCTTTAATAAGTTTTCCTTTCAATCACAATGTATAACTGCAACACCAACTTTCTTACTACCAATGGCCCACAATAGCAAGGATGAAAATTTTATTTAATAAAACATGAGGAGTTTTTTTCCATTGCTCACCAATCTCTTTGACTTTGCCTTGCTTCTATTTCCCTTTTTATCTTGGTTCATGTTATGTGTAATATTTGAAAGATCACTTTATCATTTTACTCCAAAGTATAACTAACAGAAAGAAAGTTTAAAGAAGCCTATTTCTTCAGTGTATTCAAGCGGAGGGCCTGGTCCATGCTATAAGTGAATAAGGAGGTTGCCAAAACCCCAAGTGAAAAATGGCCTGCAACTTTTAATCAATATGGTTATTTCTTTCATGGTAATAGTATTAATTAAACTCAAATATTAGCTAACAAATAAAATAATATTTTTTTTATCAAATGAAAAAAATATAAAGAGAAATGCTACATCTACATCATTTTTCACAACAAATTTTAGGTGTCATATTATTATTGGCTGCTATTGGTAGGTAAAAAAGTTATTTTAATGATGGATTCAAATTAGAACCAGTAATACCTAGAATTTGTTGTGAAAATGTTATGAATGTAGAACTTCTATAAAAAAGGGAGCAATACACAAAAAAAAAAAAAAAAATTTCACAACAACTGAGTTGACAAACTTTTACTAGTTCTCATTTAAGTTCACTAATATCACATTTTCACCTACCACTATCAATCTGCCATATCAACAAGTGTGAAAAGTTTTATTAATTTTTTTTTAAAGAAATTCTACATGGTTAATTCGTGATTTTCCATATAAAATAAGATAATAGAGTTTAAGTAAATTTTTTTTTAAAAAAAAAATTCATATTTAAATATACAAAGAGCCTCAATTCAATTTTTGCCCAAGGCTTATCAAGTTTTGTCAATTTTTAATCCTTTGACATGTATCAAGCTGCCACTAACCAGTTTGTGCATTGGTGGTTTAAGTAATGCATCCTTTCCCAAGTTATGTCATTTTGTGTATGTGTGTGTGTGTGTGTGTGTGTGTGTGTGTGTGTCTATAAGCTTTCTATAGGATTGAAATTCAATGTTGTGGCGTAAAGGATTTGGCATATCGATAAGAGAGAGAGAATAAGTAAGTTTTGGTAGATTTAATTTAATGCTATGAATCGTTTAAAAATTTCTGTACAACTTTCAATAATAGTCCAAGAAACTCTGTAATTCAATAGATGTGGGATGAAGACAGGATAATGATTGGAGGGAGGGGGGACGAAGTTGTAAGGTTGAATTTAATCAACCATCTTGTTGGCTTTATTCCATGCCAAGTTGCTTGTAATTTAAGCACTTAGTAACCTTGTATTTAGGTTGGATTATTGTAAGGGTAGTGTGTGAGAAGATGTGAAGAAAAGTTCAAGTGTGTGCAAAAAGGCAGAGATTCGCCGCTAGGACTTGTGGCTAACTCGCGACTGGCTAGCCACCAACTGTAGGCACGTAAGATGTACACAGGGGAGTTGAAGGGTTGTGCTAGCTGTCGCATTATAGGACAAAAGTCTTAAGCTGGCCAAGCTGTTATCTCGCGGCTTGAACTCGCGACTCAGACCAGTCGCGAGGCCAAGCCGCCAATTAGCCCTGTTTGAGAAAAACTGACTCTTCGCATTCCTTTCTCACCCCACTATATATAGACCCTTATACCCACGAAATGTAGAGAGCTTTCAGAGAGAATTTTGTGAGAGAAACCCTAGAGAAAAACAAGATTGCCTCATCCCCAATTTTTACCTTAGAAAGTCTACAAATTCTTCTTCTCTCTTCCTCTCCATTGTTACATTCTTGAGAGGCCTTTAGCCAAATCCTTATCTCACCACACCCACGTATGTGAGAAGGTTTATTTGGTGCTGTTGGGAAGCAGTTTGGAAGGAATCAATATACATTGGTTGATGCTATGGTATAGTAGTGGAATCCGGAAAGCTAAAGAAGAAATAGGTTCGGCGTAACCTCGTTAGAGCAAGAAACTTAGAGGGCTTAGGTACTCAGGTAGATTAGGCTTAGAGGGTCTTATACTGTTTATGTATCCCAACTACATTCTTTAGTAGATTATTTGACTGCTTGAAGGACGGCGAAGAGGTTTTACGCCGAGGACTTCAGTTTCCTCTTAGATAACACATCGTGTGTTGTTCGTGTGTTTGCATCTTCCTTCCCTTTATCTTTACTTTATATTTACTGCTATGGATGTGTTTATGTTTGGCTTAGATTAGTTATCAATTCTGTTATTGGCTTATGTTCATGTTCTGCACATTAATTGTTTGATTACAAATTTGAATTGATAATTTATAATTTGGGGTCTAAATGTTCAAGGGTGTTTTATACACATATTGAACTTTCATTTGGTATCAGAGCGGGTGCACTATTTGTGGTTTGATTACCTGAGTGCAATCCTAGACCCCTTGGTTACGGATGCAACTGTAAAAAGGGTTATGTAGAATTGTGGTTTAGGTGTTTGTGATAATGACTCTATGAGTATGTTTGAAGGGTATCCTAAAAATGAACTCTTAGAGTAAATTAAATCCAAGAAACATGCTAGGATGTTTGTTCACATGCTGAAATACTCTGAAAATAAGAACCACATTCTACACAGTAGTCTATGTGAGTCTAACTCTTTAATTGAGAAATAAAAAAGAAGAAATAGAACATTGTGTGAAAATGTTGATAATTTGAAAAAGAAAATTCAATCTGGGAAAAGCTTGGAAAATAAAGATGAATTTATGTTTGATGGTCAAGAATGCTTGTCCCATGCTTGTATGTTTGTTCACATCTCATTGAAGGTATTTAACTCGTGCTTATGGTACCTTGACAGTGGATGTTCTCGTCATATGACATGAGATAAATCACTTTTTAAGACTCTTAAAGAGAAAGCACGTGATTATGTGACTTTTGGTGATGAGTGTCATGCTCAAGTTCTCGGGAAAGGGATGGTTGAAATACCGGATTACCTCTACTGAAAGAAGTGTTATACATCAAAGGATTGAAGGTAAATCTCTTAAGTATCACTCAAATATATGATGAAGACTTTCTTGTCTAATTCTCAAAGAAGGGTGTATAATCATTGATGAAAAAGGGATTCAAGTCTTAAAGGGAAATAGGACTACTGATAATTGCTATGGAGTAGTTCCTACGACACCTATTTCGTGTAGAAGTGCTCGCGTTGATATGCTGAAACTTTGGCATCATAGGTTTGGACATGCAAACTTCAAACAAGTATGTAAAGTCTCTAAACTTGAGGCAGTTGAGGGACTTCCAAAGTTTGGAAAGATGGAGAAGACTATATGTGGAGCATGTCAAATGGGAAAACAAACAAAGGCAAACCATCACAAGATGAATGTGATTTCTACCTCATGGTGTTTGGAGCTTCTTCACGTTGATCTAATGGGGCCTACAAGAACTGAAAGCCTAGGAGGGAAGAGATACATTATGGTGGTAGTTGATGATTTCTTAAGGTACTCTTAGGTGGAATTCCTTAGAGAGAAGTCTAAAGCATGTGATAAAATGTAAAGACTATACAAGAGACTGCAAAATGAAAAAGGAGTTCCCATAGTCAAAATCAGAAGTGATCATGGGAAGGAATTCGAGAATGCTAAATTTGAAACATTCTGTGAAGAGCATGGTATTAAGAAGGAATTTTTATCTCTAAAGACTCCACAACAAAATGGAGTAGTTGAAAGAAAGAACCGGGTGATCCAAGAGATGGCAAAAGTCATGCTACTCAACAAAAACATACCTCAAAGGTTCTAGGCTGAAGCTGTGAACACATCATGTCACATATGTAATAGAATCTATTTCCGAGCTGGGACAAAGAAGACGTCATATGAAATATGGAGAGAAAAGAAACCCAAGGTAAAGTATTTCAAAGTATTTTGGAGCACATGTTACATTCTAAATGACAGGGAAAATCTGAAAAAATTTGATGCTAAGAGTGATGAAGGAATATTCCTAGGTTACTCCACAAATAGCCGAGCTTATAGAGTGTACAACAAGTGTACTAAGACGGTGATGGAGTCAATCAATGTGGTCATAGATGACACCATATCAGAAAAGGAAATTAAGGATGATGGAAAGGGGCTCAAACTTAAGGAGAAAGAGGATGATGATGATATGTCCCTAAGTGATGATGTTAAGAAAGAAACACCTGAAAAGGAGTCCATACCTCCTATATCAAGAAGAGAGACTAGATCAACATAAGAAGTCTCAAGTCCACTCACTCCTCTAGAAGTTCAAACCCCAATTTCTCGTGATGAGGAACTCTCAACTTCCAAGAAATCATTATCAAGAGTGACTCTCAATCACCCATCAAGTAATATTATTGGGGGTGTAAACGAGGGACTTCGTTTGAGAAAAGGGCCAAAGTATACTGCTAACCATATAACATACAACTGCGATCTTGCTCAATTTGAACCTAAAAGGGTAGAAGAAGCACTGAAAGATGAGAATTGGGTAGAGGCTATGCACCAGGAGCTACACCAATTTGTTAGAAATTATGTGTAGGAATTGGTTCCAAGGCCTGAAAATACACATGTGATCGGAACCAAGTGGATTTTTAAGAACAAAACAGATGAAGATGGTGAAGTTATTCGAAATAAGTCTAGATTGGTGGCTCAAGGGTATACTTAGGTGGAAGGCATTGATTTTGATGAATCGTTTGCTCCGGTAGCAAGATTAGAGTCCATACGAATTCTCTTGTCTATAGCATGCATCATGGATTTCCAATTGTACCAAATGAATGTGAAGAATGCTTTTTTAAATGGCTTTCTAAATGAAAAAGTCTTTATTGAACAACCAAATGAGTTTAAAGATCCTCACTTTCCAAGTTATGTACTAAGATTGAAGAAAGCTTTGTATGGGTTGAAGTAGGCACCAAGAGTATGGTATGATCGTCTCACTACTTACCTATTGTGATAGGCCACAAACTAAATGACCCATTGTGATTAAACCAATTAATTAATTAGCCAAGTTATTAATTAATTAATTTATCATGCAATTGCGTGGAAGCACAAACAAATCACCAAAAACTAAATATGCAGCGGAAATTAAATGACACGGTGATTTGTTTACGAATAGGGAAAAACCTCGCAGCAAAAACCTCATTGGGTGATTTTCAGGTCACCACTCCCGAAATTCCATTATTATTAAATCAAGCGGTTACAAGTAAAGGAATCCCAAGTACCTTACCAACCTACAGTTGAACCCTTACCCCAATACCCAATTGGACTTGATCTGTAGCGACAGTTTTCACCTTTGATACACGGCTCCCAAGTACGTGACAAACTAATGTACGAATCCCAGTACGTGACTTCAAAACACCAACTTAAGGAAGAGAGGTTGGCTGTAAAGTTCTTCAGTTCATCCTACACGATGAAGATCAGGAAGATGCTTGGTCACAAAACCCTATGGTGCAAATATACAGCAACTTCTTCAGAGAAGATGAACTAGGTCAAGAACTTCGTCTTCTGATCACAATTTGCTTGAACAGAGATTGCTCAATACTTTTGCAACTTGTGTCACACTTGACGGCTCTTAAAACAATCATTTTATATGTTTAAGGTTTGGAGAAAAAAAGACCTAAAAGCATATTCACGAATTGCAAGAAAATCAGATCAGAAAATTTGAAATTATAAATCTCGACAAATAGTAGGTGTCGAGGTAGCTATCGAGAAGGTATCGAGCTTTAATAAAATTGCACTTTAGCTTGCTTTTTCTTGGACAGACTTGATGGCTTCAACACTTGACCTTGAAACCCTGTTTCTTGAAGTATTAAAAACATCTAGAGCTACCCAATTACAAGTAGAGTGCATTTTGTCAAATGATTAGTCAATTTATATAAATAAGTGACATATGTTCTTAACAAGTGAAAACACATATGTCCTAACAATCTCCCCCTTTGGCAATCCATGACAAAACCACAACAAACAAATGAACATATGAGAGAAGTCATAAATCACTCAACTCATATTCACTTGTTGATATAATAAAATCTATCCTAACACAAACTCTTGAAAAACTTTGCAAGAAAATAGTTTATGGCAAGTAGACTTTGACAACCTGTATTTCTAGAACACTTTAAACAAAACTCATCAAGGCATCTTGTGTGAAACAGAAATAATAGATTGCATACAAGTATAATGAACATGTGTATAAAAATAGAGAAGAAACAACACATGAAGAGAGAGGTGAAAGAAACATACATTCACATATATAAAGAAGTATAAGTACAATGTATGTAAAAAATAGTCAAATGACCTCATATACAAGATCAATGTATCTATAAAGAATAGAAAAGAAAAGATACATCAAAACCTCACTACATCTCTCAAATTATCAACACTCCCCCTATAAAAAAATGTCCTATACTAACTCTTCCCATAAGATGACTACTCTCATAACCCAAAACTAAATCTCCCCCTTCGGCAATCCGTGACAAAACCACAACAAACAAATGAACATATGAGAGAAGTCATAAATCACTCAACTCATATTCACTTGTTGATACAATAAAATCTATCCTAACACAAACTCTTGAAAAACTTTGCAAGAAAAGAGTTTATGACAAGTAGTCTTTGACAACCTATATTTCTAAAACACTTTAAACAAAACTCATCAAGGCATTTTGTGTGAAACAGAAATAATAGATTGCATACAAGTATAATGAACATGTGTATAAAGATAGAAAAGAAACAATACATGAAGAAAGAGGTGAAAGAAACATACATCCACATATATAAAGAAGTATAAGTACAATATATGTAAAAAAATGGTCAAAGGACCTCATATACAAGATCCATGTATCTATGAAAAATTGAAAAGAAAAGATACATTAAAACTTCACTACATCCCTCAAACTATCAACACTCCCCCTATCAAAAATGTCCTATAGTAACTCTCCCCCAAGATGACTATACTCATAACCCAAAACTACTCTCCTTTTTTGTCATGAGTGACAAAGGGTAGAGTGTCATGTAGACATCTCATCAATAGAGGTAGCATCTCCATCATCATCATCATCATCATCATCATCATCATCATCATCATTATCATCCTCAGAATCTAAAGCTGCTGGAGTAGGTGGTGAAGGAGTAGCCTCTGGAGCAAAGCCACCCATGGTTGCCTACCGTCGTGCAATACGACCAACACGAACATTCACCTAATACAACTTAATGGAGAATGTATCAAGGTGAGTGTCTATACGCTGCAGCTGCGCGATAATGTCTCCTAGAGATACATTGCCCATAGAGGAAAAAGGAGTAGATGTAGATGGAGCTGATCTGGATGGAGCCGAACGGAAGGAAGAAGTGGAATTCGTTTGTCGCGACATAAACTGCGCCTCACTATGTTTTATGGTAGCGGCATCTATGGCACATATGTGTGTGAAGTAGTCGGACATAGGAAAGGGAATAGAAAAATGGCGTAAGATCCTCTTGATAGCTGATAGAAAGATGAGCTTATCATGGGCCGCCGAATCAAGATGAACATCTATGATAGAAAGAATAAAGTAAGAAGGAAAATCTATAGTAAGATGCTTTAAAAGAGATAACAAAAATTGAGCACGAAGCTTTGTGATAGAGTTGTAGTGAGAGAGAGAACGGAGTACAAACATCATCACCATGTTTAGGAATTTAGGACCTTTAACAAAAGGCTTACATGATGTGTACTGATACTCACCCCAATCAACAGGGCGCTGAAAAAAGGCAGAAATGAGCTCATCTTTGGACACAATCCTCAGACGTTCACAAGAAGCATAGTCAGGAAACTCTATCCTAGGAACCCTAAGCACATTCGTAACTAGCTGCGGTGTGACAGGGATGCGGGTACCTTGAACGCGAGTGAAAAAGAGAGGTACTGAATGATCTATCCCGTGCATATTGGAGTAAAACTCTTGAATCAACACGAGAGGACAAGTGACTAGGACGTCACACAGTGACTCCCATCCCCTACTATGAATGACAGAGGGAAGGTCAGTGTCGACGAAGTTCGCCAGAATGACTTGGCGTTCCGAATGAACATCTCGTTGAGAAAAGTTCTCCGTAAATGCCTTGTGGGCATCTCCATCACGGAACTGAAGGTTAAGAAGAGCAGACTTAGAAGAAGAGGAAGCTCCAGAACGCAGAAGATTCCTAGTAGGATTGGATTTACGTTTGGGTGCCATAGACACTACTAACGTAAAAAAATGAGAAAGAGATAGAGAGGGAGACAATCAGAAAAGTCCCATCACAGTTCAAATAGATCAAATATGTTGAACAAACAAAACATATGCATAGGAATGCATGAGCATGTGACATACAAATCAAAAGGCATTATAGGCTCAGCCCAATCTAATCCTACTAGCACACAACATAGAGCACACATCTAAATGCATGTAAATATCATTCTAATGCACATGGAATGCAATGTATGACATTTTGAAAGCATTTAAGTGAAAACCCAACCCAAAATTAAAAAAAAAAAACTCATCAATTTTGAAAAACCCCAAAATTTTTCCAAAATCCCAAAAACTAGGTTTCAAAACATGAAATGCATGAGAAAGGGAGGGAAAAATGAACTTACCAAGTGATTGAATCCAAGGGAAGGCCGAAAATCAAGAGGGTTTGAAGATTTGAGTGAGAGAAAGGTGGTTGGGAGATGAAACACCTCGGAGAGATCGAGAGAATGAGAGAAAAATCGCAAAAAATCCTTATATAGACTTCAGTAAATCTCGACAACTGAGGTGTCAAGAGGTATCGAGGAAGATGTCGAGGAACGTGTCGAGGATTTTGCCTTCAATAGCTTCAGGTGTCGAGAAGTGTTGAGGTGTAAGAATAAATTCAAAGAACAGAAACTCGATCGATCAACAAGGTGTCGAGGAGGTATCGAGAAGACAGGAACTTTCTTGATCGATGCACCAAGTATCGAAGAAGTGTCGAGATTACGATAAGAAAAAGGCTTGAGAAGCTCGACAAATGACTAGGTATCGAGGAGATGTCGAGCCAACAATTAAAAGCAGTTTTTCAAGAAGAGAAAAACACAGACATGAATGCAATCCAACATACACCTCAACCAAAGATCTAATCAACATTTTAAGCTCTCAAAATCATCTCTCAATAAAAAATTTAGCACATGGATCCTCAAAAACAGATCCTCAAAAACACACACACACACACACACACACACACACACTAAACAAGTCAAACCAATTTTATTTTTCAAAAAATAAGTTAAGACAGTTTAGTGAGTATACGTTAGCACATGTAAAACCTTTGTGATGGCCAAATCACATTGTACCTGTACATGTATCAAAGGTAGCAAAGAATATTGTGTGTTGTGTGTGAAAAAAAAAATATCGCAAGATTGCATATATGTATACATGTTATGACGATCTGAGATATAAGAAAATAACTTTAACTCACACACAATCATATAACTCTCACATCTCCTAGAATACACGCTTGCAACCATATTTAAAGCATTTTTGATCTTTTTTCTTTTTATTTTCTTTGCATATTTTCTTTTATTTTAGCATATCATACATGGGCATATAAAAAAGAGAAAAGAAATACCCAAGATGTTAAGCATTTAACATCGCACGTTTGTTATGCCGAAGCATACGAATGTCTTTGACACTGCACTTTTGCTATGCCGAAGTATACAGGTATCTATGACACTGCACTTTTGCTATGCCGAAGTATACAAGTGTCATTTATGATTAGCAAGCAACGGCAGTGAGATGGTTATTTATGCCTTTCTCTTAGAATTTTCTAGTCTTACCCGTCAAAAAGAGTGATAAGAATGTTAAGCTTTAAGAGATAACTTAATCTTACTCATCACAAACAAGAGCCACAAAACTCACTTGCTTAGTTGTGCATAGAGATGCTCATCTAAGCTACAAAAGATACAAAGTTTAGAAATTTTGTTTCAATGGCCATCCAAGGTACACAAGTACCAAAGTACATAAACACACACACTGTTTTTGTATTTTTCTGATTTTTCAATTTTTTTATTTTTATTTTAAAAACAAAAGTAAACAAAATTGAAAGTAAACATACAAAAACATATTAAACAAAACAAAGCATAAAAATTAGACTGACTCAAAAAAAAAATGCAAAACACACAAGCAATGCAACAAACAAGAAAAGTAAGAAGGGAAAAGAAAGTGATGAAATCACTTTGAGTCTTTTTCTTCCACACCTTGGAAGAACCTTTTTTTTTTATTGAACCCTTGAACAGACAGTGAAGGGGAAGAATTGAAACCGTTCAAGTTCGAAAGGAACATAAGGGCTTTCAGAAAATCTCCAAGAGGAGCAAGAGAGGATTGAAGCTGATTTTGGTTTCCAGATGTTATCATGTCGTTGCTCTGTTGAGTGGCTAGTCACTTATAGCAATTAGGTCGAGTATGACTGGCAGCCTCACAATGATGACAAAGATGCTACTTCTTTTGTTTAGGCTTTTAAGAGTTAGCATTTTTAGTACTAAGGTTTTTAGCATCTTTCTTATCTTGATTAGGGAGTGCTCCTAAGATAGATTTACCCTTGTCTAAGTTCTCACTAGCTAATTTAGTTTTAGCATCAGTGTTCTCAGTTTCAGTATTATTAGCAGGAGAAACAAAAACAATATTACTAGTAGAAGCAGTATTAGATAAAGAAAGACCATACCCTAAGCCTGTTTGATTCGAAGCAGTTTTTTGATTGCTCAACATCTCATTAAGCTTTGCACTTGAATTCCTTTCCAATTGAGCTCTAACTTGAAACAGCTCAGCTTCAAGCTTCTTGGTCTTCTCAGCTAAAAAGTTGTTCTCAAACCTCAGTACTCCAATAGTTTGATTCGCCTTGTCAAATTTTGTGGACAACTCTTCATGATCAAGTTCCACATCACTGAGCTTCTTGGTGGCTAGCTTATACAATTTCTCATGCTTCTCAGAGAGCTTGTAGAGCTTCTCATAGGCTGAATGAATATCATCTTGATCATCCATTTTCTCAAATTTGGACTCCACCAGTTCTTCTTCTTCATCCACTTCTTCAATAATCCCTTCAGTAGGATTGACTGTGGCAATAAAGGCATTTAAGATTTCGACATCCTCATTGTCAGAATCATCTTCGGGCTCAATATCACTCAAGGTTGCAGCAAATGCCTTACTCTTCCCAATGCTCTTGAGATATGTTGGGCACTCATGCTTCATATGACCGAATCCATAACATCCGAAACACTTTGGTCCAGTTGGAACAGTGTACTGACCGCCATCCTTAGTGTCCTTCTTCCCTTTGTCTTGGCTCTTAAACTAAGAAGAACTGGATTGTCTACGGTCCTTGTCGAAGTTCCTCCCATTGGCATTCTTCATAAACTTTTTAAACTGCCTTGTAATGTAGGACTTCATCTTAGAATCTTCATCATCGGAAGACTCATCTATATCACTGCTCTTTACCTTTAAGGCAATGCTCTTGCCTTTACCCATTTTGCCAATCCTAGATAGTCCTAGCTCATAGGTTTGCAAGTTTCCAACCAGCTCAGTCAAAGGAATTTTGTCAATATCCTTTGATTCTTCTATTGCAGTAATCTTGGCATGGAATCTCTCAGGTAGAGATCTGAGCAACTTCCTTACAACCTTGGGTTTAGGGATGGTTTCCCCAAGATTGAAGGTTGAGTTTACTATGTCCTTTAACTTTGCATAGAACTTATCAAACGACTCATCCTTCTCCATCTTAATTTCTTCAAAGCTTGTAATGAGCTTCTGAAACTTTGAATCTTTGATAGCCTTTATTCCTTCATAAGTTGTCTGAAGGATGGTCAAAACCTCCTTAGCAGTTTCAGTTGAGGATATCTTCTTAAACTCCTCATTGGTGACTGCGCTAAATAGGGCATTTAACGCTCTGCTATTGAAGTTAGCCACCTTGATCTTTACGTCATTCCAATCGGCCGGTTCTTCTTTTGGCTTGGTCTAGCCAATCTCTACAGCTTGCCACACATTCTCATCTAAAGACTGTAAGAAAGCTCCAATATACATAGTTAGTGCCATCAAATAAAGGAGGTATAATTAATGACTGTCCTCTATCCATAACAAGCAGGGGTCAATAGATCTACATAACAAAGATTAGACCTAATCAGAGTGTGCCTACTCTAATACCACTTGATAGGCTACAAACTGAATAACCTCTTGTGATTAAACCAATTAATTAATTAGCTAAGTTATTAATTAATTAATTTATCATGCAATTAGGTGGAAGCACAAACAAATCACCAAAAATTAAATATGCAACGGAAATTAAATGACACAGTGATTTGTTTACGAATGGGGAAAAACCTCGTGGCAAAAACCCCACCAGGTCATTTTCAGATTACCATTCCCGAAACTCCACTATTATCAAATCAAGCGGTTACAAGTAAAGGAATCCCAAGTACCTTACCAACCTACAGTTGAACCCTTACCCCAATATCCAATTAGACTTGATCTATAGCGACAATTCCTACCTTTGATGCACGGCTCCCAAGTACGTGACTAACTAATGCGCGAATCCCAGTACGCGATTTCAAAACACTAACTTAAGGAAAAGAGGTTGGTTGCAAAGTTTTTCAGTTCATCCTACACGATGAAGATCAAGAAGATGCTTGGTCACAAAACCCTATGGTACAGATACACAGCAATTTCTTCAGAGAAGATGAACTAGGTCAAAAACTTTGTCTTCTGATCACAATTTGCTTGAACAGAGATTGCTCAATGCTTTTGCAACCTGTGTCACATTTGACGGTTCTTAAAACAATCCTTTTATATGTTTAGGGTTTGGAGAAAAAAAGACCCAAAAGCATATTCACGGATTCCAAGAAAATCAGATCAGAAAATCTAAAATTATAAATCTCGACAGATAGCAGGTGTTGAGGTAGCTATCGAGAAGGTGTCGAGTTTTAATGAAATTGCACTTCAGCCTGCTTTTTCTTAGACAGACTTGATGACTTTAACACTTGACCTTAAAACCTTGTTTGCTGGTTAGATAAGCTCAGAATCACTTCATTTGCTCTCCAGCTGCAAACCTATTTCTCCTTTGCCATTCCACAAACAGCTTATGAGCAATAACATAGTCACAAAACAATGTCAGCCTATCTCCCCGAGGAAGTGGTGATAAACATACTCTCACGCCTACCCCCAAAATCTCTAATTCGATTCAAGTGCGTCTCCAAAACCTGGCGCTCTCTCATCGGAACCCCAGATTTGATCTCTCGAAACCTCATCAACCACTCCACTCTCATCTCTAAATCCGAAGACCCCAATAGCCCTCCCTTCTTCCTCGTCAAAGCCACAGACAAAATCGACACCTCGAAGCACACATTCTCGTTCCTATCCTACGACAACCTCGATCCAGAATACACATCCGAAGTCATCCTTAACCTCCCACAACCAAACCACGGTCTCAACCTCGACATCGTCGGTTCCTCCTCCGATGGTCTCCTCTGTCTCTGCTTCGCAAGCACCGTCTACCTCTGGGACCCCACCACGTCATCACTGCTCGAGCCTCTCCCTCCTATAACCCCTCGCGAAATGGTCAATGTCTACTTCCACAGTGTTGGGTTCGGATTCGATTCCACATCCAATGACTTCAAGGTCGTGAGGCTTCTCAATGTTCAGTTCAGGTCCGCCAGCAATTTGCTTCATATAAGTCAAGAAGCGGAAGTGTATAGCGTGAGCAGCGGTTCGTGGAGGCAGCTGGACCCTCAGGTTGCGCGCGTGCCTTACGGGATTCATATACAGTCGAAGGCCACAATGTACTTGGATGGAGACTTTT
Source organism: Quercus variabilis (assembly GCA_030445155.1). NCBI lineage: Eukaryota > Viridiplantae > Streptophyta > Magnoliopsida > Fagales > Fagaceae > Quercus > Quercus variabilis. The sequence continues at coordinate 25,964,831 of CP129448.1, read as the reverse complement.
TCTGGTGCGCGACGCCGCTTCCGTTAGATAATAATGAGGATGAGAAGATTGTTCGCTTCGACTTTGCCAGTGAGGTATTCAAGTCTACTTCATTTCCGGACGCTAGTGTTATTGGGGATTACTCCAGTTCGACTCTCACCGCGCTGAACGGGTCTGTTGCTATGCTGGTTTATCCTTTTGGGAAGGAGGTGGAGATGTTGTGTTTTGATATATGGGTTTTGTTTGAATTTGGGGTTAGGGAGTCGTGGACTAAGCTAATTAGAATTGGACCCTCTTTGGATTTGGAAAGGCCATTGGGATTTTGGGGGTATGGAAGGATGTTTATGGAGAACAAAGAAGGGCAGCTGGTCTTGTATGATCCTTGTACAAACACAGGCAAGATTTTTCCATTTGATGGGCTTAAGGGATCGTTACAAGTTGCTCTCTACAATGAGTTTTGGGAAACAAACGAGGAAACAAGCGAGGAAGATGGTGGCGAGGTCCAAGAGGAGGTGAATCAATGAGGTATGGTTCAATTGTGCTGCCATCTTTTATAAAATTGTGTTAAATTTTATTTAAGGGCCATTTTGTTGACATTAGCTAGTTTGATGTGGATCAATAAAAAATTATGATATTAGATGGCATTCTTTCATATGTAATGTAAAGGTTATTAGGCAGAAATCAAATTGATGGGATTTTATTTTATTTTTTATTTTAAAAAATTGGTTTAAACACTATAGACTCAATCATTCATAATATAAATGGTGACATGAAGTTGAATTAAATAAAACTAAGAAAATAAAGTAATTGCTTGTTATTTGTTGGCTTTGGCCTTGGGAAGATTATGTTCAAGATATAGGAAACAGGAATGACTTCATTGTGTGCAACAATGTTAAACTGTCTAGATGGGCCCTGATAATTTGATAAGTAAAATTGAGTTCTCAATTAATCAACCATGCGTTATCATTGGCACAAGTTGTTTCTATTCCTTTTCACTAATCATGTTCTTTCTATTGATTGGCTTAAAAAAATCATTTTGTGTATGACAATTTGGACCTGAAATTTCCATATAATCTTCTTGGGAACTTATATTTTATGTTGATCATAAAACATTATTTGGCTTTGAAGGCGTTTTTGATCATTTTGATGGATGCTATCTGGTACTAGTGGCTTATATATAATCAGTGCCTTCAACTTCTTTTAGTTTTCCTTGTTTGACCATGGTACTTACCTATTAATTCATATGGGAGATAAAATCTGTTGTCAGTTCACAGTTGGTAGGGTTCTTTCTGAAGTATCTGCCACAGGGCTATAGATTTAATTGCTGCCTAGCATGTACAACTCAGTTGATATTCAATTTGTTAAGGGTCATGGGAGTTAGAATATGAAATCCTTGGAAGGGAGGGAGTTGGTGACTAATGCAAGGAAGTTGAAAAGCCTAGTTTTAGTAAGAAGCAGTTATACCAAGGAAAATAATTCTATAGAATTAATTTTTTTTTTCAAGCATTAAGAGTGAAGTAAACAAAGTGGAATGCAACTCTCCTATCAAATAAACTGTTTGGAGTGTAATAATTGTACACCCAATTGTGTTGAGATTTCTATGCTTTGCCAATTCTTTATTTCTAGGATCCTTTTATGGGTGGATATTTTCTGTTGGCAGTATCACATCACTAATTTTTTTTCAAAGTTGTAGATCTTCTTGGTTTTGTTTTGTTTTGATGAATCAGTAAGAGTTTTATTGAACACCTCAAGAACAAATGATACAAGAGCAGCGTATTATAGATTCTGCAGATAACCTATACTGCAGAGCCAAAGCTGCGACACAGCAACAGAACAATGGTTATCTAAGCACAAAACCACAGTAGGCTATACTCACCTAACATAAGCCATATTAGGCAAACAAGACCGCAACTAATATGCAGACATAGAATCAGTTGAAATCAACTTCAAGGCAGGGCATAATTGATCTCCCATCTGCAGAAAGGCACTCTGATTGAACACTGAATTACAGTTGAAGTTATTGCTCTTCATTCTTCCTTTAACACTCTTTTTAATAATTCCAATGAGCTGTTCTTCAATATAATTCTTCCCTGCATGTAATAAACATTTCTTTGTTCCCACAACTGGTACAGTAGCCCACCAAACTAACTTACATTGCATGGTTCTATATACCCTTCCTTTTAGTTGAGTAGTACCCTAGTTTACTAATTCCTTCCAGTAAGTCTTGGCATCTGACACTAAGCAAAGGCCTATGATGTTATCCCAAATTCTCTTGGTGATTGAGCATTGAAAAAGGTGGTGGTCTCTATCTTCAATACTAGACCTGCAAAAAACACACATACCGTCCACTGAAAGCCCCTGTTGAAGCATTCTGTCTTTTGTTGGGAGCTTGTTCAGGATAGCCATCTGACCAACAAAGGAGTGCCTAGGGATAGCTAGTCTAGACCACAACAGATTCCACCGTTCAACCTTTAGCTCTCTCTTTTTTCATTTTTCTTTTTTGATAGAAATAAAATTTTATTAAAACCACAAACAACAGGACAAGCAAAACCAAAAAGGAAGCAATCCCTCAATCGAGGAGCTGTTCCTCCCTGATAATATTTACAACAACATCAGGGACAAACAAAACATCAAGACACCCTGCACTAGAAGACTTTAAGGACTACTTGGCAAGAGCATGGGCTGCTTTATTTGCTTCCCTTGGTACCCATTTAAACAAAATGGTTGGAGCTTGAAATGCCTTAAAAGCAGTATCAGCCATAGTAGCTTCAAGTCTCCAGCAACTTAACTTTTCTGGATTCTTCAAAGCATTCACGCAATTTTTTGAGTCCCCTTCAATCACAGCTCTTGGAAAATTATAACTTCCTATCAGATGATTGCCCAATTAAAAGCTTCAGCTTCTGCTTGGAGAGGGAGAGTGGCTTTAACCTTTTTTGGGTGGGCAAAAACCAACCTCCCTCTACAATCTCTTGCCACAGCAGCGATGAAAGAACAATTATTCCCACTGCTGCATCAACATTTACTTTAAACCATCCTTGAATTGGAGAGGACCATGATACAGTGCCTCTAGGGTGACTATACCAGCCAGACCACTGAATCACCTGCCATGCCAATGCTCAAGATATATTTTCTTCAAACCTATACAAAGGTTATGGTAATCTAAGACTCTATCCTCACGGAGGGATTTGTTTCTGCATCTCCATACAAAATCTACAACCAAGGCACCATATAATAAAGATCTCACTCTCTCTTGGTCATCTGAAACCCATTCCTCAGGAGGGTCAAGAAAAATTTCCACAAATTGCATTGTTGAATTTACCTGATTTCTAGCAATTCTAAAACCCCAAGGGCTACCAAACCATGGGGCTCTAGATATGTGACATTCAACAAAAATATGTAGTGAGGATTCAGGAGAGTGACCACACAAAGAAGATAAATCTGGTTCTGTTGCAAACCTGCTCAGTTTTTCTTTTGTGGGAAGAGTGTCCAAAGCTACTCTCCAAAGCATCATTTTAAGTCTTTCATGAATCTTTGATTTCCATATCCTTCCAAACACTGGAGGTGGCCTACTTGATGCCTCTAGATTAATACTTTCCCAATTCGCAGATCTTACCGAGAAAGAGCCATTCACAGTTTTGGTCCACACCCACTTGTCTTCTTGATTGCATGGTCTGATGGGAATATTTAGAATATTAGAAAAGCCTTGACAGAGTCTCCATAAAACAGATTTTTCAATAAACGAACCTCCCAACCCGATTTAGATTGATTCATTAGATGTGAAACCAACATGCATACCTGAGTGCTCTCTTGAGATGTCGGTCTTGGTTTATACTCTTGAAGGTCTGGAATCCACGGATCCTCCCAAACTAAAGTATTTTCACCATTCAGCACTATCTGACAAGCACTTCTCAGCAATAATATTTTTGCTGCTTCAGTGCTTTTCCAAGTCCACAACCTGCCTTTTGATGAATTTTCCCAAAGCCAATTTCTCCCAACTTTTTATTGCCCTTAAAACTTGGACACACAAACAATCCTTATTTGTCAAAATCCACCAAACAAACTTTGCAAGCAGGGCTAGATTAAACTCTAAGAGAGATCTAAATCCCAGCCCCCCGTCTTTCTTAGAGCAACATAATGATGCCCAAGCTTTTGGTGCAAAGAAGTTCTTTGATTCAGTCTTTGGATTCCTCCAGAATTTTCTTATCAGGGCCTCCATCTCATCACAAATCTCTTTGTGGATTTGGAAGACCATCATAGAGTATGTTGGGTTGCTTGAGCTACTGAGGAAATAAGAATTGCCCTTCCTGACTAAGATAGGCCCTTTTTTTCCAACGCCCAATACTGGAGTCTCCTTTTTCCTTTAAGCAGGAAAAATCTTTTTTCCTGTTACTTGACAAAAACAAAGGTACTCCAAGATATTTAGCTCCCTGAGAGAGTTTCCTCAACCCCCAAAGGTGCTTAACCTGATGGAGGAATTGTTGGTGCACCCCTTTTGAAGCAAAAACTCCTGACTTCTCCAAATTAATGCTTTGTCCTGAACACGCACAATAAGTATTAATACAATTCATTAAGGCATTAATCTCCCCTATTTTTGTCTTGCTGAAAAGAATTACATCATCTGCATAAAACAACTTTGAAATTTCTGGAGCTGAGTATGAAACTCTAACCCCATTGATTTTCCTGTTATTGACTTCTCTATTAATCAACCTTGCAAGAACTTCACTTCCCATTATAAATAGATATGGAGATAGCAGATCACTGTCTTAGACTTCTGGATGGAGAGACTATCTCCAATGCCCCCATTTAACAGTAGAATATACACTAATGAATCAATTTTATTACTTGCTGACTAAATCCAAAATTACTCAACACTGCTGCATGGAAAGCCCACTCCATTTTATCTTATGCTTTTTGGAAGTTTAACTTGATTCCCAGGTACCGCTGCTTCTAATTTGTGTGCTTAAAACAGTGCACAACTTCCTGAGCCAGCACTACATTTTCCGTAATATTTCTGTTAGGGATAAAAGCAACTTGAGCCAGATCAATCAGCTTATGCAGTAGAGGTCTTAATCTAGCCACCAAAGTCTTTGTGATTACTTTGTACCTGAAATTACACAGGCTTATTGGTCTGAGTTGAGCAAAGTTACAAACTCCCTGCACCTTGGGGATCAGAGTAATGTACGTTTGATTTAACTCCTTAAGCTTCCATCCTTCTCTAAAAAAACTTTGGACTACTACCACTAATTGGCTGCCCATGAAACCCCAGTAATGCCTAAAGAATAGACCTGGAATGCATCTGGCCCGGGGGGCTTTTAATGGATTCATCTCAAAAACAGCACTCCTAATCTCATCTCCTGTGGGGATTCTAGCAATCTTATCTTTTTCAACTTGGGAAATACAAGGAGAAATAAGACTATCCAAATCACTAGGGAATTGGGGATTTGAAGTTTGAAACAACTCTTTAAAGTGATTAACAAAATATTCTTCAATCTCCTTTCAAGTGTCAGCACAATCAAATTTATGAGAGGAGGTAGACCATTAGGCTCTGCCTTCCTGTTTCAACTCAATCAAAGGAAGCTTGCTCTGGATGCTTTTATCCTTTTCTTAATAAAACTACTTGCAAAAAAAAAAAAATAAAAAAAAAAATAACATAAATAGAGGGAAAGAAAGGAATTAAACCAACTTCTGTGGAGGAGTTCACAAATGACAACGCCTTGATCAAGTGATAGAAATGTTAAAGACATCTGAAAATATATGCACTCCTTTTACATGAATATATTTTGGTCTTAAGTATCTCGTTTGTGTACATATATACATGATTGTCTTGTTATCTTTAGTTTCCATTAAGTATGCTTGTCCAGAATAGTTTGAGGTTTAGAATGTTAATACGCTATTACTCTACATCTCTACTGCTACATCTCTTTGAAGTAGAAATGAAAACCCCAAGGATATTCCATTTTCCCTGAAACAAGCATCATAGCGTTTTTTCCAAGCTTTTGTTCACAGGAAAGCATTAATGTTTTGTTGGAAGAAAAACTTGCTATCACCATACTAGTGTATTTTTTTTTTCTTGATGATCTTTTCTCATCCTGCATTGTTGGTTCAACAGGTGTGCAAGGAGTGTTACTGGACATCATCATGGTGATGTTATATTTTGATTCGGGCTTCATTCTTTAGTAATATAATAAAGAGGTACACCTAGAGTGCTAATTAGAGCTGCTTTCAGTATATGGTATTAGTTGTGCCTGTTTGTCTGAATGATTTTCTGTTGCCTAGCTAAGATTGGAGGAGCACTATTGAAAGTACTTCCTATCCTTGTATAGTTCATACTAATCTTAAGCATCCTTCCCATCCCCCTTAAGAAGTTTCATCGTTTGTTTGTTAGGATTCTTTTTATTCCTCCCTGTTTTTTTTTTTTTTTGCTTAAGCATGAGCAAGATAATAGTAGAGAGAAAAGCGTTGGCTTCTTTTTGGTCTGCCACATGAAGCGATGATTATTTTGTACATTGGAAATTTGCATAATCCCTCTGACATTATGTACGCTCTGATAGAATCCACATGATATAAGAGGGAAAATACATATGTCAATTACATGGTACCTTCCTTCTCCATAGGAAGGGTGGTTTCAAAGCAAAATGGAAAGAATTCTTTTCCTTTCCATTGCACTATCTGCCTAAAAACTCTGAAGAGCTAATGAGCATAGGCGAAGCAAAATATGGACAAGTTTGAATGCAGAGAATCTACGATATCATATGCTAGAATTGACCAATGAATTTGAATTATATATATATATATATATATTTTTTTTTTCATTTTAGGTACAATGCTAACAAAAGTGCCGTGAGTGCTGGAAGAAAGACATAGTGACTTCAACTATATAATTCATGATATACTATAAATATTCAATATGTATATATATATATATATATATATATATTGTAGCATTGAGTACTCAAGTGGGTAAAAATTCACCTGTCAAGAAAATTTAGGTGAGGTTCTATTTTAGTCTCTTAAATTTAAAATTTCCTTTTTAATCCTAAAATAATTGTAAACATGTAAAATTGGTCCTTTCGTAACCTTGGCGTTGTAATTATTGCTTATGTCGCTGTGAGAACCATAATTCAAGGAGACCAGAATTTTTGGGCATCTCCAAGATAGTGATTAGTGAGTCTCATAATAGAGGCTTAAGTGCTTAACTGACAATACCTATTGCACTAAATTGTGGGTTTACAATTGATTTGCCACTTCATTTATCTTTTAGGACAAAAATCAAAAAAATTTATTAAAACAACATTTTAATGAAAGTGAGGTTTACAATTGTATTGGTCCAATGGATAGTATGAAATTACAAATATATTATTTACAACCTAAGAAATAAAGTAAACGACTCTATTTCCTAATTACAATCCACACACACACACAAATTGACAATGACTACTACTCTAGATGACTTAGGGCTCGTTTGAATTAAAAACAACTCAGTTTTCATAACTCAGTTTTCAAAACTCATAACTCTAACTCAAACTCAAACTCAAAACTAATAACTCTTAACTCAAACCTCAAATTCACTCAAAAACTGCAAAACACTTGTTTGGTTAAAAAACCTAGTCATATATCTCATTCTAATAACTCAACTTTTTGCCAAAATTGTGTACCCCATCCACTGAAAATTAATTCTCAGTTTTTGAAAACACTCAAATGTTGTTTCTGAATTCCATTACCTAAACTCAAATTTTTGAGTTTTGAGTGATGGAAACAAGTACTCAAAACCAAGCCAAACACAAGATTTTTTGTGGGACTCACGCGTTTTGGAAACTCAATAATGAAAATTGAGTGATATCACTCAAAATTAGTGTGATCCAAACTGGCTCTTAATCTAAGCTCAGAAACTAAATAATGGGATAGGAAGGTATTAGTTTTTCACCCCTGTTCAATCCAAATATCGATCTTTTAGGAATTAATGGCCAAAATAATCTTATAGAAAAATGGCCTTCAAATAATTGCAACAATAACAAACCATCTCAAACATATTACAATGTGGTTTTACCACATTTTCACTCTATATGGCTTAACCCTTGCCTTATGGTGATTTCAGATTTTGGGTATATATTTGCTTAGTTAGTGACTTAGCATTATTTTGTCAGTTACTTTTCATTTTGTAAAATACATGAGATATGTTAGTTTTCAATCTAAGGCATCTGCTCATAATTTAGAATTCATAGGTTTGAAAAATAAATTCATTTCTAATATAAAACCCAAAGAACAATTAAAAAAAATAAAATAAATAAAAGTTACCAGTAGAACAAAGTAGTGAACATAGCTCCTTCACTAAGATTGTAATTCAATTAGTCCTTGAACTTTACTAGTCAACTAAATATGAAATAGATCATTTATATCACGGGTCTAATAAAAGAGAGTTGGAAAAAAGTTATAGATACTTTCATTTATACTACATAATTTTTACAAATTGACGTGACAATGAATATGATTGATAGATTTTAACACATAATTAATAAATATAAGATTTTTATTTTGTGATTGAAAACACATCAATTATATAAAACTAGTGTGTAACCTCATGCATATGTACGGTTACAATTAAAAAAAATCATAATTATAAAGTTCAAATTATACATTTTTTTAAGAAGAAGTTAAAATTATATATGACATTACCTTACACATTTTTTAAATCATAAATTTTAAAAATATGTAATGGTTTCTCATTTTATACACACACACACACACACACACACACACACATATGATTCAGAATTTAATTAAATTTAAACTCTTCAGTTTTTGCGCTTAATAATTCACTTGCCACAAAAATAAAAATAAAAATTAGATGAACACATAGCTCAAAATTGGACTCCAATTGAAATCCAATTTAGAATTTCATTGGATTTAAAATTTTTGATTTTTACATTAAATAATTCACTTGGTACAAAAAATAGAAATTAAATAGGACACATGGCTCACAATTAGACTCCAATTAAAATTCAATTAAGATTTTAATTTGATTTTCTCTAAGCTTTGGCTTTTAATATATATATAGATTCCGGTTAAAGGATGTCCTTTTTTTTTTTTGGTTGGAAGAAAACAATAATACTTATTAAAACACATGGATATGAAAGTAGTATATATAGTTTTTTAAACAGGTTTATAATATATTACATAACCAGAGTACCACTACAAAATGATATCCTTAGAACATTCATTAATATATCATTTTAAGAAGATTTTAATACCACTTTTATAGGAAATAGAAAAAAAGTAAATAAATAAATAAATAAAATATGTCCTTAGGCATTGGTTAACTTTCCCCATAAATTATTTAGTAAATTTCATAAAACTTAACTAGTAGACTTATACCTAGAGAGAATTATCCTAATTAGTGAGAATTTATTTGTCAATACTTAATCCTAAACAACTCGAAACATTTTTATGCTGGGTAGCTTGGGAAGACAACTTTTAAGTTCTAACATGTGTGTCAAAAGGAGAAGAAACAACTATTGAAATTTGATATGAGTTTTAGGTGTGGTGGGATACGGTGTAGGTGCAGGTGTGGTGCGATGACACGAAAATTTTTGAAAAAAATAAGACATGGGTGTGAATAGATACGTTTGTTAATTAATTATTAAATATATTTTTATTTTTATGTTCTATGTATTGTTAAAAAAAACTTTTTTCATATACTGGTAAATATATATATATATATATATATATATTGTAGGGACCGAATTTGAACACTTCTACTATTGAGAGAGTGGACTCAAGCTCAGTTGGCCCATTACAATGAATTTGTAGAGAGCGGATTCAAGAACTCGGCCCTAACAAATGGACAACACCCAATGTAGAATTCCCCTCCGTTGAAGGTCGGCCCACTAGGGTTACCCTTCAAAGTTGTTCCTCGGCCCCGATCCGAGGGGCCTGACCATCCTCCCCTCTATTTATCTGTTTCTTCCCCTTATATAGCCCCTTTCCTCACAATCTCTTTCTTCAACCTGTTGGTCATCCACGCCCCTCTCTTCTGACCATCCGTTCCATTAGTCGCTTTACCAGTACTTATGTGAGTTGTAACAACCAAGGCTGCCTTGTCTAGAAGTCACATCTCCATTAGTGCGGCCAGAGGGTTAGGTGAGCACATTTAGTGTGGAGGTGACAAACTATCTTGAGCTTGCTCCCCCACTTAATGTTGGTCTCAGTCCTCCGAGGACAGGGTCATCCTCGGCGAGACTCCGAGCAACTCAGTCCTTCATGCTTTGTCCTCGGGCGCTCCTTTTTCCTCGGCATGGGCCCTGGGCCGGATGTAAACTAGGCTGGGGTTTCTAAGTTCTCAGGCCCCACAATAGCCCCTCAAGATATCGCTGTTCATATCCTCGGACGGGGAGGAGGGTTTTGATATCCTCGGGCCTTCGTCATGATTCGCCCTACCTCGACCTACGTCAGTGTTGGAGTCTTTTCGCCTGCCCAATGTACGTTTTTGGCGCTTCGATATACGGTGCATACCCGCATTAAATTTTGGAGGCTCCATGCTCCCTACGTCCAACGGTGTGATGGCAATCAACCGGTGGAGATTTCCTGCCTTTATGGACAGAAAATTTCGCCTGGTTATTTTTAATTGGGGATATAAATACTTGTTTGAACCGCTTTGCCTCCTTATTTATGCATTTAGGAACTCTGGCGCACATACTCTGAATCCGGCCAAATCTCCACACCAACCCGCGCTCCTTTCTAGCATAAAAAGCCTGTTCGAGGAGAACTCCCTCATTTTTGTAAGTCTTCTTCTCTCTGTAGCACAAGTTTTTCTCTGATTCCTTTCCCTCATTCGCTCTCTCTTGAGTTTTTTAGTTGTTGCTAGGGATGGGTAAATTTAAGAAGTTAATTGAGTCCAAAGAGATGATGGAGAAGTTCATCGCTGATTACGGGATACCCCCCAATGTGGGCTTGAGGTATAGTGAGGAAGGGGATTGGCATTTTATGAGGAATGAGGGTGAAGTTGTGATTCCCATGGTCGCCTTCGTAGAGGGAGGCATGAGAATCCCTATGGGGCTGGTGACGAGCGGTTACCTCAGGCATTTTCGGCTAACTCCCATCCAGTGCGTCATTAATATGTTTAGGATAATAGGGTGCGTAGACGCCTTGAATGAGAAGATGGGGTTAAGGTTAACCCATCATGATGTCAACTGGTGCTATAATCTTCAACACCTGAAGGGTAAGTTGTACTATATGAAGACGAGGGACGATAGGGTTTGGCTTATCCAGTGCCTCCCCGATTCTAGTAAGGGGTTGACTTAGGATTTCCTCATTGTGTTGAGAGAATGGCACAACGGTTTCCATAGCTCGACAGTAGAGGGAGAGCCAGGTAGGGTACTTGGAATGGGAGTGGGTCTAGCTTCTTTTCTTTTTCTTTGTTGTAAGCCTTCCTTATTCGGTTGATGATAGGGGTTTGTTTCTCTTTCTGTAGATGCGCACGCCTTCGCGCGTCATTTTAACCTGGTCAACAAGGGAGACTTGGAAGTAATTCTCAGGGCGGAGATCTTTTTGAATGAGGCCGATAACCAAGTTAGGGCTGCCCACAAGATCCTCGGATACGATTTGACCCAGAAATCATTCCTAGTCCCCAAGCACATGATCAGGGCTCGTGATCCTTAGCTTAGGAAAATCACTGTGGTGGAGGATGGGTTTACGTTTCCTGAAGGATCCTCTATTCCCGAGGGTGTCTCGTTGGCAGGTTCTTCCTCGTTCCATCAAGCGACAGAGGTCGAGGGAGGGAGTCTGGAGAAAGAGGGAAAGGTGGTCGATCTGGGCTCATTCGAGGACCAATTTGGTGTATTTGACCAAGCCCATCAGTCCGAGGGTCCCTCTAGTGACTTGGGGGACCCCCATTTGTTCGAAACCGGTCTTCAGTCCCCAAGGGTTGGTACTCAGGCCGAAATGGGGTCCAAGAGACAGCCCTAAACCAGCCTGCTTGACTTGCTTGAAGGCAGGCCCGGGAAGGGCGTGCTGAGGGAGTCATGGCCCAAGCCTCCTTTATCCAGACCTAAGCTTCCTCCTCCTCTACCCAAGCCTTCGCTTACGCAGACCAGGTCGTCCTCCATTCTGCCAATCTCAAACTCTTAGCTTGAGTCCTCTGATCTGAAGAGGAAAAGTCCTTCTAAAGGCAAAGACCCAGCGGATAGGGGCATATCCCATTCTTCTCAAGAGGAAGATGAAGCCCGTCGACCTTCCAAGCAGCTGAGACTTGGTGGTCGAAGTAAAGGGAAAGAAGTCGTGCAGCAGTCCGAGCCCCAAGCTTGGCTACCCGCTGCCATGCTCTACGAAAAGCCTCTGATGGACGATGCCACCTTCAGGGATTTTTGAGGAGGTGAGGGGGCCTACGTAGCCGATGCCCTGGAAAGGTCCTTCCTCTTCCCCGTCGACATGGCTAAGCTGGGGGACATGAGGAGGCAAGAGGTTACCCGCAACCTCAAGAGATACCTGGGCATGGTAGGACCTCCGTTACTTGTTATTTCGTTTGGATTTTATTGCTTAGCACCTCCCCTTCTTTTCTTTACAGTGCATTTGTTTTGGTTGGTAGGCTATCCAGGCTGCTTCTAGGCTAGACGAGGAGGTCGACAGCTAGAGTAAAACTCTGGGGTAGGAGCGCGACAAGTACCTGAAGGCCACGAGTACCCTTAAGAGATCTGAGGCGGATCTCAAGAAGGCAATCGAAAATTTGGAGGAGATGACGAGGGCTAGAGATAGCGTGGCTTCTGACCTAGCCGATGCCACGAAACAGGCCGAGAACTAGGCAGAGCGCTTGCGGGATGTCGAGGGCCAACTGCAGGCTGCCAAAGAGGACATTGCCGACCTGAAGCAGAAGTTGGTTGAGGAGGTGGGGGCGAAAGGCGTTGCCGAGTATGCTAGGGACAAGGCCATGAGGGCTAAAGAAAAGGCCGTGTTTACGAGAATAGACGTTGAGCGCTCCATAAAGCAAGTAGAGGAAGAGGCCTTCGCTGAGGGGGTGGCTAAGACTAAGGCTACCCTTAAGACCCAGATTCCTGAAGTGTGCAGGCGCTTCTACTCTTAGACTTAGAGTGAGGCCCTCAACCAGGTGGAGGTCGAGGCTTCGTTTGACCTCAAGAGGGCAGAAAGAGTGTATTATCCCCCCGCAATTTGCGAGGTTGTCTCCGTTGCTCATGAGGCGGCCTCCGCTCTACAAGGGACAGATGAAGGTTAGACTAACGCTACCGAGGACACAAATTCAGCTGATGAGCTTCCTGCTGATTCCCAAGGCCTATTCGCTATCCCTTAGATCCCTCCTCCCGAGGAAGGGTCCTTCGAAGTAGCCCCTCTGAGCCAGGGTCTCAACGTGTCAGTCGAAGCCTCCCGGCAGGCACCTCAAGATAAGTTATCCACCGAGTTGGGGAAGTAGGCCATCTCTTTGGGCTACCCCATTTTGATGGCCTGGACCACTTTGATTTATTTTCTTTCTTTTATTTTATCTTATTTTATTTTATTTTATTTTATTTTATTTTATTTCGCTTTTTTTCTTGGTGACAATATAACGAAACTACATACTTTTCTGAAATATATTTAGTTGTTCACTTTTAGCTCTTCGATTGATGCTTCCTTTTACTTGTTTTACTTTAATGTTTTGCTCGCTACCTCGGTTCCGTCTAGGACTTAGTCTCGTGAGGCAATTGGCTTTCCCTCAAGTTTGAGTCCGAGGGCCATGCCACAACTCGGTTCTACCTAATGCTTTCGTTCTTCTGTAAGTAGTTAGCTTCTTCATAGGTTTGAGTCTGTGGATCATGTAGGACCTTGGTTCAGCCTAGTACCCAGGCCCTCCTTGCAATGGTTAGTTTACCTATAGGCTTGAGTCCGAGGACCATGCTTTATTCTTCTGTAAGTAGCTAGTTTCCCCATAGGTTTGAGTCCGAGGACTATGTAAGATCTTGGTTCAGTCTAACGATTTTGTTCTTTTGTAAGTAGCTAGTTTCTCTATAGGCTTGAGTCCTTGGACCATGCAAGACCTAGGTTCAGTCTAGTACTTAGATATATTTGGGGTGGTTAGTTTTCCCATACGCTTAAGTCTGAGGACCATGCAAGACCTTGGTTCAGTCTAACGCTTTTGTTCTTCTATAAGTAACTAGTTTTGCTGAAGGTTTGGGTCCGAGGACCGCGGAAGACCTTGGCTCAGTCTAGCACCCAGGTGTTCTTCTATAAATAACTAATTTCGCCGAAGGTTTGAGTCCGAGGACCGTGGAAGACCTTGGCTTAGTCTAGCACCCAGGTTTTCTTCTGTAAGTAACTAGTTTCGCCTAAGGTTTGGGTCCGAGGACCGCGGAAGACCTTGGCTCAGTCTAGCACCCAGGTGTTCTTCTATTTTGGGTGAAGGAGTTTGTCCTCAGTGCTAGGAAGCTTGTTTTGGCGTGATGACGGCCTCGGCCCTACTTCACTTGGAGTGGGCTATTCCTCAGGCCGGACCCTTAACCCCGCGGTGCCCTGGGCGGGGGTAGTTCGTACTTCTATTCTTGCGCGTGGCAGTAGCCTCGCCTTCGCTCCAAGTTTCTGCCCTCCTCAATCACAAGGCGTCCCACGCCTGTTCGCATTCCACGCTTGACGCTTCGATGTGCGAGGCGCGCTCTCATTAATATCCTCGTGGATTAGTGTAGATCAGCGGTCGATGGCTCCCTTGGAATTTGGTTAGGATTAATGTTGCTGATAATCATTTTTTCGAATTCTATGTGGATCAACTCCCACCAACATTCATCTTCTATATAAGGCTTTCTGGGGGGGGGGGGGGGGGAGGGGGGACGTCCTTCCATACTCCACGAACCCCTTAGCTAAACAAGAAACATGGCCCCTTAACTCTCTGAGCCCCTTCAATAACCTCACCAGGATTATGATAAGAGTTCGGAGGAATGGAATGGCTTTGGATGGTGGTAGGGGTACTCAAACTTTTGGCGCGGCAAGGTTTGGGCGTCATCTTGATGGTGTCGTGCATAGCAATCAGGAGGGAGGCCCACGAGGTACATAACGCTTTTCTCCGGGGCACATCCATGCTTGCCCTTCAAACTAGTAGTGACTTGCTCCTGGCCTACCCGCCGGTGGAGGCTCGTAAGATCACATCATGTCTGGTGCCTGAGTGTTGCCACCTCCAATGGTTAACCCCTTTGGGACTGGGAGAGAATCAAGGGAACGTCATGGGAGGGGGCCATCAGGCACTCTTGCATCTGCTCCTCTCTTCGCGCCGGTACCATCCGCACTAGCCTGGGGGTTGTTGGTAGCCTTGAAACAAGTTTGCCTCAGCCCCCTTCCCTAGGGTTAACTTTAGAACAGGGCTGTCTGGGTCTCCGTTTGTAGAATTAGCTTTAAAACACACATGTCTGAGCCTCCGTTTGTATCTTGTACTTATTTTTTGATTAATAAAATGCTACAATGTTTGTTTCCTTTTCCTATTCTCTGAGTTTTTTTACTTTTCTGTAATGATTACTTCTTGTGCAAATACGTCATTGTCAGTTGTTCCTTTTTTTTTTTTTTTTTTTTTTTTTTTCTTCATGGGATTTAGGGTCGGTGTTGTCAGTGGTGACGAAAAACTGTCTAATCTCGTGTAGTTCTTCCTATAGACGATACCATTGTAGGGACCGAATTTGAGCACTTCTACTGTTAAGAGAGTAGACTCAAGCTCGATTGGCCCATTACAATGAATTTGTAGAGAGTGGGTTCAAGAACTCGGCCCTAGCAAACGGATAACGCCCAATGTAGAATTCCCCTCTGTTGAAGACTGGCGCATCAGAGTTACCCTCCAAAGTCGTTCGTTGGCCCCAATTTGAGGGGCCTGACCATCCTCCCCTCTATTTATCTGTTTCTTCCCCTTATATAGCCCCTTTCCTCACAATCTCTTTCTTCCACCTGTTGGTCATCTACGCCCCTCCCTTCTAACCGTCCGTCCCATCAGCCGCTTTACCAATACTTATGTGAGTTGTAGCAACCAAGGCTGCCTTGTCCAGAAGTCACATCCCCATTAGTGCAGCCAGAGGGTTAGATGAGCGCATTTAGTGTGGATGTGACAACCTATCTTGGGCTTGCTCCCCCACTTAATGTTGGTCTCAGTCCTTCAAGGACAGGGTCATCCTCAGCGGGACTCCGAGCAACTCAGTCCTTCATGCTTCGTCCTCGGGCGCTTCTTCTTCCTCAGCATGGGCCCTAGGTCGGATGTAAAGTGGGCCAGGGTTACCAAGTTCTCAGGCCCCACATATATATATATATATATATATATATCAATTTACGAGTAACAGTAGATAATAAAATTTATTAGAGTACTTTTTA
This sequence comes from Quercus variabilis, assembly GCA_030445155.1. Lineage (NCBI taxonomy): Eukaryota > Viridiplantae > Streptophyta > Magnoliopsida > Fagales > Fagaceae > Quercus > Quercus variabilis. The sequence goes on along the minus strand of CP129448.1, from coordinate 25,948,535 downwards.
AAGGTTTTATTCAGCTATGTATTTTTTTTTTCCTGCAATGCCATTATTTAAGGGAAGACTGCTCAAGTGTATTACTGCTCAAGTGTTTTAGTGTATTTGTAAAGTGACATTGATTTTTATGGCTTGTTAGACGAGTTATAAACACCTTGCTTACGCATTATGATAGCATCAAGTTACATTATTTTTATTTACTCTCTTAGTTGCATGTAGGGATCTCATCCCCTTAATTGGTCTTATTATATCTGTCTACACTAAATAAAAGGGTATTAAACTGATGGGGGTTTTCTTGTCAGCCATAAAACTTAGAGAAGTCTCCACTTGTAGTGATAGTAAACTCCTCGTGTAGGCCATAGATACCTGACACTATACAATTACCATTAGATACCGGACTTCCTGACCCCAAAACACACACGAAAAAAAAAAATCTTTCCTCTTATATGATTGCCTGTATTTATCCAAACAGTGTTCTTTAAACAAGGTATTTACATTGTGAGATCAGGTAAAAATTGTACAAAAAAGAATAGTAGGACTGCCACAAGGATGGTGATGAAATAAATGTTTTTTCTTTAACAGAAAGTTGAAAGCAGCCTACAAATGAAATGCATTACTCACTGTCTACAGTTTGATGGTATGATGGTGTCTATATAATTTTTGATAATATAATAGTTACATTGGGTGGAGGGGGATTTGAACTTGGGACATATCTGTTAGAAATACCACGAGGTGGCAATTAAGTTACAAGACTTTTGGCATGATTTTGTTTATATAATATAATGGGCCATCAATTCCTAAATTGATCTAATGACACAAATCACAACTGCCACTTCTTTTCTGGTCACCTCAGCAACTGCCACTTCATTTCCGGCCTCCTCTGCCACTGCCACTGCATTATCTTCCTTCTGCCCACACTTACGTCGTTTTTCAATATACCTCAGCTTACTTTTCTTAAGAGCCTCTTACCAAAATTTTAAAATTCTATGAGTTCTGTTCCAAGAAGCACTTGAGCTTATTTTTATTTTTTCTAGTTCAAGGTCTGTAAGCTTTATGGCGAAGGACTAATACATTATTCCTTTACTTCTCTCAACTACCTCAGATTTATTGGGTTCAACTTGTACCACCCCTTGAAATATAAATATGCATAGTTCACTAGATGTTGATAATGGAAGGGTAAAGTTTCTTGTTTGTGCTTTTGGTTTTGCTATACAAAGATTTTCAAATACCATAATTACTCTTAGAAACCTTGCTTTGAAATTTAAGGAAACAAAACCCACTAAATCCCACTCTGTCTCTCGCTCATACACACACACACAAAATTTTGATTTGAGTATGTAGATGCATCAGAAAATTTTCAAATTCTTCTTAAATTCTCCAAATTTTCCCATCAGCCAAACACAATCAAAGGGAAATTTTTTAGTAAAAAAGCAATAACACTTATAATATTTCGATACGAATTGGCTAAAAATATAATATTTCGATATCTGCTAATCATATTTTTAGTAAAAGAGCAATAACACTTCTAATAGGGACATTATTAGTAAAAAAAAAGCAACTACACTTATAATAGGGACAGATATGTAACTCAATTTTTCTTAGTTTCACAAGTATTGTATTTAGTTGAACCTGAAACTTAGGGGGAAGCATCATTCACAACTCAGCAGCACCACCTTCTTCCTCTTCCACTTCGAAGATGGTAGCAATTTTCTGTTTGGCCAAAATAGAGGCATTTCTCCTACTTAGCCGTCTAACAACAATGCTTGGAGTTCTACACCGCCTTGGAATCACTGCAAGAGCTTCTTCCAACACTTCATTTCCGGCCTCCTCAGCAACTGCTGGCAGTCTGCTGCTTCATTTCCGGTCACCTCAGCAACTGCCACTTCATTTTCGACCTCCTCAGCAACTGCCACTTCATTTCTAGCCTCCTCTGCCACTACCACTGCATTCCTTTTCTTCTGCCCACACTTATGTTGTTTTTCAATATACCTCAACTTACTTTTCTTAAGAGCCTCTTCCTAGAATTTTAAAATTCTATGAGTTCTTGTCTAAGAAGCACTTGAGCTTATTTTTATTTTTTTCTAGTTCAAGGTCTGTAAGCTTTATGGGGGAATGACTAATACTTTTTTCATTTATTTCTCTTAACTACCTCAAATATATTGGGTTCAATTGCACCACCCCTTGAAATATAAATATGCATAGCTTGTTAGGTGTTGATAATGGAAGGGTGAAGTTTCTTATTTGTGCTTTTGGTTTTGCTACACAGATTTTCAAATACTATAATTACCCTCAGAAACCTCGCATAGAAAATTAAGGAAACAAAAACCAGCCTTTTTCAAGCAATGGGGCTTTTTGTTTTTGATAGGTTCAAGCAATGGGGACATTTCTCTCAACTCTGCATACCTTCTAGCAGGAGGGTCAAATTCTTTGAACTTGACTCTTCACCCACATTTCTCTGGGTTTGAAAACTCCTATGCCCAAAACCCAGATGTTCCTTTGGTTGTGTCTGATAACAGCAATTAGGGAAGTACTTTAACATTTTGTACGAATGCCCCATTTGTGAAAGGTCGGATGGATCTCATAAGCAATAAGGGTATTGTTACTGATGAGTTTACCCTTACAACGTGCTGTGTCTACTGTCAAGTACTCTAATATAGAGAATATTTGCAAACACCTTAAAAAATAAAATTCACCTTGTAAATGACATTGCAGGGAAAAATTGGTCTTATTTAGTATTAGGTCCAGTTAACGGTATTTTTAAGACATTTGTTAATCAATTATTTTAAAAAAATTTTAATACAACTCTCATGAAAAAAAAAAAAAAAAAAGAGAGAGAAAAAAAGAAGAAGTTAATGCTCTTTGAAATATTCGATAACTTTTCCTTTGTTTATTTTTTTTTTTGATAATCTATAACTTTTCCTTTGTATTTCTGAGACTTATTAAGTTAGACTTTTTAAGTTAGATGTGTTGGGTTAGTATGATGATTTCGGATTTGGGCTTGGGTCTCCGAACACGTTGCCCAGGTGTACGACTTGATCCTGAAATAGGCTTTACCTCTTGCCCCTACCCCAGAAGGTTCTAAAAGTGAACATTCTTAAGTTTTGCCAAATTTTGCAAGGCTAATAGTTCGAGTCTCATTCCTTGGCTCTACTTCTATACTCAATTCTAAGGGCCAATATTTCTGCTTTATGGCACACAACAGGCCTGGGTTCATCTCGTTTTGCTTTCTGCAATGGGCCTAGTGTGCACTATTATCCACTTTTCGCTATTTTAATATGCGGGTGAGGCCTTTCTTGTATCACAAATATACACTCTATCAAAGGGTCATTTAGTTCTTTCTCCATTGAAAATTAAGTAGGCTAACTCACATCTTGAGAGAACTAGACATTCCTTTTCTTGTGTCACAAAATCTGTATCATAGGACATTTATTTCCTTTCATAGAAAGGGAGACTCTGCCTTAGTGGGTTGAACCCAATCTCATACCTTGAGAGAGCTGGACATGCCTTTTCTTGTGTCTCAATGTATACCATAGGGCATATATTGTTTGATATTCTATAATAAGTTCGATACCTACAATCTTTTTTTTTTTGTTATAAGAACTTAAAATTCTGAGGCAATACAAGTAAGTTGGTGAAGATTGTTCAGTTTAACCTAGCTGGAACGTTCCCTTCAAGGCTCAAGCCGCTTTTGAAACAAAATAAAGATAGAGACATGGTTGTGAGACAAGGTGGAACCCACCAAATATCTGATGCCTCACTCTATCATCATTAGATTTAGAAGACTTTAGAAATTGATTGAAAGGCCATCATTGCTGCATGGAATTCAGCATATGTACTGCCACTGACACCTCTCTCTTTCTCTCTCTTTCTCTCTCTATTGCTTCAAATTGTTTTTTAGAGTATTATTTATGACAATTTTGAACTTTGAATATAGAAATCATGAAGATGTCGGATCCGTAGGTAAGCTTACTTTTTCCTTCTTTTGAAGTGCTTAGGGATTGTTTGGTAGTAATTTTCATGGTGTTGCTTCAATTTATGGAATAGAATTAATTACACTTTCACTTTGCAAGGCTCCAATAGCACAACTATGTTGTTCCATTGTGCTAGTCATCATGGGAACAACTTATTAACATATGTTCTCTCTTTCTCTCTCCCTCCACAAAAATTCCAAAGCACCGGTACATGCGTATGCAACATACACACAAGCACTTGTGTGGTTGTACCTGCACATTTTTGTTTAGTATATAATTAGGGGTTTCCTACGCCATAGAATCCCACTCCAAACATATCCTTTTCCTTGGGGGAGAGAGGTACTATAGAGGTTGGCTAGCTATATAGTGCAATTACTCATAATCATTAAGAAAATCTAGCATTTTCTGACCCCTCGAATCTGAGAAATTTACCACAATAATAATCAAATTTGACTCTCCAATAATGAGGCAGCTAAGTACTAGAGCTCATACATTTTTTTGTCCTTACTAGTTCCTATACGCTTTTTCATGGAAGTTCTTGTTATTAGTAATCTCATTATCATCAAAGTTCATTGGATTAATTTCTATTCAATACTAATCCAATCCCTTTATTGTATTCAACTTTGATATGCTAGTGTATTGATTGTTTGTAGCGCATTATTTTGCTAGAGATGACCTAATATCATGTGACACAGAATTTTCATCATGCATTTGGGGTTTGCATGTCAATGATTTGGAGGACAATAAGAATATTCCATGAAATAATTTGGTAATTAACAGTGGAAGACTGTGGTTCCTAATAACAGAAATGTTATCCACACGTGTAGCACAATTGACAGTTCAATAGCAAAGACAAAATAAGGAGAGCTAATGGGGTGAAACATTGACATTAGAGTCAGTGGCGGAGACAAGTTCTTTGAGGACTACATGTAAAAGTCTTGTGAAATAAAAGATAAATAGTAAATTTGTGCAAATACAAAAGTTATTCATTAAAAAAAAAAAAAACACGAAAGGCGTATTTGATGAAGAAATAGAAATGTTAATGGAGTGGGGATGGTTGGATAAGGGGTACTCTGCCCCTACCCCAATCCTTCTTTGGGGCACCAAAAATTCGCACATGGCAGGAATAAGACACGTAGGACTCGATGTTAGTGGCGAAGCCAAGAATTTATTTTTGGGAGGCTATTTATAAAAAATTGTGTATGTATGAAATCTAAAATAGTAATGTATAATACTTCATAACTCAATATGTGCTATAAACAACAATTAAATACAAGTTAAATTTTTTTTTTTGAAGTACTAAATACATGTAAATATAGTAGTATATATGGTATATTTTAATCAAACTAATCAAGTACATTAATAAATTATAATGCCATATGGTATATAATATATTGATTATTATAATAACAAATAATATATTATACGGAAAATAAAAAAGAAAGCAAATGAAAAGAAAAGTAAAGAAATCAAAAGAAAGCAAATGAAAAGTAAAGTAACACAGGAATACTATACATGGGTGAGGGCCCTACGAAAGCTTCAAGGTTGTCTTTCACTCTTTTTTGTCTATTTTAGTTACACAGAGCTTTTACTTTTATATTGTAAATACAAAACTGCAACAGCAGTGGGAAAATGAAAGAACTGAAAAGAAAAAAAAAAAGATTTTGGATTGTATTCTATTATACAATATTTTTACAAAATGTTGATGTGGTCAAGTTTTTATTGGTTTTCATTTAGGGCTACCATTAATATCACTTTTTTTTTTTTTTTTTTTTTTACCAATAATCACTTGCCACATCAGCAGTTTGTAATATTTTTTGGAAAATAATTTGTATCTCTAGCATTATTCTTCTATTTAAATGAAAGTTATGTTTATTTTTAGACTTTCTTAAATATATATGTATATTATTGGGTGTAGGGGCCAAAATGATAAGGTTCTTTTAATTTTTTTTTTATAATTATTTAGGATAATTCCATAAAAAAAAAAAAGTCATTAATTTTTTTCAAAAATTTTGGTAGGGCTAAGGCCCCCTTTGGTCCTTGTGATGGTCCGCCACTGGTCGATGTCGGAATGAGTTGGAGGTATTTTTCCATTCTTAATGCTTTTGAGTTTTGACATTAATTATGTAGAGATAAAAGAAAAAGGGAAGGGACAATCATGAAAGCGATTTGAAGTAGCAGAATGTAAGGTTTGATGTAGAACAAACAACACATCCCTTCTTTGAACAAAAAAATCATCAAAAGTCAATAGGTAGGACAGGAAGATTGAAATGTAGAAAAGTATTAGTTGAAATCATTAGAAAATACAATGGAATCATGTGAAATTTAGTGATATAAAGAGAATCATCGTTAGAATTAAAACTCATGACCTTATAGCCATGACTTATGCCACTTTTTGAAAAAATTATTTCATTTACGTTCTATTTGTTTCAATGGAAAATTTTATGTAAAAATAGTTTTCCTATTTTTCATGTGTTTGTTAATATATAAAAAATGGGGCAAAGGAAAATTATCTCTTAACTTCCCATATTTAACTTAGCAAGAGATAGAGTTGTTTTCCACAATTTTTTTTTTTTTTTTTTTGAAAAACAACTCTATCTCATGTAAAGCTAAATAAGGAAAATAATTCTATCTCATGTGAAGCTGAATAAGAGAAGTCAAGAGATAGTTTTCTAACTTATCTTAAGGTTGCTACAAAATATAGGAAAATGAGATAGTTTTCTATAAAATACTTTTTTTTTTTGGAAAATGATTCATATTCCAAAAAATGTTAATGTTGAAAAAGAGCTAGGCTTCCTTTCAGTAAAAATTTCAATTTATGATAATTTTTATTATTGTTAAAATTTTCAATTAAAAAATAAAAATAAGATTACGTCTATTCTCGATGATTCCTAGAGTCAATAGAATTTGATTATATATATATTTTTTTCAATTTTGCATTGTCTGACAATTTTTTTCAATTGGGTTTTCTAGGGTTTCTGATGATGAAAACTAACTTGAGATCGCTTGGTTGATTTTAAGCAAAATTAATTAACTTAGTAAATCAACCAATTATATAATTAATTTATTACCAATTAATTAGCATGAGCATGTAAGCTATCAAATATAAAAGCAATATGCAATAAAGTACTGTAAACAAATATATTAGTGACAAAAATGATTCTAGACTTTACCTAATTAAAAGCTTACTTACATGACCCTAAGATTAGTTCCACGGTGCTTTAAACACTTCTATCTTGAAATCCTTTCACAAACCACATTTGTGACTCTAAGGACAACCTTAAAGTTTGATAGTTCTCCTCCCAATTTGATTGGGTTGGGTGTGGATTAGGCACAAATCCGATCTGGACTAATTGTTGGACACACCTAGTCAAGAGGTGTTCTTCGACTGATCAATATATTGAGACATAATCGAAGTGAAATTGAAATTACAAAATCTGCATTCTTTTGAGCTAGATCTTGGACACTTGATCTTGATGTTATGATCAAACATTACATCTTAAACAAGATCACAAGTCATGGAATTTGTCAACCCCTAAAACCCAACATAAGGATCTCTTGGGCATCCTAAGATTTTTTTACTATTTATATTGTGGTTGTAGCCTCTATACAATTTTGAATTTGATTAATATCATTTTCATTGAGGTTTTGTCACTTTCCCCTTTTTGGGGTGGATATCATGAATTCTCTTTGTGGATTCAAGTGATTTCTTTTTAAATATATATATATATATATATTTTAAAAAAAGGTGTTCTATTTCTTGTGATTTTTCATATATCAAGTTCAGAGTGCAATTCATCTTATAGAGACCTATAAGTAGAAGTTAGATACATCTTTGCTTTACCAGCTTGGTTTTTAACTCTATATATGTGCAAGCTTGTTAAAAATGACCTATATGTACTCCTGGATTGAATCAATTTTTTATTTTTATTTTTTGTCTTCATCCAAAGAAATTTTTTTTTTATTTTATTTTTTTTATTTTTTATTTTTTACCTCAGACATGTATCCAAACACCATGGAACCTCATATTTTCCAATGAATAAGACTATACAAAACGGCAGAAATTGTCCTTATATATGATGATTAAGGGATTTTGGGTTAAAATAGATTGATTCCGGTTAATTAATTCAATTACCCAAGTTGATTAATTAGGTCAAATTATATGGAGTCTCATATTTTCCAACGAATATTACCATACAAAACGGCAGAAATTGTCCTTATAGTCATATAATGATTAAGGGATGTTGGGTTAAAATAAATTGACCTCGGTTAATTAATTTAATTACCCAAGTTGATTAATTAGGTTAAATTACATGTAAATCGTGGAGGTATTAACAAATCACTACATAAACTACATTCAGTAGAAATTAAATTGACATAGTGATTTGTTGATAAATGAGAAAAATCTTTCGCAAGGCAAAAACCCTACCAGATAAATTTAAGGTTACCACTCCTAAGAATTCACTAATCAATAATCAAGTGATTACAAGTATGAGAAATCTTACCACTACCTTGACCTATCCCAAAATGCCAACTTACAGTTGAACTTTCACTTTAATACCCAATTGGACTTGATTTTGTAGTAATCTTCTTTCATTTGATGCATAAATCTCCAATCTGTAACTAACTCCTTTACACGGATCCTAGTATATGATTGACTTCAGCAACTTGAATGATTGTTGTTGGTTACAAAATTCTTCACTTCATCAATAATGAAAATCAAGAAGTACTTGGTTACAAAACTCTATGTCGTACAAATGCAATAGCTTCTCACAGGGAAAATTAAACTCTTGGTCTCTGTATTCGTGTAAGACGGCTCTTAAAATTGTTAGGATATATGTGAATCATGTTTACATATGTCATTTAGAATTGACTAATTTTTTGACAAAACGAACTTTATTTGTATTTGGATAGATCTAGGATGTGTTTAATATTTCAAGGAACAAGAGTTCAAGTTCAAATATTAAACTCATGCAAATATGTTCAAGAAATAAGTGAAGAAATACTGGATTTTAAAACTTGATAGATAACATCTATCGAGATTTAAAAGTGATCTTTAGCCCAATGCTGGACAGTTGCTCGATAGATACCTTATCTATCGAGATTTATGAAAATCAGTTTTTTAAGTTTGATTTCACATCAATCCGTGTATATTTGTTTAGGTTTTCTTTTCTCACAACTCTAAACATATATAAAGAGTATTTTAATTGTCGTCATAGAAGATGCAACCTGATGCAAAAAATTTTCACAAGCATATTGTGACCGAAAATATATGCTTTAGTTCATCTTTCTCCTGAAGAAGTTGATGCGTTTGTACGTTGTAGGGTTTTGTAATTAGGGAGCTTCGTGATCTTCATTGTGTTAATGAATTGAAGAAATTTGCAGCCAATATCTTTCTCAAGTTGGTAGTTAGTCATGTACTTGGATCTGTGCATAAATTGGTTAGTCACATGCTAAGAGCCGTGCATTGAAAATGAGAGATTGTTACTACAGAATAAGTTTAATTGGGTATTGGGGTAAGGGTTCAATTGTAGGTTGGTATAAGGTACTGAGATTCTTTTACTTGTAACCTCTTGTTGTGATAATAGTGGATTCTAGAGAGTGGTGACCTTAAATTCATCTAGTAGGGTTTTGTCTTGGTGATTTTTTCCATTCATAAACAAATCACAATGTCAACTTTATTCTCCGCTACATATTAACTTGGTTGATAATTTGTTTATGCTATCACGCGTATTGTATGTTAATTGAATTAATTAATTAATTTGACTACTTAATTGGTTAATTCATCACAAAAGGTCAATACATTCTTGGCCTATCAGAAATTAAGTCTTATATATGTTTAGGGTTATGAGAAAATAAACTCTAAACAAATAACACAACATCAGCTGAATTTCAAATTTGGAAATCATGAAATTGTAAATCTCGATCAATTGAGCTTATGTTGAGATATGTGTTAAGCTTCCCATTTAGTCTCGATGGTAACTATCCGTCGAGTTATGTGTTGAGCTTTAATAGAACAGCTTTTTTCACTAATTTCTTGGATCAATATTTATGTCTTTAATACTAACAGTTAATATGTTTGAACAACATATTTCTTAAGGTATTAAACCCAACTTAGATCTACCAAAATACAAGTAAAGTGTGTTTTGTCAAAGGATTAGCTAATTACATATAAAATATGACCCTTATAACAAGTGAAAATGATTGTGAATGCTTTAATTAATATCCCACATCAAAGGACTACAGGTAAGTATTAGATGGTAAAAAAAACTTGTTGAAGTTCAATTCTACTATTATAAATTCTTGTTGGTTTTCATGACATTCATCCTTCCAGCAGATTTATGTTTGTCCTGAAGTAATTTGATTTGATTAGTTGAGCTGATAGCATATCATTAATTCTTTACTAACAGCAACATCACTTGCTGAGTCCTAAAGGTCTTATTCATTGAGTTGAATCTTTGTGGTTTTCTCTAACACTAATTAGAAGAGTTGAAATAATTGCTATAAACTTTGTATTTGTGTTTGATCAAGTTAGGTTAGTATATGTCAGTTCTCTGGTTCAAGTAATGCAGTACTTATATCAACTTTTTATTTGCTAACCGAAACTTGATAATTAAACACAAACAAATGGAGTTTATAGAAATCATTTTCCTATAAAAGCCCATTGTCAAGTAATGTTGTGTTCTCTATGACAAGTTAATAGAAAATAATTCAATTCTCTAAGAATATAATATTTTTATCTCTCAGAATATTGTATAATTACCCCCAAGTTAATGCAAGACTTACTCATATATAAAGCTGGTGTTAAAATAAATTTTTGGTGAACAATTGCCATTGAATTCAATCTATTAATTATTAGGGAGAGGTAACAACTTGTTACATCATGATTACCTTTTATACCACTTGTTAGGAATATAACATTTTGTAAAAAAAAATTAAGTTAAGACCTTAATATAGCATATACGGACGATGCTAACTCAAAATTTAAATTTAGGTTTTGACCCAATTATGTTATATTACTTTTTTCAAAGTCTTTATTTATTTTCCTAAAAAAGTAATTCTTTATTTATCATTCATGTGGAATTTTCAGTCATATGTGTATACCCAACACAATCTATTAAGATTCTTGTTCAAACTTGTAAATAAACTTCTTTTTTGGGTAACAATCTAAATAAACTATGCTTCATGCTTATTGTAACTTCAATTTCTTAAGCACCAACTTACAATGTAATAAGAAGTCGCCCAAATGCTCCATTTTACAAATAACTATAGTTAATGAAGGGAATATATATATATATATATATATATCGATAGAATGTGGATTCAAATCCTAATTTTCTTAATAAAAGAGAGTATATATTCTGTTACTAAATTACAAGGCTCTTGACTAATGTAAATCGTTGAAATTCCAAATATACAACAGGCATATATGGAATATGCAACATATATAATTCAACTAACTTTTTGAACAAGTATGGCTTGTTTGAAATAATAATGAAGGTTGAAAAAGTAAGAGTTGAATGGCTTAGCTTAGATATATGCAATCAAATCAATTTGAAGTTTTGAGCAAAAATATTGCATGTGGGGAGAAATTATGGTTTTTTATTTGTTTATTACAAATTTGACACATGATTTTCAATTCCGTCCATGCATTTTTAATTTGAATTATTATTATTTTGGGTATTAGGTAGATTTGAACAAAATTAATCACATCACACACAGGTTTGTTTTGGGTATTAGGTAGATTTGTTACATTACTCAGATTTTTATTTATTTTTTATTTTTATAAAAGAGGAAAGTATTATTTATATTTACATTACCCAGATTGTTTAAATGATTTTATACACTCATTTAACTCTAAAAAAAAAAAAAGGAAGAAGAAGAAGAAGAGAAAAAGACAAGATGGTGACCTATAAAATTGAGTACGAAGTTGTCTAAACTAAATGCTAAAGTGAAGTATCATTATAGGTGAACTACATAATACAAAAAAGGAATCAGTTATAAGCCTTATATAGAAACGAATTTACAAAAACAAGTGTGTTTCAATTGGCTTAACTAGTAAAGCTTTTGATAGTTGAATAAGAGATTTGAGATTTAATCACTGCCTACACCAAAAACCGATTGTGAACAAATAGATTGTACATTGATTTAATCGTTCAAATTGTAAATACACCCAAGGGTGATATTTGCAAAAGAGTTCAAATTTGGTAAGAATGTGGTGTAAAACTCATATTTTACATCATTCAATAAGAGATTTGCACATTAGCAATATTTTACTTAAAATTAAATACAACCTACTACACCTAATAACATCTCAATAAACTCCAAATTTGATTGGATTTATATATGGGTATTAAAGTTGATTGAGTATGGTTGTACTTATTTTTAAATATGTGATAAGATGATATGACATGTTGAGATTGGGACAAGAGAGTCAATCTCATATTGGAGGTTGTACTAGTTTGACCAGTGGAACCATATATTTTGGTACCGGTCAATATTAGTATATCATTTTAGGTTTACCGCTATTTTTTATATTTATAAAAATATATATATATATATATATTATAATAAAAATAAAAGTTTATCATAAAATATTACCTCAATTCAAAACAAATTATTCATTATTTTAGACTTTAGCATCAACTAGAAGAAGAAAAAAAAAAAAAAAAGCTTAATTGTTCATTGCATACTAAGAAAGCAAGTAATACTAATAAGTTCATGTAAATAAGTTATTATTCTATCCTTATAAAAATTCAAAAATTACAAAACTAAAATATATTTAAAAAAATGGTTTTATTATTATGATTTTTATGTACTGACCGAAACGCTTGAAATCGGCGAGTACAGCTGGTATGACTAGTATTTAAATCAGTATGAAATGTTGGAGTTTTGGTACTGGTGCGTGTATTGGTACAGTACATATCGGCCGTACTTGCCGGTACGATACGGTATCGACTACAATGGATTAAAAGGGTAAACACATGAGTTTTACACCATATCCAAAATTTAATCTCTTTCCAAAAACCCCAAAAATTGTTGTTTTAACTTATTTGCAACCCCGTGATTTCCAGCTAGATTAACTGTAAAGTCTTTTATCATTGAATAAGGAATTTAGGTTTGAACCCCGCGTACTTAACAAGTCAATTGGGGTTTTAGCTTGATAATAAAGAACAATCATCATAGAGGAGATATCATAAGTTGAAATGCTATTGTATCTACCGAAAAAAACAAAACCTTATTTGCAACCCCACTCAACAGCGAATAACAACTAATGCTAATTATAATTACAAACTTGCCGACAATTAGTTCTAATGCAATTGACACCTCCCCTTTGAAAAAGCTAGCTAGAGGATGATGTTATGAGTTCAAGGCATCCATCAAGTATGTCATACGTATGTAACTTAATACCCAAAAGAAAAAAAAAAAAAAAAATCTCAAAGGCATTGCCCATTTCTCTTTATGAGGAGAATTTGAGTTCAAATCCTTCATATTTTATAAGGCAACAATAGGATTTGAATTTTGAACCCTTAGGAAGATGTTTCATAAATTTAAAATTAGGCATCCAAATCTGCTAATTCTTACCAATGATTTATCATCAAAAGTAATAATTATTTCTTTGACTAGTTAATATCTGTACTCAACTTTGCATATACATGATGATTCCTAGAATTTAACCCAAATGCAGCTTATCTTATTTGCTATCCACTCATTACCTTATTAATATCCATAAGAAAATATTGTACTGAGGTGGATGTCAACCAGCTTAGCTGTTACCTAGTAAATGTTTTGTTATTGAGCAAAAGACTTGACTAGTGTAATGGGAAGAGAAAATATTCTAGAACAAATCTAGATTATACATGTAATTTAATTACTATTACTTAATGTCAACAACAGGACTGCTTAGAAAAAACTCAATCCAACATGTCTAATTTGCTAAAGTATCATTCTCTATTAATCGTAAATTTTAGTTTAATTAGTTCTTTATCGACCTATATTTCTTCATATTGGGTAGTCACTAATCACTATTATATATGCGCTGGTGTTCATGATAATTTGTATTGTTCTTCCTTCTGAAAGCAACAAAAATTGAAGCAATCAATTAGGTAAAGAATAAATACAATTTTGATCGGTGAATGTTAGGTGAAGATTTATAAACTGGTTGCTTGCAAAAGCAAAATGATACAATTTTACTTGTTTCGCCATCAAAGCTGCATTTCTACCATTTGCGCGACAATCATGGCACTTATGCCCTGGTTGGTGGACATCCAGCTGAACATCCATGAACCGCACCATACAGCATTTGATTTACTTCGACATAGAAAGAGTTCATTAAATAGGGTCTGCACATTACTTGGTGATTTACAATGATCCCTATTGCGCATCTAAATTTGTGTTTTTCTATATATATAATATTTGGGAACAAAATTTAGTTACATAATTGGTTTTAGTCTAAATCTACAATATTATTCAATATTTTTTTTTTAATTAAAGGTTAATTTTGATAAATTCACAATTGGATTACATTTTCTTTTTATATTCTCCATTTTTGAAAAATTTGTTAAAAGTTAAAAATCAATAGCTATGTCATCAATTTTTTTTTTTAAATTGCAAGTTTTTTATAGTTTAAAATTACATTAAAATATAAGCTTATAAATCATATAGTAAATAATATTCAATTAACACAAAATTTGATATGTGTATTAAGAGCATAAAGAACATGCAATTCAATGGTTAGATTTTCAAAATATGTAGTAATGTTAATTTTTTTAAAGGAAATTCTAATCTTAGGTTACAACCAATTTTATAACTAATTTTTGTCCTATATTTGAGTTTTTTTTTTTTTTTTTTTTTTTGTTAAAAGATATTTTATACTTAATACATTAATGATATCAGTCTATCATAATTTATACATGATAAAATCTAATGGATGCCCTAATGGTATTGGTTTAGGAAGCATTTAGAAACTTTGTATGGGGAAAAAAACTAATTGATTTTTTAATAGTTTTTTTTTTTTATATTTCCATAAAAGTGATATAAAAACTTTTTGGAAATAACTCATTAAAAAATGTTCTAAGGGCCCCCGTTAACCAGGCCTTTTATATATATGCACATATTGCGGGTCGATCTAATTCAAAATTTTGATCAAATTACACATTGCAGTATACTAGTCCTTCAACCAATTGTTGATCCCTTCACTCTACGTACTTTGTTCCTTTCTTGCACACTTGCTTCAAACTTCATACAAATTGTTCCATTTCAAGCAAATAATCCTCCCAAGAAAAAAAATTCCAAATGCTAAAGTGATAGGAAACTTAAATTCAATGATACGCCAATTATGGGGGTAGGTGAAGAGAAGATTGTACCCCAAATCGAAAACTAGGCTACCTAAAAAGACCAAGCTATATAGATAGTCATCTTGGGCAACCTGGCTACCAACCATAAATATCTTCCTTCAGTCATTAGGCCAAAATAACTATCTACCTTAGTATGGCATGACTATCAACCTGTGGATCCCTTCTTCTAATCAATCGGCTATGTCAATTACTCTCAAAAGTAGTGCCCATTAGTTTCCTTTTTTTTTTTTAATCTCTCTCTCTCTCTCTCTCTCTCTCTCTCTCTCTCTCTCTCTCTCTCTCTCTCTCTCTCTCTCTCTCTCTGATAATTAAACCTTAGCTCTTTGCACATCTACATTATTATGCCAAAAAGTCGCTAAACCTGTCTCATTCGCTTGTAGATTGGACTATCACCCAGCCACATGTCCCCTTAATCAACTTGAGTCGGCAAGTCTATCGCTTGTTTTTAAGTTAATTTCACATCAAATACAATACTCTCATGCTCTAAAAATATTCCTCCACTGGGCTACCTAAGAAGACCGAGCTATATAGACAGTTATCTTGGGCGACTTGGCTACCAACCATAAATATCTTCCTTCAGTCATTAGGCCAAAATAACCACCTACCTCAGTATGGCATGACCATCGACCTATGAATCCCTTCTTCTAATCAATCGGCCATGATAGTCACTCTTAAAAGTAGTGCCCATTAGGTTTTTATTTTATTTATTTATTTATTTTTAAATTAAACCCTAGCTCCTTGCATATCTACATTATTATGACAAAAAGTCGCTAAACCTGTCTCATTCACTTGTAGATTGGACTATTACCCTGCCACGTCTCCTTAATCAACTTGAGTCGGCAAGTCTATTGCTTGTTTTTAAGTTAATTTCACATCAAACTCAACACTCTCATGCTCTAAAAATATTCCTCCATTTTGCAAATTAAGGTACGTAACTTCACATGCTGAGACTGTCATTTTTATTTCTTTTATTCTCCCACTGGTTTATTGGCTTAATCATCAAAGCTTCCATGAACAATCCTCGAGTTGGTCAGGAACAAACTGAGATTTATTTTTCTCAACTTGGTACTCGTCATGTTTCAAAGATTCACCATGATGGGCCCTGTTGAAGCCCTTGTTGCGATTCCATCTATGTTCCTTGGTGTAAGGGGTGTTTGCTAAACAATATAACTTGTTTACTTATTGATGGTGAATTAACAGTCAAATGGTTTATAGACCGATTAGATACCTGCAAGAGTAAAAAGGGACTTGGAGTAGCATCAGCCTAATAGCTCCGATGCCTAAGTCAAAGGAGGCTTTTGGGTGGGCAAAATTTCCTAGTGAGAATGGAAATGTGTAGTACATGTCCCAAATTTTGATTTCCAATATATATAGACTCATGTGCGGTATGGTTTCCTTCATTCCAGCCATTTTTTTTAATACTATTATTATGAGGGGCGTGACAACCTTAATTACAAGTAAGGTTATGGGGACATAACCGTAGACCCTCATAAACAAATATCAGTCTTCAGATATTGTGCTCAGCTATTTGGGCTTGAGGTTGCCACATATGGTCAAGCTCGTCTCTTATGCTCAAGTTGTTATGCTTGAGCTCTCGGTCGTCATTACTTATCTAATTGTCCCTTGGCCATGGTGAAAGCATAGGATTGTTATGGTCAGGCTTGCATTGGGTTGTCCTGACCCCTATGTGTTCTAAATGATTTGATATCACTTGAAATTTTTCCTACTCTATGCGATTCATATATCCAACGGAATTAACAAATTAATTCAACTAGTTAATTAGGAATTCCATCCACAAGATATATCAATCACAAATTTGAACAAACAATAATAAATTAAGCAGAAAAATCACACAAATTTAGTGACGAATGGAACACCAATAAAGAACATTTTCAATGGAAAAACTACTCTTGAGACCCATTCTTGTAAAGATTCTAGGGAATAGCAATTACGACAATATATGTACAAATCTTTGTACCATTAGACTCTTTATAGTCACATTTACAAATGCTTTGCTTGCTTTCTTGCCTCAATAGTCGCAGAATATTTGGAATCTTCCTAAGTGATTTTTTTCCACAAAATTCTGATTCCCATGAACTAAAATCTCTTACACATCAGGGAATATCCTTAAAGATGTTTTACAATGAACCCACTAAAAAAGATCTTTTACAAAAGTCTGGGAGGTCCGTGGCCCAAAAGAAAAAAAGAAAAAAGAACAATGACTTTTTTGGTGCAAGTTCTAAGTAAGGACGAAACCAAGAGTCCTGTAGCTCATGGTCTATTATTAAAACTCTACAGTAAAAAGTTACTGGTTCTGTTCATTGTATCATTTTCAAGTTTCACATGTAGTACAACCTACTTAGATCGAGTGTATTATCTTAAAATCTGCAGATGGTGTTAATAAAAATGCATGAACTCGTGTACTCACTACATTATCTTTAGATAAATTCAAGATGATCTATTGGATGATGAGAGTATGAAATTATTTCCTTTTCTTTTCTGTGTTCTCTTTTTTCTTTGTGTATTTTAACTTTTTAAGTTTCTAACATTTTGCTTAATACGTTAAAAGTGCCTACACACACGCCGGGTCTTTATCAGGAAAGATCTTTCAGAAGAAAAAAAAATGATTATAAATCTCTTGTATATATTTGATATTTCTACCTTTGCGGCCACTTTATATCTCTTCTTGCTTCCCCTTCCAAAGGGAGAAAAGAGAGAAGAAAAATACGCTCGGACCGACCAAGTAGCCACGCAAGGTTCTTTGTATCATACAATTTTTGAAAATGACGCTTTCAAATGTGAGTACTAATCTTTGGCAAAACCCCATAATATCAATATTGATATTCATTCAACAACAATGTATCACAAACTTATGAGACTCATATGATGAAATGCCACGTTAGAAAATTAAGCAAGATGTATATAAGTACTAGTCATGTGGGGGCTTTACTTGTACTAGTCATGGATGGTGATTATAACTTCTTGAAAATTTGAGCAAGCAATTATGTGAAACGCAGTTTTTGTAAACATTGTATGTTCAAAACCACAAATAGTTTAGCTAGCTAGGCTAACTTCCTTTTCCTAATATGCGTTGGCTCTTTTGCTGGTAAATCTGCAGCACTGCAGACCCTTTTGAATTAGTAGTCAAGGTTGTATTTGTTAATGCTAGTGGGAATAAAAGTGTAGAACCTTTTTGACAAAATATTTGTATACTGATAAAGGAGGTGGGTTGTTATTGGGTACTGAACCCACCCCTCTATGGGAGAGAAAATATATTCGCAGGATACCTAATAATTTTTCTAAAGGGATTTTTAAGAGAAAGAAAGGGTTTTTAACTTTTTATTTGTTGTTGCCTGTTGGTATTATGGTAGGGGTTGAGAGGGTCTTTTCATGGATAGGGAGGGAGAGAGGAAACTGTGGATGAAATAACATGTGAGAGTGAGTGGAAGTAGAGAAGGGTACCAAGAAAATGTTGTGGTGTGTGTGGGGGTTATGATAGTTTTTTCTCTTTTTGCAGGGAAGGGTGGTCTGAGTGGACATAAGCATATCTATTGGAATTTGATTTGGCAGGATTTGAGGGGCTTTATCATTTTTTTTTCATTCTTTCAACTGCCTAGACATGTTTTGACATGGATGGAAGTTTTGATGTACCCCCACCACTCATTGCTCTTTGGACTTCCACATCCTATAAGCAAAGCACCCCTCGCCCCTTCTCCCTTTCTTTCTTTCTGTCTTTCTTTCTGTGGTCTTCTTTTTGTGGCCTTTGGACTTTACTATGGATGACAAGCATGTGCACACACACAAATAAGTAATAAGTAATAAACGAGTTATTCTAGAACCACAATTTTTATCATATTCTTTTTCACGTGCCAACAATCACATTAGTCACCACAACTTGATGAATTGGTTTGACTATAACTAGTAGACAATCACTTACAATATATCTATTACTTCTCCAACAATTATAGTCAACCATTTTAGAGTTGTGCAAAATTATGTTTGGTAGGTTAAGAATGTATTGACACCTTAGGTAAATTAACTAATTAATTAGTCAAGTGAATTAATTAAATCAATTTAACATACAATACGTGTGGTAGTACAAACAAATCACCAAATAACTAAATACAGTGAAAAATAAATTTGACACGGGTGATTTATTTATGAATGAAGAAAACTATTGAGGCAAAACCTTACTGGGTGAATTTAAAGTCACCACTCTCGATAATCCACTATTATAAAAAACAAGCAGTAACAAGTAAATGAATTACAGTACCTTATACCAACATACAATTGAACTCTTATTCTAATACATAATTGGACTTGTAATGTAGTGACAATCTCTCCTTTCAGTGCATGACTCTCAATACGTGACTAATCAATCAATGCACGGATCTAAGTACAAGACTAACACACCAACTTGAGAAAAATGTTGGCCGTAAAGTTTTTTACTTCATCCACACGATGGAGATCAAGAAACTCCTTGGTTACAAAACTCTTGGCGTACAAATGCAATAACTTCTTCAAGAGAAAGATGAACTAGCATAAATTTTCTCCAGTCACAATTTGAGTGAATAATCACTTTGCATCAAATTGCATCACCTTAGACAGCTTTGAAAATAATCTTTATATATGTCTAGGATTGTGAGAAAAGAAACCCTATACAAAAAACTTAGATATGTGTGAAAAACAAATATGGAAATCTGAATTTTGTAATCCTTGATAGACATAGTTGTTGAGCTATCAGTTGAGTTTTAAATATTAAATCTTGATAGATGCAGCTGTCGAGATATTTGTAGAAATTTAATGAACAACACTTCTTTACTTGATTCTTGGACAGATTTGCATGGCTTCAATACTTGAACTTGAATTCTTATTCCTTGAAGTATTAAACACATCCTACCTTTACCTAATTATAAGTAAAATGCATTTTGTCAAAGGATTAGCCAATTCTATATGACATATGTTCATAATATGTTCCACATATATCCTAACAATGTCCTTAGATTTTCTCAAATATAATACTTGTAATAACTATAAACTATAAAATTAATGACTATGGTATATTGCTCTTTCCGTTAATTACATTGTCTGGGAAGGAAAAGGAATGCAATTTCAATGGCAGCAGAGATGTACTTCTGTCATGATTTTGAAGTTAACATAAACTCCTTTTAATTAGGCCAATGATAAAGAGCATTTATGACTAATTCGGTATTCCCACTGCCCTGAAGCTAATTCAGCTCAATGATGCTTACTTAATTAAATGAGCAAATCATGTTTTCCTTGACAGTGACAATATAAAGAATAGGATAAGCATGTCACTTTGTTTAATATTCCTTTTAAGGGAAATGTGTAAGAGTAAGGCTTTTAACACAATAATTTCTATAACTTTGGCCACAACTCACCTCCGTGGCAGGTTTATTTAAGTGGTGGAAATAAATGGTGGATCCTTGTGGGTCTATAATTTTAGAATAATGATAGAGATATAAACTATTTTACAAAAAATTTACAATCTGCTGATATAGTGAGTGATTATTGATAAATAAAAAAGTCATACTAATGGTGGATTTAGATGAAAACCAAAAAGTGGTTGGCTATACCAACACTTCGTAAAAATATTGTAAAATAGTTTATAACTATAGCATTACTTATAATTTTATCATTTACAAGTTGACATGTGAACAAGTTGTGACAAAGTTGTAAAATGGCCGTGGTACTTCAGCAAGGTCTAGTTACTCATCACTTGATACACACATAGTACACATACTCCCTCAAAACAAGATAAATCCTTTGTATTTGAGGAGTGTGTGTACTATTTGTGCAAGTGTGTGTTTCCTTTAATTTCTTAAAGAGGGAAGTTTTGGTCAAGTGCACTACCTATGCATGAGCTCCAAATTTCTTTGAGTGTATGCTAGTCAAAGTACTTAATTAAAACACGCACACCCGTTGCTGTAAATAAAGTAGGCGCTATAAGATATATAAAGTATTGATGATGAATGAGCACAATTTAGCTAGGGTTGTTTGGTAAGTTGAGTTTGGTACTCTAGTTTATTATAAGAAATCTTTTGCTTCATTTGCAGGATAAAGTAAAACATGAATGAATATTTTTTATGGTTTGATTATTTCTTGGGGTTGTTAAGATGAATCTGAGAAGGACAAAAGAGGAGGATAAGACCTATAAATAAAGTCTCAACCTGTCCCAAAAAATAAAAATTAGTGAATCAACTATCAAAGAAATTAATGCCCCAAGACATTTACTTTTATACATAATGGCATAATGCACCATCAAATACAAAATAGAATATTACGCTAGGGCACGAACATGAGTATGATATGCAATATAAATAATTTTTGAAGAATAATAACATGATACGAGCATACAATAGATAGGATACAATTACAACATAGATACAACATGGTACGACAATATCCTAATAAACGAAGTGTTCATGCATCTTAACTCTCATAGAAGGTGAAAGACGAAAATACCTTTTATGTATACCAGTTGATCTGACACTGAAGCTCTTTCTTCTCTTCTTTATTCATCACAAAGAAGTTTGTTGTAATTAATTTCCTCATTTTATCTTTTCAGCCCATTGACCTTACCCTTGCTCTATAGTTTATATATCAGAACTTTGGTCTAGAGGTCATTAACACAAAGTCATACTGTCGTAGATAAAGTAGCAAGGCCTGGTTCTCACAACACCCACCCCCCCCCCCCCCCCCCCCCCCCCCCCCCAAAAAAAAAAAAAAAAAAAAAAGGGAAAGAAAGAAAGACCTGACAAAATCAGACCTCAATTGGTTAACCACCCCGAAAAAGGGTTAGAGTAATGGAAAAAGCAATATGTTTTTTTTTTGACAGAAAAAGATAGGAGTATAATCCGACCTATCTTTTACCCATATCCGATTCTAACTTATCTCGATTGGGTCATATATGCCTAGTCTTGATCCAACCTGTTTGTCAAGTCCCAAGGTAACATTTAACCATTTAAATTTAAATTTTCAATTTCTGTTTGAATGCTAAATTTATATTCCATTTTCTACATTATAAATGAAAATAGTTATAATTATACTATTGATCAACTGAACTTTCCATTTTCAAATATAAATATTTCTAGTATCCATAATATTGAGTAGGTTTTATTTATTTATTTATTTACATAGTTTACCAAGATAGAGCCTAGTGGCTCGAGGGTATTTTCAGGTTCGTTTCAAGGGAAGAACTTAAGTTTGAATCCCTCTGTCCCACTTGTTGTAACAAAACCAACTTTCTTTCATGTTTGATATATGATAGTTGCACTTATTTTCGCTTTCTCTCTTGTAGAATCAGTATACTTATTGGGCTATTAAATTAATTATCAGACTATAAAGTTAAAGATTTATATATTATTTAACTTTTATTAATGAATGTTTTATTTTTCATTTTTATATAGGTAGATGGTAGGGGAAGAGTGGTGGGACTCAAACAAGAAACTTGAAACATCACAAAAAATACCATTATCACTGAGGGTCTATTTGTGACTCATTTATTTTGTTGAAACTAAATTTTTTTTGCTGAAAGTACTATAAATAAAGGTAAAAATTAGATGAAATAGTACAGTGAGACTCATAAATAATACTAAAAAGTGCGGTGAAATCCATGAATAATACCAAAAATAACCTAAATAGTAAAATAAGTTGGCAAAAATAACCTTTGCCAAACAGAAACTAAGTTATCATCACTTGACTCATTTTCATTAGACTCATTTGTTTTTTATTCATACCCATTTTGATTCATACACGATTGCGTCATACTTGTACCCATCCTTCTTAACCAATTTGCAGGTCTAAAAGAAGCCAACGCAAATGACAATTTTGATCTTCTTAGTACGGTAATATTTTCGAACCTATTTTTTGGACGAATATTTCGAGGTTTTTCTGGTCTCAATATTTTGTTGGATATATCCCATTTTTCATTGATTTGGAGTCATAAAATGTAAAGTTAAATTTTGTCAATATGGTTTTTATTTATTTATTAATAGTAATGATTAAATAATTGGAGGAGAGGTGAGTTGAACCTAATTATTATTATTATTATTTTTTTTTTAATGTACTAATTGAGCTTCTAGGCTATTAATTATTTTGCCATCATGTTATCCTTGTCACTAAGTCTCAGCCTTTTTATCATGACAAAAATAAATTCTGTGGGTGACCATTTATATAAATTGATGTCTTAAAAGGCCTTCTATAAATAATCAATGTGAAGTTAAAAAAAAAAAAAGCTTAACTATTTTCCAAAAGGCCTTCTATATATAGGACACGTTATAATAACTAGATTCTCACTTTTTTCTTACATTTTTAATTTTTTTAAAAGTGATTTTATTTTTGTTTTAATCATCATAATATCAAGAAAAAAAAGGAAGAATTCTTATGAGTGCCATTTTATTTTATTATAAATCCCAAAGTGTCAACATCTGCTAAATACATATAAAAGAAATAACAATACCTCGTCAATTAAATTTAAAAAAAAAAAAAATTTTAAATGCATATAAAAGAAATAAAACATTTTATTAAAATAATCAAATAATCTTAGTAATTAGTAAGTCATTTCAAATTTGAATAGAGATCTACCTAAAAATACAATAAATTATCTTAAAAATTAATGATCCATACCACAAAACTATATTAATTTCGTAATTGATAATACATGTATATAATGAGTCACTTGAGATCTTGACATAAACATAATATATAGTGTGCAAACTTTACCATAATAAAATACAAAATGATAATAGATGATTATTCAAAATAATTATATATATATATATATATATATATATAAGTTTGACCCTGTATTCCTTGCTTTATTTGTGCTTCATTATTGAACCTATCTTCTACTTGCTATCAGAGGGAGGTGATAGATATTACTTTTAGCCTCCAGTACCAGTAGATTTGATAGTAGTATATTTTGTCGGTATTCTATATTATATATATAATATATGGAACCGGCAAAGATACACATTAATAATCAATTTTATAAAATTATTTATAAAAATTTAAAAAACCTGTAAAAAAAAAATCACTTTTTTGTTTTTCTATAATTTTTTTTTAAAAAAAATATATAGTTTACTAAGACATGCGTTAGTGAACCCCATAATATATTAACACATAGACCTTTTTGGTGATGACATAAATTAACATGCAATCTACATACAGACAACATTTGAATTACTGTGTGCATAGAGTGAAGTAGACAACAACACTGAATATCCGTAGACTAATAGCATTTCTATTCTCATCTTCTGGGAGAGGTATAGACTTGAATCTCCTCAACTTTTACTTAAATTTTCTTTTTCTTATTTTAAACCTATACCCTTTATTTTTTTTGCTACATTCAAATTCCTTGTCTGAAATTATTATTGTAAAACGCCAAATCCGTTCACATCCATATAATTAGAATTTGATGAAAATTGCATATTTTTGGCTTGGGGCGGCCGTGAACCTTGAACCTTGTGAAACACCTGAGACCCATATAGTCAATGATGATGCCATCGAATTATATCGTTTATGGGTAGAGGTGGACTTTGTGGAATTCCTAACGATAAACACGCTCTTATGGGATCTGACAAACATTTTTCATGGAAAAGATAAAAAAAACTGTGTTGCTATACACTTACAAAATATGTGTTTCACTACTATAAACCTTTACATATGATGTATAGAGGAATGAGAAAAACACAATGGTCAAAATGAAAGTAGTTCATCAAATAAGCATGTGTTATATATACTTTTTCTAAAAAGGGTTTTGTTTAGCGCAACTGTAAGAGTTACAGGTTTACTTTCTTAAGTGAATTAGTTTGAGTCTAGAGATGATCTATTAATTAATGGTTCTTATTAAGGGGAGTCTCAAGTATGTAAATTGTGAAATATTAGTCTCTTTTGGCATTATCGTAGAAAGCAAAGCTTTAACTGAGAGCTTTAGGTCCATTTGGTTCTGCTTGCAAGGGTGTTCAAGTACTTTAAATGCCTAAAACGTTTCTAGGAGAAGTTGACAAATGTATGGAAATTTCGCTAAATAATTTGGATTCTTGAAGCGGAAAACAACTTTAACGTTAAAGTTAAAATTTGGAGTTTTTGAGAAAAACATTCTCAATTTAATTTTCATACTTTATAAATTGTAAACTCTAAAGCTTTATTTATTATAATTTGCCGAACATTCATAACACTAAAGACCTCTTCGGTTTAAGATTTATACCGCAAAATTTTTATAAGCAAAGATCTACTTCTTACATCAATGCAAAATGGGCACTTAGTAGTAAGTCTTTTATGAAATAGAACTTTAATTAAAATACTCTTTAGTGTTTTGACTTTTTAGTGAATTACAATGCATAATGAAGTAAAGTTATTCACAAAGAATGAACAGTGATTTGTAAAGATTTTACATGAAAACTCCAAATTTCAGCATTAATCCTAAAGTTATTTCAGCTTTAGGTACATCCTTAAAACCAAGGTGGTTGATACTATACTAGTACCGGCCTATATGTACTGTACCGGTACGTACGCTAATGTTTTGTACCATTTTAAATATCGGCCATGTCAGCCATACTGGTCGATTTTGGGCATTATCGGGCGTATTGATCAATACAAATTTTTTTTTTTTTTTTGGTCTTTTGTAAGTTTTGAATTTTAGTAAGGGCAGAATGGTAACTTACTTGCATTAACTTATTAGTATTATGTTTTCTTAGTATGCAATGAACAATTAAGCTTTTTATTATTTTTTTCTTTTAATTGATGCTAAAGTTTAAAATCATGAATAATTTGTTTTAAATTAAGGTAATGTTTTATGGTAAAACTGGTACATGCACACACACACACACATATATATATATATATATATTTATAAATATAAAAAATAAAGGTAAACTCGAAACGGTACACCGGTATTGACCGGTACTGAAATATATCATTTCACTGGTCAAACTCATACAACCTCCGGTACTACATTGACTCCTTTGCTTAAAACTCTTTGATGAAATTACCAAAGGCTTGATAATTTTAGCTAAAATAGTTTTAATCCTCTTATTATAGGAGTTTTCCACTCCAAAAGCAAAATCAAACATGCTCTAAATATGTTAGCATATACTTAATTAGTTATATATATATTTATATATGTTAAAGAGTGATGCTAGAGCTAATTTTCTTGCAAATGAATTACAAATTGATATGTAAATTGGTTTGACAACTAATGTATTTGGTATCATATTAAATTAAAAAAAAATATCTAAATTACTTTCTTATTTTGAGTTTTAAAGTTGAAAAAATTAGTTTATAAGAGTTATTTAGTAAAATTTGTAGTAATTGTAACTTTAACATCACTCTATCAAAATGTCTAAAGATACTGACATACTCCCTAAATATTGAATGAGTCAAAATCTTAAACAAACATATATATTAAACAAAAGAAATTTAAACCTAAAGTTTATGAAAATGCATACACAAGTCTATATTTTATTCTCCAAATTGTGAAGAGTAGCATAATAAATTGACAAATAGAATATTTTTGCCGTAAACCATACTTCTTCACTTCCATTAAAAATTTAAAAAGTCTATATCCTAATTCATTTCTAGTACACCACCACACATTCCTTGATAAGTGTTAACTCATTAACTCGTTACTCGTTAGTACTGTACTTGTGCCCCTGAGAGAGAGAGAGAGAGAGAGAGAGGAGTCTCTCAAGACAACCTTAAGAAGATAGAATGGAATAATTTCCAAGAAACATTCCATTTAGCGTTTACTAGTTGACCACAACACAACTATACCGTGTATGAACTGTGAAGCACAAAAAGACACCTTTACTACATACCAACAGTTGGGTGTGGACAACATGCATCAAATCTAGCTATTTACAACAAGGGGAAGAAAAAAAAGGCAAAACCTTCTCTTGGTAGTATATGAAAATAATGGAAGAAGAAAGAGGAGCTCCAAATTACGAGCTGCAAGTATCATTTTCAGCCACTCCACAAGCGATCCACGACATGGGGTTTGTACAATTTGAAGATAACCAGGTCCTAAGCTTCTTAGCTCCCTCACAATCTTCTCAGATGTCTCAGCCACTCAGCGGCAGTGGCGCCACAACAAACACCACCACCACCGCCACCACAGGTGGCACATCAAACACTAACCCCACCACCATGGGGTTTAGTCATAACGACCTTGTCACCAGACCTTCTTGGAATAACGACCAGGTGGTTATTAGAGTGCTGTTTAAGAAAAAGGGTGAAGCAAAATTAAATCTTGACAATTTTATATTTCATATCATGCTTTTTGGCATTGTTTTTTAATGAGGGATTCGATTATTTTATGCTTCTTTTTGTAGTTTTGTCATTTGAGGTTTCTATTTATAAATAATTGGTGCTTGATGTTTTTGTACTCTAATTTTCTTATGGAAAAATTTAGGTGGGAACGATGGATCCCAAGGCTGTCAATGATGAAAGCGGTACCGGTAATGCTAGCGATGGCAACAATTCATGGTATCTTTCTCTAACTTCATTTTCTTTTTCTTTATATGGGTATTAGATCTCTCCCTCCCTCTCTCTCTCTCTCTCTCTCTCTCTCCCCCTCTCTCTCTCTCTCTCATATTTCAATACCCAAATAACAAACATGCACGTATAAGAGAACTGGAGGAAATTATTAATCTTCTCCACAGAATCTAAGGAGATCTAGCCATATATGGAAGAGTTGCTTCTGTTCTTTGCAATATGCTTTCTGAGCAGCATGTCATTATATTCTCTCTTTCTCTCTCCTCTCGTGGATGTGAGGGAGCAAGTACTACAACACATAAAAGTCTTGATACACATTGATATCCAAATCCTCAAGTCCATCAGTGGATTTTACCTTTATATATTCTTCCTCCTCTCTCTCTTTGGTTATATTGTCTCTAATAAAAACTAAAAGAAAGATATAGAAGTATATATATATATATATATATATATATGGCCAATTTTGAGAACTTGGAATTTGGCAGGTGGAGGAGCTCAACCTCAGATAAAAGCAAGGTGAAGGTGAGAAGGAAGCTTAGAGAGCCAAGGTTCTGTTTCCAAACAAGGAGTGATGTTGATGTCCTTGATGATGGTTACAAATGGAGGAAATATGGCCAGAAAGTTGTCAAAAATAGCCTTCATCCAAGGTAATATATACATCCTTCTTAATTTCCACTGTTTTCATTTTCACATACATTTGTGTATGAGAAATCATTAGGTTATTTTGTGTTAATTAGCGGCATGTTTAATATTTTGGCTTTTTGCACTTAACATGCATTCGAATTATATCAAGATTTTAAGAGCCATATGAGCAAAACAGAGATGCTTTCTTACAAGATAATGTGGATAACGTGTAAACGCCATAACAGCAATATAATGAATGTTTGTTTCTAGATAGTGAATGACATGGAAAAGTTAAAACAACTTAGAATATTCAACTAATATTTGGAAAATTAAATACAAATCATTAAAAATTATTTCAATTTGTTTAATCTACTTGGTTATATTTGAAGTAGAGAATGGTTTCTATTAAATTAATCATCATTTGCTTGTAAGACATGCTTCGGTATTATGGTAATAGCATTAACGCAGGTTCAATATATATCTACTTTTTTCTTTTTTTTTTCCTTTTTCTGAATACAGGAAGTCATTAAGGTATTTGAATTGAGGTTTTATTTTTGGATTACATAAAAAACATATAGGTTGTCTAAAATACAAAAAAAGACAGTGATGAATTAATTCAATATTCAAACCTAAATGGAGATAATATCTCACCTACCCTAATTAAATTCTACAATTTCTATCACGCCAACCAAATCTGCTCTAATTGAAATATGATGCATTGACTATACTCTGACCTTTTGAAAGTATTGTATGTACATTTTCTATCAATGGCTACCGACAATATATATCCCAATAAAAAAATGACTGGTGGCATTTGCTCTCAGTGTTGAATAAACATTGAGGTTTTTATTGTTTTAAAAAAATGAATAACAAAACAAGAGATAATTAAATAGAAGATAGGCGATATTGATTAGGTATATAATCCTAGCTGAATAAGCAAACTTATAATTTTTCAGAGTATCAACAACTTAGTTCATCTGACTCCTACTCATGTTCAAGCATGAATAGGAATGAGGAGTGTTGTTTTCAATTTGTTGATGCATAACTTTACATCTTAGAATTTGTTTACACAAGCAACACAATATAACAATTTCATATGCATCTGAAATGTTGGCCCTTCTGTAACTTAATGGCATCTTTGGTGTGGCATTGGTTCAACCTATACAAGGTAGGGGAGAGATTTAACTGGGAAAAAGCTACCCTAAAGATCATTTCTTATATATCACCACGAACTTACTTACAAAGATATATCTTATAATATCAACCATTCATCTATTCCTTCTAAGATATGATGACTAGAACTACTGTGTGGTTTTCATGGAACAAGGTAATGTATAGGTCAGTGGATATGTACATGACGAATGTACCCTCATATATCTATTTTATTTGATATTTTAGATAAATATATATATATATATATATATATATGGAATTTCATCTCTTATGTGACTCAATGATTGAAAACTGACAAACTTTCATATCATACTGCTTTTGTATTTATCTGTTAGGAACTTTTCAAAATAAATATGCACCTGTTAGGAACTTTGTCACTTGTGTTTTGTCTTAGTTTAATGGTTTAAATAACATATTAAACTTAAGGATGCTCATGTGCATGTTGTAACATATTAAATCGGGATATGGAAAGTATTGAAATTGTTTACGTAGGGTATTGAATTTTAACTCCATTGATTTCAAACCTTAAGACTTCTCGCTTATTTTTTGGAAACGGACTTTAGAATACTTTTGTGTGCCTGCTTTGTCTGATTTTGTTGATTTTTCGTTCTGCTGATCTTTTTGGCCATTTGAACCTTACATCCGGGATCTTAGTGGCAACAGTTTCGATCACGGTCTTGTTTGTGACCATTTAAACCCTAAATCATGGAATATTTTTTTTTTCCTTATAAATATTATAGAGATTGAATCTATGGAGATGTTAGAGTAATTATTGGTTCAAAACATTCAATAAAGTTCAAAAATAATAATTTTTTTTCTATATTGACAAAATGACAACACTATTAAGTGTGTAAATTAAATTGGTAATTTTGTGCAAAGGAAGAGTTGAGCCATCAGAAAATGCGTAGAAGAATTGTAATGTTGGCCCTGTTTTATAATGAGTTTCTATAACGATTAATGATGATCTGCATTAAAATTACCACTGAGTTACTAGCTAAATTGAAATAAAAAAAGTATTTGTGAAAGGATTAGAATTTAGGAGTTTAAAGAACATACATAATTACTTTTCTAATATATATACACATTTTATCATATCATGTCATCAATTTACTTATTTATTTATTTATTATTATTATTATTTTTGAGAAACAAACTCACACAGGAAAGATGAGATAAGATTTTGATACAAAAACGTATTATAAACTCTACTCAAAAGTTATAGTAATTTTTAAGAGATGGTGGTATCATGCCATCAATTTAGAAGGAACATTTTAATAGCTTTCTTTTTAACTTCTCAAATCGAAATGATGAACAATAATAGAAATATTATTAAGGAATGCAAGGTTCAAAATGATGAACAATGCGTCTATGCTTTCCATGGGACAAGCTAGGGCTTTGAAAAGGTTATTGTTTGGTTACTCCTTGCTTTCTGAATAAATATGAAGTAATTATCTTGGAGTTTTAGGTATGACTTATCTTCGTGGAACCTAGCAAAATTTGTAATCTTTTTGAAAGCATGAAAGTAAAATTGCTTCTAAATAGTAAAGAAAATTATGCCCTAGCAAATTAGCTAAATACTAACTATCCATGGTTTCAAAAAAGCATATGAAACTCTGTTCCTAATCTTCCCATATAATACGTGCCAGAGAATCCTTAGATAGACAGAGTTTCAAACAGGAGAAACAATGAGAATTTCAAACGAGAGAATAGTAATTAGGATGAACATTCATAAAGAGATAGCTTAATAACAACATTCCCTGGTAAAACTTGTAAAGTTATACAAAAATAAACAGGCAACATAACATAGAATAGCTTGGATATGCAAGAGAAAATAGTTAATATGACAATTAATTCCATGATTAGAAGGTGCATGGTATTGATTTAACTGGAAGGATAACTTATTTCCAATTTAAGAGTTCAAGAATTTAAAATTGTAATGTTGAAAGCGATACCCTGTGAAATGAAATACTTTTTATAATATTTAGCCAATGTAGTCCTCAATAAATTTAATTAAAAAAAAAAGAAAGAAAAAAGGAATGAACTACTGTCTAAAGAAAGTTGTCTGTTATTGACCAAGCTTAATATGCACTAAATACTGAAGGCTGGACCCTTGAACGATGTATGGCAGTAATCTTATAAACAAGGAAATACTATCATAGATTTTTTTTTTTTTGGATTGGGGGGAGTAAGGTGTAAATTTAGGTAAAGTATGAATTTATTTTTGTAAGTTCAGAACAAAAAGACCTTGACCTGTTGTTCAATTGAGAGTTAATAGTTTCTAAGTAATGATCCCATTCAATTGCTTAATAAGAACTTCAAAAGTGCCTGTTTTTGTGAAATGAATATTATGAGTGAATTAGTGAAATAATAAACTTTGAAAGTGTAATTATTCCGTGATAACTCCCTATCATATGTAATAAATATCTTAAAATCAACATGGCCAGTTTCAGCTAGCCTCTCAGGTAGGTTCATCAGGGAAATTATTTCTTACTTTAAGATTAACGCAATGGTTTAGAGTGTAAAGAAGTGCCCTAAATTTTTCTTTTTGGTTGAGTAAGAAATAGAGTACTGCTTCTGGGTATCAACTAAATATTCAGCAAAGAAATGTATGATAGATTTGTAAGTATTTAACATGAAAATAGACTATGGTAAAAAAATTGACGTAAAATATATCTTTTTGCATCGGAATAGACGATGATGCAAGCTTAATTAAATGACCATTCGAGATGTATATTGTCGGGAACTGTGGTGCTTACCCTAAAAAATATTTTGCTAGAATGTCAAGAATAACCAAGACTAAGGTCTAAGAAATTTATAAATTTGACAACATTACAAACAAAAATGAGATTTTGAACATTGGTAGGCTGGAATCTTTTTTTTTTTTTTCTTTTTTTTTTCTTTTTTTTTTTAACTAGAACATTAATTTGAAATGAAAGGGAGATTATATATAATAGATTTTCTTTCTAGTATTTGAGAAACTAAAATGTGCTGAAAAAGAAAGTTAGAAAGTGACCAGTTTTAAGATAAGCGCTATACAGTACTAAGGTAAGAAATTACTATGCATGCATGAGGCTGAGATGTCAAATGCATAGGTTGGAGCATTGGAGGACAACCTGAGACAAATCCTACTATAAATTTGGTCACGTATTAGAGACCTCATTGATATATATATATATATATATATATATATTTCGATTGAGCTAAATACATAGCCAAATGGCACTCACAGGCACTAGCCATTTTGGCTTTGAGATTTTTTTTTTTTTTTTTTTTCTTTTACTAAAGATCATTTCAGCTTGGAGATGAAGATGCATATCCCTAGCAGCTTTCTTTGTTTTTTAGATATAGTATATAATAACTTATATTATTATTACAATTAATGATTATATTGTTTGTATAAAAGGGATCTTGGATTTTCTAAAACTTCTCACTATATTTGATCTAGGTAATATAAATGTAAAATAACTTCATATTTTTATGACAAACGAGAAGATGATAGAATTACTTATACATTTTCTTTTATTTTTTAGCGTGCCCACGCATACACTCGTTTTCTTTTTCTTGTTCATGATCAGTAAATATTTGTTTGGTAGTAGATTAAAGAGAAAATTTTACCATCATTGTCATGAATCATTTGAAGTGCTATAGCACCAAGTCGATAATTCTCAAATATTTGCCTTTTTCTTTCAAAAGTGACAATATTGAAGGTAATTTCTTGGTTAATTTGGCTAATCGCAGAAGTTATTACCGATGTACCCATAATAACTGTCGGGTGAAGAAGAGGGTTGAACGATTATCAGAGGATTGTCGAATGGTGATAACAACATACGAAGGTAGACATAACCACTCTCCATGTGATGACTCGAACTCATCTGAGCATGAATGCTTTACCTCTTTCTAAATGGCTCAATCTCAGAGAACCATAATGTTGATGTAATGAATATAATGTATTAGCTTGTGATGATATTTTGCCAATATGATTTTGGGGATTCACTAATATATTTATGGTTTAAAGCTCTATTATAGATTGGAAAAAAGAAGAAGAAAAAGGATCAGGGATAGTATTAGGCCTCTAGAGTCTAGAGTGCTAGATTGATATTTATATGAAAAAAAGTGCTCTTCTCTGTGATGCTATATACCTATGAAGCTCAAACTCTTCTTTAGAATGAAATGGAAACCAGCATGGACATTGCATAGAACATGCCAAATGAGTTTATGCTAAGCAATCTAACCGCTATAGTAGTAAACATTTTTTTTTTTTTTACAAGATAGAAATTTTACTCTAGCTTAATCTAAGTGTATATGTGTGTGGAGCTCCCTCCAAGAGACTTAAACCCTGGCTCTTGCTTCTCACATCGCACAAGCACTTATACTTTTATAGTAACTATCGTACTAAGGATGTGCGGTAGTTGCTATAGTAGTAAACTATTCATATAGAGATACGTATTGCAAATTAATATCCAAGTTACTGTGTGTCCAACTTAAGGAAAAAAAAAAAAAAAAGAGAGAAAGAGTTATTAATTGTCCAACTATCACGCTCTCCATTTAATAACAAACAAGTCATAAATAAAGCTAGGTGATGTGTGAGAAAATATAATATTATTATTTTATGAGAATATAATGTAAAATTTTTATGTTAAATAATGTATAAGTTATTTAAAAGTATTTTACATTTGTATAAATTTTATGTAATTGAATATATAGTATATTTTACATTTAAAAATAATAGATAGTGATATATATATATATATGAAAAATGTAATTTAATAAAAGTATTTAAATTATATAATTATGATATTGTTTTATATAAATGGAGAAGATCTTATTGAAAGGATTTTTCTTTTTTAATATTCCATAATTAGTTGATTAATTTGAAAATATCCAAGAGTTAAAAATATATATATATATACACCTCCATTCCATAGAGCACATATAACATGTTTACATTAAGTTTAATTATTATATAAGTTTAGAATTGTAGATTTTTTTTTTCAAATATAAGTGTAATGCATATATTATTTAAAATTTAATTTTTAAGTTAATATTTTGAATATTTATCATTTTTATTAATTTTTAGGGTCCATATCTCAAATTTCTAATACCTATTTTATTTATATATTTTTAACCCAAAACTAAAGAATTTGGCCCAAGTAGAATAAATTTTATTACTTTTCAACCTCAAATTTAAGAAGAAAACAAAAATTATTTTTTGAGTTCAAAACTGAAAAGGAAATCTACGGAAAGAATCAATTTAAAGCTCAATTAGCTCAAAATGGACCAAATAGACCAAAATGGACCGATTAGTGCGAGTGGACTAAACTGGACCATAATAGACCGGATGGACATAATTGGACCGAAATAGACCTTAGTGGACCGAATGGACTAAGTAGAATGAAGTAGACGAAATGAACTGAATTAGACCGAAAGGCTACGCTAATGTGGCTCAAAAAGAGTGGATCAACTATAAATGTTAAGCTTCAACTTTAGATATTACAGAGATGAAGTGAATATTCGAAAAAGTTTGCCCAAACTGTCCATAAAATTTGTTGAAAAATTGGAAAATTATATGAAAGTCTATCATTTTGCTAACAGCAAATTAAAGGTATCTAAGACCAAGCATCAGTGTGACAAAAATCTTCAAAGTACTTTGCACTATCTCTATCTTTTTCTTCTTCTTCTTCTTCTTCTTCTTTTTTTTTTTTTTTTTTTTTTTTTTTTTTTTTTTTTTTTTTTTGTGTGTGTGTGTGTGCGCGCGCGCGTGCGATTGATAAACAGTTAGGGAAAGTGGGAAACATTTGATTTGACTATTTTCATGATAAGGTATTGATATATATTCTCTTAGCATATTCCGAAGTTGGATTATCTAGAGATATTCTGAAACTCTTGAAAGTGTGTTTTTAGAACTGTAGGGTCAATTTTTGTTGCCCAAGCCCAATGGATATGGGTCAAAGGCCCAACGCACCCAGAACAATGAATTTGTAGAGAGTGGGCGAAAGAGCTGGGCTGGTTATGAAGCACAGAACAGTTGGCTGGGTTACGTACAGTGATGATAACATGAACTGAAGCTTAAATAGCTCTATGAATGAATGTCCGAAGAGGCGTTTTATTAAATGAACCGTGATTACAATATTCAAAGTTACAGTAAAACTTTTCTCTCTCTTTCTCTTTTTCTTCTCCCCCTTCTATTATTAGGGATTCTTCTTCTTTATACAGCATCCCTTCCTATCATCTCCATCGTTCACTTGTTCTTCATCCACGCATCCACTCAAGTGCATGTCATGTCGTGTGTCTACTTTAGTTCTTTGTGAGTGGCGGTAGCTGAGGTTGCACTGTTCAGGGGTCTTTTCCACATAAATGCGACCAGAAAAGCTGTTGCAGCGCATTAAATGCGGTGGTACTAGCTTTTCCTTCAGATATTTTTTAGTTCTGATCATTTCCGGATCCACCCAGGATCTATCATTGCCGTTGGGACTGTTGGGAAGATTAGTCGGACCTTCCGCACGTTCATTTGATCAAGGCTCATCATAGCCGAGGAGCAAGACGTCCTCAGACCAATGGTGACCTCTTCGGACGACACTCCCCTTCTGCTTCTGGGCTTCCTGCTTTAGATAGGCCGCCCCAACCGCCTATTAATCCTCGGAAATACAATAGTCCTTAACAGGAGGTTCCGGGTTCGTTAGGTAGCTTTGGGCTTTTTTCCCCCCACAATAGCCCCTTAAAATCTTAATTTTTCCCTCACAGCCGAAGGGAAAAAATGGGATTTTGACTTGTTACGGGGTAAAAGCTTGGAAACGGACAAAAGTTCTGCCCTTTCGTTTGACCTTGTATAAAATCCCAGAGGTGGACATTTCTCCTCACTTTGCGACTTTCAAATCATCTCACAAGAACAAGCACACAAATGCTCAGAGCTCTTTCCAATCGCCGATTTTGCTTCTTCCCAAAGTCCTCAGGAATCCTTCTGCGAGTTCAGAGATCAGTCTCTAGCCCCATTCCTGTAAGTTTTCACCATCTCAATCCTTCAGTTTTCTCTTCGGCCGTCTATCTTTCAGTTTGGGCGACCATTTCCTCACTGCTACGTTATGCCTATGTTTTTCCGTTGAGTGATGGGTAAACTAGAGTATCTAGTAGACAGCCCCGCCCAGTTGGAGAAGTTCAGGGCCACATACCGCATACCTCCAAATGTGGGGGTGAAGTATTACCCTCCGGAGAAAATACTAACTGATCAGGAAATGGGGGAAGTTGTGATCCCTCTCATCGCCTTCCTAGAAGGGGGAATGACGATTCCTATGGGCCCTATCACCACTAGTTATCTTATAAACCATAGGATTACCCCTTGGCAGTGCGCCCCTAACATGTTTAGGATCTTAGGGGCCATTGAGGACCTCAACTGCCACCTAGGATTTGGGCTCACTTGGCACGACGTGGTGCACATGTATAAGTTCCACAGCCAGCAAAGGGCGGGATATTATTTGAAGTCCTGGTCCGACATTGTTAGGCTCATTTCCTACCTCCCCAAATCCAATAAAGGGATGAAGGATGACTACGTGATCATCTCGGGCGCCTGGTATGACGGTCCTCACTGTCCGATCAGAGCAGGAGAGCTAGGTGGGACCCGTTAGACTTAGGCATACTAACCATAGGCTCAGGACCTTCACTTTTTAATAGTTTTTTTTTTTTTTTATTCTTCCTGTATTACTACTTTTCGGTTTCTAACAAAGCTCTGCTGTGACTTGTAACAGATAGAAGAAATATATCTCCTCGGCTCAACCTCACTAACTTTGCCGCGCTCAACTATTTACTGCGGTCCGGGATCTTCGTAAGCGAGGACAGACAACTCCGATCGGCTCCCCTCATCCTAGGGTACAAAACGAGGTGAAAAGACCTCCAACTGGTCGGCAACGCAATAGTCCAGGGAGACGAATGTCTTAACCATATTGACATTTCGTTCAGGGGCTTTTTGGCATCGCACGACCTTCCATTAGTACCATATCCGAACCCCCGGGCTATACCCCCTCTCGTCCAGCCACTGCGGCAAGTTCCCCTTGGACCAAATGATTTGGGTTAGTTAATACTGTTACGATTCATTTAAGTGTTTAAACTTAAATCCATTCATGCCTATAGTCCTCGGACCAGATGATTTAGGTTAATTAACACTGTTACGATTCATTTAAGTGTTTAAACTTAAATTCATTCATGCCTGTAGTCCTCGGACTAGATGATTTGGGTTAGTTAACACTGTTACGATTCATTTAAGTGTTTAAACTTAAATCCATTCATGCTTGTAGTCCTCAGACTAGATGATTTAGATTAGTTAACACTGTTACGATTCATTTAAGTGTTTAAACTTAAATCCATTCATGCCTGTAGTCCTTGGACCAGATGATTTGGGTTAGTTAACACTATTTTGCGGTTCCTTTAAGTGTTTAAACTTAAATCCATTCATGTCTGTAGTCCTCGGATCAGATGATTTGGGTTAGTTAACACTGTTATGATTCATTTAAGTGTTCAAACTTAAATCCATTCATGCCTGTAGTCCCCGGACCAGATGATTTGGGTTAGTTAACACTATGTTACGATTCATTTAAGTATTTAAACTTAAATCCATTCATGCCTGTAGTCCTCGGACCAGATGATTTGGGTTAGTTAACAATGTTACGATTCATTTAAGTGTTTAAACTTAAATCTATTCATGCTTGTAGTCCTCGAACCAGATGATTTGGGTTAGTTAACACTATTTTGGGGTTCCTTTAAGTGTTTAAACTTAAATCCATTCATGTCTGTAGTCCTCGGATCAGATGATTTGGGTTAGTTAACACTGTTACGATTCATTTAAGTGTTCAAACTTAAATCCATTCATGCCTGTAGTCCTCGGACCAGATGATTTGGGTTAGTTAACACTATGTTATGATTCATTTAAGTATTTAAACTTAAATCCATTCATGCCTGTAGTCCTCGGACCAGATGATTTGGGTTAGTTAACAATGTTACGATTCATTTAAGTGTTTAAACTTAAATCCATTCATGCCTGTAGTCCTCAGACTAGATGATTTGGGTTAGTTAACACTATGTTACAATTCATTTAAGTGTTTAAACTTAAATCCATTCATGCATGCAGTCCTCGGACCAGATGATATGAGATTAGTTAGCGCTGTTACAATTGCATTGAACTTTTAAAGTTAAGTCTTTTAAGTAAACATTCTATCACAGCTCTCATACATTCTGCCCCTTTTCTAACACCAATCTTAGTCATGCAAGTTGTTAACATGATATCAGGATCACAATAAAGTTAAGGCACAGAGCTTTAATAGTAATAGTGAGTCACATTACACAGTGAAGCAAATGAATACAAAGGAAAAACTGCTTCATTTATCAGGAAAATAGCTTACAAATCTCTTACAAAAAGAAAAACACAATGAAAAGGGAGGCCTTATGTGTCTACTCTTGAGCTGAAGGAACCACAGGGTCAGCAACCTGGCCTGTCTGAATAGCAGCTCCTAGGGCTTGGCTCTGGGACTCGATAGGAGTCTTTTCTTCGTCCAACCCTTGACCTTTGTCTTTGGCCGGTTCAACTGGCAGACCAGCCTCTCGGGGTGCATCAAGGGCGGATAGGGAAGCTACACTGACTAAGCTTTGCTCCGTGGCCTGCAAAAGCTGGGGAGCAGGAGGAGAGTCAGTCTTTGGGAGCTCTCGGATGTCTGGATGGTAGTATATTCCCCCAGGTAGCCTCAGGGGAGAGTTCGAAGGGACCCCAGCAATGTCCAGTGCCTTTTGCCAGGTTACGTCGCAGTAATCGCGAGCAACCAGAGCGAATTGCTCCATAAGCTGCTTTCCAGTCTCATCCACCTTTAGCTGATATGCCGCTTTCCTCTCAGCTTCAACTGACTCCTTGGCCAGTTGAATCGCCTACTCAGCTGCTCGGGCGCCCTCCCGGGCTTTTTGGAGTTTAGCCCTGAGACCCTTCACCAGTTCCCTTTCGGTCGCCAGGTTGGTTTCTGACGCGCGCAATTGTTTACGCTACTCCTCGGCCTGGGTCTCGGTGGTTTGAAGGCTGGCCTTATGGTTGTCCCTTTCCCGGGTCACAGCCTTAAGCTGCTCGGATGTGCGAGCATAATCATCCTTCAGCAGACCAAGAGCCTTCTCCGCCTCGGATTGGGACTGGGCTACTACTTGGGCCTCGAGGGAGGACTTTCTATTCCATTCCTCAG
The DNA here is from genome assembly GCA_030445155.1 of Quercus variabilis. Lineage (NCBI taxonomy): Eukaryota > Viridiplantae > Streptophyta > Magnoliopsida > Fagales > Fagaceae > Quercus > Quercus variabilis. The sequence continues at coordinate 25,908,698 of CP129448.1, read as the reverse complement.
CCACATAGATCTGCTGAGTAATCTGCATGACCACATTTTCAGCACAAGATGAAGAAAGGAAGCAATGCAAGTTAAAAATGGAGCCTAAATTAAGAGAGCAAGTTCATTTACCATGGCCATGTCCCTCTTAAGGGATAAGAAGAGCTCCTGCTGGCTGAAGCGCCTGAAGGACTCCATATCATGAGGGAGGAGGAGTGGCTGCTGCAGGGCTTCAGCAACGTATCCCGCCCTTTCCCCATCATAATTCCTGAGGGACGTATCCCAAAGAATGGGGGCGCCATCCAACTCAAGCCTCGGGGACCATATGCGAGGCCTTGCCCCTCGACGGACCTCGGCCGCAACCATGTGGTCGTGGGTTTTAACCATATGGTCGTGGGTTCGATTCCCACAGACGGCGCCAATTGTAGGGTCAGTTTTTGTTGCCCAAGCCCAATGGATATGGGTCAAAGGCCCAACGCACCCAGAACAATGAATTTGTAGAGAGTAAGCGAAAAAACTGGGCTGGTTATGAAGCACAGAACAGTTGGCTGGGTTACGTGCAGTGATGATAACATGAACTGAACCTTAAATAGCTCTATGAGTGAATGTCCGAAGAGGCGTTTTATTGAATGAACCGTGATTATAATATTCAGAGCTACAGTAAAGCTTTTCTCTCTCTTTCTCTTTTTCTTCTCCCCCCGCTATTATCAGGGACCCTTCTTCTTTATATAGCATCCCTTCCTATCATCTCCATTGTCCACTTGTTCTTCATCCACGCATCCACTCAAGTGCATGTCATGTTGTGTGTCTACTTTAGTTCTTTGTGAGTAGCGATAGCTGAGGTTGTACTGTTCAGGGGTCTTCTCCACATAAATGCGGCCAGAAAAGCTGTTGCAACGCATTAAATGCGATGGTACCAGCTTTTTCTTTAGATATTTTTTAGTTTTGATCATTTCCGGATCCACCCAGGATCTATCATTGCTGTTGGGACCGTTGGGAAGATTAGTCGGACCTTCCGCACGTTCGTTTGATCAAGGCTCATCATAGTCGAGGAGCAAGACGTCCTTGGACCAATGGTGACCTCTTCGGACAACACTCCACTTCTGCTTCTGGGCTTCCTGCTTTAGATGGGCCACCCCAACTGCCTATTAATCTTCGGAAATACAATAGTCCTTAACATGGGGTTCCGGGCCCGTTAGGTAGCTTTGGGCTTTTTTCCCCCCACAAGAACATTTATGGTATGATTTGCTTTTAGTTTTAAAATGATAATTTATTTGCAATATTCCTCTATAAAACATGTTATGTGCCCAAATGCTACCTTTTCTATTAAGAAATCGCAATATTCCTCTATAAAACATGCTACCCTTTATTTGCCCAACAAAGAAAAAAAAAAAAAAACAGAATTTCAACTAAAGTTATTAACATTTAAAGTCGCAGAATATTTCTACGATACCAAACTTTTCAATAGGGTAAGAGAAATGCTATGTCTACAACATTTTTACAACAAATCACAGGTGGTTAGTTGTTATTGGTTCAAATTTGAAACTAACACTTATGATTACTTTTTTGCCCTAACAATAACAGCCAGTAACAATTTGCCACTTATGATTTGTTGTAAAAATATTGTAAAAATGTTATAGAAATATCATTTCTAAAAAAATATCAATACCTTGCCATCATTAATTCTAAATCCATTTCATCACCATGGTCTGTGCTATAGAAGTATTAACATGGGAAAACACCTCTTCTAATTAGCTTGTACAGAAAAACTTCCAACGATCCATTCGGCCCATCAACTTCAACATTCTTACTCTCTCCAATGAAAGTATCTGGCCACAACAACAATTGCATACCCCTCTTCCCTCTCTATAAACATCTCACCGTTCCTTCAAAACCCAACGAACATCCCAAGTCCAATGAAGGTCAAGTGGTTATAAGCATGTTGTTTTCTCTTTAGAAGGATAATATTGTTGGTGAGATAAAACATTAAGGAGATACTTTGAGTAGTTAATATAACATATAGAGATACACTTAACTTAATAAGTCTAAGCCCAATGAATATGAGCTTAACTATATTATATTAACTATATTATATGAGCTTAACATATAGAGATACACTTAACTCCGCACGTCCACTTTGTTTGTTCGTTTAGACCTCTTAAATCAGATTGTTTAACCTAATTAATTAACTAAGTTGATTATTAGGTTAATTATTCAGATCTATGTTAAACAAGCATATATCATACTATGCACAAATGTGAAAAAGTAAATAACATAATGATATGATGACCAAGGAAAACCGTTAAAATGAACCGATTCAAGATAAAAACTTAGGGAGGATTTGATTTAGCTATTCTCAAGGTAAAGTAAATCCACTATAAGAGAATCAAAGTTTTACAAAAGATTTTGTAAGGTTGAATTTAATCAACCATTTAATTGGCTTTATTCCATAACCAATTTGCTTGTAATTTAGCACTTAGAAACCTTGTATTTAGGTGGGAAAATTGTAAGGGTAGTGTGTGAGAAGATGTGAAGAAAAGCTCAAGAGTGTGCAAGAAAAACAGAGGCTCGCAGTTAGGACTCACGGGTGGATCGCGACTGGCAAACCGCCAAAGGCTAGCACGTGAGAGGCACACTAGGAAGCTGAAGGGTCGCGCCAGCTGTCATGCTACAGGACAAAAGTTTCAGACTGGCCAGACCGTTACGTCACGACTTGAACTCGCGACTTGGACAAGCCGCGAGACCAAGTGGCTAACTTGCCCTGTTTGGCAAAAACTGACATTTTGCATTCCCTTCTCACCTACTATATATACACCCTTATACCCATCATATTGAGAGAGCTTCCAAAGAGAATTTTGTGAGAGAAAACCCTAGAGAAAAACAAGATTGATTCATCCCCAATCTTCATCTAAAGAAACTCTACAAATTCCTCTACTCTTTTCCTCTCCATTGTCATATCCTTGAGAGATCATTTACCAAACCCTTATCTCACCACACCCACGTCTGTGAGAAGATCCATTTGGTGCTTTGGGAAGCAGTTTGGAAAGAAACCAATATACATTAGTTGATGCTATGGTTAAGTAGCGGAATCCGGCAAGCTAAAGAAGAAATAGGTTCGACGTAACCTCGTTGGAGCAAGAAGCTTGGAGGGCTTAGGTACTTGGGTAGATTAGGCTTGGAGGGTCTTCTGCTGTTCATGTATCCCAACTATATTCTTTAGTGGATTTTATCACTGCTTGGAGGGTGGCGGAGAGGTTTTACGTCGAGGACTTCGGTTTCCTCTTTGATAACACATCGTGTGTTGTCCGTGTGTTTGCATCTCTATTTCCTTTATCTTTGCCTTATATTTATTGCTGTGGATGTGTTTATATTTGGCCTAGATTGTTTATCAATTCTGTTATAAGTTTGTTATCATGTTCCGCACATTAATTGTTTGATATAAAGCTTGAATTGATATTTTTGTAATTTAGGGTCTAAACATTCAAGGGTATTTCATACCCATTTTGAACTTTCAGATTTAATCCTAAATCTATTGCTACCTCATGTAGTAACTCATTGACATGACTACATGCAAGTTCCGAATCTACAAACTCCTTCTCTTCTTAAATTTACAGCAACAAAAACACCCTTGCTTGTGACTTTGAGATCTCGCTCAAAGGTTTTGGATCACCATCAGTAATGATATTTGAATGTTCAAATAGTGTGTAAAACACCTTGAACGTTTAAACCCCCAGATTACAAATTACCAATTCAAGCTTATTATCAAACAATGTATGTGCAGAATATGAAAATAAGCTAAAATAGAATTGATAAAATAATTTAAACCAAATAAGATTATAACCATAGCAGAAATTAAATGGCAAAAATTAAGGGAAGAGATATACAAACACAAAAACAACACAACGATATGTTATTGAAGAGGAAACTGAAGTCCTCAATGTAAAACATCTCCGCCGCCCTCCAAACGGTCAATAATCTACTAGAAAATGAAGTTGGGATACATGAACAGCAAAAGACCCTCCAAGCCTAATCTACCCAGTGTACCTGAGCCCTCCAAACTTCTTGTTCCAACGAGGTTACGCCAAACCTTTGTCTTCTTTAGCTTACTGTATCCTGCTATAGCCCATAGCATCAACCAATATCAGTTAATCCCTTCCTAACTGCTTCCCAAGTACCAAATAAAATTCTCACAATTTGGGTATGGTGAGAAAAAGATTTGGCTAAATGTACCTCTCAAGGATGTAACAATAGAGAGGGTGAGAGTAGAGGAATTTAGAAAATTAAAGGATGAAGATTGTGGATGAGTCAATCTTTTTTTTTTTTTTCTAGGGTTTTTCTCTCAAAATTCTCTCTAGAAGATCTCTAATATATGTAGGTATAAGGGGTATTTAAACTGGTATGTGTTTGGAATGCGAAAGGTCAGGTCTGTTACAAACAGAGCTAGTTGGCGACTTGACCTCGCAACTAGAATGAGTTGCGAGCTAACAGAATAGCCAGACTGGAAGTTTTGTCATGTAGTGCTGTAGTTGGCGTAACTCTTCAGCTTCTTTGCATGCTTCACACGTGTGCCTCCTTTGGCGACTTACCAATTGCGAGCCAGTCGCGAGACCCTGCTTGAGTGCACACTCTTAAGCTTTTCTTCTCACTCTCTCACACACTATTCTTACATGATTCCCACATAAATACAGGATTTTTAAATGCTGAATTACAAGTAAATTGGCATGGAATAAAGCCAACAAAATGTTTGATTAAATTCAACCTTACAATCTTGTAGCAGCAACTAGGTTCTACCACCACTTGATTGTAGATCTTACTCTAGTAGATTCTTGTGTAGTTGAAAGTACAAAACATCTCAGATCTCACAAAGAGTAACACACAAGTCTTTCAAAAGTCCTCAAACGTAGCTAGGGTTTCCCTTTTATATGTGGGCAAGTTGGAATGAAACCTTAAACATTTTTACGGGCTTGGGCCTTGTATAAAACTTCTATAGAATCTAGTTTCTGCAATTTTCGATTAGTCAAACCTAATTTTTTATCTATCGAGCAAGGCAGAAAGTGACTCCCTTTATTTGCAGTCAGCTGAATTTGAAGTTTGGAACCTACACCTTTAAGCATTGCCTAACATATAGACTAGACATGTTTCGTTTTCGGTTTGCCAACACAAATAATATATGATTCTAAACATTAAAACCTAAATCTTTAGAACCTAACACATGTCTATGGGAACCTCGTTTCACATCATTATTTAGCACCATTAGCAACACTAATTTTTTTGGGTTTTTTTTTTCCCCGAAATTATTTGCGTGAGCTTTATGAGCTTTCTTTGTGCAATATACCATCCTCTCTCCAATTTCAAAAAGGGACCCATCTTTGCTCCATTTATGAAAGGGCTCAAAATACATGCACCCAATTTTTATTAGGTTGGTGGACGACAAAGGTGACGATGTTTTCAAGGTCTTTTTCCTAGCAGGGACAAAGCAAACTGAAAGGACCAACATAAACAATCTTGAAAATTGGAAAAGTCCTAATAAAGGAGTATTGTCAATGGTGCTAAGATTATAGTGTGGTGCAAGTTTCCCATGAACATGGAAGTGTAGGCCAAGTTCTCATGAATGAGCATGTGAGGTTAGCATGTGATTCTATGGATGGTGTACAAAAAGCTCATGGATGATGCACTTGTGAAAGAAAAGCTCATAAGTAAAGGTGAGCTAGTAGGACTTAGTCAAAGCTTATAGAGAGGCAAAGACTTACACGTGAGAGAGAGACAATTGGGTATACAAGTGTGAGTGAAGTCCCACATTGAATAAAAGTGATAAAAATAAGTGGTTAATATAATATAGTTAGGTCCACACTAATAGGCTTAACTGCTTAAGCCTTTTGGATTAAGTGGTGTCCCCAAGTCTTTATATCCTCAACACATGACTTTAGAATATGCACATGATAGCTCTCCTAGGGTGTGGTGTACATGACTTAAATGTGTAGTTCTAGATTGACTCTAATTTTTTAATAATTTAAGTTTTTTTTTCTTTATTTGTAAGCATGGCTATAATTCAAATAAAAATCTTGCAAGAATAAACGCCATATTTGTTTCAATGGAAAAATGAGTCAAAAGAAAACTATCTTTAGTCAACATAAGAGTTATAGTTTCTTTTTTAGAGACTATTTTGAACTACTCTGTTTGTTTCAACCTTCTAGTTTTCTAAAAATGAGTCATTTTTTAAAGAAATATTTTCTAGAAAACTGTCTCATTTTTCTATCTTTGATAGTGACTTTGAAAAAGTTTTCTAGTGTTTGCTACCTGCAATTTTTTTAAAAAAATATATATCTTGTAGAATTCAAAACATGTATAACATATATATTGTGTAAACCAATTAATGAAAACAATGTAAATTGAAAATTCAAGTATGAGTTTGGTTTTCCAACTAATATTGACAAAAGGGTTTTCATTCTAATGTTGCAATAATTTATAAAATTTAAGTTCTTGATAAGGTAGATACTATCAAATTAGTTGTCCAATATCCACAATCAAAATTTTAATATAAATTTATTATTATTATTATTATTAGAAAATGATAAAGTGACTAAGACCCTAGAGTTTAGGAGTTCAATGAACTCCAAAAAAATTGAAAATTTTAAAAAAAATTTAACAACCACTCAATCTAAATGTACCACACATATAAAGGAATAACTTTTATTTTTCTCGCCATTACAGTGTCCATTAAACTATTGTACAATTTAATCACTATAAAAAATGTGAGCTATAGCCTCGTGTTTTTAGCCGCGTTTACAAAAAACACAGTTATAGTTGACCTATAGTCGCGATTGTAAGTGTTTTTAGTTGCGTGTGTGTGTGTTTTTATTTTTTATTTTTATTATTTTTATTTTTTGGATAGGGCCTTTAGCCATGTTTAAAAAACATGGCTATAGGTCCAACCAAATAATAAATATTTTTTTAAAGGCTGAGCTATAGGTTAAGTCTATAGTCGTGTTCAAAAAACGTGGCTATAGGTTTAGCCATATAATTCTTTTTTTTTTCTTTTTTTTTTTGTTAAGGATGATCAATAACCGTGTTTTAAAAACACGGCTATAGGTAAGCTATAATTGCATTTTTAAAATGTAGCTATAGGTTAAGTCTATAGCCGCGTTCAACAAACGCAACTATAGGTCCAGCCAAATAATATATATTTTTTAAAATGATGGCCTATAGCCACATTTAAAAAACACAACTATAGCTAACCTATAGCCACATTTTAAAAATGCAGTTATAAGTTAAGTCTATAGTGGCATTCAAAAAATGTGGCTATAGGTAAAAAAAAAAAAAAAAAAAAAAAAAAAAAACTGAATGATAATTATAACCTACATCCCCACTTTCCCACCTACCCCCACTTACATCTTTTCTTTCTTTGCTCATTCTTTTTTTTATCCTTTCTTTTGCAAGTCACGCCAGGTTCTTTCTTTCTTTTTTCCTTTTCTTTCTTCCTTCTTCACTCTATCACAACTTTTTTTTTCTTTGTTTCTGTGCAGCTATTGCCTTTTTTTTTTCCCCCTTTTTTTTTTCTTCATCTCAAGCACACTGATTTGTCTATAGATCTATTTTATTTTTAGTTAATAATAAAATGGAGGAAATGCTAAAAAAATAAAAAAAAATAAAACTGAATGATAATTATAACCTGCATCCCCACTTTCCCACCTACCCCATTATTACCTACCCCTACTTTCATCTTTTCTTTCTTTGCTCATTCTTTTTTTGCTCCTTTCTTCTACAAGTCACGCCAAGTTCTTTCTTCTACAAGTCATACCAAGTTCTTTCTTTTCTTTTTTTCTTTTTCTTTCTTCCTTCTTCACTCTAGCACAACTTTTTTTTTTCCTTCATCTCAAGCACACTGATTTGTCTATAGATCTAGTTTTTTTTTTTTTTTTTTTTTTTTTTTTTTTTTTTTAATTATTATTTTTGTTATTTTATGTTTGGTCAGTAATAAAATGGAGGAAATGCTAAAAATTTTGAATGAAATGGATATTCTAGCAATATTTGTGTCTATGTCTTGATTTGGATTTGAGTTTTGATTTTAAATTTTATGGATCTATGCTTGAATTTGTGCTATTGTGTTGCTGATATTGTGCTTATGTTTAAATGGTTTGTGTTCTTAAGCTTGTTCTTTTTTGTTTCTAAGCCTGTGCTTTTGTGTTCCTTGGATGGAGTTAGTGCTAGATTTGGGTTGGTTTTGTTGAATGAGAGGAGATTCATGGGTTTGTGTTCTTGTATTTTTGAGCATGTTTTGTTTGTATTGTGAGTATGTTGTGTTTAATTTTGAATTTTCTGGGTGTGTTTGTATTGTGAGTATGTTGCGTCTGATTTTGAATTTTCTGGGTTTGTGTTTAAATTTGAATTTTTTGGGTTTCTGTTTCATTTTGATTTAGCTGGGAAAAAAAACCCAAAAAAAAAAAAAAAACCTATAGCCATGTTTCAAAAATGTAGCTATAGGAGGCTTTAATTGCTTTTTTGAAACGCAACCAAAACAGTACCTATAGTTGCAATTCTAAAATGCAGCCCAAACATAGTCTATAGTTGCATTTTTAAAAACATAGCTATAGGTCTCAGTCTATAGCTGTGTTTAAAAAAACACGGCTATAGACCTATTGGACCTATAGTCATGGTGAATAGGCTGCGCATGTAAACACAGCAATAGAAAACATAGTTATAGACCAAAAGGGGCTATAGCCGAATTTTTAGGGTCTATAATTGTGTTTTAGAAATGCGACTATAGCCCTCGTTTTAGGGTCTATGCCAATTGTAACTAATGTTCCAGGCATAGTCATCTTAATACTGAACAATCCTTGGTAATCTTACACATGCAAACAACAATCCCTATTTTTCTAAGATTCTTCCTCATTATTCATCCCTAATGTGATAGACACCATCTAGAGAGTGAACGATCATCTAGAGGGGAAAGATAGAGCAAGTGAGATCAAAGAAAGGAGCAAAGAGTGAGAGAAGACAAAGAGAAACTGAAAATGAGAATGAGAGAAAATAGATCAATCAAATGGAATTGAAGAGAAGAGAAAGAGTGTAGGCATGAGAAGAGTGATTAAGAAAAGTAGAAAAAAGAGGCAAAAGAAAGCTTATTGTGATTGCGTGCAATACAAAGATTGAGCGTGAGATTTGATTAAATTTCACAAGGAAAAAGGAGATAATTTATAAGAAGTGTTTCACACAAGGTGTGATAAGAGTTTGTTTTCCTAAGTAATTTAGTGGAAAACAATCTTTAAAAAAATAAGTTGTATATTTATAGACTATTCTGTTGATCAAATATGATTTTCCTTTGATCAAAATTTTTATTTACTACCAAATATCGAAAACCTGGAAAACTATCTATGTATAAGGCTTTCTAACTAAACAAACAGAGCGATCCTTTTTTTAAAACAACTCTATCTCATGGAAAGATAAATAAGGAAGGTAGGGAGATTTGTAACGCCCTAACCCATCATAAAAGAAAAAAAAAAGAAAAAAGAAAAAAAAAAGAGGGATTAGACTTTACAGAGTTGCACGTGCCCCCACCTACGCAATTGTTCCCCACCGCATATCCTTACAAAATATCTCCCTCACACACTTTGGCTGGTCATCTCTCTACCTCTCACTTTGCTCTCTTTTATTTTCTTTTCACACAACACTCCTTTTTCACACTCCCTTACTCTCCCATTAGTACACATGAAGGTTCAATATATGTATAAAACACCCTTGAATGTTTAGACCCCAAATTATAAAATATCAATTCAAGCTTGTAATCAAACAATTAATGTGCGGAACGTAAACATAAGCCAATCATAGAATTGATAACTAATCTATGCCAAATATAAACACATCCACAACAGTAAATATAAGACAAAGATAAAGGGAAGGAAGATGTAAATACACAGACAACACACGATGTGTTATCAAAGAGGAAACCGAAGTCCTCGGCGGAAAACCTCTCTGCCACCCCCCAAGCGGTCAAATAATCCACTAAAAAATGTAGTTGGGATACATGAATTGTAGAAGCCCTTCCAAACCTAATCTACCCAAGTACCTAAACCAGTTTCTTGCTTCAACGAGGTTACGCCAAACCTATTTCTTCTATAGCTTCCCCGATTCCGTTACTAGACCATAGCATCAACCAATGTATATTAGTTCCATCCAAATTGCTTCCCTTAACACCAAATGAACCTTCTCACAGACGTGGGTGTGGTGAGAAAAGGAGTTAGTCAATAGCCTCTCAAGGGTATGACAATAGAGAGGAAGAGAGTAGAGGAATTTGTAGAGTCTCTAAGGTAAAGATTGGGGATGAGAAAATCTTGTTTTTCTCTAGGGTTTCTCTCACAAAATTCTCTCTGGAAGCTTTCTCCATTTAGTGGGTATAAGGGTCTATATATAGTGGTGTGTGTTTGGAATATGAAGAGACAATTTTTACCAAACAGGGTTGATTGGCGGCTTGACCTCGCGGCTTGTCCAAGTCACAAGTTCAAGTCATGACGTAACGGCCTGGCTAGCCTAGGACTTTTGTCCTATAGTGCGACAGCTGGTGCGACCCTTCAGCTCCTCGTGTGTGCATCTCACATGCCTGCAGTTGGTGGCTTGCCAGTCGTGAGTCAGCCGCGAGTCCTAGTCGCGAAACTCTGCTTTCTTGCACATACTTGAACTTTTCTTCACATCTTCTCACACACTACCCTTACAATAATCCCACCTAAATACAGGATTACTAAGTGCTTAAATTACAAGCAAATTGACACGAAATAAAACCAATAAGATAATTGATAAATTTCAACCTTACAATCTTCCCCTTTGGCTATTTTGTGACAAAACTCTAAAACAAACTCTAGACTTAACACGTGAGTTAGGAACAGTTGGAAAACTCTCTCACACCTAACTCTAGAATCTGTGGAGCTTTAAAACCACAAGAACAAGTAACTCCTGAAATACAACAACACAATAAGTTCATTGTATGCAGAAAACTTATAAAGCAAATGGAACAAGCACAATGCAATCAAACACAGTGGAGTAAAGTAATAAACTATAGCAAGACCAAAACATGCAATCACTATAATCAAGTGATCACAATGCTCATTCACACTTGGAATGAACATCCGAACATTCAAGATGACAAACACAAGGCAAATCACTTGAATGACCAACACTCAACCAATGCATAATACACGAAGTATGTGCATCTAGGAAAAATCCTACACGGGCACAAGAGTGACAGTACTTAAAAATGAATGCATAACATTAGGTTAGAAGTACTGATTTAACAAAGTATAAAGGCTGCATAAAGCATGGCACAGACCACAGAGGCCTACAAGTGTGCATAATCAAACCCTTAAAGCTTACATAAGCAACATGGGTGCAAAACGTAAACAAATGTGCTGAATAACTGAATAACATCAACAATATATAAATGAATCAAGTATTGAACACAATCAAGAGTTATGCGTTTAAACCAAAACAAGATTAGGACCTATAATAACAATAGTTAATCAACAAAATATCAAAGCAACAAACAAAACATTAAGTGATAAAGAAATCTCCCCCTCAAAACAAGCACTCCCTCTCAAGAGCTAACCCAAAAATTCTCTCCCTTTTTATCGGAATGGCCAAGGGGTCACTGCTCTTGGTTAGTGTGAATGCTGTCAAACTTGGCTGAGAGTACATCCAGTTGATCCTGCATTGCTGTCATCCTTTCAGTACGCTGGTTTTGAACCTCTCTGAGTTCATCAAGCTTTTTCAGGATGATCTAAAATGCATTAGGAGGTGTAGTAGATGAAGTAGAGGCCCTGCTCCTCTTGACTCTTCTTCTTGGTGTGGAATATGGTCTTGTAGCCTCTGCTTCAGTCTCCATTAGATCACCTTCTTCTTGGACACCCTTCTCTTTTTCACCTGGAAGACGACTTTGTATAGAGTAAATTTGTTAATTGCTGATAGAGGAGGCAAATGACTGATATCCTGAGGAATTGCAACACCCTTTTCTCCGAAAATCCTCATGAGAAGGCTAGGAAAAATCAACTTGGGTCTTGAGGTGGATCTAGTCTCGTCCACTATAGTGTCAAAGATGTGAGAACTAATGTTAATAAAGGTTTTCTCCTTAAGTTCCATGAGAAAGATGGCTTTGGCATTTGTCTGTGTAGTCATCTTCCTTATAGGGTACAAATTGTACATCATTATGGTGGTCAGACACCTCATATCTTTAGGAAAATCAGAAGTGTTGAGACATCTCTTTTCTATAACCCCACAAATTCTTTTCTGGACAGTTTCTAGAGAAAGCATTCTGTCCTTGTAGTTAGTGAATTCATAATCTTCCAATCCCTTAAGCCCTAGAACCTTATCAATATCATGAGCATCTAAGGTAAGTTCATTTCTTCTCACCTAACAACTCAACTCCTCCTCCCTTATCACAGCATTTGCATAGAATTCTCTGATTAAAGGGTCACACACAGGTGGAAGGTCACTCAGCAGTTTTTCCCAACCTCTACCCTTAAAATACTATGGAATGAAAGTGTCCTTCAACTCCTTGAAATCAACAAATCTTTCCTGAATGATGGTTCCTTTTGAAAAAGAATCCCTATATCTCTCAAAGTGTTGAATAGACCTAAATAGGTTAGGGTCCATTTTCATTCTTTCGTCAAATTTCTTAGCAGTTGTCTTCTTCTTTGTAGGTGATGCAGCCATCTATAAACAAGTAGAAAAGGCCATAGCAAGACAAAGCACAATGTGGAAATTCACATACATTAGCAACAAGTTAGTTACAAAGAGAGTAACAGAGTGACCAGACGGAACACAGAATTAGCACAGTTGATAACCAAAGGATGGATATATCAAATCAAATAGGTTTAAACAGCATAAGAGCAGACAAAAGTAAAAAAATGACATTGCAAAACACATTCAGATAGATATGAGCCTATGTCAATGAACCATGACATAATGAGTATGAAGTGTGCAAGAAGGAAACTAAAAACAGGAGAACAAACAAGATCATGTGTTTTAAAATAAGAACAATGCCAACCACAAACACCACACACTCAAATAGCCTGAAAATTATAACACCACATTCAGAGATAAATATAGAAACCCCAAAACCATATGCCCAAAAGAAAATCTAACAAATATCAATGTTCAGACTAAATATTAGCAACCTGATGAACACACAAATCTCTGAAACACCTCTGCAACAAAAAATACCCTCACACAATCAATCTCAAAATTTTAGGCAAACCCATGTTTGAACATTTTATATCGCAAAATCACAGATGCAGCATTCAAAACAATAACCTAAAAAGCAAAACAGTAAGAATGAAGTAAGGGAAAGAAAACCCATACCTTTTTCTTAGTGTTTGATGAGAACATGATGCAAAAATAAGAGCTTTTTCAAAGAACCACAGAGTGTTTGAAAGAGTGATTTTGGAAAGACAATGAACAGTCACAAATTTTCGAGGGAAAAACTAAAAAACAATTTTGAAAACTGTCTTTAAAATGCAAAACACGCATTTTTCGCGACTAGATCAAGTCGCCAGTAAGTAGCCCGGGTAAACCGCGAAACATTATGAAACAGGATTCTTGAAAAAAACTTCTAAGTGTTTTTCGTGATTGGAAGATCTACCCGCGATATAGTCGCTAGAGGAGCCACGAAAATCTCTGTGTACTCCTCGCGACTGGACCTTCCACTCACGAACAAATCGCCACATTGAGCCGCAAAAACCACAAAAACTCAAATTTTTGAAAAAATTTTCTAAGTCTTTTTCGCGACTACAGCCTTGACTCGCTAGTGACCCGTAAAAACTCTCAAAGTGAGCTTTGTAACTGGACCTACCCGCGACTGAGTCGTCAAAACAGGGCAAAACTGTTTTTGAAAATTTTGACATTTTTGTAAAACAAAATACTTTCCAAAAACAAACTAAAACACTCAAAAATCTTTTTGTGTTTGACCAACAAAAATTGAGCTTGTGAAAACATATTTAATCAAGTACAATTACACAAATAAATATGGCATTCATTGAACATAGACTTGTGTGTTGTGTGTGGATATCAAAAATGAGATAGTCCTTAGTCTAATGTGAAGTTTCAATGATCAATTCAATCAAGGCATACACAACTAGCACTAGATAATGTGACATATCTCAATTATAGAAACATGCATATATGACCTCCCACAAGCACTTGATAACAATTCTTTGAAACTTTTCATTTGGCTCCATATTCAACATATTATTTGCACTTTTTGAGCAAAGAAAATCTCTTTTTGAGATAGATGCCTGAAATTTTTGATATTTCAATTGATGAGTTAGCATTTGGCTTTTTGGGCATCAAACATTTTATTTTGGTCGCTTTCCCTTTTTCCTAGTCGAATACTAGTATGTGCGATAGGCTTTTGCAGCTCTATATCTCTTTTCATTTGAAGATTTACATTTAGAGAGTTCTTTTAAGCATATAGGCATGAGTCTATGCATGTCTCAAGATCAACAAAATCATTCACTAATTATTCATGACAAGGTTGAAGATCTATTTATAATAGTCACATAGATTTCAGAATTTCTTCCACAATGATATGAGTGCATGAGAGATAAGCTAAGCTCGTTAAATGCACAAAACCATTAGTACAAAGGTACAAGGCAAAACATGCTTTGAGAAAAAACTCAACAAAGCCGATCAAACCTTTTGGATTTTTTACTTTTTATATGTTTTTGGATTTTTGACACAAAAGCAGTAAAAGATTGATAAAAAAACATAACAAAAATGTAAAAATATTTGAACCAAAGACAAACACACACACAAAATAACAACCTAAATAATAGCAAGAAGCACACAACCAAGCAGATTCACAAACATGGGAAGTATTGATGCATGAACATGTTGTAATGCTTATGCATGAGTACACTTTGTCACCCACACATCACATGCGTTTGGGGTGATATCCTTGACGAATCGGGTATGAGAGTTGGGACTGTCAAACCTTCATGTGAAGCTTTCCAGGCAATTGGTGAAGGCACCGATCATCTTCATCACGTCCATCATTCCTGGATCACGGTTTTGACTTCTTAGTGCTCACCACCCCAAGACCTCATGTCATTTCTTCTCTCTCGTGACTGAGGTGCACTTGCATTGTTGTTTGCTCTCAGCTTTTAACAATTGGGTCTAGTATGTCTTTGCAATCCGCAATAGTGACAAACATATTCCATTCTCAGACCCTGTTGTGATCTTGGAACTGATCTCCCTCTAGCTCCATATCTGGATTCTGATTGATTATGAGACTTATTTATCACCCGTTGATCAGCCACATTCTTCTTCTTCTCAGCCTTAATTTTCTTAGGACTGGACCCATCCACAGTCGTCTCCTTAGTCATTACAAACTTCACTTCTTTGGTGACCTTGGCTGACGAGCTATTTCCTCTGGTGTATCTTAAACCGGACTTGTTTAAGGCGTGTTTCTGAGATGAAATAACATCGTCCAGTTTTCTAGAGGAGACTTTATCTACCTTGGCATGAGCTTGCACTACCTTTTGCTCAAGAAACCTCACTTTTGTGTAAGTTTCTGATAGCTCACCATTAAGTGATTCAATCTCACACTTTGCCTCCTTGTATCTTACCAGCAGACTTTTGTAGTCTTTCTTAGCTCTCTTCATCTTCTTCACAGCCGCCTTTGCCACCTTTGTATATTCACCTAATTTCTCAAGAAGTAAGGCGTAATTCTTTTGAAGACTAGATGTATCTTCTTCTTTTTCAGCCTCTGATTCTTCAACAATCCAAATGAACTCCAAATTAGAATATTTGCCAAGTTCCTTCACAAGTGAACCCAAAGCATCGGATGACTCCACATGTGCAATGGTCATGAATGCAGAGTAGTTTCCTTCTCCGTCACAACTCTCTTTAGAATCAGAACTCGAAAAGTCTATATCACTTATCGTTGTGCATACGCCTTGCCTTTCCCTCTCAAGAAATTTGGACACTCCTTCTTGAGATGCCCATGACCATTGCATTCAAAACACATAATGTCTGAAGGAGATTGAAAATCCTTCCCTTCTTTCCTCGTAAGCTCTTTCCTAATAATGACAATTTCATTGAGCTTCCCATAGAATGAATCAAACGATTCATCTTCACCCATCTTGAGCTCTTCAAACTTTGTGGTAAGCATTTGGAGTTTTGTGTCCTTCACCTTCTTAGTACCTTCATATGTAGTCTCCAAAATCTCCTAAGCTTCTTTGGCTACGGTCATATGAGAGATCCTATGAAATTCATCAGGAGACACATCACAAAACATAGCACTTAAAGCTTTACTGTTAGCATTGGCTACCGCAAGAGCTGCCTTATCCTAAGTGGATTTTTCAGCCTCCGGCCTGGTCCCACCTATTTCAACTGCATCCCACACGGTGTCATCAATAGAGCATGGTAATGCCCTCATTCTAACTTTCCAGAAGGCATAATTGTTACCATAAAAAAATGGTGAAACATTTAAGGATTGAGACCTATCTATCTCAACAAGGGGTTAAGGACTACACTCAGGTATTAAAACCACAACAAGTGTAATCACTTTGATACCAATTGAAAGTTCAATATGTGTATAAAATACCCTTGAACGTTTAGACCCCAAATTATAAAATATCAATTCAAGCTTATAATCAAACAATTAATGTGCGGAACATAAACATAAGCCAATCACAGAATTAATAACTAATCTATGCCAAATATATACACATCCACAGCAGTAAATATAAGGCAAAGATAAAGGGAAGGAAGATGCAAACACACGAACAACACACGATGTGTTATCGAAGAGGAAACTGAAGTCTTCGGCGTAAAACCTTTCCGCCGCCCTCTAAGCGGTTAAATAATCCACTAAAGGATGTAGTTGGAATATATGAACAGCAAAAGATCTTCCAAGCCTAATCTACCCAAGTACCTAAGCCCTCTAAACTTCTTGCTCTAACGAGGTTGCGTCGAACCTATTTCTTCTTTAACTTCCCGAATTCTGTTACTAGACCATAGCATCAACCAATGTATATTGTTTCCATCCAAGCTACTTCCCTTAGCACCAAATGAACCTTCTCACAGACGTGGGTGTGGTGAGAAAAAGATTTGGTCAATAGCCTCTCAAGGGTATGACAATGAAGAGGAAGAGAGTAGATGAATTTATAGAGTCTCTAAGGTAAAAATTGGGGATAAGGCAATCTTGTTTTTCTCTAGGGTTTCTTTCACAAAATTCTCTCTGGAAACTCTCTCTATTTAGTGGGTATAAGGGTCTATATATAGTAGTGTGTGTTTGGAATATAAAGAGACAATTTTTGCTAAACAGGGCTGATTGGCGGCTTGACCTCGCGGCTTGTCCAAGTCATGAGTTCAAGTTGCGACGTAACGGTCTGGCCAGCCTGGGACTTTTGTCCTGTAGTGTGACAACTGGCGCGACCCTTCAGCTCCTCATGTGTGCATCTCACATGCTTGCAGTTGGCGGCTTGCCAGTCGCGAGTCAACCGCGAGTCCTAGCCGCAAAACTCTGCTTTCTTGCACATACTTGAACTTTTCTTCACATCTTCTCACACACTACCCTTACAATAATCCCACCTAAATACAAGGTTACTAAGTACTTAAATTACAAACAAATTAGCATGGAATAAAGCCAACAAGATAGTTGATAAATTTCAACCTTACAACACATACTTCACAACCAGCCCTTCCATCATTTTTCCAACAAGGTTTATTGGAAAACTCTGTAGGAAAAAGCTAAGGTTCACTCATCTCTATTATTTGAGGTAAAAGTTCCTAATCTTTTTTAGGGTACTTTTTCTTGAGGTTCTTTTAATCTAAGCTTTGATAATAATATTTACGTGATTTATGAGCCTTGGAAGTGATATCCATGTGTTTATATAAATGGGTTTGGTCTTTGTGGAATTATTTAATGAGTGCATTTATAGTTTTTACAATGGTGGCTATCTAAGTGCTGAAGATTTGGGGGTCTTGGCCTTTTAATGTGAAATAGATGATGAATATAATTTTTATTGAGTTTATTTGGAGCTAGTAAAAGATTTAAATGGTTTGTGTTGCAGGATATTGTGATTTTGGTTTCATGGGTCTCTTGACGATATTGTGTAAATCTTATGGAAGCTACTCATAAATTCTTAAGATTTTTAGTATTAGGAAGATGATATTGAATGGGTTAATTTTATAAATTGGAGCCTATGCCTTGTGAATTAATTTGTTGAGAAACTTTGGAAGTGTAATACATTATTTGTGAGGTTAAATACTAAGCTTGCCTAATTAACTGCTTAGTTAGCAATCTCTAATTCATAGCTAGATGCAATGTCAACCTTTTTGCTTATTGTGATAGGTTTGCTTGGTATTGTTTAGGTTTTAGCTAAATTCATTTGGAACTTGGAAAATTAGGCTTTTGCAGGTTGTGAGTTAAGTAGCTTTTTAATGGGATTTTTGGAAACTAAACATGTTGCATAAATGTTTTTTTTAGGTTAAACACATTTTGGAAAATTATTTGTGGAACTATGTTTTCTTAAAAAGTATTGTGTTGTGACCCTATTATATATGACTATTTATGAATAGTGCATCATATTTGGTAATGTATATGGGGAAATGCATGATTTGTTAACATGGAAAAGACTAGCATCTTTGATTAAATTCTTGAGAATGGATTTTATGCATTTATTGCATTATTTGCAAAATATAAAGATGCTTTATCTTGATCTATGTTATTTGGGAAGTTAATACAAAATCCTTTTGACAAAGAAATGAGTTGAAGGCTTTGAGAACCTTGTGAATATCTTGGGTATTCAAATATTTTATGAAACTACTTGGAAGTGAATTATGTATTTTGAATTAAAGGTAATTTGTGAGCTCTTTATGTTCTACCCATGTACTGTAACATGTAATTACCCGGTGAGTATCTAGCTAGATACTATAGTCTGTGTGAAATCGGTATCT
Source organism: Quercus variabilis (assembly GCA_030445155.1). NCBI lineage: Eukaryota > Viridiplantae > Streptophyta > Magnoliopsida > Fagales > Fagaceae > Quercus > Quercus variabilis. The sequence goes on along the minus strand of CP129448.1, from coordinate 25,889,774 downwards.
TAGTACTTGTCTTTGTGATGGTTATTGAGTTCTGCCTTTGTGACAACATATTTAATTTCGGCTATGTTAGTGATGAGTTTCGTCTTTGTGATAGCAAATTAGTTCCATCTTTGTGATGGCATTATCATGTGGCCTTGGATTTGGAATTGTATTGTTACTGCTCACAAAACATAGTATGTAGTTTCATGCGAGCATTTTGAGAAGTTTTGTGCCGTATCATTATAATCATTCTTGTCATATTATTTTTGTAAATGGTTTTGTAGAAATTATTTGGAAATTCTCAAATTATAACATCATGAAACTTGCATTTCTCCTTCCCCCATTAATTATTCTACTTACTAGGCTCTGTCTCATCCCATTCCTTTACAAATTTTTTAGACTAGGCAATGATCATTTTAAGACAGGTCTTTTTTTGTGGCTAGCAGTAGTTAGACCAACTACCGATGGAGGTTGGACTTTTGTGATGGAGATATTTGATGTACATCCTAGAGTAGGCTTGACTTATTCTTTTGTATCTAATAGTAGTTATGACTTTATTTCCATTGATGGGATAAGTTAATGATATGTAATTATATTTATTCAGATCTCCATTTATTTGTGGCCAATGGTCATTGTAATTATTGCATAGAGATCTGGCTTACTTTAGGAAAATTGTAAATGAAATTATTATGATAATTCTTGATGTTGGTACTTGACATGAATTATTTGGATTGAATTGTCAAAAATGATAAATCTACAAGTACTTTTGAGATGTTCTTCTCATGCTTTGGACCCTTTTGGGTTTGGGGCGTGACAAGATTGTTTTCCAACTCAGTTAAAGTTGCTACCAAACATAAAAATATGAGATAGTTTTATAGAAAATATTTTTTGTAAAATAACTCATTTTAAATATTAATGTAGAAACAACCAAAGTATTAAGTATGTGGTTTAAGATACGATAGGCAACAACTCTAGAAAAAGTTAGGATTATTGCGAATTAATAAACTAGACTTTTATTAACCAAAACCTTTGTAATATCAAAATCATCTTAAAAGACCAACAACATTGAAATATAAATGTTTCCATAAGAGAAATTTCAACTAAAGTATGAGCTAGTTAACTCAGTTGATTAAATTTCTTGTCATCGAACTGAACAATGAATCGGCTTCTAATTGGATATACAAAGGATGTAACCTCTCCTTTGATATTCGATCAGGAACTTCCTTCCAAGTTCTCTTCCCTACCTTATGGTTCTCCCTTCTCGCTTTCCTTTTATTAACAATTTTTGTTGAATAAGAAATTTGATTTCAAACATTGCTTATATCAAAAACTGATTGTTGCCTTGACTTAGTGATAAAGAGTAATCATCCTCGAGAAGCCCCATAGGTACTATTCTGCTATCAAATCTGGAAAAAAAAAAAATCGATATAAGTTATTATTAATATTAAGAGCTTCAAATAACTCTAGATAATTAAAACTCTAAGTACTAAGGTTATAAAATACAATACCTTCTGATTATTTTATATCCGTTTCTTTGCCATAATACATGCATAGATGCACCATTTATGTAATCACCTCTTCTACTTGGCTTGTATTGAAAAACTTCCAAAAATCTATTCGGCTTATCAATTTTAAGATTCTTAAACTTTCCAGTGAAGGGATCCCATAGTACAAGGTGCCCTTCTTTGTTTTCCATGAACAAATTACCATTCCTCCAAAATCCCAAAGGACGCCCCAAATCCATTGTAGGTCCAATGCTAAAGAGTTTGATCCAAGACTCGTTAACACCAAATTCAAGCAGCACCCATATATCAATGAATGTTGTTTGCTCTTTAGAAGGGAAGAATATCATAGCAAAGCAATGTCTTAACTCCGTAACCAGCCTCCACCACCACCACTTATGGTGGCAGTTCCCATTGTTCTCGACACGGTATTCATTTGGCACCAGTGCCGTGCGGAAAGTCTCTTTGCTCATATTGAATGCAACAATCTCGTCATTGAGGACATTGTCGCGACCACCAGCATCTGCATACCAATAAAAAACACCATCTCTATAAAGTGTCGATTTTTTTTTATTTAAAAAGCCATATGGTAGATCGACAAAAAGCTCCTTCAGAGAACCGCGGTTTAAGCTATACACCTGAACTTCCTGCTTTATCTCCTGATTTGGAAGCCATAACTCAGAAGTGAGAATTCTCACCAGCTTAAAGTCATTGGATCTAGCGTCAAAACCGAACCCAACACGGTCACTTGTGATAGACCAAATGGGATAATGGGACACAAAGCTTGTAGCCTTGACATCTAATGTGGAAGGATTCCACATGATAATGTCAAAGCCTAAGTCATAGTAAAGACAGAGAAAACCGTTGCAAGAAGCAACGATTTTGACATAAGTATAAGGTAGATATATAGGACTAGGAGTCTGAGTTGGCACGCATTCAAGGTTTTCATGAAAGAGAAATGAACAAACTTCCGTTTGAATACGGGATTTATCTATGCCCTTGAAAAGGAGGAGCTGGTTTTGGGGGGTGCTAAGAATCGAGTGGTTGATAAGATTTTTGGAGTGAAAATCTGGGTTCCCAATGAGAGAAAGCCAAGTTTTGCAAACAGTCTTGAATTGTGTGAGAGATTTTGGGGGCAACCATGACAGTATATGCACCAGCAACTCCTCAGGAAGATAGGTTGACATTGCTTTCATTCATGAATTATGATGAGCAATATTTCTAGTTTCTGTATGTGAGAAAGCTTGGTATTCCTACTTCAATTGCAAGTCCTTTTTTTTATAGGGAAGAGAGATTTCATAAAACTAGTAGCTAATTGATTTTTTACCCTCTTTCTTATTTTAGAGATTCTACCAAATAAAGACTTTCATAAAGATAAACATTAGAAATTTTTTTTTTTGAAAAAACACTTTTCCTTAATTCACAAGTCTCCTCTAAATTTTATAATTGAATAATTTCTCTTTTTATATTTGGGAAATAAGTAGATTTGACCGAATCTTTTTGATTCTTGGAATATTACATAGTAAAATTACTAAAATACCCCCCTAAGTTAACAAACTCACTGAAATGCCTCCATTTTTTAAATAACTACTCAAAAAACAAAAAATTAATTCATCTTCTTAATGAGCATTCCAAAACACATATCTAAATCTCATCCTTCATTCTTTAATTTCATTAAAACTTCTCTCTTTTTCATTTTCAATTTTTTTTTTAAATGTATATCTAGCTTGGTTTTGTTAATTTTCTGTCTTAGAACCCTCAAATAGTTCCTATGATTTTAGGTTTACTATTACCCAACAAATTACCAAAGTTCTAGAGATTTAGTCAAGGTGCATAGGAAGAATCTATATTAATAGAGTCTAGTTAACGGGTTCCCTTATGGTATTTGTTAATTAATCATTTTAATTAGAAAATTTTTTATACTACTTTTATGGAAAATATAAAAAGTTGTCAAAAAAATAATTACTTTTTTCCTTTCCTAGAAAAAGTTTCTAATAATATTTTATAAACCAATCCCCTTAGGGTATTTGTTAACATTTCCCGCATTAATATTCTTAGTAAAGGCAATGTAGACATTGAGACCATGGTATTTGCCGAAACCTATTAATTACTAGAGGGACAAATATCTACTCACTTGCCGCTCTATTGTTTCTCTTTTCTCTCTCTATATTATAGTTCATCTTTGTTTCCTAATTTTATGACCTTCAACTTTTCATGTGCTTTGAAAGACACTTCTCTTTTTGGGTAAGTGATGTGGAGTTGCCACCTTTTTTTTTTTTTAATACAAAAAAGAAAAAAAAAAAAAAACTAAATACAAAATACATGCTGAATTGTTCCATTCTCATTGATTGAATAAAAAATAATACATGTTTGATAAATTGAGTATTACATGGCTTTGGGTCCTAGTTAGAAACTAACAAATAATTACATAGCTTTTTTTCCTAGTTATAATCTACCCAAAACAAAAAAACAAAGATAAAGCCTAGGTCTACCTATCCAAAGACACTAAATTTGAAGGTTAGGTTACGAAATGGGAATGTGTTAGGCACTCATTCCACCCAGACAGAGTCTGGTCTTCTAGACTCTTGTGACCAATGTACCCATTTATTCATGACATGAATGATATGTTGTACACGTGAACAAAACTAAATCACATAAGTTTATTTATGAATGCATCCCCTTCTTTATTAAAAATTTAGATCTGTGTTGTGATAAAAATTGATTTTGGTTTAGAAAAATGAGATCTGTTTTTTATGTGTAGAAAAAATAGTTTTTGGAGAGAAAAATTTAGATCTATGTTTATTAAATAAATCAATTCTTTTGGTTTTAAAAAAAAGTATTAGATCTATTTTTTAGAACTAAAAAATTGGTTTTTTCTGAAAGAAAAATCAAATCTGTCTTATGATAATAATAAAATAAAAATCAGATTTATATATTGAAAAAAAAAAAATCAGATCTATTTTTATATGTGTAAAGAAAAATAAGAAATTTTTTTTTTTTTAAGAAGAGGATTGTATTCATGAAATAAATATATGCTACATGCACTAAACGAAACAAACACAACTATTCATGATCCCTTTTTTATTTAAAAATCTGCTATGTTAAAAAATCAGATCTACATCTAAAGAAAACGTAAACCAATTTTTTAAATAAGAAAAATTCAGATTTGTATCTAAAGAAGATACGTACCAATTTTTTATTGAGAAAAATTCAGATTTACATCTAAGGAAGATGCAAATCAATTTTTGATTTGAGAAAAAATCATATTTACATCTAATGAAGATGCAAATTGGTTTTTTTTTTTTTTTTTGAGAAAAATTCAGATCTAAATCTAATGAAGATGCAAATCAATTTTTTGATTGAGAAAAATCTAGATCTGCATATAATGAAGATGCAAATCAATTTTTTGATTAAGAAAAGATATGATAACAAGCAGATTGAAAAAAAAAAAAAAAAAAAAGATCTTAACAATAAAAGCATCATAAACATATTCTAATAAAGAAAATATTTACAACATATAATATGAGCATTGCAAAATCAAACTAAACACATATTTATTTATGCATCACAAAATTAAAAGAAATAAAAGAAGAAGTTAAAAAAAAAAAAAAAAAAAAAAAAAAAAAAAAAAAAGCTACCTTTTGCATGAACGTACTCTTTTTCTTGACGGAATATTTTAGGGTTCAAAGAAATTTATGCAATTGTCTTTGAAACCTAAAAATTCTTGCTTACAAAAATGAAATTCTTATGACTAAATCCCCTAGAATCTCTTTAACGTAAGAGAGAGAATATCAGAAAGGGGAGTTAGAAATAAAAGAAATTTGGGAGCGTGAAAAAGTGTGCTGAATTTGAGATACCAACTCTATTTATAGAGGCTGGAAGACTTGAAAAAATAGCTTAGACAATTAGAATATGAACTGGGACACATCCTTCCACTAAAAAGTCAAAAAGGATGTGTTTTAATGTCACCTAAAGACTGTTAAGCCAAAACCCTAATGTGTGCCATTCGACACTTTGAAAGTGCTGATCGGCACTTTTGGATGCCAATCGTGCTTTCGTGTTCGGGTGTGTTTTAGACTTCTTTTTTAGGTTTTCTTAAGCTGGGACTTGCACTTAGACATGTTTTTTTAATCCGTATTATAAAACTTTAACTCTTTTCTGGATAATTCAGGTCTTTTTAGCAACAATTATCTTGATCTTGATTTTTGCAATGAAAAAATTAATGCATGTAATGCAATCATAATTTTTGGGTACATCGATGGCCATTCTAATCATTCTCCTTGATTAAATCATGGGTAGAAAATCAAGTGTCTATAGAATGCCCCTCATTGACAAAGTTTGGAAAGTGAATGTCAATGTAAAACAAAGACACTAATTTTAGTGGCCAAGATTTAATTGAGGTTGAATTTTCAAAAATTTCCTAGCCCTCGAACCTAAAACTTTGGAACATGGAACTAGTGCTTTACCTTTTGAAAAAAAAAAAAGAAAAAAAAATTCTTGACCTATTTGATATCTGATGAAATTTGAAATGATTCTTGATAATTTAGGTCACTAAAAGGCTTTTCTATCTTAGTCTTGAATGTGGATGGTAACCAAGGGGTTTTTTCTACCTTAGATCTTGATAAAAGGTAACAGAAGGGCTTTTCTACCTTGGAATCGGAGCTGTGGGGACCAAGGGGCTTTTCGACCTCGATCTGAGTTATTAAAATGTTGATCAAAGGGCTTTTCTACTTCAATTTGGACTATTGAAATGGCAATCAAAAGGGCTTTTTCTACTTCGATTTGGATTGTTAAGATGGTGATCAAAGGGCTTTCTACTTTAATCTGGATTGTTGAAATATCTATCAAAGGGCTTTTCTACTTCGATCTAGACTATTGAAATGTCGATCAAAGGGCTTCTCTACTTCGATTTGAACATGCTGGAATGTCAATCAAAGGGTTTTTCTACTTTGATCTGAGTTGTTGAAATGTTGATCAAAGGGCTTTTCTATATCGATATGGACTGTTGAAATATCGATCAAAGGTACTTCGATCTGGACTTGCTAGAATGTCGATCAAAGGGCTCTTGTACTTCGATTGGACTGTTGAAATGTCGATCAAAGGGCTTCTCTACTTTGATCCTATTGTTGCTTGCAAAAAGTCAAACTTTGGGATTAGACTTTAAATGATGAAGGTTTTGGGGTCCCACTGTTTTTTTTTTTTTTTTCTAGATGTGTGATTTTCATTTGTTTGATTCGAATTTTAAATTCTTATCAATAAAATTTTGATTTTTTTAGTTCCTTGAAAAAGATTTTATTTTTGAAATTTGAAGCTTGAAATTGGAAATTGGAAATTTTGAATTTGAAACTTTGAAAATTGAAGCTTTGGAATTTTGAGACTTGAAATTTGAGATTTTGAAATTTTGCAACTTGAGATTCTGAAAATTGAAACTTGAGATTTTGAAAATTTGCAACTTGAGATTTTGAAAATTAGAATTTTAAACTTGGGAATGAAAATTTTGAATTAAAAATTTGGGACTTGAATCCTTAATCCGCTCCAAGAATTTTTTTTCCTCTTTTGGAAATTGATATAACCCTTCTCTTTTCATGATTTGATTTTTGATTTTTTAGAAGAAGAAAAAAAAATGAAAAAATGAAAAAGAAATTTGTTGTTTTTTACTCAACCTTCCTTTACTCATCTCCCTCAATATGTTTTTAGATCCTTGTGTTCTTGAGCACTTTAGCTACACTCCCATTTTTGGTGAAACCCATTTTCAAACCTATCCTTTCATTGCATCAAAATTTCCCTTTCTTCCAATGGACCCTCTTTTCTCACTTCTCATGGCAAGAAATATCATCCCTCATTTGAATGGAATGATGAAGAGGGGCTCCTTCAAGACCCCAAGACCCATGCTCCATATTCTCACATGAACATCAAGGTGAGTTTTTCTTTGGTTTCTTTGTTTGGAAAAATGTTATTTCATGCTTCATTGAAAGTTTGATGGTGAGACATTGTCATTTTGTTGTGTGATCTTGTTGGAATTTGGGGCATTGTATGATTGATCATGTTGTAATGTTGGCTTTGGAACATTTTTTAATTGTTGTATTTTTTTTTTTTTTTTTTTTTTTTTTTTTGTCATGGTGTAATTTGGACAATGTTGGTGGTCTATGGAATTTTGGTAATGTTGATAATTTGTGATGTTGTTGGATGAATTTTGGCTTGGATTTTGGGGACATGGACATGGTGAAAATTAGTGTTGTAGGCTTGGATGAATTTATTCATGATGTATGTGGGAAATTTTTTGTGGCATGTGTAAATTTTATTTCATGAATCACGGCAAACTTTTATGGGTATGAGTATGTATAAATTTGTGGGTCCAGAAAATTTTTGTGGATATGGAATAAATTTATGAGGATGAAATTTTGGCTATGGAAAAATTTTTGTTGGGTATGTGATGTTAGATCATGGAAAATTTTTGTGGTTATGACTTTGGACATCTTGGGATTTTTTGGTTGCACATGGACATTTGGGAATTTTTGTTGGTCATGGACATGTAGGAAATTTTTTTTTTTTTTTTTTTTTTTGGTTGTTGTTGTTGTTGTGATTTTGGACATGAAAATTTTTTTGTTGTTGGTCATGGTAAAATTTTGATGGGACATCGATTTTTTTGGTGGGACAATTTTTTAGGCATATAATTTTTTGGTCATGGGAAATTTTTTTGGTATGGAATGAGATTTTTTGTTGGCATGAGAATTTTGGCATGGAATGATGAGCTAAATTTTGTGTTGCAGAACCTCAAGAGTCAAGGTAGTCTCCAAATGTTTAAGAGCATATGGGAAGCATTGTCTCTTGATATTAGGAATATCATCAATGATGCGAGCTTTGGTACTTTCTTTGAAGCTTTATTAAATTAGGAGACTCATGAATACAAGGACCTCCAGCTACTCCTTGCATTGTTAGAGTGCTTCTAGGACACCATGTTTATTTTCCATATTTTAGGCATTGGTGAGATAATGTTGACACCTTACAACTTTTACATCATCACTGGCTTGAGGTTGGGTGGTGAAAGAATCTGTGTCAATGACTATCATTCTCCAAATGAAATTAAGAAATTTCTAGGCATAGTGCCTTCCAAAATGAGGAGTAAAAATGTCCCTTTGATGTGGCTATGTGAGAACATTGCAAAATGTGATACTATGGCAAAGGGTACCCACATGTTCATGCTTCTTTTCATTTGGACTTTCTTGTGCCTAGATTTAGGTAGTATAGTGAATCTGCATTATTTATGGAGCTTGAGAAGCATTGAGCAAATCAAGAATTATGACTGGGGCAGTATGGCTTATGCTACCCTTTTGCATTTCATGACTCAACTTTCGAGGTGGAGTCTCTTAAGCTTGGGTGATGCTCCATTCGTGTGGCAAGTGAGGTTCGGAATTTTTGGCAATGTGTAGGTTTTGGAAAATTATTTAGGCTACGTTGTAATGGTATTGTGAAATTTTTTCAGGTTTGGATGTATGAATACTTTGGAGTTGGTCCTGAAATTCGGGGGTAGGTTAATGAAATTTTTCCTAGATTTCTTCGTTGGTTGCCCAAATACCATTTGTCAACGCCCTCCAAGCATTCTTTAGAAATTTGGCGTATGGTGATTGACAATTTGACTATTGATGATGTGAGTCCTTGGTGTTTGATTATGGCTTGGTCTTTTTCTCATTCTGGGGTTCTTTTGTGATTTTTTAGATGTCTTTAGATCCTTGGGTTGGATGTGAGGAGTATGATGAGTGTGAGCGGGTTTTGGAGCAGAATAGCCATCAGGCATTGTTTGAATGTTGGCATAGGAGGTATTGGTATCTTGGTGATCGGGTGTTACCCCAAGTTCAACATGTGTACCCTCCTACAACAATTCTGTTCCTCCTTGTCCCTCCATTCGGTTGGCTGACTTTCTGACTAATAAAGATATTGCTCGGGCTCATGTTGGCCTTGTTGTTTCAAGGGTACCAGGGACTTATTCTAAATTTATTCAAACTCATCTGCAAGGTTGTTTAGCCGGCATATCGGTATTTCTTTTCCCTTCTAAAGTCAAATTTTCATCTTGCATATTCCTTTTCCATATTTCTGCTTGGTGACAACATTTGCATATTGGATTTTCAGGCTCCATCTTTTGAAGGAGAGGAAGAGGGAGAGGGAGAGGAAGAGATTCCCTCTCCTCATTATGCTGGTAGCTCTTTTAGTTTTGTCATGGAGACTTATCCTTATTTTCCAGCATGGCAATATGAAGTGATGAATCTTGATGGAACCTATAGTTCCATGCCTTTGGATAGGCCACAGCACACTCCAAACATCCCTTGGCCCGATCCGGTGTGTTCTTGAATTTTCAGTTCCTTGTCTTCATTTCTTCTTAGCTCATTGAATGGCTCATGATCTGGTAGATTAATGCTTTAGGTTGATGTCTATCTTGTGGAGGAAAGTATGCAAATGATCAAACGCTTACAACTGTTGGCTTGTACTAAGTCTTCCCAATATGTGATTAATGAGGCGAGCTGGGTATGCAATGATGCTTTCTGAGTGCTTTTGCTTGGACTTTTTATTAATAATGGACCTAACACTTGACTTTGCTGATTTTTCAAGTGAGTTGAATGGAAGTGGTTGATTCCACCAGAAGAATTTTGGAGGAAATGATCAAAAACTTGAACTTGATAATTGTTAGTATGATCCTCGATTCTATGCAAGTCAAGAGGGAAATACTGAAGGTGGCTCCTCTAGAGGTGGGTCGAGGAGGTCTTCATGTAGGTGGACCCAAAGTCCTAATGATGTTTGATTTGTATTTTTTAATTTTTCTTGCAAAACAAAAGGAAGTGTTCTTTAGACAATCTTGTATTAATTTCTATGTTTAGCTCTATGTCCTTGGAATGGCCTTGGATCATGCAAAAACTTTAACCATGACAAGTTTAGAATTCACCTGATGTAGTCTTGTAGTACCAATTTAAACTTATCTTGATTGGTTCTGATGGAATCTACACTTACTTGAATGAGGCAGAGCCAAATGCCCCTAGTTTAAAATGAATGCATGATTTTTGGAAATCCTAGAAACTTGATTATAGATTTTTTTTGAAAAGATAATGATGGTGGTCTCCCTTTTTTTTTTTGAAAATGAATGAGGCATGGTCGAATGCCCCTAGTTTGAGAGATATATTCGTGAGCTTGGAATAATCTTGGTTTGATCAATTCTTGAAAATAATGATGCAAGTGATGATTTTTGAAAACAAATAAGTTAGGCATGTCTAAAATGCCCTAGTTTAACCAAAAGAAAAAAAGAAAAAAAAAACTTTTTGAGTGTTTAACGGTCCTTAAAAAAATGCCTGAAAATGCAAAATTGCATGAAATTGCATGAATGAACAATGGCGAAGCTAAGTGCCATTCGTTACTTGAGTGCCATTTGGCACTTTTAGAGTTCTGAATGGCACTTGGTCATGCCATTACGCTTACACCATGGTGGGCCGACTCCTCACACTTTTCTAATGCATGTTTCATGTTTTCAAGTTTTTTGAAAAATATTTCCTTCGTTTGTGACCATGAAACACTTTCCTACTCAGCTACAAACTCTTTAAAACCTATTTAAAACCTGATTACAAACTGATGTAGCTTATATTGACGATCTCTCCTATGACAAATCTCTATATCAACGTTAGCAAAGCACAATACTCACAAGCAAAAGTCATTCATGGCTAGCAATCAAAACTTTTCTCATTCAACAATTCATGATATCAATAGATGGGTTAGTAGCTTTGATTTTAGTACCAAAACCAATTTTACAACCTACAAACTAGAGGGAGCTAAGGCTCTGAGGAATGTCAAAATCAAGTGGGATTTCCTTCGAGCTACTATGAAATTTTGGAATCCCAAAGATCACGTGTTCCAGTTTAAAACTGTTGAACTCTGTTCCACAATAGAAGAATCTATGATCCAAGCAAAAAATCCGTAGCAATTTCTTATGATCCCAAGTATAGGGAATCTTTGTCTAATGTTCTCAGTCTTCCTACTTCCATTACCAGTAGTATGGTTGAAGGACATATGGTGAATCTTCGTGCAATTATTTCAAGGCTAATTAACAAATGCACCTATGGAGTGACCGACAATATGCAGAAAATTTTTGGCTTGGCCCTATGCTCTGTGGGAGAATTTTTGCTTTGCTCTAGAAGGCACGATTTTACGAATACTCGAGCCATAAGTATTGTGAGTCAAATTAAGGATGGTGATAACCCTATTTCTTTGATCTTGGCAGAAACTCTTCTAGGACTGGATGTTGTATTTCATGGTGGAGAATCTCAAAACTTCCTTGGGAGTCCCTTGACTTTGCAGATACCAAAACCAATTTTACAGCCTACAAACTAGAGGGAATTAAGGCTTTGAGGAATGTCAAAATCAAGTGGGATTTCCTTTATGCTACTGTGAAATTCTGGGATCCCGAAGATCACGTGTTCCAATTTAAAACTGCTGAACTTTGTCCCACAATAGAAGAATTTTCCGCTATCCTGGGCTATGATCCAAGTAAAAATTCCATAGCAGTTTCTTATGATCCTAAGCATAGGGAATCTTTGTCTAATGCTCTCGGTCTTCCTACTTCCATTTTCAGTAGTATGGTTGAAGGACATATGGTGAATCTTCGTGCAATTATTTCAAGGCTAATTAACAATGCACCTATGGAGTGACCAACAATATGCAGAAAAATTTTGGCTTAGCCCTATGCTTTGTGGGAGAATTTTTGCTTTGCTCAGGAAGGCACAGTTTTATGGATGCTTGAGCTGTAAGTATTGTGAGTCAAATTAAGGATGGTGATAATCCTGTTTCTTTGATCTTGGCGGAAACTCTTTTAGGACTGGATGTTGTATTTCATGGTGGAGAATCTCAAAACTTCCTTAGGAGTCCCTTGACTTTGCAGATATGGCTGATGGAGCAATTGGATATGATTGCCAGGCCTACAACTGGTAATTATGGTCCTAGTAGTTTTCTTAGTAGGACTGTCATCAAAACTAAGTGTCAAACTGAGAGTGACTGGGTGAAATTCTTAAACAAGAAGTCCAGTGCCTCAATTCAATGGAACTGTTACTAGTGGAAGTGCCCACCCCTTCTACTGCGGTCTTCAAGATCAGATCACATCTTCATTGTTGGATTGCAGAAGGCCACCTTCTATAAGGTGGATAGAATCTTGAGGCAATTCCAATATGAGCAAAGACTGCCAAGTGGAAAAAGAAGAAGACCTTTCACTCCTATTGACACAAATCCTACTTCAATAAGGAAAATGTTGTTGGGCTTAGAGATGGCTGACTAAGTGGATCAGTCTTTTGTCAAGGTTCACTTTCATAGGATGACTATAGAATACTCTAATTGGTTGGTGGACAAGATTGCTAACAAGGAAGCTGACATGGTTGCTATGAGAAAGCAGTTTCTCAAAGACAACTGGGAAAGACATGATGATGACAACTATGAATTTAAAAGAAGGTACAAAGATGACAAGGTACCTAGCACAAAAGAAATCAATGATCAAACAAAAGAGAAAAGACTAAAGACAAAATGACTTTCTTGTTTTTGGCTTTGAACATGTTTATTTTAAAAGTTGATGTGAAACTCTTATGTTTAGGAATTATTTAGGAATTGTAGGTTAAGAATTTTGTTTAAGGTTCATGTTCTTGGGGTTTGGTTTTTTATGGTTTGGCTTAGGGTTTGGGTTTTTGAGGTTTGGTGTTTTTTTTTTTTTTTTTTTTTTAAAGGTTTGATTATGGTTTGGGTTCTTGGATTTTGTGTAATGATGTGGTTTAATGGAATGGTTGAATTTTGGAAATTTGTTTAATGGGAAAGTGGTGGTTTTGGGAAATTGTGACCAGACCAATGCATGGTTGCCTACGTACCCTTTTGTAGAAGGATCAGGTTATCACATAATTCATTGATTTTTTTTTATTTTGCCTTAACATTTTCCTAGGCCGCCCTTCCGGGTTTTCAACCTAACAGGCTCTCTCACTCTCTCTTTTTCACTCTTCTTTTCTGTAGATTGCCCTTCGAGTTTTCAACCTACCTCTTTTATTTTTTTATTTTTTTATTTTTTGTCAAGCCTAGGAAGGAAAATAACATAATTTACCACCACTTCAGACGTGGTTTTTTTAAACTACCACCTTAGACATGGTACTTCTTCAATTGATCAATGTTGGTTGGCTCAATGAAAGGGTTTGTATCTAAGTCCATCAACTGCTCCCCAGAGTATATTTGTTTGATAATGTATGGGTGTCACACCACAAACCCTAAAGGGTCCAAAGCATGAGAAAGACATCTCAAAGTACCTGTAGATTTTTCCTTTTTGACAATCCAATCCACAAAAATCATATCAAGTACCAACATCAAGAATTATCATAATAATTACGTTGAATATACTCTCTCAAAGTAAGTTAGAGCTCTATAACACATTACAAACAAAACTAAAAATCATGTGCCTCCACATAATACATGAATATATTACAAAACTTTGATGATTTAAATGGAAAGTCCCAAAGTTCTCTAAAATATGCAATCTCGGCAAAACTCTTGGGCTAACAAGCCTCAAGAGCCCAACTTCTAATAAAATTAACTACTGCAAGCTCCCTTAAAAACAACTAGATCGAATCACCAACCATTAGTAATGTAAGTCTCCCAATATATATATATATTAATAAAAGCTAAAGCGTAGCGTTTAATGTTGCTACGCTCTAGTTAAGCCACGTCAGCACCATGTCATCATTTATTTTATTTTCTTTTATTATTATTATTTTTTTTTATCAATTGCCATTTATTGAGTCTCTTTTTAAATTCAGGTGTTACTTTATCTCCATATCTATCGCGTGTCTCTCCATTAACCCATAACCCATACTCTTGAGATGTTGCTATTATATGGAATTCTTATAGTCGCCAATACTTTATCTCCATATCTACCGTGTGTATCTCCATTAACCCAGACTCTTGAAATGCCGCTATTATATGAAATTCTTATAGTCACTAGTACTTTATCTCCACATCTATCATGTGTCTTTCCATTAACCCAGACTCTTGAGATGCCGCTATTATATGAAATTTTTATAGTCACCGATAGATTGCAACCTCCTCACCTCCTCACCTCTCATTTTTTTTTTTTTCTATAAATTTTCAATTGTTCTTTGTTTACAAATTGATCGGTATGGCCTTCAATGCGATAGTTTCTTGAGTGTTTTTTCCGTTCTTTTGGTCATGGCTCAAGTTCATCTACCAAAACCCAATCAAGTGAGCACAAGAGATAGATAATGACTCTAGAGCTTGCAAACGAAACTAAAGCAGATGAGAGGTGAACATTTGTAGCCCAAGTCCAAAGGGTATAAACTGAAAATGAGTTCTGCTATTTGTATTATTCTTTTTTTTTTCTTTTTTTTTTCCCATCTCATTATTAGGGAAAAAAAAAACGTAGTTCAATTTTGAGTTTTCATTATGAACGAGATTGAGTTTTCATGGTCTTAAAACTATTAAAATATATATATTTTTTTTAAAAAAAATTATTTGAGTTGGGCATTTGATCATGTTTGTTATAAATTGTTTTATGGTTGCCATTCTCTAGACTGTAGGAATGTTACTCTCAATATGTTTGTTCAATGTGATGTTTTTATTTTGGTCTTTGTTTTATAGTAAGAGTGTTATTCATTTTCATCAAAGAGAAATTGTTATTGTTCTCTTTTTCCCATCGTCTTATATGCTAAACTAAATTTCATTTTTATCTCTGTTTTGTTTGTTAATTCTTCGACAGATGTCAATGATTAAGACTCGCAATCATTGGAGGCTTTTTAATCTATTAAAGGTCATACTAATCAATTGGTAACCATTCTTTTCTTAGAATATTTTGAAGGAAAGAGGAATAAAATTGTTGCTTTTCTTGGTTGGTGCTTGATAATTTGCTTTTTATGGTTCAATACACAGATATATTAGATTTCATTTCCTTATACTAATAATTTGTTTTTTATTGTTTAATTTGACTATTTGGTGTCCCAGAAATTGTGGGAAAATGGAAAAGAAAAGAGAGTAAAGTTTGAATCTTAATTTTTTTTTTTTTTTTTTTTTTTTTGGGGTGTATGGAACTTGGGATGTAATTTTTTTATCTTAATATTTTAAAGGAAACTCAAATTCTTCAAAGTACATCAGCTTAAGTAGATTGTTGTATTGTGGCTAGAATTTTTGTGTTTGGGACCTAAGTTGGCCTGTTTGGTTGACGAATAACTTTGGGGATTATTTAGCTTATGAGAAACTTTTTGGTATTTTAGGAGTGAGGAAATTCAAAGAATTGAGTTATTTTTAAATTCCATTTGTACCTAGCTTCATGCTAACTGTTGTGAGGATAGAAAAATTAATTGGTTCTTGATTTTTGAATACCTATCTTTAATACTGTGTACATGAACAATAATTGGATTTTTAGTTTTAGATTTTCAATAATGCTATTTTTTCAACAACTTGATTTTCTTTTTTTGAATATCTAGAATACTATATACATGAGTTTTAGACAAATCTTAACAATACTATTTCTTTTGGATTTTACTATTTTTTTTCCTTATTAAACACAATATGATATAGTTGATGTGTTCCAATGAAGGCAAAAGCAATTGCTATTTTTGGGCATAGCAACTGACACAATCTGATAACTTCCTGTAGCCATTTGAAATTCATAACTTGGAATGTTAATAGACATCTTCTCCGAGGTAAGAACAATTGGCCGAGTTAGCAAGTTTACAATTCGTATACGCTCCATTTTGATTTTCTATGGGAATTCAAAACAATAATAATTGAGTGATTTGTATAGGGACACATTGATAAATGTCTGTAGTAGATATGGGTGGAATCAATGGCATATTACTATTTGACAATTTGGTGGTCTTTGATGGAAATTGATATAACTGAGGATCTATTAAATTTGATCATTTTGCTGAAGTAAGGTTTGTTTAATATGTATTTTATTTATATACCTTGTTGTAAATAAGTTTTGTATGTGATGACTCTAACCTATAAAACTTCACTTTCCTTTTTTTTTTTTTCTTTTTTTTTTTCTTTTTTTTTTTTTTTTTTTTTGGTGGTCTTATTCTTTTTTGTTGGCAACTAACTAGACATCACTTTTAGGAATGAAGGATTTAGCAACTGGTACGAAGGTTGCACCTCGAAATTTAGAAAAATTAAAATATAATACAATCTCATCATGGGAAGAAAAATAGAAATCTAATGTTGTGTTGGCATGTCCCTCCATTATTGGTTTTCAAATATCATATCTATAAAATTAAAAATAAAATAAAATAAAATAAAATAAAAAACCAAAATAATATAATGATATATTTGTAGAGATAGAGAGTTGGAAAATAATTTTAGAAATAGTTCAAGTTTTTAGGAGAAAACTATCTTCAATAAATTTTAGAGAATAAATTATGAATTGTATCATATTACAAAATATATATTCCCACGCATCGTGTGGGTCTGCGACTAGTTCAACATAAAACTCCAATCACTACTGATAAGGCAAGCTCCATTCTCTTGATATAGCTAATTAATCTGAAAGACTATGAAAAATTGGGATGAGCTAAAACCCAGTAAGTAGCATAATTAAGGTGGGTGGGGGAAATGCAAGTTTCATCTTCAACAAAGTTTCTCAATGTAAATACCTTGAAACTATATACTATAATCTGTGAGCACTATTAATATAATTTCGAAACCATAAAATCTAACATACGGTAATTTATCTCAAATATACCACATTCACAACTAGCATGATATTTGTCCTCTCTGGTATGCAAACTCTTAGCCCTATGGATAGTAGCCTCACCCATACCCTCAAGGTTTTTTTCTCCCCCTATGGGTAGTAGAGAGAGCACGTCAAATAAGACCTCTCTTGCATGTGATCTCTTGGCCCCATGGGCAACAACCTCACCACACACAATTGAGGAACCTCTTCTCCCCATGGGCAACAAAGAAGAACGCGTTATCTAAAGTAAAAGAGCACTGACCTGGATTTGATTCCATTGCCACAAAAACTACGAAAACCAAATCGGGTGATCATCGAGAAATCACACATGCCATGGTGTTAAAACCACATAAAGCTCACAGGTTACATTATTTTGAAACACATAGTTCATATCCAAGTAGTTTCAGAAAAACCTTATATAATCCAATTTCTACAAAGTTTGTAAGATTTTCAACTTCATTCTTGTCAAGAGATTTTCTATAAATTTCCCAAATAATACAAGACAAGATAAGCATCTTTAAATTTTTTTAATATACCATAAAATCAATGATTTTCTTATAAAAGATTAAATAAAATATGATTATTTTCTCATATCAACAATTCATGCATTTCCCCAAATGCAATGGCAAATATGATGCATTTTCATATATATAATTGTGGGGGAGAAGAATCCAGGCCCAACATTATTAAAGCCCAACATTATGAACCAATGGCCCACGAAAAGGCTGTCTTACACCCGAAGATAGAGAGAGAGAAAAAGGGCGAGGCCTAGCTAGGAATGGGATCTTCATGAAAGATCATCGCTGTCCGAGGAAGGCATTTCCTGTCCGAGGAGAGTATCACCTGTCCGAGGAGGACACATCACTTCAGCAGGAAGTCTCAAGCTATTTGGGTACGAGAAAAGCCAGTGGCTGTCCGAGGACTTCATCAGATCAGGATAAGCTCAGAACAAAGGCTGTGAGTGATAAGAATGAAGAAATATCTAATGGAAAGGCTGCTACCACCGTATTTAATGCACTACAACAGCTTTTCTAGCCGCATTTATGTGGAGAAGACCTCTGAACAGTGCACCCTTAGCTACCGTCACTCCCAAATAACTAAAGCATACCCACGATGTGACATGCACTCAAGTAGATACACAGATGAAGAACAAGTGGACGATGAAGATGATAGGGAAGGGCACTATATAAAGAAGAAGAGATCCTGATAGAGGGGATCGGAAAAAAGAGAGGGAAAAAGAAAAAGAATAATTTTACTGTAGCCCTGAACCTTGTAACCATTGATTGTTCAATGAAACACCTCCTCGGACATTGACAGAAGAGTTTTCTTGGTGTTATTTTATTTTTCTTTTCTGCTTAACATAATCTGGTCCATCATTGTTGATATCAGACCCAGCCCAGCTCTTTCACCCACTCTCTACAAATTTATTGTCCAGGGTATGTTGGGCCTGTGTTCCATACTTTTGGGCTTAGGTCACTAATCCGTTCCTTACAATTGGCGCCGTCTGTGGGAAGAGCTTAAACGATTGGGGAAGAATAGCAGTGGACGGTAATGGCTGATCAAGGGCAATAACCAGCAGAATCTGGGGCCTCCCAACATGTTGATCCTTTTCTTAACCTGGAGCGTAGGCAGGATCGAGAAGGTAGTGTACATACTACACACACTGAACGATCCCATCCTCGTGGTGGAAGTCATACTTCCCATGCAGAGAAAAACAGCATGCAGATAGAGATTAAAAGGTTGAAGAGGGAATTACGGATGGAAAAGAGGAAACGCGCTGCACCGCATCCTGATGATGACCTGGATGATGAACAGGACATTACTTATCAGCAGAACTCTCAAACTCCAATCAGCGAAACCTTTTCGTATGAAGCTGAACACCCTCGTGAGAAGCGACCACGAGAACTACCATATGGAGGGATAGGTAACGATGCCATGAGTAAAGCCCTGAATCAAATTTCTAGGTCACCTTTTACACGAAGGATCGAAGGAGCGGAGCTACCTCGACGTTTCAATCAACCAACCTTTATTATTTATAATGGCAGGATAGATCCTGTGGAGCACGTCAGCCATTTTAATCAAAGAATGGCTGTCTATGCCAGGGACGAGGCACTGATGTGCAAGGTATTCCCCTCGAGTCTGGGCCCTGTAGCCATGAGATGGTTTGATAACTTGCGGGCTGATTCCATTGATTCCTACCAAGAGCTTACCCAAGCTTTCGGATCACGATTTGTCACCTGCCGAAGAGTGCCCAGGCCCCTATCCTCCCTTCTATCCTTGAGCATGCGTGAGGGGGAGACACTGAAGGCGTACTCGGACAGATACTGGGAGATGTTTAATGAGATGGAGGGCAACTTTGATGCTATGGCTTTGGAAACGTTCAAGTTGGGTCTCCCCACTGATCATGGTTTGAGAACGTCTTTGTCCGGCAAGCCTGTTGACAGCATGCGCCAGCTTATGGATCGCATCGAGAAGTATAAAAGGGTGGAAGACGATAGGCAACAAGAGAAGGGTAAGGATAAGACCACCACCCAGGACAGGAGGGACTTCAAGTCGGACCGCTACAACAACAGTAAGCCGAGGAGAGATTTCGTTGGGCACTCAAGTTCAACAAATGCCCAAACAGTTAATACTGTGTTTAAAGAGCCTGTTCATCAAGTTCTAGATAAGATAAAGAACGAACCATTCTTCAGATGGCCGAACAAAATGATGGGGAATCCGGAGAGACGCAATCACAATGTCTATTGCCAATATCACCAGGATCATAGGCATACGACTGAAGATTGCAGAAGTCTATGGGACCATCTGGACCAGCTGGTCGCCGAGGGCAGGTTGAAGCACCTTTTGCATCGCTCTAGTGGGAGGGGACAACCGGTCTCGGATTCCGAAAGGGGGGACTCTACAAAACCCCCTCTAGGAATTATTAATGTCATTTTTGCAGCCCCGGGAAGGACCGGGTCCCGTCCGTCAAAGGTTATGTCTGTGACTCGGTCGCCGGTAGAAGAAGCTGACAGGAATCCAAGGATCCCTGGGAATGCAATATCCCCCATGCTGTGCTTTTCGGACGAGGATAAGGCGGGGACTATTCAACCCCATGAGGACGCATTGGTTGTCACCCTCAGGATTGGGGGGTATGATGTGAAGAGAGTTATGGTAGACCAAGGCAGCGCGGTAGAAATTATGTACCCTGATCTTTTCAGGGGATTAAATCTCACACCCAGTGACTTAGCTCCGTATGGCTCCTCTATATTCAGCTTCGAAGGGAGAATGGTCACTCCGAGGGGACAGATCCGACTGCCTGTGCAAGCTGGCACGGAAATTGTCGAGGTTGATTTCGTGGTAGTAGACGTATATTCTCCCTATACGGCAATTGTCGCTAGGCCCTGGTTGCATACACTGGGGGCGGTCTCTTCCACTCTACATCAAAAAATCAAATATCCTTCCGAAGGACGAGTCTGTGAAATCCGCGGGGATCAATCCTCGGCTAGGCAGTGTCTAGTAGCGGCAATACGGCACGGATCCGAAGATGAATCTTCAGTAGGGGTGATCAAAGACCTATAGCAGTTAAAGGAGTGGATGTCGCCTGCCGATGGGCAGGGTGAGGGTGTAAAATGTGAGGACTTAACACGGGTCATGGTTGAATCCGATCCTGAAAAGTATTTTCAAATTGGGGCACAGATACCTCAGTCAGAAAAGGAAGAGCTAATTGACTTCCTCAAAAGAAATATTGATGTTTTCGCATGGAGCACTTATGAAGCACCGGGGGTAGATCCAGAATTCATTTGTCATCATTTGAAGGTCAATCCTTTAAGCATACCAAAGAAGCAACCTCTTCGGCGACCATCCAGAGAGCACATTGAAGCAGTCAGAGAGGAGGTAGGAAAGCTCAAGCAGGCCGGGGCTATTAAAGAAATTTTCTATCCCGAATGGCTAGCAAACACTGTAGTGGTAAAGAAGAAAAGCGGAAAGTGGCGGGTCTGCGTAGACTTCACGGACTTAAACAAAGCCTGCCCTAAGGATCCTTTCCCTATGCCAAAGATTGACCAGCTGGTGGATGCTACTGTTGGACATCCTCGGATGAGTTTCTTAGATGCTTTTCAGGGGTATCATCAGATTCCCCTTGCTTCAGACGACCAGGAGAAGACCGCTTTTGTTACCCCCATTGGTAACTACCACTATAAAGTAATGGGTTTCGGTCTGAAAAATGCAGGTTCTACTTATCTGCGTATGATGACCAAGATGTTCGAATCACAGTTAGGCAAGACCATCGAGATTTATATAGATGATATGGTAGTTAAAAGCAAACTTGTTGCTGACCATTTGAAGGATCTTGATGTGGTTTTTGAAATCCTGAGAAAACATAAGTTGCGCTTGAACGCTTCGAAGTGCTCGTTCGGAGTTGGGTCAGGCAAATTCTTGGGCTACATGGTTACGCACAGGGGAATCGAAGTTAATCCTGATCAGATTAGGGCTATCCAGGATCTGCAGCCTCCTCGGAATCCGAAAGATGTGCAGAAGCTAACAGGAATGACAGCCGCGTTAAACCGGTTTATATCCAGGTCTGCGGACAGATGCAAACCCTTTTTCTCCCTAATTAACAAATGGAAGGGTTTCGAATGGAACGAAGAATGTGCCTCAGCCTTCCAACAGCTCAAGGATTATCTATCTCGGCCACCGATTATGTCCAGCCCTGAACCCGATGAGGTTTTATTTGCATACATCGCAGTGGTCCCACACGCTGTAAGTTTAGTGTTGGTAAGAGTGGATCAGGGAGTACAGAGGCCGGTCTATTGTGTAAGCAAATCATTGCACGAAGCAGAGGTCAAGTATTTGCCGCTGGAAAAAGCCATCCTGGCCGTAGTGCTAGGAACGCAGAAATTGCCTCACTACTTCCAAGCCCATACTGTCGTGGTGCTCACCCAGCTTCCACTTAAAACAGTACTTCGAAGCGCGGACTATACGGGGAGGATAGCCAAATGGGGCACCATTCTAGGGGCTTTCGATATCAAATACATGCCTCTCACGTCAGTTAAAGGCCAAGTACTTGCAGATCTAGTGGCCGAATTCACAGAGCCCAGTTTGGAAGATGTAGAGGTAAGGCCGAACATGGATGAAAAATCGGTTGGTTTGGTTTCTCAACAGGATCCTGCTCATTGGGAGTTGTACGTAGATGGCGCTGCAAACCGGAAAGGTTCTGGAATTGGGCTGGTCATGACATCTCCAGAAGGGATCATCATCGAGAAGTCACTAAGGCTAGATTTTAACGCCACAAATAATGAGGCTGAGTATGAAGCCCTATTGATGGGAATGGTCATGGTCCGAAGGATGGGAGGAAAAGCCGCTAAGGTGTTCTCGGACTCAAGATTGGTTGTGGGCCAAGTTCAAAGAGAATTCGAAGCCAAAGACGAGAGGATGCAGGGCTATTTGAGCAGAGTCAAACGCTTGGAAGAGGAATTTGTGTTTTTTAGTCTCATGCATGTTCCCAGATGTGGCAATGCACACGCCGATTCTTTGGCCACATTAGCCACCTCTTCGGATCAAGATTTGCCGAGAGTTATCATCGTGGAGGATCTTCATGAACCCACTGGAGCAGGAAGAGACGCAACTCAAGTATACCAGATTCGAAAAAGTCCATGCTGGATGGATTCCCTAATCGAATTTTTAAAAGATGATATCCTGCCAGAAGAACGAAAGGAGGCTGACAAGATCCAGAGGAGGGCCGCTAGGTTCTGGTTGTCCGAAGACCAAAAA
The DNA here is from genome assembly GCA_030445155.1 of Quercus variabilis. Lineage (NCBI taxonomy): Eukaryota > Viridiplantae > Streptophyta > Magnoliopsida > Fagales > Fagaceae > Quercus > Quercus variabilis. Next base: position 25,866,800 of record CP129448.1, on the reverse strand, counting down.
TTATATAAACGTTCTTATTCGGGGCCATATTTATTGTGTGTCCATCCGGAAGCCACTGAGGCACTACTAGAAGAATTACATGAAGGAATTTGTGGAAGTCACACTGGAGGCAGATCATTGGCACATCAAGCTCTTACCCAAGGGTATTGGTGGCCGAGCATGCAAGAAGAAGCTTGGGACTATGCGAAAAAATGTGATCAATGTCAGAGATTCGCACCAAACATACATCAGCCGGGAGGAACCCTTAACCCATTGTCCAGTTCATGGCCGTTTGCCCAATGGGGCTTGGACATCGTGGGCCCATTCCCTAAAGCAGCAGGAAACAGAAAGTATCTCCTGGTCGGAACCGATTATTTTACGAAATGGGTCGAGGCAGAACCTCTTGCTAATATCCGAGATGTGGATGCACAAAAATTCGTATGGAAAAGCATTGTAACTCGCTTTGGAGTTCCAAATACCCTTATTTCGGATAATGGTTTGCAGTTCGACAGTATCTCGTTTCGGAATTATTGTAGCGAACTGGGGATCACGAACAGATATTCTACTCCCTCCTACCCTCAGGATAATGGCCAAGCTGAAGCAATCAATAAGGTTATAGTCAGCGACTTAAAGAAGAGGTTGGACGACGCAAAGGGAAGGTGGGTCGAAGAATTGCCACATGTGCTTTGGGCTTACAGAACTACCCCTCGCAGGTCTACTAGAGAGACTCCTTTCTCGATGACTTATGGGTCCGAAGCTGTAATTCCTTTGGAAGCCAATTTCCCAACTCTGAGAACCAGTTCCTTCTGCTTGGACAACAACAATAAACTCTTGGAAGCTGGATTGGATTTCATCGAAGAACGGAGAGAGAACGCTATGGTTCGGCTGGCTCACTACCAACAAAAGCTTAAACAGGGCTATGACGCCAAGGTCAAACCGAGACCCTTAGAACCAGGCGACTTGGTGCTCAGAAAAGTTGTTGGCAATACAAGAAACCCAGGCTGGGGAAAATTAGGACCAAATTGGGAAGGCCCATATCGCATCACGTCATGTGCAGGTATTGGAGCATATTTTCTTAAAGACTTGGACAGTCATGTAATACCCCGTCCTTGGAATGTAAATAACCTCAAGAGGTATTATTATTAATCGAGTTGTTTTCCTGTTTATTTATAATAACACTCTTTATTTGTTCTCTAAGTGTTTAAACTTAAGTCTGATCATGCCTGTAGTCCTCGGACCAGATGATCTCGGATTAGTTAACACTCTTTATTTGTTCTTTAAGTGTTTAAACTTAAGTCTGATCATGCCTGTAGTCCTCCGACCAGATGATCTCGGATTAGTTAACACTCTTTATTTGTTCTCTAAGTGTTTAAACTTAAGTCTGATCATGCCTGTAGTCCTCGGACCAGATGATCTCGGATTAGTTAACACTCTTTATTTGTTCTCTAAGTGTTTAAACTTAAATCTGATCATGCCTGTAGTCCTCGGACCAGATGATCTCGGATTAGTTAACACTCTTTATTTGTTCTCTAAGTGTTTAAACTTAAATCTGATCATGCCTGTAGTCCTCGAACCAGATGATCTCGGATTAGTTAACACTCTTTATTCGTTATCTAAGTGTTTAAACTTAAATCTGATCATGCCTGCAGTCCTCGGACCAGATGATCTCAGATTAGTTAACACTCTAATTTCAGATTAATTAACCCTATTTAACTATTCCCTAGGTGTTTAAATTGGTTAGCCTTAATTGGTCAAGTGGTTAATGCTACTTTTCATACACAATACTAATTGTACAAGTTATTTGCAAAGGAAAGTAAACCATAACTGTAATTGCCAAGTAAAACCATTTGTAGCACAAAAGGATAATATTAAATTGCAAGTACCATTGTTTGAACAAGAATTACTTCATTGATAAGGATTGTTTTACAATTTTCTCAACATGAAACAAAAAAAAGGGAAAGAAAAAATCCTAAGTCTATGTTGGGACTCCCTGAGAAGGACCCGAGGGTGGTTGTTCCCCTTCTAAAGATCCACCCTTCTCATGAGGGGGCTCAGCAGGTGAGACCTGGCCACATGGCAGCGGAAGACCCTGGTTAGGCTCAAGAATAACCAGAGGGTTCGGCTCAGCCAAAGGTTGCTCAGGAGCCTCAGGGGGAGGTGCAGGAGGAGCATCATCATCGAAATACTGCTGAATATCCTCGCCGTAGAAGATGTTCTCTGGTCGTCGAAGATCTGAGTCCGGAGGAACTCCAGCAGCATCTAATGCTTTGCTCCATGTCAGATCACAGTAGTCCTGGGCAACCGAGGCAAACTGCTCAGTGAGATCTTTTTCTGTCACCTCCACTGCCAGTTGATAGGACGCCCTTTTTTCAGTTTCAATGGCCTCCTTAGCCAGCTGGGCGTCCTTCTGAGCATCCTCGGCAGCCGCCTTGGCCTTCAGCAGCTCGGCACGAAGCCCTTTGATAGTCTCTCTTTCTGCGGCCAACTTTTTCTAGGCTTCGTTCAGCAGCCTACGCTGAGACTCGGCCTGGGACTCTGCATTCTTTAAGCCAGCATCCAGGCTGTCCCTTTCTTGGGCTACTACTTTTAGCTGATCCGAGAGTTTCGAGGTCTCTTCTTTTAAGTTGTCCATGACTCTCTCGACTTCAGATCTGGCTTGGGTCTCGGCCTGGGCTTGCACACTGGCCTTGCGGCCCCACTCTTCGGCCACAAACACCTGCTGAGTGATCTGAACCAAGTTACAGTATTAGTATACAAACATAAAAGCCAACACTACAATGGAGAAGTAAAACGGATATACTTACCATGGCCAAGTCCCTTTTCAGAGACATGAAGAGTTCATACTGGCTAAAACGCCTATATGAATCCATGTCTTTGGGCAGAAGAAGGGGCTGCTCCAATGCCTCAGCTATCAGTGCTACCCGACCACCGTCATAATTTCTGACCGAGGTTTCCCAGGGGAACGGGACACCGTCGAGCTCTAGCCGAGGGGACCATATCCGTTATCCTCGGCGAACCTCGGCCTGATTGGGTTCCTCTCGGCTTTCCACTGAGGAACCTCTCTTTTGACGGGAATCTTTAGCCACCTTTTGCTGTTTAGTCTTGGGTGGCAACCCCTTTTCTTTGTCCTCGGGTTCCATTGGCCTCTTCTTTTTTAAATCCAGGAGAGGTTTAAAAGCCGGATCAGGAACCTGCGCGACAGGAGGAGGTGGTGGCACATTGACAGGGGGACGAGAAGTCCCTGTTTCTTTAATCTCCACCTTATTTGTCCTCTTCTTAAGAAGAAGTCTTAGGTCAGACATCTCTTCCTCCGAGGAATCTTCGGGTATTGTTGTTAGCAGTACGGGGGGTCGAATAAAAGATTGCCTGTCCGCCTCTTCTTCGGAGTCCGAAGGAATAACGTGGACCCCTCCTTCACTCTCGCCTTCAAATTTAAACTTATCGATTTGCTCGTCCAAGGAAGTGGACGAGGATCCGACTCGTTCTCTCACAGCCGGCTGAGCAGGAGGAACTTGTTGGACTGGTCAGACGAGCAGCGGAACACCCTGGGGATTAGGGTGTGGAACTGGTGGGAGATCGTAGGGCGCAAGAAAAGCCTTTCGTGCAACGTCTATACGCTGCAATCTGTAATCGCCCTGAATAATGGCGTTCCCCGCTGGTTGGACGTCTGCTGGCTTTGGAGTATAGCCAAGTATCAGCGGAATAGACCTCAACTGCCTATCTTCGCTGACGTATATTTCCGAGCGCAGTAGGTAGTTGAGGGCTTGTACGTTGATAAGACTCAGCCGAGGTGCAGATACAAATACAAACCAAGAAGTAGTTGCAAAAAAAAAAAAAAAAATCCTAAAGCTATGGTTAGAAACCCTAAGTCCGAGAGGGCACACCTGGCTCTCCTGGCTTGGTCGGACAGTGCAGACCGTCGTGCCATTCGCCCGAGACAACCAAATAGTCATCTTTCATCCCCTTATTGGATTTAGGAAGGCAGGAGAACAACCTTACAACATCGGAGCGAGATTTAAGATAATACCCCCCTCCCCTTTGGCTACGACATTCATACATGTATGCTAAGTCGTGCCAGGTTAGCCCTAAGCCTAACTGCTCATTTACGACGTCGATGGCCCCTAATATCTTAAAGGTGTTGGGTGCGCATTACTCGGGGGAAAGCCTATGGTTGATAAGGTAATTTCGGGTCACGGGACCCATTGGAATGGTCATTCCTCCCTCGAGAAAGGCGATCATAGGAATTATGACCTCTCCCTCCGCTCGGTCTAGTAATAGTCCCTCTGGGGGACAATACTTCAAATTTACCCCCTGAGGGATATGGTAGGTTCTTTTAAAGTCCTCGATTAACGCCGGGCTATCTACGAGGTACTTGTATTTACCCATTTTTGCAAGGGAATGGAGAGAATAATGAAAGAAATGTGACCGAAGAGAAAATAAGGACTCAGGGTATGATGAGACTTACTATATCACAAGCAAGACGAATTTCCTAACTGGAAATGTGCTTTAGAGAGGGACCCTGAAAGCAAAAGATGCAGAAATCCGAGAAGGAATGAAGTGCTTTTGAAGACAGGAACTCTCTGGGAACTCTGAAAACGCTCTGAATGCTACGAGTGTGTAAAGTAAAAAGAATAAACTGCCTGCGGATATTTATATATGGGGACAAACGGAGCGGTGTCATTCATCTCGCACGAATAGCGAGGACAAACCCCAACCGTCTGATCCGCGATCCACCGTTGGATACGAGAGACAGAGCCGCCTGAAGTAATTGATGTAACGCCTTGGGAATGGAAGATCTACAGTAGCAATGATGAGGCGTGCGTCTCCATAAGCTCGCGTGTATAAACAGGGGTACTTATGTCATTTTGTTTTCATTTTTATTTATTTCTCCTATTTTATTTTTCTGTTGTTCCCGCCTATCAAGTCAAAATTATTCTTCCTTCTCACTTGCGTGGGAAAGAAATAAAATTTTGAGGGGCTGATGTGGGGGAGAAGAATCCAGGCCCAACATTATTAAAGCCCAACATTATGAACCAAGGGCCCACGAAACGGCTGTCTTACACCCGAAGATAGAGAGAGAGAAAAAGGGCGAGGCCTAGCTAGGAATGGGATCTTCATGAAAGATCATCGCTGTCCAAGGAAGGCATTTCCTGTCCGAGGAGAGTATCACCTGTCCGAGGAGGACACATCACTTCAGCAGGAAGTCTCAAGCTATTTGGGTACGAGAAAAGCCAGTGGCTGTCCGAGGACTTCATCAGATCAGGATAAGCTCAGAACAAAGGCTGGGAATGATAAGAATGAAGAAATATCTAATAGAAAGGCTGCTACCACCGTATTTAATGCACTACAACAGCTTTTCTAGCCGCATTTATGTGGAGAAGACCTCTGAACAGTGCACCCTCAGCTACTGTCACTCCCAAATAACTAAAGCATACCCACGATGTGACATGCACTCAAGTAGATACACAGATGAAGAACAAGTGGACGATGAAGATGATAGGGAAGGGCACTATATAAAGAAGAAGAGATCCTGATAGAGGGGATCGGAAAAAAAAGAGGGAGAAAGAAAAAGAATAATTTTACTGTAGCCCTGAACCTTGTAACCATTGATTGTTCAATGAAACACCTCCTCGGACATTGACAGAAGAGTTTCCTTGGTGTTATTTTATTTTTCTTTTCTGCTTAACATAATCTGGTCCATCATTGTTGATATCAGACCCAGCCCAGCTCTTTCACCCACTCTCTACAAATTTATTGTCTAGGGTACGTTGGGCCTATGTTCCATACTTTTGGGCTTAGGTCACTAATCCGTTCCTTACAATAATCATATATATATATATATATATATTAAAGTTACGACACAATAGTTTTTAGGAAAATATAATTTCCATAAGTAGTTTCCAAAAGCATGTCTAACCCAAAAACAACATTTATGCAACATGGTTATTTTTCAAAAATCCCATTAAGAAGCTACTTACCTCGCAACCGCAAAAGCCTAAGAGGCTGTTTGGCTTCAAAAATTTCATCACTCAATTTTTGTCACTCAATTTTCATATCTCATCACTCATCACTCATAACTCATCACCCATCACCCATCACTCTAAATACCACACCCGTTTGGCACCATCACTCAATTTCCATCATTCAATATTTTTCACATTATTTATGGGTCCCATATCTGTCATTTGGTCAGAAAAAACTGTTTTGTGGGCCCCACAATTTTTTCTGTTCTCATTTCCCCTCCTTCATCCCTGTTACTTTCCCAAAACACAGACCCGAACCCAGCTTCAACCACAATAACAAAAACAGCAACAGCAACAGCAGCAGCAGCAACAACAACAACAACAAAATGTGGCCAATCAGGAAAAAAAAAAAAAAAAAAAAAAAAAAAAAAAGAAGAAGAAGAAGAAGAAGAAGAAACCCAGAAACCTGAAACTGGTGAAAAAAAAAAAAAAAAGAAAAAAAAAAAAGAAGGAAGATCTGAAGACCGAACCCAGTAAAAGAAGAAGAAGAAAAAGGAAAGAAAGAATGAAAACCCAGTGAAAAGGAAAGAAAAGAAGAAAAAAAGAAGAACCCAAGCCCAGAAACCAAACCCAAAAACTAACGTGAAAAGAAAAGAAACGAAAGGAGAATAGGAATGAAAAGAAGAAGAAGAAAAAAAAGAACCAACCCCAGAAAGTGAAAAGAGAAAAAAAGAAGAACCAAGCTTAGAAAGTGAAAAGAAAAGAAGAAGAAGAAGAAGAAGAAGAAGAGGAGGAGCAGAGTTGTTTCCCAAACCACGTGAAAGACAAAAAGAAAAGAAAAAAAAAAAAAAAAAAAAAGGAGATAAAGAGGGAGCAAAAGTCAGATGGTGGGACCGGATATGTAATGTTAATTACAACTTTTCCATTGAAAAACAGAAAACTGAAAACTGAAAACTAAAAACAGCCAAAAGTTGTTTTCAGTTTTCACAACTCATAACTCAAAAAGTATAGAATTGAGTATTGAAAACAGAGTCATGAAAACAAAAAAAATTGTGCAGGCAAATGAGTATTTTGCTATGGGTCCCAAAATTTTTGAGAATTGAGTTATGAAAACTGAAAATTGAGTCATGAAAACACCCAATCCAAACAGCCTCTAATTCTCCAAGCTCTAAAGAAGATTAGCTAGAACCTCAACAATATCAAGCAAACCTAACACAATAAGCATAAAGCTTAAAATTGTATCTAGCTACAATTTAGGAATTGCCAAATAAGCACTTAATTAGGCAAGCCTAGTATTTAACCTTATCAATAATAATATATTCCACTTCCAAAATTTCTCAACAAATTGATTCACAAGGCATAAACTTCAATTTATAAAATTAACCCATTTAATATCATCCCCAACATTATGACTAGCTTCCATAAAATTTACACTACATCATTAAGAAACCCATGAAAGCAAAATCAAAATATCCTCCAAGACAACTCAAAACCCCTAAAATTTCCACCATACATAAACCTTAGGTAGTCATCATTAGCACAAACCATATACCCACTCGTCAAATAATTCCACCAATACAAAAACCCATACATAAAAAGACATAAATATCACTTTCAATGCTCATAAATCACATGTGTAACAATATTAGAGCTTAGATAAAAATAACCTCAAGCAAAAAATGTAAAACCCACCAAAAAGATTAGAAATTTTTACCTCAAAAAAAGGATGTGAAGGTGTTTATGGGTTGTCACACCCCTAATGCTCTGACTTAGATCAAAATCAATTCCTATTTTCAAAGTCTACCGAATCATAATCTAATCTTTGATACCTTAACTGTCATGCCCCAAACCCCAAAGGGTCCAAAGCACGAAAAAGACATCTCAAAGAACTTGTAGATTTTCCTTTTTACAATCCAATCCACATAAATCATATCAAATACCAACATCAAGAATTATCATAATAATTTCATTGAATATACTCTTTAATTATTCAGACCTCTATGCTTTTGTGGCCAATGATCCTTCTAATTATTGCTTAGAGCTCTGACTTACTTTAAGAGTATATTCAATGAAATTATTACGATAATTCTTGATGTTGGTATTTGATATGATTTATGTTGATTGGATTGTCAAAAAGGAAAATCTACAGGTTCTTTGAAATGTCTTTTTCATGCCTTGGACCCTTTGGGGTTTGGGGCATGACATGGGCTCCTAAGAATTTTTCGATGATCTTGCCGGAAAATGATGGTGAAAATGGTGGTGGTGGTGGTGTGGAAGTACCAGTGAGAGAGGGTATAAGAGCAAAGAGGAGTGTATGAGAGAAAATGAAGAAAAGAAAAGAGAAGAAGTGAAGTGAATGAGTCGGCCAAAGACTAAAGAGATAAGTGAATGAGTGGTGGGGAAGGGGGTTAGGTGGGGCACGTATGGTCCACTAAAAATCTGACCCTTTGACTTTCTTTTTCCTTTTTTTTCCTTTTTTTTTTTCTGACTGACTGGGATGTCATAATGAGCTTGCCCAATTTTGCTTGAACTTCCCGTTTGCATCTTGAACTAGGGCTTAGATTTATTTCAACACTAAATCCCCCAACTTCAAATCTCTGGTTCTTACCTTCTTGTCAAAAGCTTTCCTAAGTCTCCTTTGGTAACCTTGAATATGATACAAGGCTTGGAATCTCTTCTCATCTAGCATGCATAACTGGTCATACCTACTTTGCAACCAATTTGTTTCAGGGATTTCACTTTCCAATACTGTCCTCAGTGAATGGACACCCATTTCAATGGGAATGACTACTTCCATCCCATACACCAATGAATAAGGAGTGGCTCCTGTGGAAGATTGAATTGATGTTCTATACCCCCAGAGTGCATAGGGCAATTGTAAGTGCTAGTCATCGTAATTTTTTGTGCTTTTCTTCAAGATTCGCCCTATTTTTTTTATTAACAGCAGCTTTTCTATTTCTTCCTTGGAATGCAGCCCATTGTCAGAGATAATTTCATGTGGTACCCCATATCTGTAAATGATATTAGTCTGAATGAATTGAGCAACTTTCTTTGAATTCAGAACCTTGTACGAGGTAGCTTCTACCTATTTAGTGAAGTAATCAACGGCTATAAGTATGAATTCATGGCCATTGGATGATATTGGGTGAATCTTCCCAATAATGTCTATCCCTCATGTAAAGAATGGCCAGGGTGACGTCATGTTATTTAATGGCATGAGTGGCATGTGCTTCAAATCTCTATGGACTTGGCATTAATGGCATTTTCAAACATTAGCAACAGAGTCGGCTTCCATAGTAATCCAGTAATAGCCTTGTCTCATTATCTTCCTTGACAGCATGTGTGCATTCATATGTGGCCCATAACTTGACTCATGAACCTCTTCAATTATTTGCTGTGCTTTCTTGGCAGTTACACAAAGGAGATGAATCCATCATATGATCTTCTATAAAGTCTTTCACTACAAATAATGTAATTAGTAGGCAACCTCTAGATGGTTAATTGATCATTCTTGTCTACAAAATTCAAGTATGTCCCATCCTTAAGGTATTGTAGGATGTTTGAATACCATTCACCTTCTCCATTCTTTTCCTCATCCTTTTCTATTGTCATGCAATAGGCTGGTTCTTCTTTTTGTTCCACCACTATTAGTCTAGCTTCATCTTCTTTTGGCCCATCCATCATAGATGGCATGGTTGCTAAAGCATCAGTAATCTGATTCTGCATCCTTGGCACATATTGATATTGAATCTTGCTGAATTTTGATGCCCACTTCTGAAGACATTCATGATAAGGCATCAGTCTTTCTTCTTTGATCTTCTATTTATTCTGAATCTGGAAGATTATCAAGGCTGAGTCTCCATACACCTCCAACTCTTTCACCCCTAGTCCTAGGGCTGCTCGTAACCCTATGATACAAGTTTCATATTCAGTGGCATTATTGGTGGCAAGAAAGTTAAGCTTGCCAGAAAATGGGATGTGTGTCCCTTTTGGAGAAATTAAGAGAACTCTGATACCACTTCCATTTTGATTTATTGCTCCATCAAAGTACATCTTCCATGATTCTACCTCAATCCCCATGATATCTTCATCTAGAAAGTCTCCTTAGATTTCTTCAGCTTCTTCTGGTGAGCAATGGGCTAAGTGATTAGCAATTGCTCTCCCCTTCACAGATTTCTAGGTCACATACTTAATATCAAATTCTGACAAAAGCAACACCCATTTAGCTGTCTTCCCATCTTGCACAGGCTTTTCCATTAAGTACTTCATAGGATCCATTCTTGCAATCAACAAAACCTTGTAAGCAAGCATATAATGTGCATGTTTTCTCTAGTGGTGAATACTTTTCTTCATAAGGCAACATCTTCTTGCTAATGTAGTATATTGCATTCTCCTTTTTAGTCTCCTCTAGGTATTGAGCAAGTAGAGCCCCCATTGCTATATCTGTAATGGTGAGATACAACAACAATGGCTTTTCGGGTATCGATGGGACGAGTATTAGTAGTTTTATCAGATAATTCTTGATCTTTTCAAAGGCTTCTTAGCATTGTTCAATCCATATTGTAGGAGCCTCCTTCTTAAGCAGTCGGAATATTGGTTCACATGGCATGGTGAGTTGAACTATAAACCTGCTAATGTACTATATCCTCCCCAAAAATCCTCGGATCTCATTTTCAGTTCTTAGAGGCTTCATCTCTACAATGGCCTTGATTTTGTCAGGATCAACTTCAATTCCCCTCTAGCTTACAATAAACCCCAATAGCTTTTTGAATGTAACCTTAAAAGTGCACTTCTTTGGATTCAACTACAACTTGTAGAACCAAATTCTTTCAAAGAACTTCCTTAAAGCTAGTATATGCCCTTCACGATCCTTGAACTCGACTATCATATCATCAACATAAACCTCTACTTCTTTGTTGATCAAATCATGCAACAAAGTGGTGGCTACATGTTGGTAAGTAGCACCAGCATTTTTAAGGCCCAACGGCATAACCTTGTACCAATATGTCCCCCATGAAGTAATAAAGGAGGTTTTCTCCATATCTTCTGAAGCCATCTTAATTTGATTGTACCCTAAAAATCCGTCCATAAATGATAGCAAAGCATGATCTGCTGTATTGTTAACCAGGATGTCAATGTGAGGCAAAGGAAAGTCATCTTTTGGGCTGGCCTTATTCAGATCCTGAAAATCTACACAAATTCTGACCTTCCCATCCTTCTTTAGTATTGGAACTACATTAGCTAACCACTCTAGATAGTTGACCACTCTCAGGAATCCTACGTTGTATTGTTTCTCAACCTCTTCCTTAATCGTAAGAGTCCATTCTAGCTTCATCTTTCTCAATTTCTACTTGACCGACTTCATGGTTGGATCTGTTGGAATGCAATGTTGTACTATATCTGTATCAATCCTAGGCATGTCTTCGTATGACCACGAGAAAACCTCTTTGAACTTTGTCAGCAGTGCCATTAGTGCATCTTTCTCAAAAATGGTTAGGGTATTGCCCACTTCTATCATTTTTGTTAGGATTAGTGCCCTTAAATCCTATTGTATGATACTATGTATGATATTAAGTTTGACATTGTGTATGACATTATGTATGACTTAATATTATGTTTAATGAATTTGTTTTATTATTATCTGAAATAATGGTAACATGAATATTAGGACATTATCATTTAGTCCATGAGATGCATAGTATGTGATTTATGTGAAGAGTCACAGAAGATATAAGTCACAAGTTCTTTGTAAACTCAGAATTATAGTTCGTAGTCGGTGATGAAATTGGACATTTCATCTGCGAAAACTATAACGTATCAATCATGATGATTTGTCTTAATCATGGAAGTGGTGACTTCTGGTTGATGTGTTAATATGTTTTAAGAGTTAAGACATATTGAACTAGACCGCTGTGAGATTTATTATTCTCTTAAAGACTGTCAAATGAATAATAAATCTCACGACTTACATTTGCATGAACTCTTAATCCTGAGAGAATAATGGACCTGATCATGAGATGTAGGTTGCTTTGATATATCAGGAGTGAGATCTAAATTTATGGTCAAAACCTTAGTATGTTGGGCAGCCACATTTAGTGTTGATGGAACATGTATTCTCAAGATGGAATTCATAGTCTCTTAACGGAGAGATAAAGTATTCCCTTGAGATAAGTTTAATGAGTTTGCTATTCAGAGAGTTAGGCGTAACCACTTTAGTAAGACTAAAGTATATATTTATGGAATTAGATTTCATAAATATATAATGAATAACATTAAAGGATTAAACTGGGTACTCAAGGATTAAGATGTAGTAATTTACAAAGTGGCAGTCTACATTAATGACTTTGTATTACTACGAATATTTTATGAAAGGGTTGCATGTATAATAAAGTCTTGGGATATAATTTATAGATAAGACCTAGAGTGCAACTATATTTATATAGTGGTATTAGATATAATTAATAATAATTTTGGACTTGTCAAGAGTTGACAGAAAAGCCCAAGGCCCATTGGAGCTAGTGTCTTATTGGTCCCTTTTTGGTCCCACTCTAAGCCACACACTTAAGCCCAATTGGTAAGACCCAAAAGGCCAGCCCAATTAGATAAATTGGTTAGATACGAAGGGAAAAATGTTCAGATTTTTCAGTGTGTGAAAAACAATATTGAAATGGTGTGCATGTGAGTTTTTGTCACTCACTAGTCATCCCTTTGTTACCAATTGAGAGACCACACATCTTGGGCGTTAGTGGAATTGGAGTGAAGATTAAAAGTATTTCCGAGTACTTTAATCTTTGATTTTGAAATTCATCGCTTCAAGGTTCGATCTCTTGTTCTCAAAATTCTGAAATTTACTTAGTACGTGTTATCAATATTGAATGAAGTAGATCCGTTCAAAACTTATTTTCCGCTGCACTTATCTTTATTTCCATCAATTTTAGGTTCATCATCAGTTCCTAGGTTAATCGGTTGGGTTTCTTCTTTTATATGTTCTAGGTGTCCTTGTTTTAATTCCTTATTATTAAGAGTTTCTTTACCAATTTCAGACATAAAAACATTAAAAGCCAACAAATAAGTAGAACCAGAAATCATATTATAAGGAAAAGAGTTCTCAACAGACTCAATAGACTTAACTAAATCAGACTCAACTAGAATACTATCACAAACAGACTTAATAGGAATAGAAATACAAACAGAAATAGACTCAGTGGGTACAGAAACAATCTTCTTGGTAGGGGTGACTAGGTCGACGATCTTGATCTTCTTGGCAAGAGTAACTAACTTGACGATCTTGTTCTTCCTCATAGAGTCCTCCATAGGGTGAGCGGCTCCTTCCCATGTTCAATTCTTCAACAAAGTTATGGCTTCAGTGATGCCAAGCGTTTCCTAGCAAGTTCCTTCTTCCTTCAACATCACTACTAGGGGGTCTTCATCCATATAATATGTGGCTTCATCATCAATTTCCATATTTATGGGCTTGTCAGTCTCCAAATGTAGGGGTTTAAAGTGTCTCTTTGTGATGTAGGCAATTTTGTCGGGTCATTTAGATCAGTGTCTTGGGGTTTAAAGTGTCTTCCCTCATTTGTGGATGTTAGGCCATTTGATTGGGGTTCGAAATGCCTCTCCCTGTTTGTAGGTATTGGGTTGTTTGATTAGGGTTCGAAGTATCTCTCGCCTTTTATAGGTATTGGGTTGTTTAATTGGGGTTTGAAGTGTCTCCCCCCATTTGTAGGTATTGGGTTGTTTGATTAGGGTTCGAAGTGTCTCCCCCCATTTATGGATGTTGGGTGATTTGATTGGGGTTTGAAGTGTCTTGTAGGTCAAATATGAGATTGTGATGTTGCAACAGTGGAGTATCTTCTATGCTTACAGGCTTCAATACCGCAATGGGAGTGATAGGCTTGGAACTGGAGCTACTGGCTTAAGTGTCGGCCTTAGGTTCTCTTTGCATCCTTCCTTCAAATCTTAACCTAATTCTCCTCTAATGGCAAGCTTGGTTGGGTTAATCAAAGCTAAGTCCCAATCCACATCAATCAATCAACCAAACAAACACACACAACATGCAATGCAATTTTAACATGGATTGGCCTAAGGGTAGGTTCTAAGTCATTACGTTGTAGGGTGTGTTTGTTGTTTCATTGTTTCCCATAGCTAGGACGTTACACCTCCCAACTTGTAATGTAGTGAACATTGCATTGGTCCAAACGACATGGTCTGTCCTTTACAGTCAATAAGAAATGATCCAGTGACTTTAGGCTATGAGTTGGTGAGTTTGCCACTAGGTACTCGAATCTAATGAAGACCAGTGATCCATGGTTACTACCACCACAAGTTGTTGAAAAGGATGCATACACATTGTTTTGATGGCACACACTATGAAAGTTAGGGAAAGCTTTTAACAAACAATACACACAACAAAATATCATACAACAAAGTATCATACAACATCTCAACAAACATAAATAAACAAACAAACAACAATATCATGCAAGACCATGAAAAACTAGGGTACATATTTGGTCACTTACGACTCATACAAAGCTTAGCCCTCGACATCCCCAGTGGAGACACCACTGTGAGAAACCATAAAAGTGCCTCCCAAAAAAGAGATTTTTGGGTGTTTTGAAAGACACCTCTCTTTTTGAGTAAGTCATGTGGAGTCGCCACTTTTTTTTTTATATACAAAAAAAAAATGAAAAAATGAAAAAAAGAAAAAGAAAAACTAAATACAAAATACATGATTGAATTGTTCCATTCTCATTGATTGAATAAAAAAGAATACATGTTTGATAAATTGAGTATTACATGGCTTTGAGTCCTAATTACAAACTACCAAATAATTACATGGCTTTTTGTCCTAGTTATAATCTACCAAAAATAAATTAATTAATTAAAAAAAAAAAAAAAAAAAACAAAGATAAAGCCTAGGTCTACCTATCCTAAGACACTTAATTCAAAGGCTAGGTTACAAAATGGGAAGGTGTTAGGCACCCGTTCCGCCCAAACAAAGTCTGGTCTTCTAGACTATTGTGACCAATGTACCTTTATGCATGACATGAATGATATGTTGCACACATGAACAAAACTAAATCACATAAGTTTATTTATGAATGCACCCTCTTCTTTATTAAAAATTTACGTATGTGTTGTGATAAAAATTAATTTTGGTTTAGAAAAATGAGATATGTTTTTTATGTGTAGAAAAAAAAATTTGGAGAGAAAAATCCAAATCTGTGTTTATTAAATAAATCAAAGTCTTTTGGTTAAAAAAAAATATATATCAGATCTGTTTTTTAGAACCAAAAAATTTGGTTTTTTGGTGAAAGAAAAATCAAATATGTCTTATGATAATTTAAAAAAAAAAAAAATTAGATTAGTATATTGAAAAAAAAAAAAAAGATCTGTTTTTATATGTGTAAAGAAAAATAAGAAAATGATTTTTTTGAGAAAATGACTATATTCATGAAATAAACCTATGCTACATGCACTAAATGAAACAAACACAACAATTCATGATCCCTTTTTCTATTTCAAAATCTGCTAGGCTAAAAAATTAGATCTACATCTAAAGAAAACGTAGATTAATTTTTAAATAAGAAAAATTCAGATTTGTATCTAAGGAAGATACAAACTAGTTTTTTATTGAGAAAAATTCAGATCTACATCTAAGAAAGATGCAAATCAATTTTTTATTTGAGAAATTTCAGATTTGCATCTAATAAAGATGCAAATCAATTTTTGATTTTAGAAAAATTTAGATTTACATCTAAGGAAGATGCAAATCAAATTTTTGATTAAGAAAAATCCAGATCTACATCTAATAAAGATGCAAATCAGTTCTTTTATTAAGAAAAGATATGATAACAAGTCGATTTTTGAAATAAAAAAAAAAAAATAGATTTCAGCAATAAAAGCAACATAAACATGTTCTAATAAAGAAAATACTGACAACATATGAGATGAACATTGGAAAATCAAACTAAACACATATTTATTCATGCATCACAAAATTAAAAGAACTAAAAGAAGAAGTAAAGAAAAGCTACCTCTTGCATGGACATACTCTTTTTTTCTCAAGAGAATATTTTAGGGTTCAAAGAAATTTATGCAATTGCCTTTGAAACCTAAAAATCCTTGCTTACAAAAAAGAAATTCTTAAGACTAAAGCCTCCAAAATCTCTTTAACGTTAGAGAGAGAAAATCAGAAAGGGGAGTCAAAAATATGAGAAATTTGGGAGCGTGAAAAAGTGTGTTGAATTTTGAAATGCAGTCTCTATTTATAGAGGCTGGGAGACTCGAAAAAATAACTTAGATGATTAGAATGCAAAACTAGGACGCATCCTTCTGCTAAAAAGTTGAAAATGATGTATTTTAACGTCACCCAAAGACCGATGGGCCAAAACCCTAATGTGTGCCATTCAGCAATTTGAAAGTGCCATTTGGCACTCCAAAAGTGCCGATTGACACTCCAAAAGTGCCAAATTTTGGATGCCAATCGCGCTTTTGGGTTCAGGTGCATTTTAGACTCCTATTTTAGGTTTTCTTGAGCCAGGACTTGCACTTAGACATGTTTTTAATCCGTATTCTGAAATTTTAACTCTTTTCAGAATAATTCAGGTCTTTTTAGTAACAATTATCCTGTAGATAAATACTCTAAAATAAATCTTGGTAAAGTCCAGATTATCCACAATTTTATTGTTATCCAATTATCCCCTTATTCCCATGCAAGCAATCCTATTTTAGATACTAACTATCAACCAATCACAAAATTATGTAATTAATTTTAATTTTTTAACCAATCAGAATTAATTTAAATTAATCATGCATGGTCGACTCTACCTGGACACAATGCATGCTAACTATGCAAACTTGATCATGCGATATCTTTTGATCTGATGGTCCGATTTGGAAACTATGCATTCCGTCGTAACCGTTAGAACCTCAAGATCATTTTTATGATATGCAATGAACAAATTAATGCATGTAATGCAATCATGATTTTTGGGTACATGGATGGTTATTCTAGTCATTCTCCTTGATTAAATCATAGGTGCAAAATCGAGTGCCTACACTAGAATAGAGTTCCAAGAATATACTTGAGAAATTGGCTCAAAACACACCGCCTAACAATTTGGAATATAAAAAAATACATCAACAATTTGAAATATTAAATGCAAGTACATCTTTTTCTTTTTAGGGATCATTGTCAATGGCATTCATTCTTTCTATTTAACAAGGACCTTTACCACTTATCTCAGTGTCACTAAGTCAGTGAGCAGTCTATAGTGCTTGAACCATCAACAATTCTTTATTTTTTCTTAATAGTTGAATACAATTGAAACTCATCTGGGATTAAACCCATTATGTCATAGTGCACAGAAAAAACTCTATACCTATTCCTACTGCATATAAATGAAAACTAAAGAAAGCAAAAAAAATCCATCCATTTGCTAATGAGCTAAATCTGATGAAAAACAATATAAGCATAGTTTGATTAACGTTAAAAACAAACCAAAGCAAACAAAACAAAAACTTTGTATAGAGAATGAAACGGAAAAGATTCAGAGACAATGTCATTCAATTCTAACTCCGAGGTTTTTGGTAAGAACAGACTAACAAGAAAAAAAGATTATTAAAAAAAAAAAAAAATATATATATATATATATAAGAAAAATAAATAAATAAATAAAACATACAGAAGAAGATTTGGAGGCAGAGGTGTACCGGATCAAAGGAATTACGGCAAAGATGAGAGATGATTACCAATGGGACATTCCTTGTCTTCAAACAATGGCACTCATTAATCAACAAAAATTAAAGAAGTAGATAGATAAAATAAAAACAATGGCACTCATTAATCAACAAAGATAAAATAATATAAAAATAAACTTATAGTGAGATCAATCTGATGAAGAAGGAGCAGATGAGTAGGTCAAGATGAGTGGGTGAACCAAATTTCAAAACCCAATGGATACCCAACCTGTCGGCAGGAGAGAATATGAGTGGTGATAGCCATGGCGAGGCGAAAGACTAGGCTTGGGCTTGGGCTAAGGCCAAACCTGAAGAGAGTGGAAATGGTAAGGACGCAAGGTGGTGGTGGCGAAGATGGAGTTGATGGCAAAAGCTTGTTTATGGCACTGAAGAGATTTGTAAGTGAAGAGATTTTGAGAGAGTGAGAGAAAGTGTAACGACGCTAAGTGAAAACCTAAGTGGGAAGGGAGAAAAAAAAAAGCAGAGGTAAATTTTGGGGCTATAGAGGGAAAAAGCACCGCAAAATAGGTACCTATTGTGGCGGTCATCTCAAAACCGCTACAAATTACATATTGCTGTAGTTTCCTATACTGCGGCTCTAGTATCCTCGCAAAATGCTATATTTATTGCAGTAGGTTTTTGGAGCGCTGCTATATCTAAGTTACCGCCACTAAAACACATATATTGCAATGGTTCTATGTACTGCCGCTATAGTACGCTACAAAAGACTAGAACTACTGCGGCGGTCCAATGCAATGCTGCAATAGATCCCATATACAGTGGTGGTTAAAAAAATGCCGCAATATGCGACATATAGTGGTAGTTTTTGCACCCGCTGCAAAAAACCTGCCGCAATAGCTCGTTTTTCTTGTAGTGGAGACCATAATTTAACTACCTACAACCACTCTAAAAATAGACCTTCTTGATGTGATGTCAAATGCCATAAAAAATTTGAGTGTGACTTCCTCATCACCAATTGGTTTTAAAGTAGAATGGCATAACTCACAATCCGACACTTTACAATTAAACCTACTAATAGTCAAGTTATTGATTACCTTTGTGACAGTATCAAAACTTGTAAAACAAAATTCACATCAGAATCTAGGAAATGAGCACACACATAAGTTTTATACTATAAACCAGAAACATAAATAAAATAGCTTCTAACTCATGTTTCTATACATGCACCACTGGATATCATATCGTGATAGCATCTTCGCCTTCCTACACATCTATTTGTATGTCTTCCTCGTCAACTTCAATATGGGGATTTTCAAACCTGTGCACGATAACCTAAATGTAAAACCTGTCCTCAGTATGAAAGATTTAAATAATTAAAAATAATAATATTTATAAATAAATCTATGATAGCTATACCAAAAGGAAAAAATTGGTGAGACAGTTCACATAAAATTAGACTTCAGTATAGAATCTCATAACTTTGGATGAGATGTCAATTTAAAATTTAATTGGATTTTCTCTTAGCTTTAGACGAGATGTACTTGATGATGGCTAACTGTCACGTGCAGGAAGTTGTTAGCTGGTATGAGAAACATGAAAAACAGGAGTTGTGTTTTCCATGTTATGTGATTGTGTGATATTTATTTGATTTCAATAAAAGTCATTTTTGAGTCAAATTAGGAGATTTGATTAGAACGTTGTTGTTAACGTTAAGGTTGTTATGTAGTAGTCCAAATCTTTAATATTTGAGTTGCCGTGGTTCTTATATTTTGGGTTGATCAGTTATCCATGTTGTATTCAAGTTGCTGAAGTATTTTCAAATAAAGGCATCTGAATTATCTATCAAAGTGAATACTAAGGAGGCCGGATACCTCGAAACAATCCAGTTATTATTTTCATTGTGTTCTCTCAAAATTTGACAGCCACCATTGGTAACGATAAGGAACCATACATTCCAAAGTGGTATCAGAGCCTAGGGATGGACCAAAGAGTGGAGCAGATGGAACAAAACACCAGTTCTCTGATGAAAGGACAGCAACTATTGGTCGAGAGGATGACAGAAGTATTTGACAAGCTTGCCACACTCTCAGACAGTCGAGACGAAGCTGAGGGGTCACGTACTGCCTCTGGGAAAAGACCAATGGGACGAGATTATCAAGAGGGAAATCACTTTGGGGGAAGCCACCATTCATATGCTCCCCGTTTGGTGAAATTAGATTTCCCAAAATTGAACGGAACCGAAGATCCAACCAGTTGGATTTGTAGGGCCGAACAATTTTTTTGTTTCCATGATACTCCAATCGAAAACCAAGTGGCCTTAGCTTCCTTTCACCTGGAAGAAGAGGCTCAACTTTGGTATCAGTTGTTGCAGCAAGATATTGAGATAATTACTTGGGCTACGTTAAAGGCGGAACTCGTGGCTCGCTATGGACCAAACCAATTTTATGACTATTTTGGGGAACTCACTAAGTTACAGCAAACAGGTACAGTGAAGGAATATCAGTCATGTTTTGAGCACCTTTTGGCAAAGGTGGGTCACTAACCGCGCACACGCCAAGTCAGTTGTTTTGTAAGCGAACTGAAAGAGATGATCAAGGCTGATGTATTAGTGGGACTACCCCAAGATTTGACAACTGCCATTGGGCTGGCGCGCTTGTTTGAGGCTCGAAACCAATCACTTCGACACTCTTCAGCAACAGTTTCCACTGTCAACAGAACTACAACACCTTCTACTAAGGAGGAAGGCAATTCCCCACCACCATTCATGCTTTGCTGAATGTCAATCGCTGAGCCTAAGGAGCGTTGAGAGAAAGGCCTTTTGTTATAATTGCAATGAGAAGTTTGCACCTGGACATCAATGCAAGAAGTTGTTCTTAATTGAAGCTTGTACTGCAGAGGAAGATGAGACATGGTTATGGATGTTGAGTCCAATGATGAACCGGAAACACCAGGCATATCTTTGCATGCAATCAGTGGTGGTAATTCTCCTGACACCAAGAAGGTACTAGGCAGCATTCTGGCGGTCTCTACAACGGTTTTATTGGATTCTGGAAGTTCCCACAACTTTATCAGTGAAGATCTTGCTCGGAAGCTTGGTTTGCGGCCCACAAAGAATCAAAGCATTTGTGTAATGGTTGCTTCAGGTGATAAACTCACTAGCAAGGGAATTTGTGCTGGAATCGCCATTTAACTCGGTATGTTCCTCACTCATGCCGATTTTTATATATTGCCTTTAGAAAGCTATGACGTGGTTATTGGAACCCACTGGTTGCGTACATTAGGGGAAATATTATGGGATTTCTCCAAGCTCATTATGGAATTTAATAGTGTTGGAAAAGAGGTTACGCTTAAGGGATTGTCGGATAAATTCTTGGATGGACGAGAAATGGAGAAGGTAGCCAAGAGACAACCTACTACAACAAGGGCATTTATTCAAATTTTGGCTATGAATGGGGGGGAAATCACAAATAGAACAGAGAAGGAAGAGCCCGAAATATAGCAATTTTTGGATATTTTTGTTGGTATTTTCAGGGAACCTACTGACTTACCACCGTATCAAACTCAAGATCACCACATTCCTCTACAGCCAGGTAGCTCAATGGTTTGTTCAAGACCTTACCGTTATCCTTATTATCAAAAGGCAGAGATTGAGCTGTTGATGATTGAGATACTTTCAACTATAGTTATACAGCAATAGCCCGTTCTCTTCTCCAGTTATTTTAGTCAAAAAGCAAGACAGGACGTGGGGTATGACAGTATGTGTATTGATTATCAATCCTTGAATCAAATTACAATTAAGGATAAATTTCCAATTCCAGTTATTTAGAGTTATTGGGTAAGTTAAATGGAGCTATGTTCTTTTCGAAGTTAGATTTGTGCTTTGGGTACCATCAGATTCAAGTCCAAGCTGCTGATGTGCAAAACACTGCATTCCAAACTTAACATGGGCATTTCAAGTTCCTTGTCATGCCATTTGGTTTTACCAACGCTCCATCCACCTTCCAAGCTTTAATGAACAATGTGTTCAAGGAACAATTACATAAATTTATTCTTGTGTTTTTCAATGATATTTTGGTGTACAATGCAACTTGGGAAGAGCATCTCCAACATCTTCAAATTACCTTGGAAATTTTAGGTTGTCACCATCTCTTTGTTAAGAGAGAAAAATGTCAATTTGGCCAGATTGAGGTTCAGTATTTGGGGCATGTTATTTCCCAGGAGGGGGTTCATGTTGATCCTGAAAAAATTTCAGCAATTGTGCAATGGCCGAAACCCAAGACTCCGAAGGCTATGAGAGGTTTTCTTGGTCTAACGGGTTATTACCGCAAGTTCATACAAGATTATGGTAAGATTGCCGCACCACTAACACACATGCTGAAGAAAAATTCATTTAAATGGACTGCACTTGCAGAGGTGGCATTCCAAAAGCTCAAGGATATATGCAATGACCAAAGCACCGGTATTGGCTCTTCCCAGTTTTAATCACACTTTTGTGGTTGAATGTGATGCTTCCAGATCAGGCTTAGGGGCTGTTTTGAGACAAGATAGCCCTGTCGCATTTCATAGCCAAGCTCTAAATGGGAAGAATCTGCTGATGTCATATGAAAACGAAATGTTAGCACTTGTAATGGCAGTGCTTAAATGGCGTCATTACCTTTTTGGGAAGGAAATTTGTAGTTCGGACTGACCAGAGAAGCTTAAGGTATCTTTGGTCTCAGAAAATCACAACAGAGGCTCAACATAATTGGCTATACAAACTCATAGGTTTCGACTTTACTATTGAGTATAAGAAGGAAAGCGAAAACAAATTAGCTGATGCTTTGTCTCATCGAGATGAGGTACAAGAAGAAGAGCAATTGATGGCTGTATCAGCACCAGTACCTCAATGGCTGGAAGTAATTCTTGAAGAGCAAGAAGCCAAACCAGAAGTACAACAGCTAATTCAGAAGGTTACAGCAGATGAAGATGCGGGTCCTTGGGAATTAAGGAATGGGTTCTTTTCTTTAAGGGCCGGATTTATGTTGCATCAGATTCGCCTATGCAAAGAGACAAAATTCATCAGTTCCATGCTAGTTCTCATGAAGACTTTGACAAAACCTTCACAAAACCTTCCATCAAGTACGTGAAAATTTTTATTGGCATAAGATGACGGAGGGAATTAAGGAATTTACTCAAGAATGTGAAGTATGTCAGCAGCACAAGGTGGAACAAATGTCTCCTGCCGGTCTACTCCAGCCACTACCAATTCCAATCCAAGTATAGGAGGATATTTCAATGGACTTCATTGATGGATTGCCAATATCACAAGGGAAATCAACTATCATGGTTGTAGTGAATTGACTTTCCAAATACTCTTACTTCCTTCTTATTGCACATCCCTACACCGCTGTAAGTGTTGCTCAAATATTTTTTTACTATTTTCAAGCTTCATGGCATGCCCAGGTCTATTATTTGTGATCGTGATCCAACTTTTACTTGTGGTTTTTGGACTGAGTTATTCCGTCTCAATGGCACTTGCTTCAATTTCAGTTCTGCATACCACCCTCAAACTGATGGGTAGAATGAGGTGGTTAATAAAACATTGGAGATGTATTTGCATTGTTTCACTAGTGCTAAACCCAAACAATGGGTAAAATGGTTGTCTTGGGCAAAGTTTTGCTTTTATACAAGTTGGCATTCAACTGGTAAGCGAACTCCCTTTGAGGTGGTGTACGGTAGGGAACCTCCATCCTTGCTGGCTTACATTACCAAGAACAGCTAAAGTCACAAGTTGAAGAGGAATTGATAAGAAGAGATCAAGTTCTAGGCGATTTAAAAGAAAATTTGTAGGCTGCCCAAGTTAGAATGAAAAGAAAAGAAACTATGATTCCAAACACAGGGAAAAGGAATTTCGGGTGGGAGCTTGGGTGTATGTGTGTCTTCAACCTTGTAGACAAGATTCTGTAGCCCTTACAAGGAATGCAAAGCTAGCTCCATGGTATTATGGTCCATTTCAAATCCTGCATCGCAAGCATTGGACAGGTAGCTTACAAGTTGGACTTGCCCTTGGATTCTCGAATTCACCCAATTTTTCATGTATCACTATTAAAGGAGAAGTTGGGATCCAAAGTTTCAACACAACCACAACTACTTCATATGGAGGGTCAAGATGAATTGCGAGTAAGACCACAGGCTGTTTTGGATAGAAGAACAAGGCAAAATAAGACACAGATTTTAGTACATTGGCAAGGGTTACCAGCCACTGATGCTACGTGGGAAGATTTGAACAGCGTGGTACATCAGTTTCCTCAATACACTCTTGCGGACAAGGGTCCTTTCTAAGGAGGGAGGAAAATGTTCCGTGCAGGAAGTTGTTAGCTGGTATGAGAAATGTGATGAACAGGAGTTGTGTTTTCCATGTTATGTGATTGTTTGTTATTTATTTGATTTCAATAAAAGTCATGTTTGAGTCAAATTAGGAGATTTGATTAGAACGTTGTTGTTAACGTTAAGATTGTTTAGTAGTCTGAATCTTTAGTAGTTGAGTTGTAGTGATTCGTTTATTTTGGGTTGATCAGTTATCCATATTGTATTTGCGTTGCTGAAGTATTTTCAAATAAAGCATCTGAATTATCTATCAAAGTGAATACTAAGGAGGCCGGATATCTCGAAACAATCCAGTTATTATTTTCATTGTGTTCTCTCAAAATTTGACAGCCACCATAGGTAACAATAAGGAATCATACGTTCCACCAACTAAATTTTTTGTTTACGAAAAGTTTTGAATTATTTTGAAAAGTCATGTTTGTTTAGTGTCATGACTAGGGGTGTCCATGTAAACCGCTCACCTGACCAAACCAAGAAACCCACCCAGACTGACCCGCTCGCCGCCCGATCCGACGACTCTAGCGGTCGGCGGCGGGTCTCAGCCCTTCAAACCCGATTCTGGTGAGTCGAGTGGCGGGTTTTCTCCTCTAAAACCACAGCCACCCGACCCGCCCAACCACCACTTCAAATGAAAACCTCCCCCGTTTAGATCTGGCGATGATTACCCATCTTTCGCTTAGATCCGGCAACAATTTTTCTCAGATCTACTTAGATCTGATGATTTTAGCTCAGTTCCGGCAATATTTTTCAAAAAATCGCTCAGATTGGTGACTTTTAAGCTCGGATCGGTGACATGTAAGCTCAGATCGGTAACTTTGGCTTAGATCTGGCGATGTTTAAGCTCAGATCCGACGACGTTTCGCTCTTCTCCTGCCAGATTTGACGACGTTTTGCTTTTCTCCAGCCAGATCCGACGACGTCTCGCTCTTCTCCAGCCAAATCCGACGACACTTTGCTCTCCTCCGCTCATCGACACCGTTCGTCGGTTTCAACCGAACTGACCGATCATTTTTTAGAATCCGATCCAACTCGACCCATGGTGATTGGCGGTCGGTTGCGGGTCTGATTCTCTCCCACCCGACCTAAGCAGGTCAAGTCTGGGTTGGGCACAAACCCGACCCGGCCCGACCCGTGGACAACCCTCAACAATGTTTTGTCTATAAAGTAAAGGCTTGAATCATATTCAAATACACAACTTCTCAAGAAACTTACCCAATTCCTCAACAATGTTTTGCTTAAGTTCCTTCCAAATTTAAGATAAGACAGCTTTAGAAAAATTTAAGGGACTCCAAATTAGTATATAAGATAGGCTTCTATCAACCATAAATTTCTTAATCAGTGTCAAAACCTTAAAAGATCTACAAAAAGAAGAACACATAACAGTGAAATCTATCGTTTCATGAACTGAAATTTCAATTACAGTCATTGAACAAATTAACTCCAAGTACTTATGCTACAAAATTATAATATCAATATCTTGTGATCATTCTAAGATCTGTTTCTTCCCAATAATCTTTGCTGCAGGAGTTTTTATGTAACATGGAAAGACTTGAAATGGTCTGCTCAGCCACAATAAGTTTCTTGATCTCTCCGGTAAAGGGATCCCACAACACCAGGTGCCCCATAGTGTCAGAAAGAACTTACCATTCTTCCATAGCCCCAACGGACGTCCCAAAAGCGATGCAGGTATAATGGTAAAGAGTTTGGTCCACGACTCCTTAACACCAAATTCAAGCAGCACCCATAAATTACAGGTTATATTACTCGATTCAGAAGTGTAGTGTATCATAGCAACGCGTTTTTTTAACTCTGTAACAGTCCTCCACCGCCTATAATTGTTATTCTCAACACAGCATTTATCTGGCACCTTCATCATGCTGAAAGTCTCTTGGCTCATATCAAAAGCAACAATCTCGTTTTTGAGAACAAGAGTATCTGCATACCAGTAAAAACCCCCATCTATATAAAATGTCAATTTCTTTCCATCTAGAAATCCATATGGGAGATCGACACAAAGCTCAGTCCAAGAACCACGGTTTACACTATACAGTTGAACATACTGAGCAGGTCTACATTTACTTGGCATGGGAGGTAAGTACAAATTCTCACCACCTTCAAGTCATTAGATTTCAAGTCCAAACCGAACCCAAAATTGTCTCCTTTTATGATAGATCCAGCGAGACGTTTACAATGAGAGAAGTTCCCTGGACCCTTGAATACCTTTTTATGTAAGGATTCCATATAACAGTATCGGAGCAAGGGCGGAGCCACGTACTGGCTTGGGGGGGGGGGGGGGGGGGGGGCATGGCCCCTGCACACACACACACACAAATTCCATTAAACTATGAAGAAAAAATAAATGGGCCCCCCCAACATTGGACAGCCGGCCTCCCTACCCATTTCTCAACTATTCTCCTAGCCCAACCCAGCCCTAGCTTTAGTTTTAGGTAATTCCAAATATAACAAAAAGCTGCTGGCCCATGGAAATACTTTGAGTCCAACATTTAAATACTCTTAGGCTCAAAAAACAACAAAATTACACTTTCCCTTCATCTCCAAAAACCCACCCTGACACACGGAATCCCTTGTCCCTTTTTACTTTTTATTCTTTTGTTTTGGCTTCTTTGATACAGTTTCACTCTTTCAGCATTGGTACAGCTGCCTACCAGCCCCCAAAACTCCAGTCCTCTGTTCTGTCCTCACAGTTCGAAAAAATAAATAAATAAATTCTAACCAATTTTTTCTTTCTTCATCGGCTGATTCAGCTTTAGTTTTGGAACTTGGTTATTTTGTCTTCTTTGATACGCTTTCAGCACTGGTACCACTGCCTACCAGCCCTCAAAACTCCAGTCCTCTGTTATCACGGTCTAAAAAAACAAAAACAAAATGTCCAATTTTTTCTTTCTTCATCAATTGATTCAGCTTTAGTTTTAGAACTTGATGACCACCTGGTGAGTTTTCTTCTCTTTCTTAAGTATTAGACATTCATGATTCATCTCTTTTTAGTGTCTTTTTTTTTTTTTTTTTCCCTCAACTATCTACATCTAAATATTCACATGCTCTTTATATTTTCATAGATTTTTAGAGAAATACGTGATTGAAGGCATGGGGAGATTGTTTGTGATGAGTCTTGAAGGAAAGATCTTTTGGAGACAAAGGCAGTAGGCATTGCCACACAGGTGACCCATCTTTGCACTTTATGAAAACAAAGTTTCTAAGGTAAAATTGTTTTGATTTATTACATATTTTTGATTAATTAGATATCATGTTGTTGTGGATGTAGCTATGGATATTGTTAAATTGTTTGGTTTATATTGTGTACCAATACTTGTATATTTAATTTTTGTTTTTGTTTGAGGGGTTATTATTAATTAAAGTTGTATTAAAAATGGGTTGACTATTTAAATTATAGTGGAAATTTTGTTTTTTCTTGAGTATGAATAACATTCATATAACTAAGAAAAAATTTCTAATTAAAATTTTATTTTTTAAAATTCTTTTTAGGTTAATTTTTTAGTTATATTCTTAAAGTTAAAAGAATTATGAGCAAACGAAAAACAATTGATGCATTCTTAAAGAAAAAAGATGTTAGCAATTCAAAAATTAGGACACCTGTGGCTATAGAAACAAATGTTAATACTTCAATGCCTGATGAACTCCCCTCCAAATCTTCAAGAATTCAATCTGAAGAGATAGATCATGATCCAGGATCACGTAAACAAATACGTGAATTCCCTATCAACAAACAAGATGAAATCCGACGAGCTTATCTCAAAGAAGGTTCATATCAACCTAAAAATATAGACTATCCATACAATGATGATACTCAACGTCATCGATTTTAACTTTCATGGTTTGAATCACATAAGGATTGGTTGGAATACTCACCTTCAATGGATGCGATATATTGTCTACTTTGCTACCTTTTTAGTAAGAAACCAATAGGTCGTCCTGAATTAGATGCATTCATTTTAACAGGTTTTAATAATTGGAAAAATGTGAAAGATGGAATGAATTGTCCTCTAATTCGTCATGTAGGGAAAGAATCAAACTCCCCACATAAAATTGCTATGAAATGTTGCAAGGATTTAAAGAATTATTCACACCATATTAATAAGCTAATTGAGAAACAAACGTCAAAAGAATTAGAGAATAATTGGTTGCAGCTCAAAACCTCAATAGAGTGTGCTCGATGGCTAGCATTCCAAGCTTGTGCTTTTAAAGGTCATGATGAAAGCCTTGATTCAAAAAATAGAGGTAATTTTATTGAATTGATAAAATTCACATCAACTTTCAATGACAAAGTAGCTAGTGTTGTCTTGGAAAATGCTCCAGGAAATGCCAAATATACATCACCCACAATGCAAAAGGAGATTTTGCATATTCTTGCTAGTAATGTGCGAAATGCTATTCGTGAAGAAATTGGGGATGCAAAATTTTGCATTCTTGTTGATGAAGCCCGAGATGAGTCGAAGAGAGAGCAAATGGTCATCATTTTGAGGTTTGTTGATAAAGAAGGTTTCATTAAATAGCGTTTTTTTCATGTCGTGCATGTTAGAGACACTGCTGCATTGACTTTAAAGAATGAGATATGTGCTATCCTTTCTCATTACAACCTCTACATTGAAAATATTCGAGGTCAAGGATATGATGGAGCTAGTAACATGCGTGGTGAATGGAATGGATTACAAGCTCTTTTTCTTAAAGATTGCTCATGTGCTTATTATGTACATTGTATGGCTCATAGGTTGCAATTAGCTCTAGTTACAGCATCTAGAGAAGTAAAAGATGTTCATCAGTTCTTTGATCATTTGGTTAATATTATCAATATTGTTGTTGGTTCTAGTAAGCGTAATGATGAATTGCAACATGCTCAAGCAGAACAAGTTGAGAATATGATTGCTTCTAATGAAATTAAGACTAGCAGAGGTGCAAACTAGATTGGTACTTTGCAACGAGCTGGAGATACTAGGTGGGGATCTCATTTTCAATCTATTTGTAATTTGATTAAAATGTTTGATGCTACTTGCAAAGTTATCAACACCATCTCTAAGGAATGAGCTAACTATAAACAACGCAGTGATGCCGAGGGAGCTTATCAGGTATTAACATCATTTGAATTTATTTTAATCTTGCTTTTGATGAAAGAGATAATGGGAATTACTAATGTTCTTTGTCAAGCTTTGCAACAACATTCATAAGACCTTTTAAATGTCATGCATTTAGTTTCAACTACAAACTCACTTATTCAAAAGTTGAGAGATGATGGATGGGAGCCTTTATTTGCTAGTGTTATATCATTTTATGAGCAACATGAAATTGATATTCCTGATACGAATGCACGTTACACTAAAGGTTGAGGTAGATATCGTCATCAAGATGAAGATTTAACAATGGAACATCATTTTAGAATTGGCATATTTACAGTTGCAATAAACTTTTAATTGCAAAAATTGAAAAGTAGATTTTATGAGCTAACAACGGAACTTGTCATTCTTAGTTCAACTTTAAATCCCAAGGATACTTTTAGATTATTCAAAATTGTTGATATATGCAATTTGGTTAAGAAATATTATCCTCAAGATTTCACTGAACATGAACAAGAACTTTTGGAGTCTTAATTGCAACATTACGAGCTTAATGTGATAAAAACATCTAGATTTTCAAAATATGAGTACAATTTCTGAGCTATGTAGGGGATTAAAAATTTCAAGAAAGTCTAAAATCTATTTTTTGATTGATAGACGTATTCGTCTTGTGTTGACCCTTCAGTTTCTACAGCAACTACAGAACGAGCTTTCTCAGCTATGAAGTTGTTAAAAACAAGACTTCGCAATAGAATGGAGAATGAGCTTTTGGCAGATAATATGAAAGTTTATAGAGAAGGAAATTGCAGGGAATTTCACTGTAGAGATGATAATGGATGAATTTTATTCCATGAAAAATCATCATCAGGCATGATTTGATGTGCATGTTCTTTTTGTATGTCTACGTTGAACTAGACAGTTTTTCATGTTTATTAATGATCAAGTATATGATGATATATAAAAGTTGATAATTTTGTATCCAATAGACTTAAGAATTATATTTAGTATGTCTTTGTTACAACCCGGCCCCCCCAAGTAATTATTCCTGGTTATGCCCCTGTCGAAGCGTGCATGACAGTTTAGACAGAGAAAGCCATCACAGGAAGCCACAATTTTGTCACAATGAATGCAACCTAAGTTATAATCAGGTAAATGTAGAGGAGTCTGAGGTGACACGCCTTTGCCTTCGAGAGTGTCATAATAGAGGATCGAGCAAACTTGTTTTGCACTAGTGTATTAATCCCTACCTTCGACAAGGAGGAAACGGTGATCATCGGGGTTTTTGAGGCTAATGACAATGGAGTGGTTCAGGAGGTTTTTGGAGAAGAAATCTGGGTTTCCAATGAGACAATTCCAAGTTTTGCAGCAAGAGCAGCGTTATGTAGAGTTTAAGGGGTTCAAATGAACCACCTGAGCTGACTTTTTGGTATAATATATAATATTTTTTGTTTCTAATTTTTAATTGGTTCCTCCTAAAATGAAAATTTGAACATCTTGACCCTAAAAATTTTTGAAGTCTGGTTGAAATAAGCTTAAATATGATATTCTTAACAATATCATAGTCTTTTTAAACACACACACACATACACACACACACAAAAGTAAAAATTTGTTCATCTTAAACCTAAAAAATTTAAAATAAAATAAAATAAAATAAAATAAAAAACCCTATTTAGATCCTAACAAATTTGAAATAAACTAATAGAAAATTCTTAGTTTACATTGTACTATCAATTAAAGATTTATATTGTCTCTAAACAAATGCATGTTGTACATTTTTGCAAATTTGTACAATATTGTACACATTTGTTTAGTCTACAATGTAAATCTTACATTGATAGTACAATATAAACATATAATTTTCCTAAACTAATAAATAAAAGTATTTTAAGTAGTAATAATTAAAGTTCACTTAATGAAAATAATTAATATGTTCATTGTATTAATGAAAAAATATGTCAAAAAAACTTATAGTTTATCATTTATTATTTTGCTAGTACATACTATAGATAAATTTGTAATAAGAAATCTTTGTAGAGTGCAACATTCATTTCTTACCCAAGATACATCTTCATGTTGATCCCCCTAGAAAAAAAATCCTGGAGCTGCCACTATTTTGCAGATAGATTTGAATCGACTAAGAGATTTTGGGGGCAGCAATGACAGTATCTTCACCAACAGCTCTTCAGGAACATAGGTTGACATTGCTCTCTTTCGTGAAACGTACACACGCGTAGCTTCAATGGAGGATTGCTCTCCAAGTCTCTGTATCTAATAATAAATAAAGGAGCCTAAGGGTATATATAAATCCTAGTCCATCTTAATCCTAGTTCAAGCCGACTTAGAATACAAGTAAAGAAATCCTATTTCTACTGGAGGTACAACCTAATTTTGTAGTTCTATCAACCTAGGGATTAACTTCTTATACAGGAATGGCTCAAGGTAACAGGCTTAAAGCCCAATAAAATAGGCTTTATCCAATAGTATTCTTTTTATTAAAATAAAAAAAAATAAAAAAAACCCAATCTTAATCAATAAATAAATATAGCCATATTTTATGAGGAAATAATTTTTTTATTAAAAAATTAATGTCATTTAAAAAAAAAAAAAAAAAAAAAAAGCCTCATCACAATAATTATTTTGGCAAAAATATTTTTTCTAAAATTAAAATTGATAAAATGTTATAAAATTTAAATACATAAAAATTAATAAATAATTTTTTATGTCAAGAAGTGAGAATAAAAATTACTAATTAAATAATAGTAATAATAATAATAAAACTTCATTAAAATTATCGTCTAAGAACTCAAATTATATTGAGTCAATTATGCATCTATAAATACCCTGCTACAGGTCCATTGCAATACATGGTTTATATAGGAAAATATATATTTTTCTCCATAGACATAGGTTGTCAAGGCCGAACCATGTAAATTAATTAACACCCTTTCACTTTCTTTCTAATTAATGAGTCATTTACATTTTAATAGATTTTGACCTAGAGTAAAACAAAAACACTTTAATTTTAGAAAATATAATACATACATATATTGAGCCACTTGTGGGGAATAACGTGTTTTTTAAAATAATTTTTGGTATATTAAAACTCAAATTTAAGATATATATATATATATATAATCAAATATAGAAAATCTAGTAATAATTTTTTTTTAAATAATTAACACATTGTGATTGTTATAAAATAAAATTGATGTAAAATGATGTAAGTCACTAAGTTGTCATTGCATATAAATTGGTGCTTAGCACCAAGTAAAATCGACCACCTTAACCAATTATGAAATTTTGGTGCGTATATATTCACAAGAATAAGAAGAATTTTTATGAATCCAATTTGTTTAAGTTATTACAAAAAATTTATTTAAAAAACAATGCAATGCACGGGGCCAGTAACTATAGGTGTAACAGAACTTACGCGTGGGTTAACAAGTTTAAATTTGGGCCTAATGATTTTAGTACCGATAATGGGTTATACTTCAAATGGGTCCAATTTTAATCTTCAAGCCCACACTATAAGTCATTTTGAATGTGTGGAATTTTCAGGGGAAGAGATTAAAAAAATGGGCTTAGTCTTATTAAGCAGGCCCAGTTCAGTTTGTAAATCAAATCCAGTAGCCCCAATAACAACTACAATCTTCAAGAAATCGTAATATTATTATTATTATTATTTTTAATACATTATAGAAATACTACTTTAGTATAATTTAAGTGTATATATGTATGAAACTTCATCTTGGAGACTTAAACTTTGATCCTTACCCCCCAATTTCACAAGTATTTATACTTGTAGAGTAACCTCGCACTAGCGGTGTGCGGTAGTCGAATCATAGTATTATTAGCTATTCTTTGATGCAATATATAAAATTTTGATTATTAATTTTCCTTTTATGGGAATTATAAAAATTTGATTGGTTAATATATGATATCAATTTGAATGACGAAAATGAAATTTAAGCGTTTGATATTTGCAGTGAAGAGTGCAACAAGAATGACTCAATAGCACTATTCAACATATGATGAATAGTCAATATGTGTTTCACACCTAATCCTATTTTTATTTTTTTATTTTTTTATTTTTTTTATTTTTTTTAATGACAAATAACCTTCCAAGGAAACTCCATGCAGCTAGCACCACTCAAAACCTCATAGAAAGAATTTTGCTCGAAAACAGTTTATCCTCCACGCATGTTTGGACCAAGACCTTGAATAAAGAGTTTGGAAGGATTGAGCAAACGTTTTTGGCTCCTAGTCATGAGTAGATCGCACAAAGTGTCTCATATCAATTGTGAATGTGAAATTGACGCTGTTTGAAGTAAAAATTACTATCAAACAATTGTTTAATATCTTTCAAGGTTTAGGGTCTGCTCTAAAACAATTGTTGTGCTATACGGGTCTCCTATGTTAATGTGCAATATGCTAATGTTTTTTTTGTTTTTTTTTTTTTAATTATTATTATTATAATAAGAAAGATGTGCATATGCTAATGTGACGTACATGCTTATTAATTAATAGTGAACTTAGATGAAAACCAGTAAAGGTTAGCATAATTATAGCATTAGTCATAATTATGTTCAATGTGGCCACAAAAAGATGTTTTACTGTCCTTTGACAACACATCTTTGAACAAACAAAGGAGAAAGATGCTCTACTGTCCTTTGAAACAGGAAAATTTTCAAAAACTAGCATTTTTCTTATTCTCTATATATTTTATCAATGTTATTGTTTCAGGCATATCAACCTGGCCACAAAAAAGAGAACCACGAATTCTTTACTTGTCATCACATATAACATCAATCAACCCTTCTCTACGTTTGATCAAAATTACGGAGAGAAGACACAGATTCAGCTCACAATATCAGGGGAAAAAAAAAAGACTTAATGTCATTCAACCATTTAATATCAAAACTTATATAAAAGATGGCAGACACATTAAACAATACCTCAAGCATTGACTAAACTGTGTAGGGAACAACTAGTAACGGTCCCTCATGCCCGTCAAGTTGAACATTTTTGGTAGTTTGTGTAAATGGGTCGTACAACACCAACTGCCCTTTTGTATTTTCCATGAAAATCTGCCCACTCTTCCAAAACAGCAATGGCCTTTTCAAATCTAACGAGGGATCAATTGTAAGAAGCTTAGTCCACGACTCCTCAACGCCAAATTCAAGCAAAACCCATATATCAAAACCCAAATTATCCGACAAACTAGAATAAATCACCATAGCAATAAACCCGTTCAACACCACGAGACTCCTCGACGAGCCAATAACGCTTTTATCAGGAAGCGGCGTCATGTTGAAGACCTCAGTGCTAAAGTCAAAGGCAACAATTCTATTATCGTCGTCATCGTCTTCATCTGCAGCCAACCAGAAAAAGAGCCCATTCATGTATGATGCGCAGTCATATGCCGATAGGGAAGAATACCAGAGATCATTTTTGGATCATGTTCGACCTGTCTCCATGAACCAGTGCTTAAGCTATACACTCCCACTAATTTACGTACGTGTGAGTCCGGCCATGCACTCCGCAACACAATCACTATAAATCCTGATGATCTTGAAGTCACCGGATCTTGAGTCAAACCCGAATCCCACGAATTTGTCATTGAGCATGTAATGACCACGGGTCATGGGAGGGAGAACCTCGAGTTCCGTGGGGATGGCGGCATTAAAGGGGTTCCGAAGGTAGATGTTGCTGCGACTGTTATAGTCATAGAGACAGAGGAGACCATCACAGGAAGCGACTATGTTCAAATCGAGATATGGAGTTGGATATGGAGGAAGCCAGTGGTGTCGAAGGACAGGGCGAAGTGGGAGATTAAGCGGGATTCGAAACCCACAGTCGAGTAGTGTGTCGTAGGAGAGGAAAGAGTATGTTTGCTTATCACGACGTGGTTGGATAGTGGATTTGACAAGGAGTTGAGGATTAGGGTTTTGGGATTTGGTGGAGAGAATGGAGTGGTTGAGGATGTTTTCGGAGACGAAATCTAGGGTTCCTATGAGAGCAAGCCAAGTTTTGGAGACAAACCTGAATCGAATTAGGGTTTTGGGGAGCAAGCGTGAGAGTATATTTACCACCAATTCCATGGGCAGCTAAAAGGTTGACATTGTTGCTTTGAGGCTAGATGAGCAGGTAGATGAGATACAGCGTTTTTTTTTTTCTCTCCTTTGTTTGGTCGAAGGTAAGAAGATCTTGGAATGGTGAAACGGAATTAATAATGGAAAATAAAATTGAGAGAATAAGAAACCTAATTTGTATAGGTTTCTAAACTAGATAAACTTCAATTTTTTTTTTAGAAAGAAATAAACTTCAATTAATAAGTAAAAATAGATAAGATGGAAAGCTTTTTTTATTTCTTTTATTTTTATTTGTATTAGAAGACCGAAGATGGAGTGGAGTTATTATAGTTAATAAAAATTCTTTGTTTTCCTTATCCCTCCATCTAAAGGCTTGGCAATTGTAAATAAATACTGTCGTTTTTTTTTTTAATACTATTATTTGTGGATCTTAAGTGTGGGTTTGGATCCAAGTCTACATTTTAAGTCTGCATTTTCTCTTTTTTTTTTTTTCTTTTTTTTCACGCGTTTTAGGGAATAATGCGGCTACTGTTTATGAACAGTAGCCGCATTATTTGACTTCCTGGCAGTGAATAGTGTACCTGTGCACTGTTCACGAGTCCCACAAATCTTATTTTTTAGCAATTTTTTCACTAAAAATGCGTCCTACGATACTATTTACACATTTAAAAATTATTTTGCTACCGTATTTTCTATTTTCAGTTTTCAATTTCAGCAAAATAAGTTTTATCTAAACGAACCTTAAGTAGTACCTTTACATGATAGAAACAAAAAGATAAAATAATCACCTATCCTAAACTAATGCTCTATTTTGAAATACAAAACTGAAGATAATTATTCAAAAACAAAACCTATCAACTAATAATCCTAATTTGTACCAATTGTCCCCAATACCCACGTAGCATTCTAGTTCTAGAAGAACGGAGTCGATGAGCTGAAACTCGAAAGTTTCCTTCCTGGTTCGTGGTAAATATCCTTGCTTTGGTTCTAGTTCTAGAAGGAGCAGTTCCACGCGCTAAGATTAGGAAATTTCCTTCCTGGTTCGTGATATGATGAGCAATTGAGGAAAAATTGTACAGTAATTGCTTTATTTATAATTGTCTTTTACCTCTCTTTCTTTTCCACCAAAGAAGCATACACCATTCAATACACTTCCTCTTATCTTCTTACGCCGCTTTACTTTCTATTTTCTCTTCAGTTTCCTAATCTAATTTCTAGGCTTCACTGCTATTTTAGGATACTTGTACTTTGTTTCTCAATTGGGTTTACAAATACCATATTGGATATAGAATATTTGAAGCAAAGTAATGGCAGGAGGAGCAGCTCTTGGGGCAGTATTTGGAGAGGGCTTTGCGGTGTTTCATTACACAGTTAAGGATGTGGGAAGCTAAGCCCTTATGTTTAAACAACCCTTTCTCAAAGGCCTCGAATCCCAGCTAGGTGGTTTGGCACCAACGGTCAATGATATAAATCGATTAAGCGAACAACTTGATCTCCCACAAGTGGAAACAAAGAGCTTAATCGAACAGATGAAAAGGGGCAAGAAGCAGGTTCACAAGTGGATTCAGTCAAGAAGACAACCCTTGAAAACCAGCTTGCAATGGGAGAATGCTCAAGAGCTTAGCCTCTAGGTCGCTCTCCTTGAGATCCGACCACAAAGTCACAACTCATTTAATTTTATGCAAGGGAAGGATACCCAAGAGCTTAGTCTCTAGGTCGTCCCCTCCAAGATCCGACCACAAAATCACAACTTATTTGATCCCATATTCAATGAGTTACCTTTGACTACTCGATGTAATGGTTGGTTCTAATACCAAATATTACACACTCATACATAGAACTTACCCTTAAAATTCAACTCAAAAGAGAACGATGCTCGAATCTTGGAATGTGGGATACGAGGTATACGTAAAGTTCAATCTTGGAAATGCAGTTCTTGATTTCCAAGATTCTGGTCACTTCAAGAACTCTATTTCCAAGATTTGACTTTGCTGGAAGTACTTCAATCTTGATTTCCAAGCAAGATCTGGCTTTGCTAGATTTCCATGTTTAAATGCTGTGTGCCATTTTGTGT
This sequence comes from Quercus variabilis, assembly GCA_030445155.1. Lineage (NCBI taxonomy): Eukaryota > Viridiplantae > Streptophyta > Magnoliopsida > Fagales > Fagaceae > Quercus > Quercus variabilis. The sequence continues at coordinate 25,829,527 of CP129448.1, read as the reverse complement.
GCCAGATGGCAGGGGAATATTTATTTTGTGCGGTGAAAGATTTGAACTCTATTCAGTAATTAATTATTGTTGGGCACATCTAGTATCTTTCAATTTGTATATATGCACCCTTAAGATAAGAGGATCAAAAATCCTATTAATGGAAAAAGATTTTCCACCAATTTCTTTACCTTTTAAACTGATCCTAATCTTATTTACCCAAAACCTACTATTAACTATACCAAAAGCTAAAGAGGTATATTGTTTAAAATAAGTTTGGCTTACTTCCTGTTCTTTTATAACAGTAATTTCATTTTGTTTTAATGAGAAACAAATATATTACTCACTAACTAAATAAAATATAAAGATTAAAACTCGCTACCACTTATAATTTTATATTTAAAATAAAATAAAACCTCCAACAAAAAAAAGTACCAAAGAAAACCAAACCCTTTAAAATAATATCATATCTTTCACTTTATCAGTACTAATCAATGCATGCTTGACTTCTGGTGTAACTGATGGCCAACTGATGAGCTAATAAGTTACTGTTGGTGCCAATCAAGCGAAGGTTCCTCCCGCCAACCCAAGCCTCCCCCAAAGTAAAAAACAAAAAAGGTCAGTTCCATGACTTCTGTCTTTCATTTACGTGGCATAAAATGGAGGTGGTGCAGGGTTGATCACTTGATCTTAATTCTCGTGGAACACAAAAATGACCCATATGATTAACCAACACTACTGTGAACATGATAATTCTCATACTTAATTTCACAATTTATTAATTTGTGTGATTGTGAATAATTAAAAAAAAAAAATTGTAAATTGCACAAGTTGATAGTAGACAAAAATAAAAAATAAATAAGCGCACGAATCAACAAAGTGTGAATTTAAATATTCAATTGAAATGTCTCTTAGTGTGTGTTGGGTTTCAAATTAAAAAACCAACTTATTTTATTATTTAACTTATTTTTGCTTCTATTCATGGGTTTTACTACACTTTTTGATACTATTCATAATTCCACTGTACTATTGCAGCAAATTTTTACTTTTATTGTAACAGTAAAAGCTTTTTAATTTCAACAAAATAAGCAGATTCTAAACAAACCCTTAAGATTATTTGTAATTAAGTGACATAATTTGACCAGCCTGCCACTGTCAATGTAAGTCGGTCCCAATGGGGAGCCCCAAGCCAAGAAAAGACTTTGGATAGTTAAAGTAAGTCAATTGTGCGTGTAAAATGTTCTTTCATGCTGATATATTAATAAGCAACAATAAACTAATAATAACTAAGCATATAAACCGATATTCAGAACTCCCAGCAATAAAAATAAAAATAATTACTATATAAAAAAAATTACCCCTATTATTGAATCCAATGGGGTTGGCCGAGTAGTTGGGCACTCAGTCTCAAAGTGACTATCTAGGGTTTGACTAGGAGCTCCCTAGTTCAAGTCCAAGCACTAGCATTTTGAAAAAACTCCTTAAGTCAGCGATTTATCCCGCTATGGGCCTACCCGTCGTGAACGGTGATTAGTCTATAGTTGAAAGTTTTGAGGAAACACTGTGGAAAACCAAAAAAAAGATACCCATTACTAGAAATCTAAAAAGTAAAGTTCAAAAATGAAGTATCTGTCTACAAAATTCTTCCCAAAATTTGGTAAAGCAATCCCTACAAAACAAAAACAAAAATCTTAAAGCTCTTCTCTTTATCTATATTTCTTACTGTATGTGTTTATCTTGCTTAGTGTCTTGCACCCTTGAAATTATAATGGCACCCTTTTTGGAGCCACATATTTGTGATTCAACCCCACCTCTTCACTACACTACTATCTACCCATTAAAAAAAATAACTAAATAATAGTACGTTTACAACATTTTTACAACAAATCCTAATTGGCAGATTGTTACAGATTTTTAATTTGAATCTACTACTGAAATTACTTTCTTACTCACCGGTAACAATAAGTAACAACCTCTCATATAAAATTTGTTCTGAAAATGTTATGAATATAACATTTTTCATAAATTATTAAAAAAATAAAAATAAAATATAAAAAACCCACAATTATCCAAACACACTTATCACCACATCTGGTTATTGCCACCTCACTTAAAGCAAAAGAGCACTTGATATCAAAAACTATAAAAACCTTTTTTTTTTTTTAACTCTAAAAAAATCATTGATACCTAGTGTGTCCAGAACTGAAAACCCAATTACAATTATTAATATTTGAATTCTCAGACCATCTCCTAGATAACCAAAATTCTACAATCTAGACGATTAACTATTGGGCCATTTGAGTTTTTTATGTTAGAGATATTGATACACAATCGTTAATGAAAACCATATCATATACTATATAATAAAAGTTTTTTTTTTTAGAAAGCTATATAATAAAAGTTGGACTTGGAAGTTGTGGTTATGCAAAGTGGCTGGATTCACCAAATTGCACACAAAAAATATAATTAATTAAATTTTAAGAAAAAATAGATAAAATGTTTCCTCCCCTATAATTTCTAAGTTGATAAAAATCTTAATTTGATTATAACCCAAATTCTTCATCTAATCCTTTATTAAAAAATATTAATTAAAAACCAAAAAAGAAGTAAATAAGATAGAATTAGTCTATTGCATATCAAACTATCAACCTACATTTGAGTTTTCTTTTTCTTTTTATTATTTTTAGATAAGAATAAATATATATTGTGTATCACAAAACATAAAAGCAATAAGATATAAAAATAAATTAAAAAAAAAAAGTAAAAACAAAACAAAACAAAACAAAAGACAAAAAAAAAAAACAAAAAACAAAAAAAAAAAAAAAAAACGAAACAAAAGACAAAAAAGAAGTAAATAAGAAAGAATCAGTCTATTGCGTATCAAACTATCAACCTACATTCAAGTTTTCTTTTTCTTTTTTCTTTTTTTAGATAAAAACAACAATATATTTGTTTTTATCAATTTCTTTGAATAGAATAACTATAAGTGTTTTGTCAGGAGCGAAAAGGTTTTTCCTTCCAACAAATAAGATTTGTGTTGGGTTGGAGGCCTAAATTGAAACTCAATGATGAGCTCGAGGCACAGCCCAAAGGCTATCGGTGAAGATCCGAAGAACTCACTTTATTTTATGCCTTGGGCCTCAGTTGAGACTGACAAGAATGACCCATAAACAATTCCTACAACAGGCACATCAACATGATTAAAAGCATACTGTAAGAAATAGCCCAGCAGTAAAATGTTTCTATAGAAAATAGTCCAACAGTAAAATGTCTCAGCTGTAAAGTAAGATAGAACAGAATAAACCACTAGTTGTTAGCTATTTTACAGATTAAAGAAAATATCCACATTTTCAAACTCATCACCCATTGGCTTTGTAAAAGAGTCTTCTAACACAACAATATGAGGAAAAAATTCTATGGTGATAGTTACATCACCTTCAATAGTAAATGAGTAAATGAATATTATGGGCTCCATTATAACAAGTAATGAGAAAAACTTAGTGTGAGATGAAGGGAGAGAGAGAGAGATCCCAACTAGCGTAGCAAGATTATTATGGTGCCAGGACATGCTCGTGAATATAGTATAAGTAGTGAGTAATGAGGGACATTTCAGGTAGTATGAATAATGAGAAAGAGCGTTTATAGTAAAGCTACAGGAGCTTTCTACTGGAGATAGATGAGTGTTTATGAGTAGAGGTATGAATAGTATTTATGAGCTAGGTGCTGGGGAACTTAGTATATGTTTGGATTCAGATGAAAAGTCAGTGCGTCTGTGTTTGGTGTTTTCCTTTTCTTTCTTTCTTTTTTTTAATTTTTTCATGCATGCATTTCTGTGGGTAGGAGACAAAGTGCAATGTTCATGCACTATTCATGCAATGTTCATGCACTATTCATGCATTGTTCACGCACTATTCATGCACTATTCACGGGACCCACTACCACTTTATTTAGAAAAAAAAAATATTAAAAATGGGTCCTACAGTACTATTCACACATTTAAAAATTATTTTGTGATAGTGTTTTTAGTTTTCAGTTTTTAGCAAAATAAGTTGTATTCAAATGGACCCTTAGTTTCTAAGCTTGAAACTAAGAACTCAGTGACTTTTTTCAAAGCTTAGAAAAGGCTAAACAGAGATTTTAAGGAAGAACTCCTTTCTATTAGTGTCACTTAATGTATATGGGTCCCCCCCCCCCCCCCTGAAGGATTAGCGGAGAGTTCCATTTATAGTTGAATTTGAGGGGCTAATTAGCAAACAATCTCTGTTAAATCTTACTCAATTTTCAGAAAATTCTTAAAGAATCGTTCCTAGGATCTTTGGCCAAGAGTAGTAAGCTCAACTTTAGGCTATTCTTGCTGTTTTGGGTAATATAGCTGGGATTTTGACCTAGCATTAAATGTTGATTTGGCCTTAGTTGATGGGATTAAAGTATGTATTAGGCTAATGATCTTGATTTTGTTGCTGCTAGAATCAAAATTCCCTAGAGATTATTGTATCACACCAAGCCAGGTGTTAATCTTGGAGTCTTACGTTGGAAACTTTGCTGAGATCCCTTTGGTGCTCTCCAAACCACATTTCCTTAAGTTTTCCCCATTTGGGTTCATGTGCTTGGTCCATGAACCAAAAAGTACACGTTTTTGGCATGATAATGAACTAATTTCAAATTGTTCCAAAAGCTTTCATGGCCTAGTTATGGCTACCTTTGGTGCTGGACCGAATGAGTTAGAGAAGGAAGGAGATACAATTGGCTAATGCTTCCCAACTTTTTGTCATGTCACCTTAGCTTTATGTCACATGAGAAATGATGGAATTCAGCTTGGCAAGGAAGGGTTTAACCCCTGTTGGACATGTGTCCCTCTTCTAATCTAATTGGACATGCTAGAACTGATGGTGATGGGCTTCAACTGTCAGGTTGTGCTAAAGTTTAACTGGACAGCTCACGTGAACTTTAGGTGCTGGGATTTGTATATGAGCTGGGCTAGCTTAGCCGAGCTTTGAGTTTTCTTGGGCTTGGTTATCCTTACAAAAATGAATAGTTTTGCCATGAGTAATGTACATGGGCTTTTGTAGTTAGTTGATTATAGAAAAATAAGTATAGTTCCCATAAATTTTGTGAAAGAAATATTTTTGAGAGATGAGTAATTTATATTTCCCATAAGTTAGGGACTTTAGTTTTGGGCTTTAAACATAATGTAATAGTTTTTGCCAAAATAATATTTGGGCTTTGTAAAATAAGTGCCAAAATATCATTTGGGCTTTGTAAAATAAGTGCCAAATTAGTGTACATCTTTAGACCCCTAAAACACAACTAGATTAACCTAGTTAATTAGCCAAGTGATTACTTAGTCAAATTATCAGATCTAGGTTAACACAAATATATCATATCAATGTAAAGTGCAAAAAGTAAATAGCACAAAGATATGATGACCTAGAAAAACCAAACCAGTAAAAGACCTGGGAGGATTTAACATAACTATCCTCAAGGTAAACTGCATCCACTATGAAAGAATTGAAGTTTACACAATAGCGACTTAAACCACTAACATCCTATTGCTACCTCAAGTAAGAAACTTACTATCACGACCACGTCACAGTTCCGAGTCCACAGACTACTTCTTTCTTGGATTCCTAACAAGCATAAGCTCTCCTGCTTGTATATCTTTAAGCTCTTGAATCAGCAACTGAAACGATCACAAACTCTTAACATCAATTTTGAGATTGGAAACCCTAAATATGTGTGAAGGTAAACACCTCTAAATCTCACAAAAGATTCACACACACAGCATAAAAAGAATCCTCAAAATGTGACTAAAGTTTTTCTTTTTATACTTAAGACAAAATATAAAACCCTACACGTCAAACGGGCTTAGGCTAAGTTGGAAAATTCTACAGAAAAACAATCTGCACGACTTTCGATCGATCAAGCCTAATTTTCAATCAATCGAGCCAAGCAGATTTACACAATAAATCCTACAGAACACTCGATTTCAAGTTTACATATGAATACACTTTGAGTAAATCTAAACAAGACTAAAATGTTTTGATCATAATTTTCCAACGTTACAAATTGAAGTTCTAATACATTAGTTTCTAATTCCTTAAAACCTAACAATTAGTATTTGGGCTTTATAGGATTTCGTAAAAATATTATTATGTAGCAACGAACTTTAGAGGTGCCATATCATAACAAGCTTTAGAGGGGCCGTATCGTAACGGGCTTTTAGAGTGTCATGTCGTAATAGGCTCTAAAGGTGTCATATCATAATGGGTTTTAAAGGTGTAGTATCATAACAAGCTTTAGAGGTACCGTATCGTAACGGACTTTTAGAGTGCTATGTCGTAACAGGCTTTTAGAGTACCGTATCGTAATGGGCTTTTAGAGTGAAATGTCGTAACATATTTTAGAGGTGCTGTATCGTAACATGCTTTAAAGTTGTTGTATCGTAACGGGCTTTTAGAATGTTGTGTCGTAACGGGTTTTAGAGGTGTAATATCTTAACGAGCTTTAGAGTTACCATATCGTAACAGGCTTTTAGAGTACCGTGTCGTAACGGGCTTTAAAGGTGTTGTGTCATAATGGGTTTTAGAGTTGCCATATCATAACGAGCTTTTAAAGGGGGTTTTGTTGGGCTTTTTGAATTTTCCCACAAGGTAAATGTTTTTTAGGCTTTTCTGTGGAGATAGTATAATTTTATGGCCCAATCTTGGTAGTAATATGATGAATATATATATATATATATATATATATATATTTTTTTTTTTTTTTTTTTTATTTTGTGGAAACCCAAGTTGGATAATATGTGGGTAATATATGTGAGAGGGCCCAAGATAATTTATGGGGCTTATATAGGGAATATTTGTGAGAGCTCAATAACATGGAGAATATTTGAGTAATATGTGGAAAATATTTGTGTGGGCTCAAAATAGCTTATAGGCTTGTGTGGGTATTTTTTAGTGAGTGGGCTAATGAAATTAGGACCCGAAAATTTGTATCTCATCATTTTTTAACAAAATATGCCACCTACATTTTGTTCATATCCACTTCTTCTTTGTTTATTTGGATAAAATAACAAAACATGCATAACTTCCTCACAATTGAAAAATCTCTATATATACTGTTTTCTATATATTCCTATGCACAACTCTTTTTTCTTTTTATGGCTTTTTCATGTTTTTTTTTTTTTTTTTAAAGAAACACTACTTTTTGTTCTAACCAATTTTTTTTCTCTCCTCTATTACCAATAATTCTCCTTCTTTTATAATTTCTATATGTTGATTAGAAATCTAACTCTCTTTTTGTTTGTTTTTTTTTTTTTTTTTTCCTTATAACTTAGGCAATTCAACATTTGAGAAATCCATAGTAGAATGCTCTTCAAACCTACCATCCACACTATTACAAGTAGGTATTACTCTATTAAGGCAATTTTAAATCCATTATATAGGGTTTCATACTTATTTATGGGTTGTATTTGTGTTATGTTTATATATGCGTTATTAGATTAAATAAATTTTTTGAATAGTAAAATTTTTATGTTACTATTTCCCTTTTTTTTTTTTTTAATTAGTAATATTATATGTGTGTAGTGTGTAGAAGTGATTGTCTAACATTATGAACATGTAAAATTTCACTCTAATTATTATTATTATTATTATTATTATTATTTTGGTTTTTACATATGTCAATATACATACCTATATTTAGCACCCACAGGACATTTGAAAAAAAAAATCTAATACACAGCATGTTATGAATGCCAACACATTCCTTCACAAGATTGCTATAACCAAGTAATATTAAATCCACACCTCAATATGATCTTGCATTTTTCCTTGAACTAATAATTTTTTTTAACAATTGTCTATGTCCTTTTTCTTCCTTAGGAGTAATCCTTTAATATTAAATTTTCACAACTCTCCACTCATCTTTAAGGAGATCCCGTTTAGATAAAAGAGGTCATTAGTGTATCAAAATGTAAGTATAAATAAATGTTTGAAAAAATACCATGTAGGCTATGCACACAATTCAGATGTAATTAATTACAAATGTCATATAAGACAATCAATAAGTTAGAAGAGAATATGTGTTTTCCCCCTTATATAAATATGTTGTGGGATTGCTTGAGACCTTTAATAACAGTACATTATATACAATTTATATTATCTAAACTCAAGTGATTATTAATTTATTATTTCTCAATAAAATTATTATAAAATTTTATAGCCAAAACTACTCTGCAACGCACGGGAATAATACTAGTGTAAGTGTATTACATAACTCTAGTCTATTTAGATTCATTATATCAAAACTTATTTGGAGTACAAGTAAAGTATTTATATTCTTATTTGGAGTGCAAGCAAAATAATCATAATCCTACTTCTAATTCAAGTACTATAATCATGGTTTATTTAGGATTTAACTTACTATAAACACCCTTCAATGGAAATGGCCACCCAACCCCTAGTGGCAGCAGGTTGACAATTTTTAAATAAAAAAAAAAAAAAAAATGGTTCTCTCTGCAGTCTCTAAGCAAAAGTAACAACAAAGAAACTAGGCTAAAAAGAATAGTGAAAGGAATTCCAACAAATTAAACATCAAAAAACAACTGGGATGGACCAGTTTTTTGAAGCGTCTGGATAGACCAGACGCTTCAAAAATACAACCAGGAACACAGCACCAAACTAGTTCTAACTTTTTCTTTTTCTTTTTCTCTTTTTTTTATTTTTTATTTTTTTATTTTTATAGGCAAACTAGTTCTAACTTCTAACAAGAACTTTAGTATTTTACAAAAGTATAATGCTTGAATCAAAATATAATATCACCATGTTGACGACCATAACACTCCTCACACACCTGTTGAACCAAAGATGCAGGGTAAGAAGTGATCATCTTGAAAAAAAAAATAATGCCCTGTCCACTGATAGCAAGTGTTGGGAAAAAAAAAACATTTTGATGCTTGTTTCAGGTAAATGGAAATGAAAAATCTCAAAAGAGAATGTTGTCCACTCCAAAGATGTAACAGTATATAAACAGTGTTTTTCAGGTTTTGTAGGCAGCATTGAGAGTATATTTACCACCATTTCCTCTAGCAATAGCTTGACACTATTGCTCCTTGTAGTTCTGCCATGCTCTACTGACTCTCTGCTTTGCTTAATTTTTTTATGAAAGGAAAGATATTATTGACAAAGCCAAGCCAAGCCTGAAGGAAGCTTTCCAAATCAAAAGAACCTACAAAATTACAAAAAGGACCAACTGGCCAGCATATTAGCAGCATTGTTATTGTTTTGCCCCTCTGACAACCCAGCTGAATGAACAATTACCAACCTGCTCAGCTAGGATAGGAAGGAAAACTCCAAATCCGTGTATTCTTGATCCTCCACGGCACTCCAGAGCTTAATTTAGCACTGCTTTATGTTAAATTTTTAAACTTGCAACCGGAGCAAGTGACTAAACCCTCAAATACTGCTAATGTGGAACTTGAAATTGGTCTCTATGAAAATCGTACCCAGAAAGATTGGATAGCATCATAGCACTGAAAGTAGTTGTTGAACCACATAACCCTTCATTCATTTGTCTCTTTTTTTCTTGATTTCCTTATAAAAGCCATAAATGTCTTCCCTTAGCTCCACTATACTAATCAGAAAGTGGTACAAGATCATAGCAATCCACAGCCATTTCCAGCACATACTTTTTGACAACATCCAATGGCTCATGGCAAAATGGAGATGGGTCTGGTCCTAGTCTTGGTGACCATGCTCTGGGCAGGAGCTATGGCTCAGTCAAGTTGTACATATGTGATCATCAGTATGTCACCGTGCCTTAACTACATTACCGGCAACCCCTCAACCCCATCTTCAGGATGCTGCTCACAGCTTGCCAGTGTAGACCGCTCGCAACCACAGTGCTTGTGTCAGGTCCTTATTGGAGGTGACTAGTCACTGGGGATCAACATCAACCAAACTCAAGCTTTAGCCCAGCCTGGTACTTGTAATGTTCAGACCCCACCTCTCAGCCGCTGTAACGGTAAGAACACCTATTAAAATTCTCATTTTAACTTTTTATCCAAGTAATTTGCCCATCAAAAACTGCTTTTATAGTCTTGTGGATGGATGCAAGATTCTCCTTTTGGAGAAACAGTATGTCACAGAATCTAAGGTGATCGTCGTACTCAACATCATTTTCATCTCTACTAACTTACTTCCTGTATTCAGCAGCTGCTTCACCTGCCGACTCTCCCACGGGATCACCTGAATCTTCAAATACAGTTCCTTCAGGTACAAACTGCTTCATCCTTTGTTCAATTGCATGCAAAATTATCATGATCAATCAAATCTTGACTTATGCAGCCCACATTCTGGGTTTAAGAAGTTCAGTCCTTTCAATGAACCTTAAGAAATAATTGGCACAAAACAAGTGTTATTTATCATTTACTCAACAATGTAACATCAAAGAATTTATTTATCTATTTTTTTTCGTGCTGTTGATGTTTACTTGTAGGAAGTAGATCTAAAACTGTGCCATCAGCGAAAGGGAGTACATCAACGGAAAGCTCCATCAAGTTTTCAATTTCTCATCTCATCTTCCTTATATGTGCTGCAACAGTTGCTTCAACCTTCACAACATATTGATCTTCTCATTTGTTAGCCTGCTTTTCACAGCACTGCATTCCTACCTATTCTTGATGATTATTACTGTATTCTCCATTTATTAGACAAGTTCTCTTAGGTTGTGGGGTTCCATGTATATTTATTTATTTCTTGCTATCTTCTTTTCTTAATAAAGACGATTTCTGGCTTATAAGTAATACAATGGAGAATCCAACATATTACCATGAACTCATACAGTATCACCTTGAGATTAAACAATTATCAATTCAACAATGAGATGGTAAAACTTACCAAAATGAAAGGCAGAGATTCTAGAAGTTCTTCACTGAGAAGATTAACTTTAGCAATCTTTTGGTACTAAAGCGTGCGTTACCACAAGAAAAACCAAATTTATATACTTATCAAAGTTCATTATTTCCCACTCTAGTCGGTATTCTGAACATTTTCCACGTATCAAAATGATTAACAGCTGAGACAAACCTCTAAAACACTGAAGTATAACAAACTAAAATCGAAACCGATAATGAATGACCCTGTATATGCTGCAAATGCATCCCTATTATTGTTCAATGTTGCCTACCAAAATTTTCGTCATCACACATATTCCATCATCACGTATATGCAAAAGGTAAAAATAATTGATTAGCTAGTACGAATAAGAAGCTGCTTTCTCTAAACACAGTGCAAACCAGACGAAAGAGTGGGACCAGCACCCTGGCCAAGGAGCTCACCGCCTTGATTAGTTAGGAAATGAAACATCCACAGCTTCTTTGCCAACCAGAGATAAATGTACTTCCCAATTTCGTCACAGAAGACTACTCATCATTGGTGAAAGACTTCCATAAACACAAAGGCTCCTTAGGAAGGTATACTGGCAAGAGAACAAATGTCTTTTCCTTGATAAGTACAGTAAAGGTTTTTATATTTTTTTTTTTCCTCTGATAAGTACCAGAGATTAAAAAAAAATTCAAAGTGACTATTCATATATGCATAACAAGTAGAAAGTCAAAGAGCTGCTGCAATTAAAGTAAACCTTGATATGGATAATTGGAGATGAATAGAACTACAATCCTACACATGGGATAATATAGTACAAGTAGGCCATCTGAGAACAAAAGTCATGTGACATATCAGCAGCAGGAAGAGTTTTGATCCCCCCAGATGGATCGTTAAAGATTACAGTTGATTCCTTTCAAATTTCACCAATGTTCAAGCAAGTACGCACATATTTGCACTCATCTGATCTAAGATAATTTTTGCTCCAAGTTCAAACCAGTATGAAAGTCATGTCAGGAATCATTGATCAGAATTCTAATGTGATGGTTCAGGAAAAGTTGACCAGAGATCTTTTACCAGTTGTTTCAAAGTCAGTTTGACCTAAAATTTAACAACCAGTTATTAAGTGAAATGAGAAGGCCAGTTGTACCTGATACCGTGTCAAAATTCCTTTTAAAACCAAAAATACATCTTGCTGGACCAGCAGGCAAAATTTCATACAACATGAGAAGGCTTTTTTATAGCAGGTGTTAGGTGTAAAAAGGTAATAGTAGGAAGGTTCAAAAGATCATCTCATATCAATCACCCTTGCCTGCCTACCCCATTAACATCAAACATCTGTCTAGAACCATTTGGCAACTATAGCTATGCTTTTTCTACTCAGTGATCAAAGATGAATGCAGTCTTCCCAGTCAATCAGCTTATTAGTGTAAGGAACGGAGTTCTATTTTGGACTGCTCAATTATATATTTTTTCCTTACAGTTCAAATTAATTTGAAACACATCTAATAACGATGCAGATCATTTAGAGTTGAATTATCTTTTACTTTGAGCCACACCAGATAACAAAAAGAAAGAGCAGGGGATATTTAAATATGCTTAGCTTTTTTCTTTTTTCTTTTTGATGATTCAGTTGTTACAACCAGTGAAGGGAGGATTCAAACTCTTGCCTAAGATAAGATGACAACACCTTAAAATGAAGGGTCTATTCTAATAACACCTATTTTCCCATCCCCTTATAAGCTACGCATCAATATTCTCATAACCTCAACTAATGACTTATTAGCTGATTTTCACTATTTGGTAGTGTTTTATCAAAGGTCCTGAAAATATCAGCTGACATAGTTTGGTGAAGTTCCCAGCTACTCAATTACAGATCTAAGTTGAGCTTGGCTTTGCTTCAAATTGGTTTGTTAAGAGCATATTGAAATATACTACTACCAAGCTGTACAGAAGTTGTACGTGAAAAGTTTGCGATTTAACTTATCATCCCTAGTCTCTAATATGTGTATGAAATGAATTCCACAACATTGACAACCATAACCAAAGTAAACTCAGGGTGATTTTGGCTTAGCTAATGAGAACATAAACTAATCTGTTGAGACTTGCTAATGAGAAAATAACCTAATATGTTGAGGATCTATACCCAATCCCAAAATTTTGGGACTAAGCCTTCGTTCTTCTTCTTCTTCTTCTTGTTTTTAGCACAGGAACTAGGATTGTGCTCAACCTTTTTCAATTGGCAAATAAGCTTGAATAAACTCTCATGAAGCCAAGCAGGAAAATCTTAAGAGATTCTTTTTGCAAAAGTAATCAATCTATTCCAATACCAGAACTACTAAAAAAAAAAAACAGAGTTGCATTGTGTACGAGGGTCAAAAAAGCACAGAAACATTACAAATATTCACGCAACTTATCTAAAAAATGGGTGCACATCAAGAATATGGTGACGGAACAAATTCTTCAAGTATACCCCACACCTCCCTCGCTGCAGTCTTACCTTGGCGTCACTTATTGTTTGCTAATTTGTTCATTCAAAATGTACATTCGCATCAGCGGCAAACGCAGATTTTAAAAACCCACTCAAGCAAAACAATACTCACCGAAATGATCATTAGATTCCACTGCTTCAAAATTTTTGCTGACTTGGAATTGTCATTCTCAAAATGCATAAAATGGTTTTACAATGCTTTTTTTTTCTTTGGACTCATCCTTGTGGAGTAAACCATAAAGACATGACCTCACCCGCATCTATTGACTAATGGATAAGACAAACATCTTCTAAACTTTTAGTATAGGTTCAAATCTTATTGGACGTGACGGATTTTTATATATTTCTTTTCTACTAACTAGGAATTTTGAATGATTTGAACAAGAGACCCTTATACTTATTTATATATTTATTTTAATTATTTATTCTTAATAATAATTTTTTATTACTATAAAATTATTAATATAAAAAATATATAATAAAATAAAAGATTAGATTATAGAAATAATTATTTCTAAAAAATTAGAAAGTTATTTAAAGGATTTTTTTTATGCCTGTTCCTAAAGTAAAAAGTGTTCTGTTTGTTCTAGAATAGCATCAAATCAAGGGGAATTCCTAATGGAAATCAAACCTAGGATGTTTGGTCTATAGCTCATTCTAAGCCTCCAACCACTAAACGGCACCTTGACTGGTCGCTTTATAATTCTTGTGTTTCTAATTTATATCTCAAGAAAAGAATAAATAATAGACAAAAGGGATCAAAATCTATTTAATGAACCTTTTGTTATAGATTCACGTAAAATATTTTTACTAATTCTTACCTCTTATTTCGCAAGGCACGTCCAAGAGTATCAAATCCAAAGAATATGATGAGTGGCTAAGGAAAAAAACAAAAAGAATATGATAAAAGTCTCAAAGGAGCATAAACAACTTGTGGTGATGATAGCGCACAACTTAATTAATTGACAAATCAATTTTAAATGGCATGATCTTGTGGATGGGGGAGGGTTCTCACTAGAAAACCCAGCTCATAAGAATTAAGAGAAAGGGGTGAAGAAGGTTACTTATTATTTACCACATGGTCCACATCATAATAAAACAATTAAATTGCCTCTACATAGAGTTTTTTTTTTAGGATTCCCACAACTTGTCAAAACAATCACAATAATTAGTCTCATAGATAAAATGGGAAATGGAAACACAAACAGGGAAGAGCAACAAATTTTTTTAATAATGCCACTTAGAAAAGCTCCAAAAAACCCAAACATAAGAGCAACCACATCAATTCGTTCAAATTTTGTCTATTTTGCAAGAAAAAACCTACTTTTTTCTATTTTACACATCCACTTCTTAAAATACTCCACATCAGTCCATCTATTTCACCATTAATTTTATTTAAATAATCAATTTTCTCAATTTTTTTATTATTTCTCTCAACTACCCCCTTTACATATGCGCGCGCTCTCTCTCTCTCTCTCTCCCTCTCTACCCATTTTTTCTGATTTGTTGCTCTCTCTCTATACCCATCTCTCTACCCATCTCTATACCCATTTCTAAATACAGATCAACTCTCCCTCTCGGTCAGATCTCCCTAGCTCCGATCAAGCAAGACCCATCTTGGTCAAATCTCCCTAGCTCCGATCAAACTCGATCAAGCAAGATCCACGAGCTTCGATCAAACTTGGTCAAGCACCGATCAAGCAAGACGCACGAGCTCCGATCAAGCAAGACCCACAAGCACTGATCAAACAAGACCCACAAGCACCAATCGTTCCAGTCAAGCACCAATCGTTCCGATCAAGCACCGATCTGTCTCTTTGTTGGTTTGTCCATGTGGGTTTGTTTGTGTGTGGGTGTGTTTAAGTGCATCTGAGAAAAAATAAGATGAGGAGAGCAGAAGTTACTGAGTTCGTTGTGCATGGAGGAGAGAGAAAAAAAGGTGTGAACGTGAAATTAATAAAATAATAAATGAATGAGCTACAGTAACCATGTAAATATACATAGTTACTGTAGCAAGTGTATAAATATACACATCTTTACATATTTTTAAAAGCACTGATGTGGAATATTTTTGAGGCAAAATATGTAAAAGTTGTGTCTTTTTATATTGTACAAGATTTTGCATCCACTGATGTGGATGCTTTAAGAGACTACTTCTAAAACTAAAGGTCCTTTTGAGAATAGTTTATTTAGCTAAAACTGAAAACTTTTGTTGAAATATACTAAAGTATGCTTGAACCTTGAAAAAAAATTGAAAATGTGAGAAAATGTTGAAAAAAATGAGGTTTTAAAAAACTGTAGATAAAAGCTAAAAACAAAAAAGCTGAGCTTATAAGCTCATGCAAAACAAACTCTAATGTCTCCTCAACCAAACACTTTGAATCTTTTCCGTTGTTGCATACCACAAAGTCATTCCCTATTTCCAATACACCTATCTAGAATATAATCTTCCTAAGGCCAAAGCCTACAGATCCAACACCACCTTACAGTGGTATGCTGCTAATTGACATGGCATTATTTAGCCTAATATATAGCCTATGGTTCATATTGCTGGAATATTTTGTTACTTATAAAAAAAAAAATTTAAAAATTATGTTTAATCACAAATGTATAAAGAAACTAGGGCAAAGATGCTTTAATGTCCCTTGAAATAGGAAAATTCCAAAAACTAGCATTTCTATTTACACTTTTACTAATGCTACAGCCATATCAACCAGATCACAAAAAGTGAGCCATAAATTCTTTACTTGTCTTCTCATATATCAATCAGAATTTTTTTATTAAAAAAAAAAAAGGAAAAGTAGAGAACTTCATTGAAAAACGAAGAAATAATAGAGTGAACCAAAGTCCAAAGCACACGGGTAGTGTAATATGGAACCAGCAAAATGCCTAAACTAAACTGCAATGAGAGTACAACAATCAAGAGAATCAGGGAACTAATTAAAAGAAAAAACACCTGCACCATTCGTCCATTCAAACAAAGCCTAGAAGAAAGAAAGCTTCAATTCACAAATTGATCTCTCATTCCCTTCAAATGTGCACACACTCCTTTTCTGCCAAATACCCCACATAAGGCAATGAAGGATCATGCTCCAAATCACCGTAGTGCTGTGTTTGTTGAACTTGCCCAACCAGCTAGTTACAAGCTCCACAACACCATATGGCTATGAACCCCAAATGGTGAAACACCATGTTCTGTAGTTGTGTTTGGTAGAATAACATGTCTCCTTGTGAGTCCATCCCTAAAATAGATAACATAGTGAATGACAAGGCAGAAATTTTAGAAACTATTTGGCTTCTGTTAGGTAAAACTATGTGGTTCTATTACTAGGATGGACTTATTACTATGTACATGTTAATCAAAATGAATTATGCAAATAAGAAAAATGCAATCATCCAGTAAATATAGAAATAATACCAACAAGCAGAGTTACAAACTAAGCAATTAATGTCAAAGCTATAACTGGATTAAAACAAGTCAGATCTATGACAGAAGTTCGAGTCCAAACACCTATGCAATTTTTTTCCCTAATAGGAAACCTATGCAATGTTATAGCTTTGACAAACAGTATTGCCAAGCTTTAATAGAATTACGCTGTGTCAAAGCTATTGAGTAATAGCTTCAGAGCTATATAGCTTCGTGGTTTCATAGTTTCATAGCTTCATGGCTTCAGATTAATAATATTTATAGCATAGCTTTGATATTACTCAGTGTCCCTCAATTTCAAAGCTATAACAGAATCTCTAGTCCAAAAAATATATTCTTTGATTGCATATACAAGTTCTCCTTCTAAGACAGAATTACACAGTGTCAAGCGATTGAGTAATAGCTTCAAAGCTATATAGCTTCGTGGTTTCATAGTTTCATAGCTTTATGGCTTCAGATTAATAATTTTTATAGCATAGCTTTGATATTACTCAGTGTCCCTCAATTTCAAAGCTATAACAGAATCTCAAGTCCAAAAAGGCTATTCTTTGATTGCATATACAACTTCCCTTTCTACAAGAAAACAACTTTTCAATAAAAAAGCACCAAAGCTGGAGTAATTCCAATTTTCAAACCCAAAAATGCAGAGGCAACTGTTTCTCAAACGTGCCTCAAACTTCCCTACGAAACTCTCAAAGACCTCCACTTCCTCTTCACTTCTCCACTCTGTCTCACCCTTCCAAACTCTCTTGAGGATCTCAAGCTAGAGTCTTGCAGATAGCAGAGTTCCATTATAAGACTAAATTTAAGAGCCCTATAATTTCTTGCGCTAGCTCAGTGTCCACAAATACCACCAAAATAGCATTCCAAAGGAAATCCATGAAACTAGAACCTCTCAAAACCTCACAGATAAAAATGACACTAAAATTTTAGTGTGCTGTTTCCTCAAATTGTCTATAGATAGAATTTAACCCTTTGTAGCTGTCCTGCTGCTAGTAAAGAAAGCTACCCATCTTGGAGCTCTAACACACCAAATAGATCTCCGTGGGAAATCGTTGTCACCCCCTTTTCTCAAAGCCTAATAATAATTATTAACACTAAAACCATGGCTATTGAAAAACACCAGACCAGATTATCATCTTCTCCCAGATTAACTTTAGTAGAATCTACATCATTCCAAAATTACTCCATGGACTCTAGCTTCTTCTTGAAAATATTGCAGTAAACCAAGCTCAATTTCAAGGTTCAGTTTCATGTCTCTTGCTCTTTTAAGACCCCACTTTCCCTTATTCTGAACGACATTTCACTTCATAGTTCATTCTCATCTTGTAGATATGGGAAGCAATAAATATACGTATATTCTGGTACTTTTTTTTAGGTAAGTGTGCTCTAGAAGTTGAGAAATATATTAGAACATACAGCGAAACAAAAGGAAAAATCAGATAGAGAACTAAAAGAAGTTGGAGGCACACACTATAAAAAACCATCAAATGAATCATAAGCTCATTGAAAGTGATATATGATCAACACAAAATCTGAACCACAGTAATCCTTTCCCTCAACTTTTCTCATATTCAATTACAAAAAACAGTCAAAGTTCTTAATGGAAATTACAGTCCAAATTGTCCTACTCTGAATTGTTTTTAAAGCCAGTCACTATTGTTAAGTGCAAAAGAACATAATTGACTTGTTATCATAATTGATATGGAGAAATCAATTTTACATTTCATGGTCTTGTGGATGAGGGAAGGTTCGTCACCAGAAAACCCAGCTCCCAAGAATCAAAGAAAGGAAACAAATGTTGGGTGCATCATAGCACCGTGGGTCCAGCCCACACTTGATAAAACACCTCATTAAAGAGGTCGTTGGACAAGTGCTGAGAAGTCAGCAAAGTGAAATGGGTTTGTTGGAGTAGCTTGACCGAAAGAGAAGAATTGGGTTCATCTTTTTCTCTATAATTATGTACAAAAGTCCAGCAACATTTATGAAGGGATGTACAAGAGTCAAGCCACATAAATGAAGATGTGATGTTAAACTTATGAGACGCATTGAAGGAAGAAAAGAAGAAAAGGATGAAGAAATATAAAGTAAGGCCATTCGGCCATTTGGAGATGTGTGTGAAGAGAGAAGTCCTAGCAAGTGAGACTGAGGACTGCAGTCTTGAAGAACTGCGTGAGTAAGAGCAAGCAAAAGAGAAGATAAAAATAGAGAAGGTAAGAGAAAATTGTGAAAAATATAGTGAGGAAGAAAGCAGTGAGTGAAAAGAAAAAGAGAGTTTTTCTTTACTCAAGTTGTATCTCTAAGTATTATAATCTCTATTTAATATAGTGAAATGATTCAGAGTTTATCCCATGGTTTTTCCCTTCAAGGAGAAATGGTTTCCACGTAAATCTTTGTGTTCTTGTGTGATTATGCTTCCACTGTATTTGTTGAAATTTATTCACAGTTATATAGAATCTTTTTCCAACAAGTGGTATCAAAGCGTAGGTTCGACTGGGAGCAATGGCTAGAGAAAAAGGAAAGACGTCAGGAATTGAGAAGTTTGACAACACAGACTTTGGCTATTGGAAGATGCAGATTGAAGATTATTTGTATGGAAGAAATTACATCTTCCTCTTTTAGGGAAAAAACCAGATAGTATGGAAGAAGAAGAATGGAGTCTTCTTGATACACAAGTGCTAGGAGTTATACGATTAACTCTAACAAGATCAGTTACACACAATGTTGTGAAGGAAAAGATCACAGTAGATCTAATGAAGGCTTTGTCTAGTAGGTATGAAAAGCCTTCGGCTAACAATAAGGTGCATGTGATGAAGAAGTTGTTTAATCTAAAGATGGTGGAAGGTACTCCTGTGGCTCAGCACTTGAATGAGTTTAACACCATCACAAATCAATTGTCTTCTGTGGAGATTGATTTTGATGATGAGATCCATGCATTAATTAGCTTGACTTCTTTACCAAACAGTTGGGAGGCCATGAGAATGGCAGTGAGTAATTCTACAAGGAAAAGCAAACTCAAATATGATGATATTCGAGATTTGATTCTAAGCAAGGAGGGTCACAAAAGAGATACTAGTACAAACAATGCACAAGATCAAGCTCTTATTATGGAGAATAGGGGCAGAAATAGAAGCAGAAGGCTTGATGATTGGGCCAAATCCAATAACAGGTCACAGTTAAAAGGTAGATCTCAGTTTAAAGAGATGAGAGAATGTTTCCATTGTGAGAAAAAGGGTCACATAAAAAGAAACTATTGGCATTGGAATAAAGAACAAATTGAAGAGAAAGATGAAAAGAATGAGAATGAGAAGAATACTACAGCAGTTGTGTTTCATGAGGATGTTCTGATGCTCTCTCTTGAAGAGCAAAAGTGTGAGCATGTTGCTAAAAATGATGTTGAATGGATTGTTGATTCAATAGCTTCCCACCATGTTATCCCCATAAAAGGGTTGTTCATCACATACAAAGCAGGCGACTTTAGTGTTGTGAAGATGGATAACTCAAGTTATTCAAAAATTGTGGGAATTGGTGATGTGTGTATCAAGACCAATGTTGGTTGCACGTTGATATTAAAGGATATACGACATGTTCCAGATTTAACGATGAATGTGTTTTTTACACTGGCTATGAATCAAGCGGGTTATAGTAACCATCTTGGAAATGGAAGATGGAAACTTTCTAAAAGTTCATTGGTTATTGCAAGAGGACGTGCTTGTTGTGGCATGTACAGGACTCATGTGAGGGCTTGTAAGAAAAAGTCCAATGTAGTCAAAGTTTTTTGGGAAAACTCCACAGTTGAGAGTTGATAGTAATGGTGTTGCAGCCAAGAGAGTAAAATTCTCTCTACCTGATAGTTATTTAAATAAGGAAGTGATATTCGATGGAAAATATCATGATGTTAGTGTGAATGATGAAGTGAAAGATCATGAAGGTCTTGAGCAGGGGGAGCAATATCCTCTACTAGAGATTGTTGAACCTCTTGAAAAGAGGTGTACTGAAGAACATCAAGCAATTAGCTTTGGGAATATTTGTGCTTCTGATGAGGGGGAGCCAAGAAATTGGATTAAGGATATCCAAGGTGAAGTAAACTATTTAAGAATGAAAAGTATTGATTTTGATGAAATTTTCTCAGTGTTAGTGAAGATAATGAAGAAGGTTGAGTCTAGTATTAACTTGGCCAGTATGGATTCTAACTAAAGAATTGAGTTGAAGATCTCCTCCGTAGTGGACTGGAGGGGGAGATTGTTGGGTGCATCATAACACCGTGGGTCCAGCCCACACTTGATAAAACATCTCATTAAAGACGTGGTTGGACAAGTGCTGAGAAGTTAGCAAAGTGAAATGGGTTTGCTAAAGTAGCTTGACCGAAAGAGAGGAATTGGTTCATCTTTTTCTCTATAATTATGTACAAAAATCCAGCAACATTTATGAAGGGATGTACAAGAGTCAAGCCACAAAAATGAAGATGTGATGTTAAACTTGTGAGACACGTTGAAGGAAGAAAAGAAGAAAAGGATGAAGAAATATAAAGGCCATTTGGCCATTTGGAGAAGTGTGTGAAAAGAGAAGTCCTAGCAAGTGAGACTGAGCACTGCAATCTTGAAGAACTGCGTGAGTGAGAGCAAGCAAAAGAGAGGAAAAAAATAGAGAGGATAAGAGAAAATTGTGAGAGACACAGTGAGGAAGAGAGCAGTGAGTGAAAAGAAAAAAGAGTTTTTTTTTTTTTTTTTGCTCAAGTTGTATCTCTAAGTGTTGTAATCTCTATTTAATATAGTGAAATTATTCGAAGTTTGTCCCGTGGTTTTTCTCTTCAAGGAGAAAGAGTTTTCATGTAAATCTTTGTGTTTTTCTGTGGTTGTAGTTCTGCTGTGCTTGCTGAAATTTATTCACAGTTATATAGAATTTTTCCCAACAACAAAGAAGGTAACTTATTACCTACAATGCACATACACGGAAATGGGTATGGGTACAAGTACAATTCAGTGACACAAGAAATTTTTGAAAAATTATAATATGATATGACAGATAGGACACAACTACGACACGAATACGACACAAGTATGACACCCCAAATGAAGTGTCTATACATCCTAACTTATTACTTACCACTTCATGAAAAACAATTAAACTGCTTCAAATTCAGCAAAGAGTTCCTTTTTTAGGATTCCAACATCTTGTCTCAGTGACAATGATTAATCTCAAAGAAAAAATAGATGGAAACACAGTGACAGGGAAAGAACAATGAAATGTTTTAATAATGGCCCAGGAAAAGCTCCAGAAAATCCAAACATAAGAGACAGTTTCTTGCACTACAAAGTCATTCCTTATTTCCTATACAGTTATCTAATATAATCTTCCCCTGGCCAAAGCCTACAAATTCAACACCTTCTTACAGTGCTAAACCACTAACTGACATAGCATTGTAAAACCTATTTAACTAATATTTCAGCCATATCACAAAAACAAAGAGACTCAAATTCTTCATTTGCCTTCTCATATATCAATCAGTCTTTCTCATTATGGGGATATGATTCAAATTCAGCTCACAATATCAAATCCTTATGTCATTCCACCAAACTGATTTCAGCCTAGGAACATCCAATATGAAAATAAATGCTGACAAATACCAAAACATGTTTTTTTTTTATAAGTGAGAAGAAAGTATTATTAAAAAAGGAGTTGCAAGAAAAATACAAAAAGGTCACAGTAGTGAACAAAGAAATAAGAAACAGGAAAACACAAACAACCACTAAGCTATTCTAGTAAACAAAAGAAAATCCATAAGAGTAGAACAATCCAAGAGACCCCAACATCGAGACCAATCAAAAAGAGTCCATTGGCATAAATCTACTAACTGAACCACAGTTTTCCCATTATCCTCAAAAGAATGCTGATTCCATTTAGTCCAAATAGTTCACATTAAACAGTTTGGAACCAAATTCCAAATTTCAGAACTATGATTCCCAAGCCAATGATGCCAACAAAAGAACAAGTCCACAATTGAACCTGGCATGACCCAATTGACCCTGAACGCATACGTGTCCAGCTACCGGAAAAAAAAGTAAAACAAATACCAAAACATATATAAAAGAATAAGACACATTATACCATACCTCAAGGATTGACGTCAATATCTTCTTTCTGCGTATATGGAACAACCTTGAAGTAATTTGGAAACGAACCAAAATACTCTTCAATCCCATTAAGTTGAAGATTCTTCTCTATCTTTGTAAAAGGGTCATACAAAACCAGCTGATTATAGCAATTCTGTATGAATAGCTCCCCATTCTTCCAAAACCCCAATGACCTTCTCCAGGTTAATGGGGTTGTTATTGTAAAAAGCTTATTCCATGACTCCTTAACACCGAATTCAAGCAAAACCCATATATCAACAGAATGAGGCCATCTTTCACAGCAACTCCACTTCACCTTATGATCGAAAGTCATAACCAAAATAGCAACAAAGCTGTTCAACACCGTAAGTTTACTGGAAGGAGTGTCAGCATTACCGATCTCTGGTAATGGCGTAGTTTTGAAAATCTCGTCACTAAAGTCGAATGCAATAATTTTGTCACCAACCTCCTGCTTTGTCCACCAGAAAAAGACTCCATTCATGTAAGTTGTGGAGACCCATGGAAAACTATTCGTGTAAGTTGTGGAGACCCATTGAAAACCAAAAATGACAGGTCCGAGGTCGATCTGTCTCCACGAACCACTGCCTACCCTATAAACTTCCGCTTCGATTTCTTTCATAAAAATATCTTCTGATAATCCTTTCTCAAAAATGTTAAAGACAGCATGTCTCTCCACAACCCTGACAACCTTGAAGTCGTTGGATATAGGGTCGAATCCAAACCCAACACTTATGTCGACGTACCAGTTGGGACGAACGCAAAAAGGAGGAAAACGGCTGAGTCCCGATGATGATGACGATGACGACGTGGTGGGGTTCCATAGATAGATACCTTGGCACCGTCCGTCGTAGAGACAGACAAGACCATGACAGGAAGCGACTATTTGAAGGTCAAGCTGGACCTGGACATGGAATAAACAGTCGAGGGTGTCATAAGAAAGGAAATTGCAGATATGTTTTTGGTTGTTAAAGGCTTTCACGAGGAGGAAGGGAGGATTAGGGTTTTGCGCGGTGTTGTTGGGGACGAGAATGGAGTGATTGAGGATGTTTTTGGAGAGGAAGTCGGGGTTTCCAATGAGAGCAAGCCAGGTTTTAGAGACGCATCTGAAACGAATAAGGGTTTTAGGTGGGAGGCGTGAGAGTATATTTTCCACAATTGCCTCAGGCAAATAGCTTGTTGACATTGTTCGCAACATTGTTCGTACTTCGTAATGATCGATGTAGTTCTTCTGCGATAATACTAATATATAGTACTTAGGGGCAGGTTTTAGATTTTTATTTAGGTTTAAATACTATTTTCGTCTCTATTTTTTCGGTCCATTTATATTTTGGTCTTTATTTTTTATTTTTATCGTTTTTAGTCTTTATTCTGAAAAATGCGT
Source organism: Quercus variabilis (assembly GCA_030445155.1). Classification (NCBI taxonomy): domain Eukaryota; kingdom Viridiplantae; phylum Streptophyta; class Magnoliopsida; order Fagales; family Fagaceae; genus Quercus; species Quercus variabilis. The sequence continues at coordinate 25,805,235 of CP129448.1, read as the reverse complement.
TTCTATATGGTCCTTACCGTTTCTACAGTGACAGAATTTTCCTAGGTGGTAGACAACAAAATAAAATATTGTTTTCTTTATTGCAATGTGTTAGTGCACTCTCTCCACCTCATCTTCCCACCATAAACAGACCCATGCAAGCTTCACGTGACTTCCTCTCACGTGTGTAAAGCTCCTCTCTCACATAAAAGCTCCCAAACTAGTTGAAATCCCTAACCCCTAAATTCACAATCCCAACTCCTCTCTCAAAGCATTCCCCAAACATCATCCTCACGATTTGAGCTCATGAAATCAAGCTCTATATCAACTAGTAGAAGCTTAAAGAAAAGAGGCCCAACAACATGCTTTTGCTCTAAAAGACCTGTGCTAGTGGTATCGTGGACACCTGACAACCCTGACATAAGGTTCCACAAGTGTCCAAATTTCTAGATAAGTGTATTTAATTGATGAGTTTTTGAGTAATGCGTATTTAATTTATGGCTTTCAATGTAATGTGTTGAAAATGTAATGGGTTGAAAGTGATGCTCTATTTTGGGTTGAAACTAACTTCCAATTAAGTTTTCTGATTTGACCTGTTATAGTGACTCTATTGTACTTTTGGATGTAGGCTGGATTTTTCCAATGGCATGATAATGAAATCTGTGAGTGTGGCAAGGTGCTGATCCTAAAGCAGAGGCAATGGATACTAACACTTAAAGTTGAGGTTGCAGGCTACAAGAAGAGAGAGAAGAGGTTGCTCATCTGTTTGGTGTTGTCTTTGGTGATAAGTGGGATGCTGCTCTATGTGATCCTATCTTTGGTTGGTTAGATAGGCGAGGTGAACATGGTTAGATAGGTGGGTAGGAATTAGTGTTGGGATTTAGTAGAAAAGGCCAAAATTTTGAGGGTCCTTTTGTAGGTTTTGGCAGTTTGGTAGGAAGTGGTATGTGTTGGGAAGTGATCTACTTTGTTTTGGCATGGTTTGGCATATGGTTGTATGTTTTGGCAGTATGTTTTCAATTAGCATTGGATTACCTTATTCTCTCTATAATTTGAACTACTTATCAATAAAACATCTATATAATATTTATGGCAATGTGTCCAATTTCTGTTGATAATTGATGTGTTTTTAGGGTAATATTTATTAAGATAATATTGTGATGTTTATGTCTGCTAAGTATGCATTTTTTTACATGTAATGGTTGAAATTTTGGACCTAACATCACCAACATCACTTTCAACATTAATTCACCACTTTGAAGTGTTGTTGTACCTGTTATGCATGCATTTATGACCTGTTATGGTTTAAAATGTGGACCTAACATCACAATAAAGTTCTATTGTATCAAATCATGAATTCATATACAACATACACCAAAATAGCTAATTAGTTCAGGCTTTACATATATGTACCAAAAGGTCATATTTCAGGTAGTAACATAAACAACAAAACATTTCCCTCAACACAAAGTACACAAAAAAGAGGTCATCATCAGTTTGATTATCTCCTAAAACCATGGACAGAAAACTGGCTCCCAGCAAACCTCACTGCCTCCATATATCTTGCTGCATTCCTAATTACATTGAGTGTCTCAGACGTGACTGCCCTCCTCCTCTTCTGCCTTGTCTACCTTGGATTGGGTTGGATATCAGTTGAGAGTGGAGGTGCACTTGTGAACAATTAACATCGGAGGTTGTTGGTGCACTATGTATACCAAATAACCATCATTGAGCAAGCCACATAGTAAGTAATCAACACATAGGCCAAATTCACCTTCCTAGTAGTCCTTCTGACTTGGTTTGCATTCCCAGGTAGGGAAGAGTTCCTTCATACTTCTCCCTTGCAACTTCTCCTATTGTGCTTTAACTTCCCGCATGCCTTGCACTGCCTAGAAATGCCTATTCCTATGTTCTTTTTGTGATTTCTAGGTTCATCAGGCTCTTGAGCCCTCTTCTTCTTAGTCTTGCCAAGGGGTCTTCTTTTGATAGGAGGTTGCACAGGTAGCAAACCATTGGGTATCCACATATTCTGTGCCTTGCACTACTTGGAAATGCCTATTCCTATATTCTTTTTTGTGATTTCTAGGTTCATCAGGCTCCTGAGCCCTCTTCTTCTTAGTCCTGCTAAGGGGTCTTCTTTTGATAGGAGGTTGCACAGGTAGCAGACCATTGGGTATTCACATATTCTGGCCATTGATGGGATCTATAATGGACTCATGGTAAGCAATGTATGTAGTCCTCTTATAACAAGGATGGACATACTTTTCAGCATCTTCCCAGTTGAAAAAGATGCAAGAAACGGCATGGGCACATGGTATGCCAGTTATGTCCCACTTCCTACAGTTGCACTTGGATTCAGCCAAATCCACAGTGAAACTTTCCAAGCCATTCTTCACTTCAAAGTGGGTATGACCAACCCAACATGCTAGCCACTTGCTGCAGTCCATCTTCTCCTTATACAGTCTCTTCCTTATCTTAGGACACAGCTCTAATTCTACCTTCATAATCATATCCCTGTTTGCTTGAAATCTAGTCATTAGATGCAGCCTAATGCACTTAAGTTGCAACCATATAAAGAGAAATGGGGAATTTATCACAAAGCACATTGAGTAATCACGAAGCATATTTCAGCACATTAGAAATCACAAAGAACATTTCTGCACATTTATATAAAGTATATTTATAAATCACAAATTATGATCAAACTGCATAGATGGCCTACCATGGTTATTATAGGTTTGCTCCTAAATTTAACTATCCAGTTGCTGAAGCTTTCACAAATGTTGTTCAGGACGATGTCACTCTGACCGTCACTTTTGAACATATGCCTAGCCCAAATAGTTGTTGAGTGACTACAACCACTTATATGTATCTTCATCAACTTCCTTCCATTCATTCATTGCCTTCTCATGTTCTTGTTGATAAGTAGCTTTAGCCACATTCCAAAAGAGGTCTCTAATAAGTAAACTAGGGTGATTCTTCCTCAAGTTATTATATAGATGTCTACAGCAAATTCTGTACTCGTATTATGGCCAATTGTCAACAAAGGTCTGCACCAGTCCCTGCAAAGAACAAACATCTATTACATATCTGCTAAAGCTTCTAACCACCAACATTAAATATCAAATGCATGTAAAAGGGCAGTATACACCTTCTATTGATCAGATATGAATACACATCTCTAGCCATCCCCTATTGTAGCAAGCAATAAATTCAAAAACCGAGTCCATGAACAATTACATTGGTAGAGGGGAAGTATTCATCATTGGGATCTCTGCCAACGGCACACATCAACGAGCCACCTATCTTGGTCTTCAAATGGCATGCATCTAGTCCAATGATTAGCCTGCATTCAGACAAGAAGCCCTTCTTGCAACTATCCAAACAGATGTACAATCTTTCAAAAATGGTAGCCCAATTGCCAAGCCCTGTTCAGCTGCCACATCACCATCATTAAAGGTATGCACCTTCATCAGCACTGTGCTCACAGGGCTGCACCTCCTCAACTCTTCATAGTACTCCCAAAGTTGGTTGAATTATACTATGTGAGCCCCATCAACAACATCTTGAGCCTTCTTTCTATCCCTACTTGTTTTGCCTGCACTTATATCCACCACAAACTTCTCATGAATAGCATCGTGAATATCTTTGAGCTTTATGTTTGGCTATCTCCTAACCTTCTTCACTAACTTCTTCCCAATATATGATGCTGTGCATCTTGAATTTTTATAACTCCTGGTGCATGTGTGTTCCATGTTGAGTGTTTTCAAACTGTAGCTCTTCTCCCTTGACACATTTGCAAGGTAGGCAACAAACTTGCATCCTGGCTAGCATCTGACTCTTACCCTTACTAGATCATTTTTCACAAACCTTATACCCCAACCTCCATGGACTGCATAATCAATTATAGCCTCTTTAAATTGCTTAGGTGAGATAAACAACATATCCTTCTCAAACCTAATATGCTCAGCATTGGCTACTAGCTTAAATATTGGAAATCTGCTACTCCTAATAGAGTTGTCTACCTCAGCAGCAGGGTTGTCATCATCACTTGAAGCATTACCATGATCACTGTCAGATGATGATTCACCAAGACTCAGCAGCTCCTCAATCTCATAATCAAAATTCATTACACCATTACCCATTTGGCCTGGTTCAACCTCAGCCTCATCAGCTTCATTGTCCCAACTATCAGTACTTTCTTCACCAATATTCATTGGTTGCATTTCTGGTTCATCCTCAAGGTCACTTCCCTCAATCTTATTACTCTCCTTTGTTTGTTCATTAACTGGATCTTGTTGTTAGTCCTTAGCCACTGGTTCTTTGCCAGGCCTCCAAGCATAAACCTGTTCAGCATCTACCTCATTATCATGGCCTCTAAACTGTAAAAAATCAGGTCTCTAATCATCACTAGTATGTCCACCAAAATTTGAAAAATCATCTCTGTACTCACCATCAACATGTCCATCAAACTGTGAAAAATCATCTTTGCAATCATCATTACCATGTCCATACTCATCTTCATTATCATTATCATTATCATTATCATCTTCATACTCTACATGACCATAATAATGATCACTCTCACTCTCACTCTCACTGTCACTACTATCACAATAAACCACATCTTCATTTTGTTGATCATCACCAACAACCTCTAAGGCTTGAGCATCTACACCTTCTGGTTCCTTTCCATGTTGTCTAACATCTAAGAGCTTAAAATCCTCTACTAGTAACTCAAGTGGCTCATCCACTAGATGTTTAAAAAACACATGAATCTCTTCAAAACCCTTTACCAAGTCTGTCATGAACACAACAGCATCATCATCAACTACCTAGTGGAAATTTGCATGCTCTGGATTCACACCAAGCATCTTAAACCAGAGCCTATCAATTGCAATGTATTCAAAATCCCTACAAATACTCTTAATTTTTACTTTTGACCACCTACTGGGGTCATAATTTTCTATTTGATCTACTCTCCCTCCCACATACTTTTGAGGGTCCCAAGTGAAATGCCCACCATGGTGGACTTGCAGAGTAAAAAACTCATCCATCGTGCATGCAATTTACAGCGAAAACAAATATCCACTTCTCAAATTAAAAATATTTTTTTAGTCTAATAAAGTAATAAACAAATAAAAATCAACCACAAAAACCAGCATCATAGGAACACATTGACCCGAGCATTTTTAAAAAAGGAACACACAATACAAACAAACAATACAAATGCCAACAAAAATATTTCATTTTTTATCACAATCAACATCACAAAGCTATAAAGATAGAGGCAAAGAGAGAGAAAAAGAACATACCTTTACAATCTAGCTTTCACAATCATAAAGCGTCTTCTTTAGGTTTCTGATGATCCATTTGGGCATGGTGTGTGTTGAATGGTTTTTCAGATGATCAATTTCAGCTTTTAGTGGGTATGATGTGTGATTGTTGAGCGAGTGAGAGCAAGTGAGAAAGGATTTTCATAAATTAGGGTTTCTAAAGGGTAGATTTAGGGTTTTCTGAAGCTTTCACACGCGTGGGTGGTTAAAAATGAAGCCCCGTGAGACTCACATGACTTCTTAATGGCAAGAAGCTACCACATGGAGCAACAGTTAACAAGTTGCAATAAAAAAACCAATATTTTATTTCACTGTCTACCACCTAGGAAAATTCTGTCACTGAGGTAATGGTAGGGACCACAACGAAATGCGTTTTCCAGAATAGAGAATAAAAGCGGTAAAAATAAAAAGTATGGACCAAAATGGGAATGGGCTAAAAAAGTAGGGACGACAATAGTATTTCCACCTTTTATTTATAAACAATATAGTAGGTAAACTACATATTTGATTTCTAACCTTTACACCATATGTCAATTTGGTTCCTATTTCATTTGTGTCAATTTAGTCCCTAACCTTTTGATATTGTGTCAAAATAGTCTCTGCTGTTAAGTGATGGATGAAAAATAATGATGTTGTTAATGGCTAAAATAAAAAATAAATTTTTTATGCCACATGGATGCGAAGTGTACTGAGATGATTAAAAATCCAATTAGTCAACACAACATCATCCAATGGCTAGCAGAAACCTAAGAATTCGTCTCTTTATCCATTAAGACTCTTATTTGTGTAAGCTTAAATCTCTAGCGACAACTAGGCAACAACGAATGCCTACCCAAACACGACTATCTTAGTTCCTCTTCTTCCCAAAACTCGTCACTTTGCCTTGCTTTATATACATCCATATCTTTCCCTGCTTCTACTATGGTGTTTCATTTTTCTTTGAGGCATTTGGTCTAGCATATAGCAAACATAGACAACATTAATAATTAATTAACCATGGCCACGAGCATATACCACACACAAAATAGCAAGCAACACCACTCTCTCTGCCTTTGGGTTTTCACCCACAATCTCCAATTATTATTATCAATGCTTCTTAGTTAGTAGTTGTTGGTTAAAATTGTAATTGAAGTTGTTAATATGATCACGTGGTTGCTAGCGTCGCCGCCCTTAAGTTGAAATTGTAGCATTCTTTCTTTATTAATAATTTAGATTTTTTTTTTTGTGGGGGGGGGGGGGGGGGAAGCTAAGAGGAAGGAGATAGTATTATTATTTGCTTTTATAAATTGAAATTGGTCTTTTGAATTTTGATTTCTCATTTTGAATTGAACTTTAGACACAAAATACATGACTTGATGAAGTTTATGGTCAGGTGGAGCTGGACATTGTTCTCTCTCTCTCTCTCTCTAAAGTTGAAATTGGAAAATAGTTTTTTTTTTTCTTCTGTGTCAATACGCTTGGCATCCCATGTGGCATAAAAATATTTTTTTTCTTTTTTTTTTTTTAGTTAGCTACATCAACATAGGGACTAAATTGACATATGATGCAAAGGTTAGGACTAAATATATAATTTACCCCAATATATTTCTATTCGAAGGAAAATTAAATTCAATATAAATATGTGTTTTTGAATATAAATATGAGCTGCATGCATCTAAAGAACTTAACAAAGCTTCGTTTGTTTTGAAATAAAATATTTTCTGAAAAATATTTTTTTTAGTGGACATTCATCCATGGCTACAACACAAAATTAACAAGAAGATTAATAGAAAGAGTTGGGAAAAGAACAACATAGAGAATAGGGGGAAAAAAACAGGAATACAGTAAAAGGACAATTCCTCTCTTCTTGAATGAGTTCTCCAAAAAGATGCAACATATATTTTATCGTGTAGCCTAGAACCTACACAAATAACCATACAGATTATCAATAAATTCAAACATATTGGTGGGTGCAATTGTTGACTGGATATTATTGTGATGATTTGAACAAATTTCATACCAGCAGCATCGTTTTTATGTAAAGGATGAATTGACACAACATATAGTCTATTGTGTTGCTTTTTTAAGGAGATGAAAGCCCCATTCGGGAATTTGCTATTTGTCCTCTACTGTTTAACTTGTTATCAACTTTTAACACCTCACTTTCCCTCTATCACCATACCCAAAAAGCAAATAAATTAGCACTCGTCTATATAAACAACTTTACAGTTTATCAAAAAAATCAAACAAAGTCAAAAACACAAAATGCAATTAAGCTAGACAAAGCTAATATTCAATTCAATCATAATTAAAACACAATATCCCAAACTTCCATAACAAGTAAAATAAAATTTAAAAACCCACACATATGTTTCATACCCAACATGGAGTTTTTGGTGTAAGCAACCATTTCACAAAGAATTATCTATTAAGTTCTCAGCTGTTTAGAAAAAAAAAAAACTTCAAGAATCATAAAAATGACAAGATAAGTAAACGTTGGTGAGGACTTTGCAAATAACTTTGTAGAAACACCAACCCCAAAGATTAAACCAAGCAACCAAACCCATTAGAGCATTAGCTATATCCCTTTCAAACATTTAATCAAACAGTTGTATATCTCTATCTCTCAAGCATTTAATCAAACAACTGAATAACATACGCAAAAGCAATAATGAAATACACATTGACTAGAGCATTGGTGACATAAACATCAGTCTAAAAACAACATAAAGAATATAACTCGTTCGCCTAATATGTATATTATAATTTCAAGCCCCGAAGTCAATGTTTGTTTCATTTGTAAATTCCATTAAACCCCAACCCCCAAAAATTAAACCAAACCAAGAAATTCCTATAAAAATTCATACACGGAGACAAAAAGGGGGAAATAAAAGAGTGGATTTAAATAACAATACTTGCATAAGAAAGAAAGAGAGAGAAAAAAATACCATGTGGTGACTGTTGAACGGCACGAAAGAACCACTGAGGTGCCGTCAAGACAAGGGTGGTGAGACGAAGTGGAGATGCTCTACCACCTCTCTCTTCTCTTCTCTCTCTTTCTTTTCTTTCACCTCCCCTTTGCATATGTATTTTGCCTAATATTTGAATTAATACATATCAACCCATTAATTATCACAATTAAAAACAATAAAAGAGTCATTTTCCTTTTTAATGTGGGATTAAACATTCCATTAACTACTTATCTTTCATATTAACTCTCATATATTCACATTTATATTATCATATTTATTCATTTTAATTAAATAATATTAAAATGCTCCAACATAATTTTAATAAGTTTTTTCCACGACTTTATGACACCAAATTCAAGCGTAATTTTGTTTAGCCAACTTGCTTAGGTAGCATTTGATTAGTATGCGAAATTCTTGGCTATCCAACTGACTAAAATTCCCTGCATCCCTCGTTATCGTTTGGCTTGGAAACCTCCCCCTCAGGGCATGTGTAAAATTAAATTTGTTGGGGCCGCTTTTAAAGTCAAAAACAGAGCTGAGGTAGGAGTGGTTATTAGAGATCATAGTGGCTTAGTTATTGCTTCATTATCCCAACAACTTCCTTATGCTTATCACCCCAGTGACATTGAAGCTTTTGTTGAAGCACAGGCTGTCCAGTTTGCTGCAGGAATTGGTATCTCTTGCACCATTTTGGAGGGTGACTCGCCGTTGGTAATGAAGGCTCTAGCAGAGGGGGAACCCTCCTTGGCTTCATACGGATCCTTAATAGTTGATGCTAAGTTTTACTTTAGTTCTTTTTCCCAGTTACATTACTCTCATACTAGGAGAAGAGGTAACAAATTTGCTCATTGTCTTGCTCGACATGTGATTAATGTCCTAGATTTTTAGTTTGGATGTAAGATATTCCTCCATAGTTTCTTCTTGATTTTCAGGCTAATTTAGTCCATTTTTCTTAATAATAGCTTACCTCTTTCCCTTTAAAAAAAGAAAAAAAAAAAGCATTTTACCATTTTCTTTTTATTTCATAACAATATCAATCCTTTGGGAAAAAAAAAAAAAAACACAACAACAACAACAATAACATCAATGGGCTGTGGCGAAGTGGGCTTCTCCAAAAATGTCGAAGCTACTCCCTAAACTACATTACTAATCAAGTCCTCGTCTCTCTCTCTCTCTCTCTCTCTCTTTCTCTGTGTCTGTGTGATCATGGTTCCGTACACCAAGGTTGAAGAAAGCTTTAACGTTCAGGTACTCCTCTCCTCTTCTTCTTCTTCACTCGAATTTTCCATTTCATTCAACTCAAAAAACATTCAATTTATCAATTCCTGTTAAATTTCCTAGAAAAAGCGTAGGAATCAAATGAAAAGAAACCAAAAATTAAAAATTAAAAATCTTAGCTTTCTGAGCTAGCAAGTTTGGCTTAGTACATTGACAAATTTTAGAAATTCCACTTCAGAGAAAAACTGATATTTTGGTTCAATCTAATTTCAGTTCTAAATTCTTACTCAAAATTTCATATATATATATATATATATAGTGGCTTCTGTAGCATTTGGGGCTAAATCATTGAATTTATGAGTCCATAATTCAAGCATCAACTTGTTATAGCATATATAGCAAGCTTTTATAGCTCGTTTGCTTGCTAGGCATCTCGGTTTTTGTTTGTTTGTTTACTTAGGCAATGCACAATATTCTCTATCATCGGCATCATTTGGACAATGTAAGTTTACTTTTTCTGTTTCTTCTATTTAGGTTCGAACTTATATGTATGGCTTCCAATGTAATTGTTTGGTGTGGTTTTTTTCGTTTTTCATTGGAAAGCCTTTTGATTCTTCTAAGGTTTGATTAGAGATTTTTTGTGTTTGGTATTAATTTTTAAATATGTTCAAAATATCGCTGAACTCATGATACAGGCCTGTAATTTGTTTAAATGTAAGGCGGTTTCGTCATGGTTTATTATATGATTTATATTTCATATAATTATTCAGCATTATACATTTTATGCTTTGATCACTGTCTAGCGATTTCTTGTAATATATTATTGGTTTAACTATTGAGCTTAGATTTTTAAATGTATACTCTAGTTTTTGCTTTCTTTTTTTTTTTTTTAGATAAATGAAACCCACTAGTCAGAGTACTAGATTTTTAACGAATTTTCTAAATGTATGAACTAGTCCATGAAAATTAAATCTTTCTTCTGGTAGATTAAGTTTACTTCTTACAGAGTACTGTTGTTCCTGCAGGTGCCTTGTTTGTATCAATTTTGGCGTCTCCATTTATATTAGCGATGAATTTGCTACACTTGCCAAAGCTTTATGGTCTTATTGCAGTTTAGTTCTTTCGATACTTTGGCACCCATTGAATGTGCATGTGTGTGTGTGTGTGTAACTATAAGATTCAAGTCAAATTTGGTCCTATTGAGATGCTGGTCCATATGTCATTTGAAACATGAAATTCAACAAAACATATTTGCTTCTTTTTTCTTTGACTTTTCTTGGTGATGTATTACTCAGTCTCTGTTCACATGTTTAAAGCATCTTAAGTGACTCTCCCTCATCATTTTCTTAATAAGGCTACCCTACCCTGAATGTATGGTTTCATTCCTTATCCTATCCTTCCTAGCACTCCCACATCCATCTTAACATTCTCATTTTAGTTAAGCTCATTGTATGAACTTGTTGTTTAATAACAGCCCAACTTCCTCTAGGATGGAGCGTAGTTGGTCTTGTAGTACTCTTTTACAAATTTTCTTCAACTTAATAGGTGCATTATAGCTTTGCTGATTGCCACAAATTGAAAACTACAAAGAAAATCAAAATCAAGCAAAGAAGAAGAAGGAAAAAGAAAAGAAAAGAAAGAGAATGAATCACAAAGTGTTTAAAGCATGTATTCAAAAAGTTTAAGCTAGAAGGTGGAGATACTCAATTAGTACATAAACATGTATCTATTTGAAGTTGGACTAACACTTCTTTGTCACATATTGGCTTAATTGAAATTGAAGAAATCTACCATAACTAGCTCAATAGAGCTAGCAACAAATGCAAATAGGCCAAGCATGTGAAGTCCAAGAGCAAAAAAACCGGCTATGATATCATGTTGAAATGCTTGATGCGGTATATTTGGGGTGAAAGAAATGCTAGATGCTTTGAGGGGTGCGAACGGCCCTTGCTAGAGACTAATTTATTTTTCTTACATACTTTCCTTGTATGTTGCTCTGTTGCATTTTTCTTGTTTTTCCCTTCCTACTTTACTTAATCGTTGTAATTTTGGTTATTGATTTTTGCACCCATAGTACATCCCCAATATAATTGGGTTGGCTATTTTATATTAATAAACAAATTTGTTACCTATCAAAAAATTTTATTAATATAAAAGATAGTAGAGGCTTTAGGATTTTAGCATTGTACAAAGAAATTAAGTATTTTCTTAAAAACAATTATTTTGTTTAAAAAAATAAAGCCATCAATTGGAAAGACTTGGAAACACACAAAAAAGAAGTGAAAAAGGATAACACTAAAAGTTTAAAAGTGCCATGAGACTATTTTTAAACTAAATAAGTGTCGTGACTCTGAATATTTGAAAGCTGAAAGCCTTGGACCAAGACAAAACACAAGTGTTGGGTGTGTTTCTGTGCATCAGAGAAGCTTTGTCCCCCCTTTTTTTGGTGCCTGAGCAGTTTTCTTCTCATTGGCACTGACTTTTGTGTTTTTTTTTTTTTTTTTGGTTTTTTCCTATGTCAAGGGGGCATAGCTTTAAGAGGGGCTCCTAAATACTAGAACAAACAGTACCTATAAGAAATTTTGGGAGGAGTCGCGCCGGGGGAGAGGGGGGGCAATAGCTTCCCCTCAGATCCACCTCTGATATATATCTATATATATATAGACACACACATACTGATATTTCTTTTCTGACATGTAATTCAATATGTTATCTTTTATTCCTTACATATAGAATCTTTTTATAATCTAAATTGCTTAACTAGGACATTATGTTGCCTTTGCTGAAATCTTATAATGGTTCTCTATTTTTAATGATCAGATTTTTGCTACTGTCATCTTTAGATATTATATGCTGCTACTTCTTGGCCCTCTCGGCCTGATGCTTCTGTTGGTAGGTTGCTTGTACCACCATTTATTATTTTTGTTTTTGTTTTCCCTCTCTTTTATCTTGTTAAGCTGGATAATCTTTTTAGGATGTGGTCAGATTGTTGACTTTGAATTCTTATGATTATGCCTGTTTTGTTTCTTGGTTAAACATTTCTCTCCCTACAATTTGTATGTAATTGGAAGAACTAGGTTGAGTTATTACATTAAATTCAGTTACTAGTAAAATCTTTTCATTTGAATCTTTACAATTGATACACTATATATATGTATATATAAGGAATGCACGAGAAAATGTGAAAAACATGCAAATGAAAATGCTCAAGGAGTATATAAGTGACTATGTAGGATCATTTTAAATTACTTTGATCTTTTGCATCAGGAGGCTACCTAATTTATAATGTTGGAATTTGTTAAGACGCAACTAAGAAAATCTTGAATTGATACAGAGAAAGGAATATTTCTGGTTGATTTCAAGGACAACTGGGCCTCCTGAAGAAAGATGGAGAGAACAGAAATGGAAATAGAGACCGGTGTAGTGTTTCAGTCTTCATTCATCAATTCTCTGTCTCCTCTCATTACAATCAGACTTATACTCTCATGCTCACCACTGCAACTAACTCATATCCTTCCTTGCCAACTGGCCTAGGTAACTAACTACCATAGCTTCCATGCCATGTGTGTAATACAATTCAGTACATGCCTAATACAATGCCAATCAATGTCTCTAACATTACCCTCCCCTTAAAGCACCTTGCCCTCAAGGTGTGGGAAGTGTTGTTGAAGAGCATGCAGCTGTTTTACTTATCAAAAAAAAGAAGGGTATGCAGCTGTTCCCAAGTTGCATCTTCTGCAGAACCACCCTGCCACTGAACTAAGACCTCAGTAATGGTCCTTGATCGAGGATTGTGCTCCTTCTCTACAACACAGCTACTAGTTCAGGATTAAAAACACCTACATCAGTCACAGCTGGTAAAGTGGGAATAGGAAGCACATGATGTCCCAATTGCTTCTTCAGACAAGAAAAATGGAATACTGAATGAATCTTGGACTCAGGAGGCTGCTCAAGCTTGTATGCAGTAGCTCCAATCTTCTGGATGACTTGGAAAGGACCAAAATATCTAGGAGACAGCTTATGAGAGGCTCTGTGGACGATAGACTACTGTTTATATGGCTGCAACCTTAAGTAGACACAGTCATCAACTTCAAAAACCCTTTCTGATCTATGTTGGTCAGATTGAAACTTCATAGAATTCTGAGCTTACACCAAATTATGCTTCAGTATAGCAAGTAATTGTTGTCTAGATTGCAACTGCATATCCAAAGCCTCAACCTTAGTAGTACCAAGAATGTAATCTAAAGGTTTAGGAGGAGGAACTCCATATGGTGCTTCAAAGGGAGTGAGCTTGGTTGGAGTGTGATAGTTGGTATTAAAGCAAAATTCACACAAGGGTAACCATTCAACCCATTCGATAGGTCTGTCACTAGTAAGGATTTAAGGTACTACTCTAGACTTTGATTCACCACTTCAGTTTGGCCATCAGTCTAAGGTTGATAAGAGGAAGACATGATTAATTGAACGCCTTGCTGCCTCATAAGCTCAGACCAAAAAAGGGATGTGAAAGCAGGATCTTGATCACTTACACTAGAAGTGGGCATCCCATGTAATTTGAACACATGTTGAACAAATAGAGAAGCAACCTTGGAAGATGAATATGGGTGAGATAAAGCAATGAAGTGGACATATTTAGTAAGCCTATCCACCACCACAAACACCACATCCATTCTGTGAGACTTTGGAAGGCCTTCCACAAAGTCCATGCTTATATCAGACCAAGGTTTGCAAGGAATGGGTAATGGCTATCATAACCAAGCTGGTTTGCAAGTCTCATACTTCATCTGTTGACAAACAGCGCCTTCCTTAATGTGATTCTTCAAGTAAGACCTCATACCTACCCACTAAAAGTCGTGCTTCAACTTGTGAAGGGATTTCAAATAACCAGAATGGCCACCCCAAAGGGCTGTCATGAATATGAGACAACACTTTAGGTTTCATTCTACAAGTAGGAACCAAAAAAATTCTTCCTATATAAAGAATCAAACCATTATGTAGGGTATAATGCTTGTTAGCTGTGCCTTGCTTAAGATCAACTAAGAGTTGCTGCACCAACTCGTCATGGAGGTAACTTTGCTGTAACTCTTCAATCCAAGTAATATTGGGAAATTAAATGTGAAAGAAAAGAGCATCAAGGTCAACCACCTCTTCAAATGAACACTCCAACCTTGGCAGTGCATTAGCTATCTTGTTATAGTGACTATTTTTGTATTCCACTACAGAGGCATAGCCTAGAAGCTTGGAAATCCATTTTTGTCGGGCTAGTGTGCCTTTCTCCTGATCCCGCAGAAACTCCAAGCTTTGATGATCAATTTTAATAATGAAAGGCTTACCAAGAAGGTAAGGTCTCCATCTTTTAACAGTTGTAATCAAGGCCAAGAACTCCTTTTCATAAGTGGAAAATGCAAACTTCTACACTTCAAGACTTGGCTATGGAAAGCTATAGGCCTCTGCCCTTGCATCAAAACAGCACCCATACCCATACCTGAAGCATCACACTTAATAACAAAGGGCTTGGAGAAATCTGGTAAGGCCAAGATAGGAGGACTAATCACAGCAACCTTCAGGTGCAGCTATTAGGCCATAGTTTCTGATAAATTTTCTATAGTAATTAATGAGGCCTAAAAATCCCCTTAAAGCTTTCACACTAGTAGGTGTAGGCCATTGTTGCATTGCCAAAACTTTCTTAGGATCAGTTTTGACACCATCACTGGACACAATATGCCCCAAGTGCTTCACCTCAGAACTTCCAAAGGTACACTTGCTTGTTTTAGCATAAAGCTGATGTTTAAGCAATACACCAAGTACAGCCCTTAAGAGATCAAGATGATCTACTAACGACTTACTATAGACCAAGATATAATCAAAAAAGACAAGAACAAACTTTCTTAAGAATAGTTTGAAAATGTCATTCATAAGCGCTTGAAAATTGGAAGGGGCATTTGTAAGACCAAAGGGCACAACTAGAAACTCATAGTGACCCTCATGAGTCCTAATGCAGTTTTGGGAACATTCTCAGCCTTCATTAAAATCTGATGATAGCCAGACCTTAAATCTAGCTTAGGAAAGATCATGGAACCACACAACTCATCAAGAAGTTCATCCACTATTGGAATAAGGAACTTATCCTTAACAGTAACTTGATTTAGAGCCCTGTAGTCTATCCGCCAAGACCCATTAGCTTTTCTAACCAACAAAACAGGTGATGAAAAAGGACTTTGGCTTGGTTTAATAGAACCAACTTCTAAACATTCCTTAATAATTTTCTCTATCTCAATTTTTTTGGAAATAGGGATACTTGTAGGGTCTTCCACACGCTAGTTGAGTGCCTTCTTTGAGTGTAATGCTGTGCTCATGTCCCCGAGAAGGAGGCAAACTCTGAGGAATTTCAAACGCAGCTACAAATTCTTCCAGCAAGGCTTCCACTCCTGGCACAGGTTGGCTGGGCTCTGCACTAAACAATTGAGCTGTGATCTGCAGCAATAATCCTCTCTTAGCAGGCTTCTTGAAGAATTGGTTGGCTTCTTGAATGGAAGAATGAGATGGCTTAAGTCCCTTAAGAAGCACTGATTTGCCTTGCCAATGAAAGCCCATAGTAAGAAGATTGAAATCCCACTGTATTAGCCCAATGTCCTGAGCCATTGAGTGCCTAAATCCAAATCACACCCTCCTAAAGGTAGCACATTGAGATCCGTATAAAAGTGATGGCCTTGCACTTGAACTTGCAGGTCTTAACAAGTACCATGTGTCCTCACTATGGCTCCATTAGCTATCTTGACATCAAAGGCTAAGGCTGGATCTATTGATAATTTTAAGCTAGAGCATAAACCAGCACCCAAAAAGTTATGGGTACTACTAGTATCAATGAGGATAACTAACCATTGCCCCTGAATTTGACCTTCAATTCTCATTGTACCAAGAGAAGGACTTCCCACTAATGCATACAATTTCTCAACTGTATCTTGCAGCAAATCTTGACCATCTGACAAGAGAACAGAACCATCTGCATCCAATTCTACAAGCTAGGGACCAGAGGAAGGTACCTCTTGAGGTAATGGTACTCCTTCCAAAAGGAAAATCTTTGCTCCTTTTCAATGTTGTCCACTTTGCCACTTCTCATCATAGTTATAGCAAAGACCCTTCTTCCTCCTCTCCTCCATCTGAGCAGTTATCAATCTTTGCAATGGCATTCTTGCTCAACTCAGATCTGGTGCTGTTACCCTCAAGCTTAGGAGCTCCAAGAATGGATTGTCTTGGACCATCATAGGAATTTTTGCTATACTTCCTGCAATTCCAAAGATATCTTGCATCTTTGCAAGTCCAAAGGCTTCATTAAGAGTCTTGGGACTCAACATTCTCATAGGGAGCCTCACCTCATCTTTAAGCCCACTGAGGAAACAACTCAGTTTGTGAGGCTCAGACAAGCTTCGAACTCTATTAGAAATGGCTTCAAATTGCCCCTTATAAGCAAGAACAGAAGAAGTTTGCTTCAGCCTAGTGAGTGACTCCAGGGGATCATCGTAAGAGGTTGTTCCAAATCTCACATGCACTGCCTTCACATAAGCTTCCCAATCAGTGAACAACCCTGAATTCTCAACTTCTTGAAACCAAATTAAGGCTTCTCCTTCCATGTGATAAGAAGCCATCAAAACCTTTTGATGCTTTGGAGTATTGTAGTAAGCAAAGAACTGATTCGATTTATAAATCCATGAAGCTGAATCTTCCCTTGAAAATCAAGTAAACTCTAATATCAAGAGCTTGGCACCAGGTACAACAATGGAGGTTTCCATATTCTGGGTACCTCTCTGATTTTCTTCTTGGACTTGTACACCTAATTGTTGTTTCATTTCGATTAAAGTCTGATCATGACCATCGAACTTGGCAGTCAATGCTGCAATTTTCTGGCTATTAGTGGTGGATCGCGTCTCTGCCATAGATCATGTCTCTACCAATTGTTAAGACTCAACTAAGAGAATCTTGAATTGATATAGAGGAAAGAATATTTCTGATTGATTTCAAGGACAACCGGACCTCCTTTAGAAAGATGGGGAGAACAGAAATGGAAATAGAGACTAGTGTAGTGTTTCAGTATTCATTCATCAATCCTCCCTCTCCTCTCATTACAATCAGACTTATACTCTCATGCTCACCACTACAACTAACTCTGATCCTTCCTTGCCAACTGGCCTAGGTAACTAACTGCCATAATGTCCATGCCATGTGTGCAATACAATTAGCACATGCCTAATACAATGCCAACCAATTTCTCTAACATAATTCACAATAGCAAGTGCCAACTCTCCAACTTCAAGATTCTTATTACATGGCAATTATAGACGCGTTTAATAGAATAAGTACTTTGACATCCAACGCTCTTGAGCTTCTGTCCACCAGCAAACAAAGAAACCATATATATATATATGTGTGTGTGTGTGTGTGTGTATGTATGTATGTATTTGGATAAGTTAACAAAGAAGCCATTATTTATATAGCAATCATGATCAGAAACTTTGACATCCAAAGCTCTAGAACTTATGCTCACCAGTTAACAAAGATGCAGTTACCCATATTGCAATCATGTTCAAAATGATTGTGCAAATGTAATTACAAAATCGAATATGGACCAAGAATTTGTTGCAGACGATAAATATATGTCTGTGTTGTAGCATTAAAAGACAGTCAAAATCATAAAAATGACGGCTGAGCTCTAATTCTGAACTCAACTTTTGAAGATACAATTGCTACAAAACTATTCCTTGATATCTTTCTATGGTAGAACTGATTTATATGCTTCAATTGATGATTTGGAGGATATTATTCTCATCGTTAGTATATCAAAATCACTCTCTGAATGCTCTTTTTTTTTTCTTTTTTTTTTTTTTGTTAATTCAAGCCTCTTGCATTATGTGAGGAGTTTTGCATCCTTTATTTCACAGATTGGGAAGATTTTTTTACACTTCTTAATTTTTTCCTGGAGCTATTGCTTTTTGGTTCAGTAATATGTATTAGGATTGTGAATTCATTTTTGTATGATTCTCAACTTTGATTAGATTAAGAGGTTAGTCTAAGATGAGGAGTGCAGTGAAGTTTACGTAAGTTTATAAAAAATACTTATGAATAAATTGCATTACTGTTGCATTTCTGAAACTTCAAGGTCAGATATTAATAGGTACTTGATGAAAAATGCCTATGATGTGGCCACTGGTTGCTTCTTGGCTCCCACTCACAACATAAATAGAAATAAAAATATGATGTAGAGTCAACCCATCACTAATCATACCCTAGTCCTCCTATGTCTCTCTTGGTATTGCATTGATTACATGCTTAGCATAGCATGCGGCAATCTTCCATTAAGATGAAATTAGAATGAGGTTTAGAACTTGGCTATTTTCAGGCTGTATATTGGTATGTCACATTTCCAGTTGGTGGATAATCTCCTAGCTTCAACCAATTTCTGTAAGTGCTCCAAGGAGCAGATTCTGCCACTAACATCAGCACATATAATTTTAACTAAGCTTTTATCTCCACAAACTTTACCATAGCTTCCTTTATTTCTTTCAGTCCATATATGGTATATAAGAGAATTTCATTTCATCATTGACAGATGAAATCAATTTCATTATGGGAGGCATTAATATGCTGCATTGGGATAGCTCTGCTGTGCATAGGTTGGTTAATTGTTCATTCATTTTTATTACAATTTGACTTGATTAAGCCTTCCCATCTAATTGAAATCGGCCATTTGATGGGAACTCCTGATCTAATATCTACTTTTGAAATTCTCCTCAGTGCAGGTCTCACCGTGTTGGTTGATTCCATTATGTGGAAGAGGATACAGTGGCCTGAATTTGAAGTTTTTTGGTTCAACTCTGTTCTGAATCGAAATTCTGAGTGAGGTGTATGTTTTCTAAAAGAATTTTTTTTTGCACCTTTGATGTGTTGTACAATTGAGAATGTATGTTATGAAAGCTTTATGGGATATTTTAACTATCCATCTGGGTCTATGATTTATTTGCATTCTTACTCTCATAAATTTTTTCCTCTTTTGGATCCATCTGAGCATGACATGCAGGTAAGGCTACTTTTCGGTTTGCAGCTTCATTTTGCATATTGTTGAAATAAACACTGCAGAGTTGCATGCAGCTTCACTGTATGAGATGTGGAGTATGGTCTTTTGCTTGTTTGGTATTTGTTGGTGATGCCGCAAAAGGTAGTGGATTTGTTGAATTGTTGGTCATGCAATTTCAGGCGACATCGCAATATAGCTATATGGAGGATTGTGCCGCATTGTTCGATGTGGTGTATCTGGCGGGAACGAAATACTAGAAGTTTTGAGGGATGCGAATGGTCCATTCTTGAGTTTAAGTCTTTTTACTTTTTTACTCTTCTCGAATGGTGTTTAGTTTTACCTTCTTTTTCTTGTCTTTCCTTTCTTGTTTTGCTTGTCTTTAGTATATTTCCTATGTACTGGGTTGTGTTCTTTTTAATAAAATTTTTATGTTCCTTATCAAAAAAAAAGAGTTGCATGCAGCTTCGTTTTGCATATTGTTAATTTTAAACAGTGGTGAGTTGGTTGGCTCATAGGCATTCTTAATACTGTTTAATGAGGTAAAAAGACTACGCCTGCTTGTATTTGGAAGAGACTAAAGCATGGCAGTACAATATTTTCTCTAAAACTGAAATTTCTTAATGGTATGGTGCTATCCTACTATTTTGTGATAACTGCACTCAGGTAGTTACTTTTTGGTGCGTACTTAGTACGAGTCTCGTCTGATGTTTTTGTAATTGATTCTGAAAATGCAGTAATAAAGAAACTATATATTTATTTGAATTTTACACAGCGTTCCTTAACATTTCTTATTTTTTAGACACATTGACTGGTACTTCACGTCAGCATTGCCATGCTCTTTGCTTGTTGCATTTTCTCTTTTTCTGGTGAGTTTTGAAACTAGTAAAACTTTTTCTTTATTTTTTTAAGGTTTCTGTTTAGCATCATACACCTGCTGAAAAAGGTTGCCTAAATTCATTTGGATGGTGGCTTATAGTTCTTGTCATTAACTTTGTAGTGCTGTGCATTTGATATGGTCTCTGATGTAGGACGGCCCTCTGGATTAGATATTAGGGTTGCCTAACCTCAATATGGGTGGGCCAAAAGGCTCTTGATATTGTGGTTCATTGATCCCTTTTTTTTTTCCCTGATGAGTAAGAAAATTTTAGTAAAGACAAATGCCTCCAAGTACACAAGAAGTTTACTTCGAAAGCTGTTGGGGTTTGTTGATCTGAACTCTCTTTGGGGATTATGGAGGTTTTGGCATTAAAATAATTCAAGAAAACAAAGGAACGTTGGTGATGTCCTGTATTTGTGAACAGTAGCAAGAATAGTAACCTTGGTATTTAGGAAATTTTGGTATTGATTGGTGGTGGGCTCTCTTTGGGTTCGTGAAATAGGATTTTGGGATTGATTGGGCTGGAAAGGGAGTTGGTTGAGATATGGTTGTAGCTACATAGAAAGTAGATGAACGAGAAGAAAGGATTAGGAAGCAATAAAAGCATGTTTTTGAAAAAACAGAGAAATATTGGACACTGAATATATGTCCTGCTCAAGTATATTGATGTCTATTTTTCTTAAGGTTCTATTATTTCTCTCACTTCAATTCCCTTCTTTCCTGAAAAAGCTATCCTTCTTTCAGCTTTGGATCTTACTCGACAGAAGGGTTTTGCCCTTTGTTCTTCCATTTTTCTTTTTTATTATACTTTACTCAAAGCTTCCCCATAAGGTATTGGATATTCAATGTAGCTTCATTGGCTTTCATTATTTTTTATTTACTCCCTTCATCCCTAAATACGTGAAATGTTTGAAATGTCACAATTGTTAAAGAAAGGGTAAAAATATGCTGATATTCCCAAAAATTTCCCTTACTTTAAATTAGAGGTGACACGACTCTTGATAATTATCTTGTTTGTTCTTTTGAACAAAATGTGAGTGTAGTTTTGGAAATTGGACTTCACTTCTTAAAATTTTCATATATTCTGGAATAACCCAAAGTTAAATGTTATCATTTATTTTGGGATGGAGGGAATATGTTTTTACTTTTAAATTTAACAGCATTTCATTTGTTGATGCAAGAGCATCGTTTTATTATTAGTTCAATTCCAATCTTCAACTTATCAGCAGCAATTGCAGCTACTAGAATGTATGTTGCAGATGTTTAATATTCATCATTATCTGAAGTAATATGTTAGAAATTTCTATGGATTGTGGTAATATTTTTTGAACAGTTGCTTAACTCCATTGAAGCTATTACCTATTGTTTAAGAAATAATATGACACTTTAAGCTAAAGGAAATCATTGGATAAGACCAGGAAGGCTTTTGAAGCTCTAAAGCTTGGTTTGCTTAACCTTTACCATTATGTGTTTTGTGGACCATTTGGTAAGAGCGAAACGGTAGAACGTTTGATGGTGCTGAGCATCCAATTCATGTTATTAAGCAACCTTGTTAAGATATCAATTTGAGTAAATGGTTGTTTTAGGCAACAACCGCTCTTGTTCTTTCCAAGAGTTTTTAGATAGCTTGAATTTGAGTTTGTGAATTGCCATTGTGTTAAAAGTCTTATATTAAGTATATTTTCTCTTGTTTGATAGAAATTATTTTTAATTATATAGAAATAGTGATAAATTCGATGCCCTTCAGTTTACTAGAACTATTGCTAAAAAGCTAAGGTTGGATGAAGCCAAAGTTTGATCCTTCTTCCTAACTTTAGTGTCCAACCTTCATTTATGTGCTAGGAGTCATCCACTTAAGGAAATTTTGTGAATGATAAAACAGTATTCTAAGATTGATGATGCTTTTGTCTTCTTCGTCTTTTTTTTTTTTTTTTTTTTTTTCTTTTTAATAGGTAACGAAAAATTTTATTAAAAAAATAGCCAACCCAGGTATATTTGAGATGTACCGTGGGGCAAAAATCATGAAACAAAATTACAATGATCAAGTAAAACAGGAAGAGAAAAGCAAGAAAAATGTGATAGAGCCACTCTCCAAACAAGGAGAGTATGTAAGATAAAGGACTTAACCTCTAGCAAAGACCGTTCACATCCTTCAAAACATCAAGCATTCCATTCACTCCAAATACACCACATTAAGCAATGCGGCACAAGTCTCCAAAAATCTATATTGCGATGTTGCCCGAACTTACCTTGCCAAGACTCAAGCAACTCAATTACCTTATGTGGCGTAGCCCAGTGAATTTCAAAAAGAATAAACAAAACACCAAAGAGCACAACTCAAAAGCTATGGGGCAATGAAGCAGAAGATGATCCACCGACTCCCCACATCTCTTATACATATAACACCAATTAAGGACAATAATACACCTTTTGCAAAGGTTATCTGTTGTAAGGATCTTACCTAAAGAAGCATACCAAGAATAGAAAGCAATCCTTGGAGGAATCTTTGATTGCCATACCATTCTCCAAGGGAAGCAAATAAGAGTAGGAGGGTAGAAAGAAAGATTAAATCCTCTAACCTCAAAACCTCCACTCCTTGCTAGCTTCCAACAAAACTTGTCAGGGCCAACCCCCTACAAAGTCGAAGAGTAAACAATGTCCATAAATTGATCAAAAGATTCTTGTTCCCAATCATGCGGTGCACGACAAAATTGAACAGCCCAATGTATCCTCCCACCAGACAAACACATAATCTCTACCACTTAATAACACTTTTTTTTTCTCTCTTTATTTAGTACTTTCCACAATTTTTTCCCTTTTTCTTTCCTCCCTCTTGAAGAGCACTCTATCTTTTTTTTTTCCTTTTTTTTTTTTTTTTTAATATTAATAAAGGCCAAAGTTTTGTCTCAAACTTTCAATTTTTTAAGAGAACGGTAGAAATTTTATTGAGCAAACTATAACGGGTTGGATTTTCCCCAAGTCCCAGCCATATCTGTTTAGGAGTACAAAAGGCTTATTATGCTAATCAGTTGCCTCCTTGTATGTCGGTCTTTTCTTCTGTGTGTCATTTATATGAAACTTCTCCCATAGACTTTGGGATGCGACCTGCCCTTTATGATTACTGATTACATATGCTATAATCATTAAAGCTAAATTAAAATTTAAACCTTTTTTTTTTGGATTCTTTAGTAAAACTCTTTAGAAACTCTTATAGATATACGGTAATTAAGTTTGGTAGGAAAATAGAGCAACTCTAAATCTAAAATGCTTGATTTGCAAACAAAGCCAACCTAACAAATTTCTGGTGTACCATGCAATTGTTTCTTTGCTGAAACCCCCACTTTGGCTATGGCAAGGTGCTCTTTTGTGGATGAGTATATGTTTTGCAGGTTCTTGAAAATGGTGGTGTGCCTTTTAATCAATTGGAAAGCAATGAATAAGGAGAGAGAAAAAAAAATATAGTTTTATTAAGGTAATCAGAGGAAAAGTAATGTCATTTAATGATATTTTTCAACCGTTAAATCTTTTAGAAATTTACTGTGTAAAAAATGTGTAACTTTACAAGAGTTACACCATCTCATATATATGTGTGTGTGTGTGTGTGTGTGTGTGTGTGTGGAACTAACATTGTAGTATTTATTCTATGTAATTAGAAAGATAACTAATAGAATGAATATGTTTATTTTGTTATATATATTATTTTAAGCATAATGAAATTTTAATATTATTTTTCTAAGATTTATATGAGAAACAATTGATTTCTTTTATGTGATGAACAATTGATTTGAAATATGGTATTCTTACTAAAATTTTAGTTGTCTTTGCAACTATTGAAACAATGTCCAACAAAAAGGGAAAAAAATAAATAACTTTACTAACACAAAATCCAGAATGTAAAAAAAATAATTTGAAGGATATTTACATTTTTGTAAGCATGAACATGCCTATTTATATGACCCAATATATCATGCAATTTTCAATTGAAAAAAAAAAAAAAAAAAAAACACACACACACACACACACACACACATATACACTATGATTAAATCACTACACTATTCTTAGTGTCTTTCTATTTTGTCTATAAAATAACTAAAGATTACATTTTTTTTACAAAGAAATTTATTGAAATTTTTTTATATACATCGATAGTTGAGTGTGAGGGATCTAAATTTTGAATGTTTCTATTAGAAATTAAGATGTCAACCAGTTAAACTAAATTTTATTGAAATATTGATGAAAACTAATAATGAGTTGCACCGCACATTGTGCGGGAACTCAGCTAGTTAGTTATAATGTTGCATCAGTCAATGAGTTAGATTGTTATTTGAGTTTTGAATCTTTTTGGAGAAGTTGTAATAGTGAGTTAGATTGCTATTTGAGTTCTGAATCTTTTTGGAGAAGTTGTAATAGTGTGTTGAATAATTGTTGACAAGCTATGTCAAACAAGAAACTTTCCAAGAATCCTGTGATCAATATCTATCAAATTTGCCTCCAAAATCGCTCATTCGATTCAAATTAGTCTCCAAAGATTGGCCCAATCTCATTGGAAATTTTGATTTTGTTTCAAAGAACCTACTCCATGAATCTATTGTTAACAGCAATGTCCAATCCCAAGATGCCAACCCTTGCTTCATCCTCATCAAAACCCAGGAGTGCATTGATTCCCCAAAGCAGCTATATTCATTCCACTCTTTCAAAATGCTCAAATGTTCTTATTAGACTTCTCTCCATCTACCCCTGCGAACATCACCATTTTTCTCTCTAAAGACCTGTCCATATCAAAAGCTCGACATAGTGGCTTGTTGTCGAAGTCTTATTTGTCTCTATGATTTTTCTGAAAAAAGGGAGATATAAGTTTGGAACCCTCTAAAGCTGTTGGCATGGACCCTCAAACAAATGAATTCGAAGTTTTGAGGGTAATTCGTGGTGATGACACATTCTGCATGAATGCCTATCAAGTAGTGGAGATGTTTAGCCTGCACAACCGTTCTTGGAAACAGCTCAACCATGAATCTGACGTAATGTTCTCCGATATCTTGGATAACAGGGATACTGAAGCATACTTAGAGGGGTTTTCTTTTTGGTATGCAGATGCTTTAAAAGATAATGTAGAGAGAATTGACAGATTTGACTTCAGTAATGAAACCTTTCAAACAACACCGCTTCCTGCTGAAACTATCATTGGGCGTGCTTCTGACCAGCGTCACATTCTAAAGGTGTTAAACAAATCTCTTTCGTTAATGGTTTTGAAGGAATGGTTTTGAGAAAGTTTGGTTTTTAATTGTCTTAGGCAATTTAGAATCTGAGTTTAGTGAAAATGTTTGGATTTGAAGCCTTTCTATTTTGTTGTTAGTGTGTTTTGGACATAAGGAGATATTGGTATGAGAAAGTTAAGTTTTTAATTAGGTTTATTTTTTTTAATTTTTGGCTAGCTTTGTGTTTTTCATGCATAAAGCAGCCTTTTGAATATACATCTTTTTTACTTATCAAAAAAAAAAGTTTTTACGTGGTTTAAGCCAATTTGGTATCTGTATTTGTGCAAATGGTTGGCTTTTCTAAGCTTCCATTCAATTTTTGCAAACAAAGGGATGGCGTGTGAATAGGGCCAGCTAAACAATGGATGCAATTGATGTAATCATTTAAGGCCCCCAAATAAAGGAAGGCCTTCACTTGTAAAAAAAAAATTTATATATATAATATTTATATATATATATATATATAATATTTATCTATATATATAATATTATATATCTATATATATATAATATTATATATAATATTTATCTATATATCATATCAACTCAATTGTATTATAGTGATACTAATTTATTGAACCATGTAATGCATTAATTTTTATTTATATAGGTTTAAACTTTAAAGTATAAAGTGGTCACGGCTTTAGAAAATTTGCAATAACCAATTAGTAATTTTGCATATCAAAAAGTAAGAAAAATAGATTTTAAATAAAAAAATTAATAAATATTATTTAATAATATTTAAATATTAAAAAAGTTCTAATTAAAATTTTCACTTAAGGCCACAAAAGTTGTTGAGCCAGCCTTGCATGTGCGGGTGTGAAGTTACTTTTCTTGAGGAATATAACTGCAAGTGATGGGTTTTGATGAATAGGACTGGGAAGAAAGTGCCGAAACACTTTAGTGTAAATTGTTGGGTGACATGAACGGTTAGTTCTTGGGCTCTAACAGTATCAATAGAAATCTAATTGGTTAGTTCTTGGGCTGCAATAGCATTAATAGAAATGTAATTAGTAATTCATCCAAGAAAGAAAGGAAAAAAGTAAGAATTATTAACTATGATTTTATCAACTCAAATATTTATTATTAATCCAACCAGGCATGTTGTAGTTTTATATGTAATTGATTGACTTTCGTAAAGTTTGTATAAAAATACACTGAAGAATTTGTAATTTGAACATATATTCTGAAAATTGCCTCATGTTTTTCTTTATTACATTACAGTAGATAACAAAAAAAAAGATTCAAAGTGACCAGTAGAAAGTCAAAGAAGCTGCTGCAATTAAAGTAAACCTTGATATGGAAAATAAAAGATAAATAGAACTACAACCCTACACATGGGATAATAATACAAGTAGGCCAGGCCATCTGAAAAAAAAAGTCATGTGACATATCAGCAGCAAGAAGAGTTTTGATCCCCCACAGATGGGTCATTAAAGATTACAGTTGATTCCTTTCAAGTTTCACCTATGTTCAAACAAGTACACTCATATTTGCACTCATCTGATCTAAGATAAATTTTGGTCCAAGTTCGAACCAGTATGAAAGTCGTGTCAGGAATCATTGATCAGAATTCTAATGTGATGGCTCAGGAAAAGTTGAACGGAAATCTTTTACCAGCTGTTTCCAAGTCAGTTTGAACAAAAATTTAACAACCAGTTATTAAGATGAGAAGGCCAGTTGTACTTAATACCGTGACAAAATTTCTTTTAAAACCAAAAATACATCTTGCCGGACCAGCAGGCAAAATTTCATACAACATGAGAAGGCTTTTTTATAGCAGGTGTTAGGTGTAGAAAGGTAATAGTAGGAAGGTTAAAAAGATCATCTCATATCAATCACCCTTGCCTGCCTACCCCATTAACATCAAACATCTGTCTAGAACCATTTGGCAACTATAGCTATGCTTTTTCTACTCAATGATCAAAGATTAACGCAGTCTTCCCAGTCAATCAGCTTATTAGCGTAAGGAACGGAGTTCTATTTTGGACTGCTCAATTATATTTTTTTTCCTTACGGTTCAAATTAATTTGATACACAACTAATAACGTTGCAGATCATTTAGAGTTGAATTATCTTTTACTTTGAGCCACAACAGATAAGAAGAAGAAAGAGCAGGGGATATTTAAATATGCTTAAGCTTCTTTTTTTTTTTTTTTTTTTTTTCTTCTTCTTTTTTATGATTCAATTGTTACAACCAGTGAAGGGAGGATTCAAACTCTTGCCATATGCTTAGCTTTTGAGCAATCATAAAGAAGACTGTACAGATAAGATGACAACACCTTAAAATGAAGGGTCTATTCTAATAATTCTTATTTTCCCATCCCCTAATAAGCTAGGCATCAATATTCTCATAACCACAACTAATGACTTATTCGCTGATTTTCACTCTTTGGTAGTGTTTTACCAAAGGTCCTGAAAATATCAGCTGACATAGTTTGGTGAAGTTCCCAGCTACTCAATTACAGATATAAGTTGAGCTTGGCTTTGTTTCAAATTGGTTTGTTTAGAGCATATTGAAATGCACTACTACCAAGCTGTACAGGAGTTGTATGTGAAAAGTTTGCGATTTAACTTATCATCCCAAGTCTCTAATATGTGTATGAAATGAATTCCACAACATTGACAACCATAACCAAAGTAAACTTAGGGTGATTTAGGCTTAGCTAATGAGAACATAAACTAATATGTTGAGACTTGCTAATAAGAAAAATAAACTAATAAATCTACGCAAGCAAAACAATACTCACCAAAATGATCTTTAGATTCCACTGCTTCAAAAAAAAATTCTGACTTGGAATTGTCATCCTCAAAATGCATAAAATAGTTTGACAATGCTTTTTTTCTTTGGACCCACCCTTGTGCAGTAAACCATGAAGACATGACCTCACCCGCGTCCATTGTCTAATAGATAAAACAGACGTCTTCTAAACCGCTAGTATAGGTTCAAATCTTATTGGATGCGATGGATTTCCATATATTTCTTTTCTACTAACTAGGAATTTTGAATGATTTGAACAAGAGACCCTTTTTTATTCTTAATAATAATTTTTTATTACTATAAAATTATTAATATAAAAAATATATAATAAAATAAAAGATTAGATTATAGAAATAATTATTTCTAAAAAATTAGAAAGTTATTTAAAGGAATGTCTTTATACATGTTCCCAGAGTAGAAAGCGTTCCATTTGTTCTAAAATAGCATCAAATTGAGGGGAATTCCTGATGGAAATCAAACCTAGGATGTTTGGTCTATAGCTCATTCTAAGCCTCCAACCACTAAGCTGCACCTTGATAGGTCACTTTATAATTCTTGTGTTTCTAATCTATATATATGTCAAGAAAAGAATAAATAATGGACAAAAAAAGGTATCAAAATCTATATAATGAACCTTTTCTTATAGATTCATGTAAAATATTTTTACTAATTCTTACCTCTTATTTTGCAAGGCAGGGCCAAGAGTATCAAATCCAAAGAATATGATGAGTGGCAAAGGAATAAAACAAAAAGAATATGATAAAAGTCTCAAAGGAGCATAAACAACTTGTGGTGATGATGGCACACAATTTAATTAATTGACAAATCAATTTTAAATGGCATGATCTTGTAGATGGGGGAGGGTTCTCATTGGAAAACCCAGCTCATAAGAATTAAGAGAAAGGCGGCTAAGAAGGTTACTTATTATTTACCACAGTCCACATCATAATAAAACAATTAAATTGCCTCTACATAGAATTTCTTTTTTAGGATTCCCACAACTTGTCACAACAATCACAATAATTAATCTTAGAGATAAAATAGGAAATGGAAACACAAACAGGGAAAACAACAAATTTTTTTAATAATGCCACTTGGAAAAGCTCCAAAAAACCCAAACATAAGAGACTACTTCTAAAACTAAAGTTTCATTTGAGAACAACTTATTTAGCTAAAACTGAAAATTTTTTGTTGAAAGTGTGCTAAAGTATGCTCGAACCTTGAAAAAAATTTGAAAATATGAGAAAATGCGGAAAAAAAAATGTTTTAAAAATTTGTACATAAAAACTAAAAAAAGCCAAAAACTAAAAGCTAAGCTTATAAACTCATGTAAAACACACTCTAAATGTCTACTCAACTAGACACTTTGAATCTTTTACTGTGTTGCATACCACAAAGTCATTGCCTATTTCCAATACACCTATCTAGAATATAATCTTCCTAAGGCCGAAGCCTACTGATCCAACACCTCCTTACAGTGGTAAGCTGCTAATTGACATGGCATTATTAAGCCTAATATATAGCCTATGGTTCAAATTGCTGGAATATTTTGTTAGTTATTAATATATATATATATATATATATATATAATGTTTAACCACAAATGTATAAAGAAACTAGGGCAAAGATGCTTTAATGTCCCTTGAAATAGGAAAATTCCAAAAACTAGCATTTCTATTTACACTTTAACTAATGCTACAGCCATATCAACCAGATCACAAAAAGTGAGCCATAAATTCTTTATTTGTCTTCTCATTTATCAATCAGAATTTTTTTATTAAAAAGAAAAGAAAAGAAAAGAAAATTAGAGAACTTCATTGAAAAAAGAAGAAATAATACAGTGAACAAAGTCCAAAGCACACAGGCAGTGCAATATGGAACCAGCAAAATGCCTAAACTAAACTGCAATTAGAGTACAACAATCAAGAAAATCAGGGAACTAATTAAAAGAAAAAAACACCTGCACAATTCACAAATTGATCTCTCATTTCCTTCAAATGTACACACGCTCCTTTCCTGCCAAACACCCCACATAAGGCAATGAGGCATCATGCTCCAAATCACCTTAGTTCTGTGTTTGTTGAACTTGCCCAACCAGCTAGTTACAAGCTCCACAACACCATTTGGCTATGAACCCCAAATGGTGAAACACCATGTTCTGTAGTTCTGTGTTTGGTAGAATAACATGTCTCCTTCTGAGTCCATCCCTAAAATAGATAACATAGTGAATGACAAGGCAGAAATTTTAGAAACTATTTGGCTCCTGTTTTGATAGGTAAAACTATGTGTTTCTATTACTAGGATGTACTTAGTACTATGTACATGTTAATCAAAATGAATTATGTAAATAAGAAAAATGCAATCATCCAGTAAATATAGGAAATAATACCAACAAGCAGAGTTACAAACTAAGCAATCAATGTCAAAGCTATAACAGAATTAAAACAAGTCAGATCTATGACAGAATTTCAAGTCCAAAAAACCTATGCAATTTTTTTCCCTAATAGGAAACCTATGCAATGTTATAGCTTTGACAAACAGTATTGCCAAGCTATAATAGAATTACGCTGTGTCAAAGCTATTGAGTAATAGCTTCGGAGCTATATAGCTTCTTAGTTTCATAGTTTCATAGCTTCATGGCTTCAGATTAATAATATTTATAGCATAGTTTTGATATTACTCAGTGTCCCTCAATTTCAAAGCTATAACAGAATCTCGAGTCCAAAAAATCTATTCTTTGATTGCATATACAAGTTCTCCTTCTATTACAGAATTACACTCTGTCAAGGCTATTGAGTAATAGCTTCAAAGCTATATAGCTTCGTGGTTTCATAGTTTCATAGCTTTATGGCTCATTGAAAGTGATATATAATCAACGTAAAATCTGAACCACAGTAATCCTTTCCCTTAACTTTTCTCATATTCAATTACAAAAAACAGTCAAAGTTCTTAATGGAAATTACAGTCCAAATTGTCCTACTCTGAATTGTTTTTAAAGCCAGTCACTATTGATAAGTGCAAAAGAACATAATTGACTTGTTATCATAATTGACATGGAGAAATCAATTTTAAATGTCATGGTCTTGTGGATGAGGGAAAGGTTCGTCACCAGAAAACCCAGCTCCCAAGAATCAAAGAAAAGAAACAAAGAAGGTAACTTATTACCTAGGATGCACATACACGGACATGGGTATGGGTATGGGTACAATACAGTGACACAAGAAATTTTTGAAAAATTATAACATGATACAGCAGATAGGACACAACTACGATGCGGATACGACACAAGTATAACACCCCAAATGAAGTGTCTGTGCATCCTAGCTTATTACTTACCACTTCATGATAAACAATTAAATTGCTTCAAATTCAGCAAAGAGTTCCTTTTTTAGGATTCCAACATCTTGTCTCAGTGACAACGATTAATCTCAAAGAAAAAATAGATGGAAACACAGTGGCAGAGAAAGAACAATGAAATGTTTTAATAATGCCACCAGGAAAAGCTCCAGAAAATCCAAACATAAGAGACAGTTTCTTGCACTACAAAGTCATTCCTTATTTCCTATACAGCTATCTAATATATAAGCTTCCCCTGGCCAAAGCCTACAAATTCAACACCTTCTTACAGTGCTAAACCACTAACTGACATAGCATTGTGAAACCTATTATAGTCTATGGTAGTGCCGGAATATTATGTAAACTATATGTCAAAACAGAATTATGTATAACCACACACGTTTGAAGAAACTAAGGAAAATATGTTACCGTGCCTGTCGAAATTCCAAAAACTAGTAGCATTTCTCTCTACATTTTTAACTAATGTTTCAGCCATATCACAAAAATAAAGAGACTCAAATTCTTCATTTGCCTTCTCATATATCAATCAGTCTTTATCTTTATGGGGATCTGATTCAAATTCAGCTCATAATATCAAATCCTTATGTCATTCCACCAAACTGATTTCAGACTAGGAACATCCAATATGAAAATAAATGCCAACAAATACCAAAACATGTTTTTTTTTTTTTTTTTTGATAAGTAAGAAGAAAGTATTATTAAAAAAGGAGTAGCAAGAAAAATACAAAGAGTTCATGGTTGTGAACAAAGAAATAAGAAACAAGAAGATACAAACAGCCACTAAACTATTCTAATAAACAAAAGAAAATCCATAAGAGTAGAATAATTTGAGAGACCCTAGCATCGAGACCAATCAAAGAGGGTTCGTTGGCATAAATCTACTAACTGAACCACAGTTTTCCATTATCCTCAAAAAAATGCCGATTCCGTTTAGTTCAAATAGTCCACATTAAACAACCTAAAACCAAATTCCAAATATCAAAACTATGTTCCCCAAGCTAATGATATCAACAAAAGAACAAGTCCACAACTAATCCTGGCATGACCTAATCGACCCCAATCGACCCCAAACAACCGAAGTATATGTGTCCACAAAAAATGAGCTAACGGACAAAAAAATAAAACAAATACCAAAACATGTATAAAAGAATAAGACACATTATACCATACCTCAAGGATTGACCTCCTTTTTTAGCTCAATATCTTCTTTCTGCGTCTATGGAACAACCTGGAAGTAATTTGGAAACGAACCAAAATACGTTTCAATCCCATTAAGTTGAAGATTCTTCTCTATCTTTGTAAAAGGGTCATACAAAACCAGCTGATTGTTGCCATTCTCTATGAATAGCTCCCCGTTCTTCCAGAACCCCAATGGCCTTCTCCAAGTTGATGGGGTTGTAATTGTAAAAAGTTTATTCCATGACTCCTTAACACCGAATTCAAGCAAAACCCATATATCAACAAAATGAGGCCTTATTTCAAAACAACTCCTCTCCACCTTACGATCGAAAGGTATAACCAAAATAGCAACAAAGCTGTTCAACACCGTAAGTCTACTGGAGCAAGTGTCAGCAGTACCGATCTCCGGTAATGGCGTAGTTTTGAAAATCTCGTCACTAAAGTCGAACGCAATAATGTTGTCATCAACCTTCTGCTTTGTCCACCAGAAAAAGACTCCATTCATGTAAGTTGTGGAGCCCCATTGAAAACCATCCACGTAAGTTGTGGATCCCCATTGAAAACCAAAAATGATAGGCCCGAGGTCGATCCGTCTCCACGAACCACTGCTTACCCTATAAACCTCCGCTTCGATTTCTTTCCTCAAACTATTTTTTGATAATCCATTCTCAAAAATGTTAAACACAGCAAACCTTTCCCCAGCCCTGACAACCTTGAAGTCGTTGGATATAGGGTCGAATCCAAACCCAACACGTACGTTGCAGTACCAGTTGGGACGAGGCCTCACAGGAGGAAGACGGCTGAGCCCCGATGATGATGATGACGACGACGACGTGGTGGGGTTCCATAGGTAGACACCTTGGTACTGTGCGTTGTAGAGACAGATAAGACCATGACAGGAAGCGACTATTTGAAGGTCGAGAGGACCTGGACTGGGGAAGTCAAGCTGGACCTGGACATGGAATAAACAGTCGAGGGTGTCATAAGAAAGGAAGTTGCAGATATGTTTTTTGTTGTTAAAGGCTTTCACGAGGAGGAAGGGAGGATTAGGGTTTTGCGCGGTGTCGTTGGGGACGAGAATGGAGTGATTGAGGATGTTTTTGGAGAGGAAGTCGGGGGTTCCAATGAAAGCAAGCCAGGTTTTAGAGACGCATCTGAAACGAATTAGGGTTTTAGGTGGGAGGCGTGAGAGGACGTTTTCCACAATTGCCTCAGGCAAATAGCTTGTTGACATTGTTCGTAACATTGTTCGTTCTTCGTAATAATCGATGCAGTTCTTCTACGATAATAATATACAGTACTTAGGTACCGGTTTTAGTTATTTATTTAGTCCTTACATTTTTTAGCTCATTTCTATTTTGGTTCTTATTTTTTATTTTTATCATTTTTAGTCTCTATTTTGAAAAACACATTATGTTGTGGTCCTTACTGTTATTTCAATGATGGAATTTTTCTAGGTGACAGATAGCACAATAAAATATTAATTTTCTTTATTGCAACATGTCAATGCACTCTCTCCACCTCAGCTTCCCGCCATTAACAGACCCAAACAAGCCTCACGTGACTTCCTCTCACGTGTGTAAAGCTCTTCTCCCACATAAAAGCTCCCAAATCAATTAAAATCCCTTACCCCTAAATTCACGACCCCAACTCCTCTCCCACAGCATTGCCCAAACATCATTCTCATGATTTGAGCTCATGGAATCAAGCTCTATATCAACTGGTGGAAGCTTGAAGAAAAGATACCCAACCACATGCTTCTACTCTAAAAGACCTGTGCTAGTGGTATCATGGACACCTGACAACCTTGGCAAAAAGTTCTACGGGTGTCCAAATTTCTAGGTAAGTATATTTAATTGATGTGTATTTGTGTAATGTGTATTTAATTTTTTACTTTCAATGTAATGGGTTGAAGATATAATGGGTTGAAAGAGATGCTCTGTTTTGGGTTGAAAGTGACTTCCAATTAAGTTTTCTGATTTGACCTATTATAGTGATTCTATTGTGCTTTTGGATGTAGGCTGGACGTAAGTGTAAATTTTTCCAATGGTATGATGATGAAATCTGTGAATGTGGCAAGGTGCTAATCCCAGAGCAGAGGCAATGGATACTAACACTTAAAGCTGAGGTTGCAAGCTACAAGAAGAGAGAGAAGAGGTTGCTCATCTGTTTGTTGTTGTCTCTGGTGAGTGGGATGATGCTCTGTGTGATCCTATCTTTGGTTGGTTAGATAGGCGGGGTGAACATGGTTAGATAGGTGAGTAGGAATTAGAGTTGGGATTTAGTAGAAAAGGCCAAAATTTTTAGGGTCCTTTTGTTGGTTTTAGCAGTTTGTTAGGAAGTGGTATGTATTGGGAAGTGATGCTCTGTTTTGGTATGGTTTGGCATGTGGTTGTATGTTTTGGTAATGTGTTTCCAATTAGCATTGGAACACCTAATTCTCCCTGTAATTTGAATTACTTATCAATGGAACATCTATATAATATTTAAGGCAGTGTGTATAATTTTTGTTGATAACTGATTTGTTTTTAGGGAAATATTTATTAAAATAATATTGTGATGTTTATATCTGCTGAGTATGCATTTTTTGGACATGTAATGGTTGAAATTTTGGACCTAACATCACCAACATTACTTTCAAATTTTGGTTGGACCAATATCAGTTTCAACATCACTTCCAACATTAATTCACCACTTTGAAGTGTTCTTGTACCTGTTATGTATGCATTTTTGAACTGTTATGGTTGAAAATGTGAACCAAACATCACAGTAAGGTTCTATTGTACCAAATCATGAATTCATCACATTTGATCAGATGTTGTATCTGCCATGTATGCATTTTTGACATGTTATTTGTCCTAATTGTGGACTTAAAAATTGGACTTGACATCACTTTTAAAACAATTATAAAACAAGCACATGACATCACTTTATGTGCTTAACTTCACTTTCATTACTCAATAATGTCAAGTTTGGGTGCACCACAACAAATACAAAACAGAATTAAGATGTTTACCCATAAACAACATACATCAAAACAGCCAATTAGTTCAGGCTTTACATATATATACCAAAATGCCATATTTCAAGCAGTAACATAAACAACAAAATATTTCCCTTAACACAGAGCACACAAAGAGGTCATCATCAGTTTAATTATCTCCCAGGATCATGGGCAGAGGACTGGCTCCCAGCAAACCTCACTACCTCCATATATCTTGCTGCATTCCTATCTAGTTGCATTAAGTATCTCAAAGGTGACTACCCTCCTCCTCTTCTACCTCTTTTGCCTTGGATTGGGTTGGATATCAGTTGAGGGTAGAGGTGCACTTATGAACATATTAGCATCGGAGTTTGGTGGTGCACTATGTATTGTTGGCTCAACATTGGAGGTAGGTGGTCCAGGATGTACAGATGGGTCAGCATTGAAGGTTGGTGGTCTGGCAATTGGGTTGTTTGCATTACCCTTCTTGGTAGCCTGCAAACAGCCAAATCATAGGTAATCAACACACAGACCTAATAACCATCATTAAGCAAGCCACATAGTAAGTAATCAACACACAGACCAAATTTACCTTCCTAGTGGTCCTTCTGGCTTGGTTTGTATTCCTAAGTAGGGAGGAGTTCCCTCCTACTTCTCCCTTGCAACTTCTCCTATTGTGCCCTAACTTCCCACATGCCTTGCATTGCTTGGAAATGTCTATTCCTCTATTATTTCTGTGATTTCTAGGTTCATCAAGCTCCTGAACCCTCTTCTTCTTAGGCCTACCAGGAGGTCTTCTTTTGATAGAAGGCTACACAAGTGGCAAACCATTAGGTTTCCACATATTCTAGCCATTGATAGGATCTATAATGGGCTCATAGCAAGCAATGTATACAGTCCTCTTATAACAAGGATGGACATACTTATTAGCATTTTCCCTATTGAAAAAGATGCAAGAAATGGCATGGGCACATGATATGCCAGTTATGTCCCACTTCCTACAACTGTTCTTGGATTCAGCCAAATCCACAGTGAAACTTTCCAGGCCATTCTTCACTTCAGACTTGCTATGACCAGCCCAGCATGCTAGCCACATGCTGAAGGCCATCTTCTCCTTATACAATCTTTTCCTTTATCTTAGGACACAGCTTTGATTCTACCTTCAAAATCATATCCTTGTTTGCTTGAAATCTAGTCATTAAATACAACCTAATGCACTCAAGCTGCAACCACATAAAGAGAAAGGGGGAATTTATCACAAAGCACATTTATGCACATTTAGAAATCACAAAGCACACTTCACCACATTTAGAAATCACAAAGCACATTTCAACACATTTATATAAAGTACATTTATAAATCACAAGTTATGATCAAATTGTATAGATGGCCTACCATGGTGATTATAGGTTTATTCCTAAATTTAACTATCCTATTGTTGAAGTTTTCACACATGTTGTTCAGGACTGTGTCACTCTAACCATCACTTCTGAACATATGCCTAGCCCAAATAATTGTTGAATAAGACTACAACCACTTGTATACATCTTCATCAACTTCATTCAGTTCATTCATTGCCCTCTCATGTTCTTGTTGATAAGTAGCTTTTAGGAATGACAACAAGTCAAGTTCGGGCTGGATTTTTCCATATCCGGACTCGACCCACGAGGTAAGACTCGTGGCCCAAACTCGGCCCATTTAGGGTACCGAGTTTTTTCCTGGGGCCTGGACACGCCCCAGCCGGGCCCCGTTTAGGGATTGGGCCCAATTCGCGGCCCAACAAAAAAAAAATTAAGCCTAAATTTATTTTTGCCTACATTCAAACCTGCATATTTTAATTCAAGCCTAGATAACGTGGCCCAAATACCAAATCAGTCCAAATCATAGGCTACTAAGAGCATCCACATTCGGATGCTATATCTCATCTTATTTTACCATCCCAAAAAGCTATTTTATCAATTATACCATACCATTTTATAATACACTCAACATCCCAAAACTCTATATCTCATCCTTTTATTAAAATATTATTTTTTTAATCTTTCTTTATTATTACTTTTCCAACCGTCATTTTTTTGTTTCAAATTCAACTATTTTGGCCTTTTCTAATTCATCTATTCCAACGGTCATCCTCCTGCCAGTTTTTTTTCTTTTCAATTTCTTTCCAACTATTTCAACAACCTGCCATTTTTTTTTTTTTTAAAGAAAGAACTTGCAAAATATCAATGTACTCAAATTTGCCAACTTTAAAAATCCACATACATATATATTCCATCAAACCTGTCAAATATTAATGTAAAATCTACATATATATTTATAGATGCATCCTGTCAAATATTAATGCATTCAACCTGCCAATTTTAATGATCCACATACACACACACACATATATATATATAGAACCTACCAATTTTTCGTTTTTTTTTTTTAGAAAGAACTTGCCAAATATTATAAGAAAATATGAACATGACAATAAGACAAAGTGAAGTTAGAGAAGCGTAATTCCCATTAAAGAGAACAAAGGCTCCGCAAACATTAATCAAGTGGGCCATCACACTAATAAGAATGCATACAAAGTCACAAATGGAAAATCATAAAACAGTACAGAAATAAAGTAAGGAATATGGGTATTAAACATGAAACTAGTCCACCAAATAAAAGAGTGTAAACATTAAGCCCTTGTATCAAAAATTCCTTAAGAAATAGTGTAATGACAACTGCTACACTTATCACCATACCCACTCCAGTTTCCCACAGCAGCCCCTCTTCCAAGTCCAAGTCCTTCCCAAATTAACTGCAAGCACCAATTCATCAAAATTTTAGTAAAAAGAAAAAACCGAAACACTATTATATCACTTCTTATAGCCTATTACCATAATGCGGAATGAACAGATTTAAAAGTGGTGCCAAAAAATCATCATCCATTTGTGAGATATTAGCCCATCGTGTTATCTCTTCTTATGTACTCATCCTTTTTAAATAAGGAACTTAAAACAATAAGTGTATGAAGTCAATTAGAGCCAACTCACAAAATCCAAGAGTTCAAGTATTTGTGATAAGTAATTACTACAATTAGAAATACAAACTTAACCAAATCTATAAGAGTTCATAGCCTTCACATATTATGATTATGCTGAAAACTCAAATCAATTCTTATTTGTATATTTACAATCAGTATAAGCTAATCATAATATTTTCTTCAACAAGTGTAAGCATAAGCAGAACAAGAAAGTAAGGACTATATCACTCAAAGGACTAAGCAGAAAACTATTATAGAAGCAAAAAAAATTGGAAAGAGGCCAGTCATGTAATTAAGATTTGTTGATAAGGTTTGTAGTGTTATAATAGATCGAAACCTAGATGCAATTTTAATAATGAACCCAACTAGGGAACTACCCACTATTCTAAAAAATGTCCACTTCCCTCTACTTTTGGAAGGCTGAACTTAGACAACCTAGTGGTAATGCATAGCCAGTATGGAGAGGATACCGTGGATTCAAAATCCTAAAGTTTGTAGCAAAAATCTTAGACTACAAATTTCTACTATGACATATATTTATTTTAAAAATACATTTATGGTTCCATAGATTGAATAAGATATTTGAAATATTTACAACCTATTGCCTAGGGAAAAATCATAGAATGTTTGAAACCATCCTCATAACTTTTAAGCTGATGAAGTTCACATAACCAGCTGTGGATGCTCTTAATCATCTACTGTTACAAGAGTCCATCCTAGGCAAACTTCCTCCTCACCTATTAAACGGGCTTTCAAGAGGAGAAACACCTCATATTCCCATCATTCAAATGGCTATCTGCAAATAGAACCTGAACCCAATCCAAGATCTTTATCCAACCAATATAAAATTTTATCCATAAAATTCAACTCAGACATAGAGTGAAGCATGTGGAGTTCACTTTAAAAGAACAGATAAATAACACCAAGAAAAGAAATGACCTTAGCTAATGGCACAACAATGATGGAGATCATAGTATCATACTCATGAAAAACAAAAGAGAGGCACACCCCCAAGAATTGATATTTCCTTTTTTTAAGTTTTGAGAGAAAAAATAACATAGTAATCCACAACTGCAAACCAAAACTATAGTTCATAGTATCACTAATCAAACATGCATGTTGGAGAAAACCCAATGTCAAAAACATTCTTAAACCCCAAAAGGTATATACCCTTTTTGTCGAATGTTGAATGCAGATTTTTCTAACCATATAAATTTTCTCGGTTCCATTAATGCAAACATTCATTATTAGCAGTTATTTACAAAAAAACACAGATTAAAAACGCACTAGGCTTTAGAGGCCAAGACTTGAGGTGGCAGAGACTATGAACAGAGAGAGATGCAGAGAAGAGGTGAAGAAAGACTCCAAATGGTCTTCAAGCAAGATTCTAAAATCTTCCCTATCAAGTTCACATAACCAATTATCAATGGAGCAAAAGAATACACACGCAAACCCACTTTTATGTAAATCCCATTATGAGCTACAAAAAAATAATGCATAAATCAACAAGCATTTTACAAAATCCGAATTGTACAACAAAATTTTCATGTTCACAATAGGAATTTAGAACAAAGACATGGATGATATCAAAATGTGGAAGAAAGAAGGGATCTAAGATGAGAAGGGATTTGGGTTTGGGTTCCATACCTTTCTTTTAAGGACCCAAATTTGAAGCAAAGCAAAGAGAGAGAGAGAGAGAGAGAGAGAGAGAGAGAGAGAGAGAGAGAGAGAGAGAGAGAGAGAGAGAGAGAGAGAGAGAGAGAGAGAGAAGAAGAAGAAGAAGAAGCTGAATCCCACCTCTGCGAACATCAACAACAATTATTTGATCAAAACTAAAACACAAACACAAGCTGAATCCCTCTTTTTCTTGCAGAAAGAGAAAAGAAACATAAACACAAAAACTTAAATACATTGATCAAAACCCACCTAGTAAATTGCTTTGATTTTGATTTTGATTTGAGAGACCGACGGAGCTTCGTGAAGAGATTTTGCAATCAAAATCTTAATCCAAACCCACAAACCCTTGAGATGAGTGAATCGGTAAAGGGATGAGTGAATCGGTGAATCCAAATCCACAAATCTTAATGGCGTGAAAAGTTAAATGGGTATCAGAGCACGAATTTCTTATTGTTCATGGGTATCACTCATCTTAATCGGTTGGATTAATGAGATGAGTGAATCGGTAAAGGAATCAGAGCACGGATGCCTCGTCAAAATCACTATCGGAGAGAGAGGGTCATTGGAGAGAGAGAAGCATCTAATCGAAGAGAGAGAGGTGCTTCGGAGAGAGTATTGGGTCTGAAGAGAGCACAGAGCAGAGGAGAAAGAGAGAACAAAGAGAGAGAAAAGTTGAGAAAGAATGAGAGAGGAGAGAGAAATTCCCGGGTTAAAAATCACCTCAAGTAATAAAAAAATTATTTTTTTTTAATCCTATTCCGCTACAGTACCATCTTACATTTGAGATGGTACTGTAGCTGAATCTCAAAAAAAATTAGCCTTTTACGATATGGCCTTCCTGTTGTTGGTGAATTTTGGCCTTTAATGGTATATCATCTTAAGATTTAGGATATGCAATGTGGGCTGTGGATTCTCTAATCATAAATCAATAAATCACTTGTTAATTATAAATCTATAAATCAATAAACCATAACTAATATCATAATCATAATTCAATAAATCATAACTAAGATTTTAAATCAATAAATTACCTAGCTAAGATAACCATTTAATCATTAATCAACAAAATCATAACTAAAATCACCAGCTAAACATAAAAATCAAAAAAATCCAACAAGTCCAAGAAATAAGTATCAAAAGTCCAACAAGTCTAAGAAATTAAAAAGCTACAAAATAAATCCCACAAGTTTATAGTAATTACAAACCAACAAGTTAATCCAACAAGTCTAAGAAATTAAAAAAGCTACTAAATTAATACAAAATGTTTAATCTTCCACAATTGTGACACAACTCCCATCAATTGTGGCACAACTCCCATCATCTACATTTGGCTTCCCATCATCAAGAATGGATTGAAATGTACTATTTTCAGATATAGTTGAAGAACCTACAACAACAATGAATTCAAAAATGGAATAAACTTCATCAAATTGTAACTAGCAAATATAAAAACACAATTTTGATTTTATAAATAGAAATTAGACAATTGCTAACTGTTGATTTCACTCCATAACCAATTTTGAGCACACATCATTGCCTCTATAGTCTTGGAATGTAGCCTACTAT
This sequence comes from Quercus variabilis, assembly GCA_030445155.1. Taxonomy (NCBI): domain Eukaryota; kingdom Viridiplantae; phylum Streptophyta; class Magnoliopsida; order Fagales; family Fagaceae; genus Quercus; species Quercus variabilis. The sequence continues at coordinate 25,763,005 of CP129448.1, read as the reverse complement.
GATGTGGACTTAAAAGTCTCCCGCTAGTGCTAAAGGCAACTTCTGAAGCAACAGTTGCGACAAAAATGGCTAAAATATCTCTTGCAATCCTTTGTAAGGTAGGATACTTGAGACCATTACTTTTCCACCATGCCAAAATATCAAAGTCTTCAACACTCTCTCATCAATGAAATGATCAAATTCCATTCTACCAATCACGTTCTAGTAAAAAATCTCAATATCGTATTCGTTTAGAAGAAAAACAAAAATTGTGTTTTCATACTTGAACTATTGTTCACAAACCCATCAAACCTTGACATTGACCCACTCAACCTAAATTTTATTTGTGCCACTTCATTTGAAGTACTTGCAGGCACAACCCAATGTATTACTTATCATCAAATCCAATCCTAATTACCAAAACAAACCCAATAGCACCACAAACACCTTAACCCATAAACCAAATCCTCACCCACCCAAAACCCAAATAAACATTATTATCATCGCAACAAATTCAATGAACCACCACACAATCAAAACCTCCAAACAAATTTTAATGAAACACTGAAAAAAAAATTCAAAATTTTAAAACAAAAGCCGGACATTTTGCCTCTATATCAAATCCAAAAATAGCAATGATAGATCATACATTTTGCCTCTTTATCATCAAATCAAACAACAGAGTGAGCTTGCCAAGTCCTTTTTGTGGCAAGCTAAACAAAAAATCAAAATGATAAAATTAAGAGTACTTACAATTGCTACACCTTCCTTATTAGCACGAGTAATGTATACACAAAATGTGGCACAATAGCAAAGGAAGATCATATAAAAATAATAGGAATGGAGCAATAGCAGATACCCAAAATAATCGGAATAAGACTTATCTATTATTTGTACCCAGGTATGATATCTATTTGCTTAAGTTATCGAAATGAGACTCATCTTAAGTAAGCAAATAGATATCATACCCAAAATAATCGGAATGTGACTCATCTAAAAAAGCAAGGTGTACCCATTCTTCTTTTAAGGACCAAACAAAGCTTTAAGTAAAATCAAAACGCCCTCCAAGCCCATTCCAAACCCTAAAAGAGACACTAACACAATAAAGCTCGAAACTTTATTACAAATACCTCGAGAAAGAAAGCATTTTTATGATACAACAATTTGATTTCACAACATAACCAATGTATTTACAACTTACTAATACGAATACAATCCAAACAGAGGGATATATAATCAAAACAAATGAATGAAATCATTCAGTGTGTGAAAAAGAAATTAAAAATAAGAGAAAGATAATAATAACAATGAAGATTGCAATGAAAAATGATAATGAGAAGCACTTAATCGGAAATAGGGATGGGAAGGTTGCAAAAGCAAGAGAGGTGTGACTGAGCTAAAATAAGGGAGTGTCGAAGTGTCGGAATGAGGGAGTGAGGGAGTGTCGGAATAAGCTGAAATGAGGGACTGAGCTGAGGGAGGGGAAGTGTCGGACTGAGGGAGGGAGGCGAGCGAGGCTGCAAAAATGAGGGATTAGGGTTAGATTATAGGTATATATATATATCTATATATAGGGTATTTTTGTAATTTAGGGTACCGAGATTTTAAACGGGCCGGGTTTCGGGCCTAGTCTCGAGTCGGGTCTCGTGTTTTGTTTATAAAACCCAGACCCGCTTCGGGTTTTTTTTTTTAAACCCATACCCGACCCTATTCCTAATCAAACCAGGTAAAACCCGACCCTCTAGGCCGGGTACCCACAGGTCGGGAAAAAATTGCCATCCCTAGTAGCTTTGGCTGCTTTCCAAAAGAGGTTTCTAATAAGTACACCAGGGTAATTCTTCCTCAAATTATTGTATAGATGCCTGCAGCAAATTATGTGCTCGTACTGTGGCCAATTGTCAACAAAAGTCTACACCAATCCCTGCAAAGAACAAACATTTATTACATATCTACTAAAGCTTCTAACCACCAACATTAAATATCAAATGCATGTAAAAGGGCAGTAGACACCTTCTATTGATCAAATATGAATACCCATCTCTGGCCATCCTCTATGTCAGCAAATAATAAATTCAAAAACCAAGTCCATGAGTCCTTGGTTTCAGCAAGTCCATGAGTCCTTGGTTTCAGCCTCAACAATTGCATAGGCAAAGGGGAAGTAATCATCATTGGGATCTCTGCCAACAACACACATCAGCTAACCACTTGTCTTGGTCTTCAAATGGCATGCATCTAGTTCATTGGTTAGCCTGCATCCAGCCAAGAAGCCTTTCTTGCAACCATCCAGACAAATGTACAATCTTTCAAAATATGGTAGCCCAACTACCTCACCATCATTGAAGGTATGCACCTTCATCAACACTGTGCTCCTAGGGTTGCACCTCCTCAACTCTTCACAGTACTCCCAAAGCTGGTTGAACTGTGCGATGTGAGCCCCATCAATAACATCTTGAGCCTTCTCTCTAGCCCTACTTGCTTTGCCTGCACTTATGCAAACTTCTCATGCACAGCATCCTGAATATCTTTGAACTTTATGTCTGGCTATCTCCTAACCTTCTTCACTACTTCTTCCCAATGTATGATGTTGTGCACCTTAGATTTTTATAACTCCTAGTGCATGTGTGTTCCATGTTAAGTGTTTTCAATCTGTAGCTCTTCTCCCTTGACACGTTTGCAAGGTAGGCAACAAACTTGCACCCTGACTAGCATCTGGCTCTTACCATTAGCAAATCATTTTTCACAAACCTTATACCCTAACCTCCATGGACTGCATAATCAGTTATAGCCTTTTTAAATTGCTTAGGTGAGATAAATAGCATATCCTTCTCAAACCAAATATGCTCAACTTTGGCTACTGGTTTGAATATTGGAAATCTGCTCCTCCTAATAGAGTTATCTACCTCAACAATAGGGTTGACATCATCACTTAAAGCATCACCATGATTACTGTTAGATGATGATTCATCAAGACTCAATAGCTCCTCACTCTCATATCCAGAATTTATTACACTAGCACCCATTTGGCCTGATTTAACCTTAACCTTATTAGCTTCATTATCCCAACTATCAATATTTCTTTGCCAATATTCATTGGTTGCATTTATGGTTCATCCTCTAGGTCACTTCCCTTAATCTCATTACTCTCCTCTCTTTGTTCATCAACTGGGTCCTGTTGTTGGTCCTCAGCCACTGGTTCTTTTTCAGGACTCTTAGCATAAACCTGTTCAGCATCTACCTCATTATCATGGCCTCAAAACTATGAAAAATCAGGTCTGTAATCATCACTAGCATTTCCACCAAAATTTGAAAAATCATCTCTGTACTCACCATCAACATGTCCATCAAACTATGAAAAATCATCTCTGCAAATATCATTACCGTGTCCATACTCATAATCATTATCATTATCATTATCATCTTCATACTTTGCATGACCATAATAATGATCACTCTCACTCTCACTGTCACTACTAACACAATAAACCACATCTTCATTTTGTTAATCATCACCAACAACCTCTAAGGCTTGAGCATTTACACCTTCTAGTTCCTCACCAGGTTGTCTAACATCTAAGGGTTCAAAATCCTCCACTGGTAACTCAAGTGGCTCATCCACTAGATGTTCAACAAACACATGAATCTCTTCATAACCCTTCACCAAGTCTGTCATGAACACAGCAGAATCATCATTAACTACCTGGTGGAAATTTGCATGCTTTGGGTTCACACCAGTCATCTTAAACCAGAGCCTATCAACTGCAGTGTATCCAAAGTCCCTACATATACTCTCAATTTCTACTTTTGACCACCTATCTGGGTCACAATTTTCTACTTGATCTACTGTCCCTCCCATATACTTTTAAGGGTCCCAAGTGAAATGCCCACCATGGTGGACATGTAGAGTAAAAAACTCATCCATCCTACATGCAATTTACAGTGAAAATAGATATCCACTTCTGAAATTAAAAATATTTTTTTAGTCTAATAAAGTAATAAAAAAATAAAAATCAACCACAAAAAACAGCATCATAGGAACACATGGACCTGAGCATTTATCAAAAAGGAACACACAATATAGACAAACAATACAAATACCAACAAAAATATTTTATTTTTTATCACAGTCAACGTTGTGGTCCCTGAAAAGGTGTCCACTACACAAAGCTATAAAGATAGAGAGGCAGAGAGAGAGAAAGAGAACATGCCTTTACAATCTAGCTTTCACAATCACAAAGCGTCTTCTTTAGGATTCTAATGATAAATTGGGTATGGTGTGTGTCGAATGGTTTTTTAGACGATCATTTTCTGCTTTCAATGGGTATGGTGTGTGATTGTTGAGCGAGTGAGAACAAGTGAGAAAGGATTTTCAAAAATTTAGGTTTCTAAAGGGCTAATTTAGGGTTTTTTGAAGCTTTCACACACGTGGGTGGTTAAAAACGAAGTCCCATAAGAGTCACGTGACTTCTTAATGGCAGGAAGTTGCCACGTGGAGCAACAATTGACACGTTGCAATAAAGAAAATAATATTTTATTTCGCCGTTTGCTACCTAAGAAAATTCTATCTCTGAGGTAATGGTAGGGACCACAACGAAACGCGTTTTCTAGAATAGAGACTAAAAGCGATAAAAATAAAAAGTAATGACCAAAATGGGAATGATCTAAAAAAGTAGGGACGAAAATAGTATTTTTGCCTTTTATTTATAAACAATATAGTAGGTAAACTACATATTCAATCTCTAACCTTTACATTATATGTCAATTTGGTCCCTAATGTTTCACTTGTATCAGTTTAGTCCCTAACCTTTTGGTATTGTGTCAAAATAGTTTTTGCCATTAAGTGATAGATGAAAAATAATGACGTTGTTAACGACTAAAATAAAAAATTTATTTTTTATGCCACGTGGATAAGTGTACTGACATGATTAAAAATCCAATTAGTCAACACCACCTCATCCAATGGCTAACAAAAACCTAAGAATTCGTCTCTTTCTCCATTAGCACTCTTCTTTGTGTAAGCTTATTAGCACTCTTCTTTGTGTAAGCTTAAATCTCCAGTGGTAGCAGGGCAACAGCGAATGCCTACCCAAATACAACTATCTTAGTCCCTCTTCTTCCCAACACTTGTCACTCTATCTTGCTTTACATCCATCCATATCTTTCCTTGCTTCTACTAAGGTGTTTCATTTTCTTTGAGGCATTTGGTTGAGCATATAGCAAAAAGAGACAGCATTAATAATTAGTTAACCATGGCCATGAGCATATACCACACACAAATAACAGTAATGCCACTCTCTCTGCCTTTGGGTTTTCACCTACAATCTCCAATTATTATTATCAATGCTTTTTAGTTAGTAGTTGTTGGTTGAAACTGTAATTGAAGTTGTTGATCTAATCATGTGGTTGCTAGCGTCGCCGCCATTAAGTTGAAATTGCAACATTCTTTCTTTATTAATAATTCAGATTTTCTTTGTTTTGGTAAGCTGAGAGGAAGGAGATAGTATTAGTAGTTACTCTCATAAACTGAAATTGGTCTTCTGAATTTTGATTTCTCATTCTGAACTGAACCTTAGACACAAATATAAATGACTTAATGAAGTTTACGATTGGGTGGATCTGGAAATTGTTCTCTCTCTCTCTCTCTCTCTCTCTCTCTCTCTCTCTCTCTCTCTCTCTCTAGAGTTGAAATCAGAAAATAGGTTTTTTTTTTTTTTTCTATGTCAATACACTTAGCATCCCATGTGGCATAAAAAAAAAATTTCTCTTTTTTTAGTTAGCTACGTCAACATTTTCCATTTATTACTTAATCGCAAAGACTATTTTCATACAATAACAAAATATTAGACTAAAATGACACAAATGAGACATTCGGGACTAAATTGACATATGATGCAAAGGTTAGGGACTAAATATACAATTTACCCCAATATATTTCTATTTGAAGGAAAATTAAATTCAATATAAATGTATTTTTGAATATAAATATGAGCTGCATGCATCTAAGGAACTTAACAAAGCTCCGTTTATTTTGAAATAAAATATTTTTTGAAAAATATTTTTTTTTTCATTTGGAGGTGATCATTTCATTCATTTGAATGTAAAATATGGTCAAATTAAACTTATAAAATATTTTTTGTTTACAGTAAAATCTTTTATAAAATGTTGACGTTTTACCTTTTAAAACTTGAAACACACTGAAAATATTGTGAATAGAAAGAATTTGGTTGAAAACACAAGTGGCTTTTTTTTTTTTTTTTTTTTTTTTTTTTGAGAAAACCGACCAAATAAAATATATTAAATCAACAGATTAAGTCTGTAATGAGAAACAAAGGGAGAGACATTCTCAGAGATGTCCTCAATACAAACCAAAGGCGCAAACAAAAATTTAGAGTTTTTAGCTAACTTGGCAGCAACTCTATTTCAATCTCTACGGACACCAGATGGCCAAAGTGAGAAAAAACAAGTTCAAAACTTAGAAGCAGCAGTGCAAGAGTCGTCCACCAGATGGCCAAAGTGAGAAAAACAGGTGCCATCCGAGTGATTGGGGGCAAGAAAAAACAGCTGGTTTAACCATGGAGTCAACAGCCAAGTGAAATTCATGCAGTCTTGCAACAGAATCAGAGTAAATTTGGGAGTAAGGGAGAGAAACTTGCTTCAAACAGACAGAATTACACTTAAACCATATACCCCAGCAAACCATGGCAAAGCAATCAACAATAGTAGAGTCTAATTGCCCCAACTGCCTATTCAAATGGCAGAGGTTAATTTTAATAAGTTTTATCCATGACACCAAATTCGAGCAAAACCCACATATCTAAAAAAATCACCCTCCTATGCATAAGGGATATCTGAGTTGTCCTCTGAATAAGGGTAACGCCTATTTATGCCCTAGGAAATTAATCCCGTCTCCAAAAGGGTTAACCAGCACCGCAAAAAGACTTGTTCAACACCGTGAGTTGTAAGAAACACGGGTAAGCAGAAAGGTCCAGGAGCGTCATCAGTATGAAAACCTCCTTGCTGAAGTCAAAAGCAACAATACTCTCAACACCCGCATCAATTGTCCACCAGAAAAAGAATCCACCCATGTACGCTGTGTTCCGAAAATCAGGACAAAAAGCATGGGGAAAGTCCTCTACAATCTTCAAGCAGTCTCCACGAACCCGTACTTGTGGTATACACTTATGCTTCGAGGTTTTCATTGTACATAACATTCAGAAGCCTGAGGACCTTGAAGTCATTGGATATTGGGTCGAAGATGACCCCAACACTATAAGGCTCGACATTGAACTTTTCACGAGGGGTAACAGGAGGAAGAGGCTTGAGTCCTGATGATGACAACGACGTGGTGGTGGGGTTCCATAGGTAGATGTCGCCATGTTGGGAACGGTAGTAGAGACAGATGAGACCATGACAGGAAGTGACTATGTCAAGATCGTATTGGTAAAATTTAGGATCAGAAAGTGGTGAGAGATCAAGCGGGATTTGGTTTAGCATTACTGGAAATCGTACAAGTGAAAGATACCCATTGCTGGAAATCAGGATTATTTTAGATGAAATTAAAGTGTTTGGCTACAAACTTCTTCCTAGTGTATATGTGTATCAGAAAATTCAGCTAGTGGAGACTCAAATCATCCCTCCACTAATCAAAGGCCAACATTTCAAAATGAAATTCGGTTAAAGTAATCCCCACAAAATACAAAAGTAATAAAGCTCCTCCCTCTGTCTGTATTTCTCACCTTATTTGTTTATCTAGCTTATATAATCTTGTACCCTTGAAAGTTGAAACAAATGGTAACCTGTCTAGTAACCTGTCTCTAAGTAGCTAACCAGAAAACATTCATACAAATATACAGCAAACACCATATACTAAGCTAATATTATACTTCTGTGACAGTGTGACTAGCTCTAACAAGCACTTAAATATTTCACCTGGCTCAAAATATAATTTCACCATGTTGACATCCATAACACTCCTCGCACACCTGTTGAACCAAAGATATGCAGGGTAAGTAGAGATCATCTGGAAAAAAAATAATAAATAATGCCTATGTCCAATGATAGCAAGTGTGGAAAAAAAAAACATTTATGATGCTTGTTTCAGGTAAATGGAAATGAAAATTCCCAAGAGAGATTCTTTTCCACTCCGAAGATGTAGCAGTGAATACAGTGTTTTTCTTTTTATTGGTTTTACATTTACATAATCAGGGGTGGAACTAGAACTTTAAGAATGAGGGGACCAAAGTAATAACAAATTTAAAAATTTATCCATAATAGCAGGTTCTGTATCTAGAACTATTCTGTAATAACTTGTCACTAGAAACTGAAGAAAAAACAAAACAAGATCATCATGTATAAATACGAATGTTGAAGGACCATATCTATTTTTAGATATCGTAATGTTTTTATGCCACTTGATCATGTCTTTGTGAATTGAGAGACCGCCTCAGAAGAGAATTCTAGTTCCTTATTCCCTTAAAAATAAAATAAAAAGTTGTTCTATTAAGAAGGTTTATGTGGAGATGAAATTCTAAAATCTAGAAGATTGAAAAATTTTGAAACAGAAGAAGTAAGGATACTACTAAAAGAAAATATCAACTCATAAAATGATATACTAGAATAAAGATTTGGGCTAAACATAAAAATCTCAACACTATTGGCTTAATTCCTAAACCTAGACAAAAAATAAATAATAATAATTCTATGGAATTATTTTCTTAAGAATAAGTGAATAACTGTTTCTTCCTAAAACTTGTTTTTCAACTCTTGCATTTTTCACCTACTCCGTCACCTCCAAAGATGTCATATTTTCACTCTCATTACAGTTTAACAATAAATTTAATATCCAACTTGAGTTCCAGAAACAAGGCAGGCATTAATTATAAAGTCCTACTGCAGATATTATAATAAAGCAGAGAAACAGCTTTTATGTCCAATAGGAATAACAAGTTATGCCAACAGAAACAACTATGTTCAAAATATTGCAGAGATAATGATTCATGATATCAAGTTTCAAAAGTTATACATATTTTTATGAGCTTCATGAAACATTTTTGCTATTCTCAATGGTATAACATACAGTACAAAATTTTAGTTTAAAACATAGAAATTAAGATGGAGCTCCACAATTAACAATCACTATAAGTTTCCCTTAATGTCAATGACTAATCTAATCATACTTATTTGGCTGTTTGGCTAATCTACAGATAGCCCAACTTTTCAAGGTACTGTTTATTTTACCAAACTTGATTTTAAAGCAAGATAAGCTAACAAAAACTAGCTCATTCAAATGCACATTAATGCCTAAAGGTTCTGTTGTACCAACTTGACACAACATGTATAAAAGGTACATTTTATGATTTTTGCAAATTACATGCCAGCTATAAGATTGAAGAGGGTTTTTCTTTTGGAAGTAAATGAACTTTATTAAAAAGCACAAAAAGAGGAACAAGCCTAGTATACATGGTGTATACAAAGGCGAAACCAAAAGGCAAAAAAAAAAAAAACCAAAACAAAACAAAAACAAAAGAAACATAGCATCTAAAATTCATCATAGCTAAATAATCACTAAAAACGAGTGCTTCAACTATAGAGCTCTTTTCCTTTAAACCTGTGCATATACTTTTCCCTCCAACTGCTAGATCAAACACAAAGGCATGAACTTTCATATTCCATCATTAACCTTCTTTCAAAGTTCTCTTGCCAACAAGCCAATAGTTTCATCATATATTTTGCATAACACAACTTACACTGAACAATCTTAAAACCAAGGACATAACTCTAGCAGTCTCATAATGAAGAACAAGATGATCAGTTCATTCTCCATTAGATTTGCACACACAACACCAGTCAGAAATTATAATGCCCCATTTCCTCAAATTGTCGGCAGCTAGAATTGAGCCTTTCACATCTGTTCTAGTAAAGAAAGCTACATGTGGTGGAGCTCCAACACACCAATAGATATCTATGGGAAATTGATGTTGGCCCCTTTCCTCAAAGCCTTATAATAATTTTTAACACAAAAACCATGGCTCTTGGAGAGAGGCCAGACCAGACCAGCTTGTCCTCTTCTCCCGGATTAACTTTAGAAGTGTATAGATCATCTTGAAATGACTATGAACTCTAGCTCCCAATCTTGGACTGCACAATTAAATTACGTATTCCACCAACAATTTCCATTCAAACTATGTGTGAACTGCAACAGTAGCATCTCTATTTCAGGTAATGAGAAACAACTCCAACTAGGTTCCAAACATCTCCTAGGACAAGGACTCAAACACAAAATAAGACTTATGGGCCTTTGGTAAAGCCAAGGACAGCCCATTCTAGAAAATCTTGTCTTTTGTTATTTAATCTTTTTTATCCTCAAAATTTTTACAAACCACATCATAACCCCAAGTATTTCAAGAAGAGATGAGGGAAATTGCACATAATAAGTCTGGCCAATTCTTCTAAGGTCCGAACAATACATCTCCTACTAGAACCATCTCCTAGGGTTAAGGTCAATAGATACTCAAAAATGTCTATCCAAATGTAGTTTTTATAAAATAAAAAAATAAAAATAAAAATAATAATAATAATAATTTGAAAATAGGCTCTAAGGATTTCTTAAATTTGGACTCTATTTTCATGTTTCACCAATTGATTTTGCATGAAAATTGACAGTTTGAGCTTTGTTCTACATGACTTGGCTTTCTTGAAAATATTGTAGCTAACCATGTTCAATTTCAAGCCTCAGTTTCATGTCTATTGCTCTTTTAAAACCTCACTTTCCTATTTCATACCCATCTTGGAGATAAAAGACAATTTTATATTCTGGTACATTTTCAACTCTAACTATGGGAAGCACAAAATTAATATTTTAAGTACCATTACTGAATGAACATTGAATTGAATCACATTTTTCTTCCCTCTTTTTTCACAGTGGTTTAGTTTGCTTTCATCGTTGACTCTATGTTAACAAGTTTCTTCATAAAAGACATTTCAAGCTTCCTTTCTTTTCCCCATTTTATTACATACTCAGCTGACAGATTTTAAGAGATATTGATCTGGTTTATGAAAGAGGGAGGGAGTATTGGTTGAATCTGCCTACAATGGAGGTCACCATGTAATTGCATCAATTGCTAATCACAAAAAAGTATTACTTACACCAATGTTTTGGAAATTTTATATAAAAGGATACGGCATATTAAAGAGTGAACCACATCTCACCTCCTCTTATCAGCTCAACATATTTGTCAATTGGTGTTTTTTAGCACTCAAAACCAATGTTTAGGACGATTTATATAAAAGGAAAAGGAACATTGAATACTATATCATACCTTACCTCCTCTTAGATCAGCTCAATATATTTGTCTGTGGCTGACCTCCTGAACTTAACGTGTTAAGGAACGATTTAGTAAACCCGTTAAGTTGAAGATTCTTGGTTGTCTGTGTAAAAGGATCATACAAGACCAGCTGCCCTTCTCTGTTCTCCATAAACAACTCCCCATTCTTGCAAAAGCACAATGGCCACTCCAAATCGAAATAGTGCCCAATTCTAAACAGCCGAGTCCACGATTCCTTCACACCAAATTCAAGCAAAACCCATATAGAAAACGATACCTTCTTCTTCCTTCTGATAGGAAAAACCGCCATAGCAACAAACCCATTCAACACCATGAGACTCCGACATCCTTCATGCCAATGCCCAATAACACTCTTATCCGGAAGCGGCGTCATTCTGAACACCTCATTCCTACAATCGAATGAAACAATTCTCTCATCATAATCTTTATTGGGCCCTACCCACCAGTAAAAAAACCCATCGTCGTACACTTTCGCCCTTTCATAGGGAACGAAAACATTGAGCATGTTTAAATCAAGAAGAGTGTCGAACTGTTTCTCTAAACCAGGGCCCAAACGGTACACTTCCAGCTCGACATCCACAAAATCCGTGTCGGCCATGAAACTGGTATTGAGAGTGTCTAGAAATCTCACCACCTTGAAGTCATCAACTATGTCATCGAACCCGAACTCCAACCCCAGAACGTAGTCGAAGCCTTTCGAGCGAGGACAGTAGATGCGACGAGCTGAAGGCATGAGTTGCAATGAGGAGGAAGGATTCCAGAGGTAGACATCGCCTTGGAAATGGTCGTGGAGACAGAGGATGCCATTACAGGAAGAGACTATGCCAAGTCCAAGAAAAGGAGGTGGTGAGTTGGATTTTTCTCTGGCTTCGACGAGGAGGAAGGGTGGGTATGGGTGCTGGGATTTGGTGTTGAGAATGGAGTTGTTGATGAGGTTTTTGGATACGAAATCAGGAGTTCCAATGAGAGCGAGCCAAGTTTTGGAGACACACCTGAATCGAAGTAGAGATTTAGGAGGGAGGTGTGAGAGTATATTTACCACCACTTCCTCAGGCAGATAGCTTGACATTATTGCTTCTTCGACTTCGAGCTTGCTCAACACCCGTATCAGGAGAGATCAGACCTTATAATCACTTTCTGATGTGGAAACTTGAATGATACTTGAAAGGCGTACCCAGGAAGGAAGATTGGGATAGCACTGGAACATCAAGTTGCAAATTACAACTGGTCTTCCTGTGAAATGATATTTTGTATAATGATGTTTTTCTGTTTGAAAAATATTAGAATAAAATAAATAGAAGATATAGTTTCAATTGATTTTTTTCCAAATAATACAATTTTTCAAACAATTTCGTTAGTTAACACAGTTTCCAAACTATTTAGGAAATTAACATCTCGAATTTGTTAGACTCGATATTGCTTTAGTAATTCAAGCACAAAAGACTTGAGTTCCTTGACATTGAAATCGAGCTTAAGAGATTTGAGTTTCACACAGAATTCCTTTCATTGCCTTCAACCAACTCTAGCAAATTCTTCTTCCTTACAGGTCCAATCCAATCCAATTAACTCCAGCAAAACCTTCCTTATAGTTCCAATCCGATCCAGCAAAATCTAGGTATGATCTGTTCCGATCAAAACCTTACTCACAAACCTAAACCCAACACCTCATACCGATCAAAGCCAATCAGAACATTGCAAACTCAAACCCAAACCCAACAAACATGCCACCATCTCATAACGATTGGAACTCATAAACCCAAAACCAACAATCACGCCACAACTCATCCTGATCAAAACCTACAAACCAAAACCCAACAAACGCTATTCATACCCACCTGTTCTCATCTCAGTGACGAATCAGCGATGGCTCTCCTAAATGGGAAGGTGCACGTTCTTCTTGGTGCAAGTTTGTCTCTACTTTCTCTCTTTTTCTCTGATTCTTCCTTCTTCTTTTTAATTCCAAGAGCTGCTTCAATGTCGATGCTAAGATCGTGATTTTTGAGTTGGAGAAAAAGGAAGAAGGAAGTAGAGAGTGGAGTCTTTGGTTTTTCAAAGCAAGAACTCGAGATTTACAAACTCGATTTCCCCTTGGAAATCAAGTTTTTAAGACATGATTTGCTAGCAAAATCAAGTCTAACAAACTCGAGATGTTAGTTTCCTAAATAGTTTGGAAATTGTGTTAACTAATGAAATTGTTTGAAAAATTGTGTTATTTTGAAAGAAAAAAAAAACCCTAGCTTCAATCATGGTTTTAAAAATCAGGACAAAGAACTGAAAAGGATGCTGATAACCGGTTTTCTTGTCCAGCTGGGATTGGATCGATAGTTGAACTGATGATGTCATGATTAATATAATTAGAATATTTAAATAAATTTTATATGAATTTTGATTTTTCATAACTTATATTATGAAAATATATAAAGATTTTTTAAGCTTATTCCTTCTTTTTCTAGTTAGTAATCATTTGAGAAAGTATAATTTGCTAAGTTTGTAATTTTACTTTTATAAATAACAGTTTAATAGTTTAACTTTATCTATTTATTTATTAAAAAAATAAAACTTAAATGTTATAATGACAAGACAAGTCATTGACTTAGAGTTTGTTTAGATACCGCTTATTTGTTGAAAACTAAAAACTTTTTGCTAAAAAAACTATAGCAAAATAATTTTTAAAGGTGTGAATAGTATTGTGGGGCCCAAATTTATCTAGAAATTTGTGTTTTGTTGAGTTTGGTGGTCCATAAACTGTGCCATGGGACCAAAAAAAAAAAAAAAAACACAAAATGCAACTTAATTTTAAAATTTCAGTGCTGGGCAAACGCACGATTGCTAACCCAATTTCCCCACTTCCTAGCCACACATGTTTACATTGGTTTGCTTCTTCCTTTTTTACCCCCAAAATCTAGCACCACACGTTACCACTTACTAGTTACTACCATTATATCAATCAATACTTTTAAAGTCTTATAATATTCAAAGTTTCAACCTTTTAAAGTTCAAATTCTTTTCATTTTTCATTTTTCTTTCCTTCTCATGGCACAAGACATGATGATTCTCTCACAAACTCTCTCTCTCTCTCTCCAATATTTCTCAAGACAAGTTCTTCAACATCTAATTTCAGTCAAAGGCTAAATGCATAAATTTTTCATACATTTCATCCAACATAAGTATCTCTTTCATTTTATTTTCACCAACAAATCTAAGATTTTCCTCAAATTTAAGAAGTTTGGCAAGTTTGTATCTATTTTTTTTCCTTTTCAGTTACAAGAACCGGTTTAATTGCACCGGTTTCCAGGTTGAACTTACAGTTCCCAATTTTTCTTGCTTTTTCTTCAATTTTTGGTTTTTGATGATAACCGAACCAGATTAAGGTTCTATTTTCGGTTGAACCAACCGGTCCAGTTCGGTTTTTACAACCATAATTTCAACTATCTTCTTGTACTTGTACTTGCTTTTGAAGGGTTTGGGTCCCTTGTCGAGGGCCCTACTTAGTAGACAGTAGTGCTAGTCAATTTGTATATAGTAATTATTGCATTGGTAGCAAAAAGATGCACATGACTAGGTGAATCCTTAAACACATTTTTTTTTTTGCTGCCACATAACCTGGTATGCAGTAATTCTTGCATATAAGTATGCAACAAAACTTTTTTTTTTAATTTAAAATTTTTATATTTTGCATTTTATGCCAAATATATTAGTTGTGTGACTAAAATTGAAACATATTAGTTATATGACCAATTTTTAAACTTTGAGTTCTAAATCTAATGTGAAGTGAAGTTACTAAAACTTGAGTTCCACTAAAAACTTAGAAAAAAATATATATTGTTTCTTGATTTTCTTCATAAAACTCAAGATTTTGAGTCTCCTTTTGGAACTTAGAGAGGGACTTGAATTCCAAAAGTGGTGGCCTAACAAAATTGTTTCAAAATCGATCATCTAATTTATATGTTTAGGAAATTAGGCTAATGGGGAAAATTTGCCATCCAGGAGCTCCTGTAGTCTTGAAATATCTATTTCAAAGTAGTTACTAAAAAAAACAAAAACTAGTAGTAGTTAATCGCCTTCCTTTTCTGCAATTTTTTGCAATTGTAAGTGTTCTCTCTATTCTAATCTAAGTGTATATGTGTGTGAGTGTGAAGTTCTCTCTTGGAGACTTGAACCCGGATATAAGATATCTGATTTTTTAGTACTGAGAGCATTTTTCTTTCTATGAAGCCACGAACGCTCTCTACAGAAGAGGAAGTGGAGTTAGCAAGGAGCAATAAAAAGGTGAAAGACAGCCGTTATGCTGATTTTAATGAAGGACCCAGCGAGGGCTCTCCTCTGCGAAACAACCATAACCACTGGAGTAAGGAAAATGCGTCTTTCAGGGATAAGCTCGTGGGCGAAATTCCTGGAGCGTTTGCCGATGCTTTTGATTTCACAGACCTGATGGACGCTGAAGATGACTCGGATAATGACGATGAGGAGACCAGTGAACTCCGTGAAGAACAGGTGGCCATCAAGCTTTCGAAAGACACCAAGAAACGCTTACGAGAGCGCTGGAGTAAGGCTGTCATTGTTAAACTGGTGGGGTGTTCAGTGAGTTTCTCCTACATGCAGAGTAAACTGAATCTAATCTGGAAACTCGAGGGCAGAATGGACGTGGTGGACCTCAGCTATGGCTTCTTTTTGGTTCGGTTCTTCTCCAAGGAGGATTTGAACTCTGTCCTTAAACGAGGACCTTGGTTTTTGGGGGACCACTTCCTATCCATAAGGCCATGGGAACCGTTCTTCAAGCCTTCTGCAGCAAACATCTCGCTAGTTGCTGTGTGGATTCGTCTTTACGAGTTACCTCTTGAACTTTATGAGGCGGAGGTCCTAAGAGAGATTGGGGAATCCATTGGGAAGGTGCTAAGGGTAGATATGCATACTGCCATGGAAGCAAGGGGTAAGTATGCGAGGTTGTGCATCCAAATAGATATCAATAAGCCCTTGATCAATTCCATCCTTATTGGGCGGTTCGAACAGGCTGTTAACTATGAAGGAATTCAAAAACTTTGTTTTTCCTGTGGAAGATTAGGTCATTTGAAGGAAGCATGCCCTTACACTGTGCGGAGGAGCAAGGAATCGGTGAACACAGTAGAGGCAGATCCGGCAAAGAACGTTGGAGCATGCAATGGACATGAGGAGGAGCGTACTGAATCGACCAGTACCTTGCCTGCCAAATCCATATCGGGTACGAGTGTAGTGGAGGAGGCTTCGGGTACGAGTGTTGTGGAGGCGGCCTCATGTCAGTACGGACCTTGGATGATTGTAACAAGAAAAAAAAGAGGCTATAAGGGGACAAATTCCAGTCAAGAGGGGTCCACCAAATCAGTTGGGAAATCAGCCAGCCACTTCACGTCCAACAACATGCAGTTTGTGCGCTCTAAGGCTGGACTGTCTCCCTTTAAATATGATGCCTTTAGGAACAAAACCCATGTTGAGGTGGGTTCCAGTTTAAATAATGGGACTTTGAAGAATTCTTCACTGGGCCTCGGCCCAAACCTAAAGCTAAATACCCAAGGGAAGCCCGATGCCACTTTTGTTAGTAAAACTAGCCCTCTACCCGGTTTGACCATAAACAAAAGGAAGAATCCACACTCAGTGAGAAGCAAAAAGGCAATCGCTAGAAACATCTATGGGAATCCTCCAAGTGGTGCCGTCACAAACCCATTCCAAGGTCTTTCTTCTAAACTTAGTTCTCTCTTGGCTAGCACATCTTCCTGCGCTAATCATGAAGCCGAGATGTCCCCAAGTGCTTCATTTAAGTTCATGGCTCCCAGTGAAGAAGGGGTGGGTGCTAGTAACGGTTGGGAAGGAGATCGGCGATCCTCAGGGGAACAGAGACCAGTTCAGAGTAAGGACCAAGTGCAAGGTGAGGCGGGTCAACTCGAAGAAGAGAGAAGATTGGGTGTTGAAGATGGAGGTGCGAGAATCGCGTCTGGTTCTCATCCCAAGATAGGGTCAAATGACGAATTTGGTGAAGTGGACAGGATGGTATCTGAGGAAGGAGATGATGCTAATCCTTCCTTTTGATAAGTGCCTCTCAACCGTCCATCATCTCATTATGAAGATTATTATTTGGAACAGTAGGGGCGCTCTGAAGCCCAATTTTCAGAGTCATATTCGTGATTTGGTTCAGAACCATGACCCTGCCATTATGGTAATCATGGAGACTAAGCTTGGTGGTGTTAGAGCTAAAGAGATTACTGACAGGCTCCCATTTGATGGGGCCATCCACACTGAAACGATTGGGTACGCTGGTGGACTTTGGCTACTGTGGAACTTAGACAGAGTGGAAATTAAAGCTTTAGCTAACACTGAGCAGGAAATTCATGTCGAAGTCAAGGTACGCCCCTCTAATTTTACCTGGATTTTATCTGCTATTTATGCTAGTCCTAGATGTGAGGAGCGGCACATCTTATGGGAAAATCTAACTAAGGTGGCCGAATTACATAACATGCCATGGATCACGGCTGGGGATTTTAATGAACCCTTGATTGAGGAAGATAAGTTTGGGGGTAGAGGTGTTCATGTTAATCGTTCTTTGGCCTTTAAGGACTGTCTGGATTCTTGTAATATGGTTGATATGGGGTTTTCTGGGCCGAGATACACGTGGACAAATAAGAGAGAGTTAAATAATCTTATCCT
This sequence comes from Quercus variabilis, assembly GCA_030445155.1. NCBI lineage: Eukaryota > Viridiplantae > Streptophyta > Magnoliopsida > Fagales > Fagaceae > Quercus > Quercus variabilis. The sequence goes on along the minus strand of CP129448.1, from coordinate 25,745,009 downwards.
TGAGAGGATAGATAGATTTTTCATGAACCCGGATTGGTGTCTACTCTACCCTGATGCAAGAGTCACGCACTTGCCTAGATGTCACTCGGATCATTGTCCGGTTCTTATGGAGACCCTTCCTATCAGAAAAATTAACCTTACTAGACCCTTTAAGTTCCAGGAGTTCTGGCTCTCTGATACCTCCTTTCCTAGTGTGGTGTCTCGGGCCTGGAGTGGTGATAGAGATTTGGCGGAATGCATCAGCACCTTTTCCAGAGATGCGTCAATGTGGAACAAAAATCACTTTGGAAATGTCCACCACAAGAAAAGGAGAGTTATTGCTAGAATTTACGGGGTGCAGAAAGCTTTAGCTGTCCATCCAAACACTGATCTTATTAATTTAGAGAAGCATCTCCATCAGGAGCTAGACCTTCTTCTGGATCAGGAACGTGATCTATGGGCCCTAAAATCCAGAATTAACTGGATGATTCAGGGGGATCGTAATACAACATTTTATCACGTGTCTACGATTGCAAGAAGAAAGAGGAATCACATTGCAGCAGTCATGGATGATTTAGGGAATTGGTTAACTGAGGAAAGGGAGGTAATGGATTATTTTAGAAGCGGGTTTGTGAAGCTGTACACCACCTCTCATGAAAGTGGTCATCGGGTCCCAAATTTAGGACATCAGTGGCGTGCTCAGCTCACTGATGAGGTGAAATCATCCCTTGAAGGGAGGGTTAGTGTGGAAGAGATTAAGAGTGCTCTATGGTCCATGAAACCTTATAAGGCGCCAGGTCCGGATGGGTTGCATGCAGGGTTTTTCCAGCGGTTTTGGCTTACTGTGGGAGAATTAGTCAAGGATGAAGTAATGAAAGCTTGTTCTGACAGAAAAATCCCAGAGTACCTTAACAAAACTCATATTGTTCTTATCCCCAAGATTCAGGGCCCTGAAAACATTGCCAACTACAGACCCATTAGCCTGTGTAACTCGGTTTATAAGATCATCACTAAAATTATTGTGGCTCGGATTAGACCCCACTTGGATAGATTAATATCTCCCCTCCAAGCTGCTTTTGTTCCGGGAAGAAGAGGTGTAGATAACTTCATCATTGTCCAGGAATTGGTCCATTCTATTGGTAGAACTAAAGGTAAAAATGGCCTCATGGCTATTAAGATTGATCTTGAAAAAGCGTATGACAAGATTGAATGGAGTTTTATCCGAGAAATGCTTCTTAACTTAAACTTCCCTAGCAATCTGGTTGAGCTTATCATGAGTTGCCTTTCATCAGTTTCCTCCTTCCTCCTTTTTAATGGGGGCTGCTTGAACCTTTTAGGCCTTTAAGAGGAATTAGGCAAGGGGACCCCCTCTCCCCTTACCTTTTCATCATCTGCATGGAGTACTTGAGCCATTTGATTGAGTTGAAATGTGTAGACAAGAGCTGGAACCCAGTTAAGACCTCCAGAAATGGGCTGTCATTCTCTCATCTCTTCTTCGCAGATGATTTAGTCCTCTTTGCTCATGCTAACCCGGAGAGTTGTCTAGCCATCAGGGATGTGCTTAGTGATTTTTGTGCAAAGTCGGGTCAAACCATAAGTACAGCGAAATCTCAGGTTTTTTTCTCCCCGAATGTTGACTCAGACCAAAGAGAAGCTTTGTCTAATCTTCTTGGCTTTACCCCAACCTCTAACTTGGGTAAGTATTTGGGATTTCCACTTAAACATCTAGGCATCGCAGGTAAGATTTTTCCTTTGTCCTAGATAGAGTTAAGAAAAAACTCGCGGGTTGGAAAGCTAATCTTTTATCCATGGCGGGTAGGATGGTTCTTATTCAATCCTCCTCCTCAACTATTCCTACCTATGTTATGCAAAGTAACCTTTTGCCAAGCAAGGTTTTGGATGGTATTGACCGGGTAAATAGGAATTTCCTTTGGGGATCCACAGATCAAGCTAAGAAAATGCACTGGGTTAATTGGAGTAAAGTCATAAAACCAAAAAATCTTGGTGGGTTGGGTCTTCAAACAGCTAAAGGCAGAAACACGGCTCTCTTAGCCAAGCTTAATTGGAGGATGCACACAGAGGGTAATGCTCCTTGGTCAAAAGTCCTAAAGCTGAAATATTGTACTAGGCAAAGAATCAATTCCAGAAACCCAGCTAGGCTTGCTTGCTCCCCCACGTGGAAAGGGTTGAGGAAAGGAGAAGAGGTGTTTAAAAAGGGAGTTAAATGGGTGCCTGGTCATGACAGCAAGCTGAACTTCTGGTATGATTGTTGGTCCGATCTTGGTCCCTTAAGGAATCTTATTCAAGGCCCACTCCCCCGCGAGACTGAGAATCTCCAAATCAGGGATGTGCGCTCTACTAGTGGTTGGGAATGGCCCACTATTCCATTTGAGCTTCCTCTGGAAATTAAGGCCACTGTCCAGGCAGTTCCAACACCCATTTTTGCGAGAAGTGGGGATAAACTAGCTTGGAAACTCTCCCCTAAAGGGGATTTTGATGCTAGGAGTGCTTATCTCTTAACTTCGGACTATCAGGACACTAACGCCTTTGATGGCACCTGGATTTGGAAGCTCTGTACCCTCCCAAAAATCCAAATGTTCATGTGGAAATGTTTACATCAGGCCATAGGTGTGAAAGAGTGCTTGGCTGCTAGAGGCATGCAGTTAAATGTTTCTTGCCCAATGTGCAATGCATCTAATGAATCCATTATCCACGCTCTCCGAGATTGTAATGTGGTGAAACCAACATGGCATCAACTCGGAGTTCTCAACAACAACCATACTTTCTTTTCTCAGGGAATCAAAGATTGGCTGAGCACTAATGCCAAGTCAAAATGGTTGTCTTCCTCGAATCACCCTCCTTGGAATGTGTTGTTTCCCTTTGCTATTTGGCTTATCTGGAATCAGCGCAACCAAACGGTCTTCAAGGGTAAAGGAGTAAACCCACAACTGGCAAAGAGTATCACCATGCAAGCAACGGAGTATGCTTTATGCATCAGCCGGCCTAGTAGGCACCAAACTAGATTGATTAGACAGATCAGATGGGAAAAGCCAGATTCAGGTTGGGTTAAATTAAACACTGATGGGTCAGCTTCTGATCTCTTAAATATTGCGGGGTGTGGAGGACTGATAAGGGATGATCAAGGGAATTGGCTTGGGGGGTTTTCGAGACATATTGGACTCACTAATAGCTTCATGGCTGAGGTTTGGGCGCTTTGGGATGGTCTTCAGCTTTGCCACCTTATGAACCATCACTCTATCATTGTTGAGTTGGATGCCAGTGCATTAGTTACTGCTCTTAACAACCCAGGTTATACCAACACCATTCTTTCCCCTCTTTTTGATGACTGTCAGCAGCTGGTTGCTCGCTTTCCTCAATGCCGTATCAGACATATTTTCCGAGAAGCCAATATGTGCGCGGACAAGCTGGCTAGGATAGGACTCAAGCAATCAATAGATTTTGTTTCCTTGTCTGGTCCGCCTGTGGACTTGATCCCTCTCATTGAGGCAGATAAGTGTGGTTTGTACATGAACAGAGTAGGCCCTGTTGGTGCCTCTGTTTCTTAGTTTTGTTTATTTGAATTCCAGTTTACCAAAAAAAAAAAAAAAAAAAAAAAAAAAAAAAAAAAAAAAAAGAGACTTGAACCCGACCCTTATCTCCCACGAGCACTTATACTTATAAAGTGACTACCGCAGCAATGTGCGCGGTGGTAATTTTTGATATGTTTAATAATCTTTTTGTTGTTTTTTATTATTTATTTATAAGTTTTTGGACTGAGCTCATGAGCACAACATGGGCTGTAATGTAATGGACTATTACAAGAATGTCCCAGGCCTTTTCCCTAAACAACATAACTAAATCCGAAGCCCAATAACTCACTAGCATCTAATTAATCCAGTGCTCTGTCTCTCTCTCCCTCTCCCTCTCTGTGTCTCTGTGTGACAATGGCTTCCAATTCCAAATCTTCAACACCTATGGAGCGTTACGGCTACGATGTACTGTTGGGATCAATCGCTGCGTTCTACGTGATCATGATTCCGTACACCAAGGTTGAAGAAAGCTTTAACGTTCAGGTACTCCTCTCCTCTTCTTCTTCACTCGAATTTTCCATTTCATTCAACTCAAAAAACATTCAATTTATCAATTACTGTTAAATTTCCTAGAAACTAACAAAAAATCTTAACTTTATGAGCTAGCAAGATTGATTATACCCTGTTTGGTTTAGAACATTGACAAATTTTAGAAACCTCAAAAAAAAAAAAAAAAAAAGATATTTCAGTTCAAAATTCTTACTCAAAATTGCATATATATATATATATATATTCGAGGCTAAATTTTTGACTTTATGAGTACATTATTTCAAAATCAACTTGTTATGCCCGGTTTGGTTAAGAATATTAACAAATTTTAGAAATTTGAAAAAAAATTGATATTTCAGTTCAAAATTCTTACTCAAAATTTCACACACACACACACACACACACACACACACACATATATATATTGTGGCTTCTATAGCATTTGAGGCTAAATAATTGAATTTATGAGTCCATTATTCCAAAATCAACTTGTTATTGCATATATACTTTGCTAAGTATCTCGGGTTTTGTTTACTTAGGCAATGCACGATATTCTCTATCATCGGCATCACTTGGATAATGTAAGTTTACTTGTCTGTATCTTCAATATCTTTTGTATGTTCTATTTACCTAGGAACTTAACGGATGGCTTTTGATATAATTGTTTGGTTTGGTTTTTTTTTTTTTTTTGGTAATCAGTATGATCATTTCGACTTCCCTGGAGTGGTTCCTCGCACTTTTATTGGTAAGTTTTTTGATTCTTCTAAGGTTTGGTTAGTGATTTTTCGTTTTTGTTAATAAATTTGTTAATATATTTAAATATTGCTAAAACTCATGATATAGGCCCGTAATGTAGTTTAATACAATTCCATATCTGTTGCAATTATTTTTGTTTAAATTTGAGGTGGATTCTTCGTGGTTTATTTTATGATTTATATTTCATATGATTATTCAGCATTATACATTTTGTGCTTTGATCTCTCTCTAGCAATTTTCCTGTGCTTAGATTCTTATGTGTATACACTAGTTTTTGTTTTTATTTTTTGAGATAAATGAAACCCATTAGTCAGAGTTTACTAGATTTTTAATGAATTTTGCTAAATGTATGAACGAGTCCATGAAAACTAAATCTTTCTTCCAGTAGATTAAGTTTACTTCTTACAAAGTACTGTTGTTCCTGTAGGTGCCTTGCTTGCATCAATTTTGGCGTCTCCATTTATATTAGCAATGAATTTGCTACACTTGCCAAAGCTTTATGGTCTTATTGCAGGTTAGTTCTTCAGGTACTTTGGCACCCATTGAATGTGTGTGTGTAACTATATGATTCAAGTCAAATTTCAAATTTGGTCCTATTGAGGTTCTGGTCCATATGTCATTTGAAACATGAAATTAAACAAAACATATTTGCTTATTTTTTCTTTGACTTTTCTTAGTGGTGTATTACTCAGTCTCCCTTCACATGTATAAAGCATCTTAAGTGACTCACCCTCATCATTTTCTTAATAAGGGCTACCCTACCTTGAATGTATGGTTTCATTCCGTATTGTATCCTTCGTAACACTCCCACATCCATCTTAACATTCTCATTGTATGAACTTGCTTATTAACAGCCCAACATCCTCTAGGATGGAGCGTAGCTGGTCTTGTAGTACTCTTATGCAAAACTCTTATGCAAAATTTCCTTCAACTTAATTGGTGCATTATAACTTTTCTGATTGCCACAAATTTAAAACTACAAAGAAAATCAAAATCACGCAAAGATGAAGAAGAAGGAAAAAAAGAAAAAAGAAAAAAGAAAAAAGAGAAAGAGAATTACATCGCAAAGTGTTTAAAGCTTGCATTTGCAAATTTTAAGCTAGAAGGTGGAGATACTCAATTAGTACATAAACATGTATCTAATTGAAGTTGGACACTTTATTTAACACTTCTTTGTCACGTACTGGCTTAATTGGAAATTGAAGAAATCCTCTATAATTAGCTCAATGGAGCTTGCAACAAATGCAAATAGGCCATGCATGCATGTGAAGTCCAAGAGCAAAGAAATCGACTATGATATCATGTTGAAGCATTCCTCCCAAAAAGCATAAGCTAGTAGATGGAGAAACCCAAGTAGTACATAAATTCATAATCAAGAGTCAAGACCATGCACCAATTGATGTGAGGCACTTTCTTTAACATGGCCCTTTCTTCATTTTTCTACCATATATGTCATCATTCTTTTGGTTTTGTTTCTTTCAACAGTATAATATAAATAGTGTAATTGCTTTTATATGCTTCCTAAAATTAGTTTATTGAATGCTTGGCATTGAAAATTCCTACTTTTTCACTTTTTTATTTTATTTTTATATTTTTATACACGGATTTTAGTGAAACACCCTTTCCCCGCCCCCCCCCCCCCCCCCCCCCCCCCAACCAAAAAAAAAAAAATTCTACCTATTTCATTATGTTATATGGTTCATTTGTTACATTAAAGTAGGCTAACCTTTTTTCAATTTCTTTTGTCTAGTTCGCTTGGCATTAGGTTGCATCATATTAAGCACTCTGCGATTTTTCCGTCTCCAGGTATGTTTGTGTTGTTTCTCCATTTGGGCACCAGTATTCATTTGCGTCTACTTATTATGGGAAATCCGCTCTTTTGCTGGAACCATGAAATTAAAACTTGTTGCTGGATAATTTTTATGGTCAAATCTATTATGCCTGGAAGGTTCAATAGTTAATGACTGAAGAATAAGGTCTTGCATGAAGCCTCTGCCATTTACATATCTTGATTTAAATAAAAATTTAGGTTGGAAATAACAAAATCATGCTGCATGTTCTAGATAAGTTACCCCTCTTGGAACTGAAAAGTGATTCTCATCTTGCATGGCCAGTATACCTGATAAACATGATTGAATTGAAGATGCTTGTTTTAGCAGTACAAAATAACTGTCCTTCAATCTTAAGTACACCTAGTGGTTGCTGACACCAGTGAAAAACAAGAAAAGTAATCTGGCCATTATGACATTCAATAACATGTAATAAACTATTCTAAATCTCTTAATGTTGGTATGAATAAACAATCAAAACTTTTCAACTGGAAAAAAAAAGGACAACAATCCATGAACCATCAGAATTACCCTTGGTAGACTTGGTTATAAGGATCTGGCTGCAGTTGATACACACAACCTTGAATTTTGTTTTTCAACAAATAAAATTGCCTTATACATAGATAATATTCAATTTCATTATTTACCCAAGAATTATCAAATGTGTAACTAACTCCACATCTCCTTTTTAAGACAAATAAGATGCAAAACCACTTATTTTGTATTCATTTTTTTTTCTTCACTCTAAAGGTTTACCCTCTTGATATTTAATTTTTATTGAAGTTAAAGTTATTTTATTTTCTTGGATCAGGGCAGAGATAAGTTTGGAAAGCACGTAGAAGCTTTCTTTGTAATACTAACTGCAATCCAGTTTCACGTGCTGTTCTACTGTACACGTCCTCTTCCTAATATACTAGCTTTTGGTGTAGGTAATTACTTATTGCAGTATCTCTTCTATGCTCCTTGTCTTCCTTGTAAAAGTAGTTGGTTTCTGTTGCTGGCTGCTCCAAAGGAGAGTTGTGTTTGCTTTAACAACATGCTATCTAGCTAACACTTGCACAAGTGGTTCATACGCTCTTTGTAACAGAAGCCACAGAAAGTCTCTCTAATCTTCCTACATATTTTCTTTCTTTATTCCCTATTCCTGCTTCTGTGGCCAACCGAATTGCTAGACTTCAGTGGGACTTTTTGTGGGGTGGCCTAGGAGACGAGCCCAAATTTCATCTGGTTAATTGGTCTTCTGTGTGTACTCCACTTTCTTTAGGTGGGTTGGGGATTAGGAACTTGAGAACCTTCAATGTAGCTTTATTAGGGAATTGGTTATGGAGATTTGGGCAAGAAAGGGATGCTTTTTGGCGTCAAGTGATAGAGGTGAAGTATGGCTGTGATTGGGGTGGTTGGTGTTCTAGCTCTTTCTCTGGTCCTTATGGAGTTAGTTTGTGGAAAAATATTAGAAGAGGGTGGCACTCTTTATCTCGGTTTATTATGTATGAAATTGGAGATGGTTCAAAAGTGTAGTTTTGGCTAGATCGTTGGTGTGGATCTTCTCCCCTCACAGACCGCTATCCTGATTTATATAGGATTTGTCGTACCAAAGAGGCAAGTGTGGTGGATCTAATGAGTTTCACCAATGGAGTCCTCCATTGGGATTTTCAATTTTGTAGGGAGGTGCATAACCGTGAATTGAAAGCTTTCAGGAGCTTCATCAATTCCATTTATTGCACTCCTGTAAGGGGGAACGGGGAGGACAAGAGATGTTGGCTGCCTTGTAAGAGTAAGGGGTTCACGGTTAGTGCTTACTACCATCTTCTTGTTGGCCATAGTGAGCAGTTTTTCTCTTGGAAAAGCATTTGGAAGCAGAAGATCCCCTCTAGAGTGGCTTTCTTTGTTTGGACCACAACCTTGGGGAATTGCCTGACAATTGACAACTTAAGGAAAAGAAAGGTTTGCATTTTGGATTGATGTTACATGTGCAAGTGTAATAGTGAAACTGTTGACCATCTTTTCCTTCATTGCCCGGTTGCTTTGGAGTTATGGGATATGGTTTTTGGGTTATTTGGAGTTTGTTGGGTTATGCCATTCTCTGTTGTTGGGCTTTTGGCTTGCTGGCAAGGTCATTTTGGTCGCCATCATAATGGAGATTTATGGATGGTTGTTCCTCATTGTTTGATGTGGTGTATTTGGAAGGAGAGAAATAGTAGGTGTTTTGAAGACAAGGAGCGTTCCATGCCTGACCTCAAGCTTCTTTTTTTTAGAACCTTACCTGATTGGTTCTCTGTGTGGAGAAACCATCCTTTTTCTTCTATTTTGGATTTTCTTGATTTTTGTAATGTTCGTTTTTGATTTAATCTCCCTTGTATACTACCTGTGTACTTGGGTGTTTTTCTCTTTTTGATATCAATGAATCTTTATTATTTATCAAAAAAAAAAAAAAAAAAAAATTTGTTAACTTTTGGCTCACGTATGATGCTGTTAAAGAAGTGTAATGGACTGAAAAGCTCAGAGTTTCGCTTGAGTATGTGGCAAATTTGGAGGGAGAGGAATAGGAGGTTGAATGAGGGGCAAGAGTTTGTTAGTAGAGCGGCTAAAAGCCTGAAATGGGTCCCTTTTCTTTTGGATGTCTTTTGACAGGGTAGACCAGAAGATATGCGTGGCTTTATAGACTATTGTATCCATGCCATAGTAGATGAATATTGGGGCATATTGCTGATATACCCAGTTCTCTTTGTACCTTTGTATTTTAGTTACAATTAAATTTCTTTTACTTATTGAGAAAAAGAATTTTGCTTGAAGTTGAGGTGGATAAAATTGCTGTGTCTGATACTCTGATTAATTCTATATTAGTCATTTTGTGATTGGAACCATTGTTGTTAATTCTGTTCTTTTTTGGCTGCAACAAGTCAAATCTTTAGCAAACGATTATTTGGGTAACTGGAACCATTTTGCTTTATACACCATTACACTCTCTTCTGTTTGTTTGTCTCTAAGCCACAAGTGAAACATCTTGTATGCTTGACTTGAACCCTCATGTGATGCATCTTTGAGACAGGGGGACACCTTAATTATAAGGTTTTTTAGTACTTTTCTTCATCTTCTCTCTCTTTTAATTTCCCCTCCCGGGTATTGTGCGTCATGCAATTGCTTTTTTTCGGATTTGTTACGTTGGTGTCCTAATTGGAAAGATTAGAGAAAGACTGAGATTATCACTGTACTTCTTTTATATGTTTTCTGCATTATTATATCACAAATAGGGATGGTATGCCTGTTATGTGATGCATTACCATGTTCTCATTGTAAAGTAAACCTGACTGTTGCTCTTACAAGAGGATGTTTGTTGCTGATAAAGGGTTTTTGATTTTAATATTATTTTTAAGTTTAAATTTTAAAATACTGACAAGTATGTCTTGTGAGGTGGCTCTAATTTTCTTTTATACTTATCTGTTGTAGTCAACTTGGCATATGGATATTGGCTAAAGGGGAATTTTTTTGCAGCTTTGAACTGTTTGGTATGTGCCCTATTTGCTATCAATTCAGATTACACAGTCCTAATTGTACTAAATGTCACTAGCTCTTACATACTTAGCTCTATTATACTTAACAAAATCTTGTGCATTGAGGTTTATAGTTAGATTAAATGCAAGCCATTCTGAAATTCATTGCCTATTTCAGTATGCTTTCTGTGTCCTTCATAATTGAAAAACTATACATATCCTATTGCTGCATTTCATGAACTTTGGAGAACAATGCCATCATCATACCACTTTGCAAAATAAATTAGGGTTATGGTTTGTTTCTTTGGCAATGTCTAATTGTGATGGCATGCACTAAGAAATAATCAAGTTGTAATAGACCTTTTCAAATAGTTGAATAAAGCCCAAGTGATCTCCAGGAATTTTTCAAAATTTAGCAAAGGTGAGTGAAGAAATCAAAGAGTGATTGTTGACTGGAAGTTATCCCATTTATGTTTTACAAAGGTTGTTGCTATGGCAGGCTAAAGGGGTAATTATCTTTTCATATTTTTTGATAAGTAAATGGCTAAAGAGGCCTTTATGGAAGAGTAAATATGTTTTTTCCCTGAAAGGGGGAGTGGGGTTTTAGCATTGTACAAAGACATCAAGTATTGAAATATATATATATATATATATATAGTATAAAAATAAAGCCATCAATTGAAATGCCTTGGAAACATAAAAAAAGAAGTGAAAAAGGATAAACACTAAAAGTTTAAAAGTGCCATGAGACTATTTTTTAGCTAAAATAAGTGCTGTGATTCTGTGAATATTTAAAAGCTAAAATCCTTGGACCAAAACAAAACATAAGTGTTGGGTGTGTTACTGTGCGTCAGAGAAGCTTTTTCCTTTTTTTTTTTTTTTGGTGGTGCCAGAGTAGTTTTCTTCTCATTGGCACTGCCTTTCTTTTTCCCTATGTCAGGGGAGCAGAGCTTTTAAGAGGGGCTCCTAAATACTAGAGCAACAGTACCTATAAGAAATTTTGGGAGGAGTCAGGGGGAGCAATAGCCCCGGCCCCCGGGATCCACCCTGATATTATATATTTATATATATACACACTGATATTTCTGTTCTGACATTTAATTCAATATTTTTTCTTTTATTTCTTACAAGTAGAATCTTTTTATGATCTAAATTGCATAAATCTTATTATGGTTCTCTATTTTTTAATGATCAGATTTTTGCTACTGTCATCTTTAGATGTGATATGCTGCTACTTCTTGCCCCTCTTGGCTTGACGCTTCTGTTGGTAGGTTATTGTGACAATATTTCTTATTTTTGTTTTCATCACCCCCCACCCTCCCCCCCCCCCCACCCCCCCCTTTTTTTTATCTTGTTAAGCTGGATAATCTTCTTAGGATCTTGTCAGATTGTGACTTTGAATTCTTACGATTATACCTGTTTTGTTTCTTGGTTAAACATTTCTTTCCCTACAATTTTTATGCGAACGTATGTAATTGGAAGAACTTGGCTGAGTTACTTCATTAAATTCAGTTACTAGTAAAAGTTTTTCATTTGAAACTTTATAATTGATACACTATATTACCTATCCAAAAAAAAAAAAAAACAATTGATACACTATATATACGTGTATATAAGGAATGCACAAGAAAATGTGAAAAACATGCAAATGAAGATGCTCAAGGACTATAAAAGCGACCATGTAGGATCATTTTAGATTCCTTTGATCTTTTGCATCAGGAGGCCACCTAATTTATAATGTTGGAATTCACAACAGCAGGCGCCAACTCTCCTAATTCAAGATTCTTACATGGCAATTATGGACGTGTTCAGTAGAATAAGTACTTTGACATCCAAAGCTCTTGAGCTTCTGCCCACCACTTAACAAAGAATCCATATATATATATATATTGGATAAGTTAACAACGAAGCCATTATTCATATAGCAATCATGATTAGAAAGATGGTTCAAGTAGAATAAGCACTTTTACATCCAAAGCTCTAGAACTTATGCTCACCAGTTAGCAGAGAAGCTGTTACCCATATTGAAATCATGTTCAGAACAATAGTGCAAATGTAATTACAGAATCGAATATGGACAAAAAATTTGTTGCGGACAGTAAATATATGTGTGTGTTGTAGTGTTTAAAGACTAGTCATAAAAATGATGGCTGAGCTCTAATTCTAAACTCAACTTTCTATGGTAGAACTGATTTATATTCTTTAATTGATTTGGAGGACATTATTTTAATTGTTGGTGTATCAAATCACTCTCTGAATGCTCTGTTTTTTTTTTTTTTTTTTTTTTTTTAATAATAATTTTCTTAAAATTCAAGCCTCTTGCATTATATAATGAGGTTTTTATCCTTTTATTGCACAGATTGGGAAGATTTTTTATGCTGCTTAATTTTTTTCCTGGAGCTATTGTTTTTTGTTTCAGTAATTTGTATTAGGATTGTGAATTCATTTTTATATGATTCTCAACTTTAATTAGATTAAGAGGTTAGTCTAAGATGAGGAGCACAGTGAAGTTTACTTAAGTTTATAATTTTTTTTTTTAATAAATTGTGTTACTGTTGCATGTCTGAAACTTCAAGGTCAGATATTAAAGGATACCTGATGAAAGCTGCCTATGATATGGTCACTGGTTGCTTCTTGGCTCTCACTCACAGCATAAATAGAAATAAAAATCTCATGTAGTCTAACTCATCACTAACCATACCCTAGTCATGCTATGTCTCTATTGGTGTTGCATTGATTACATGCTTAACATAGCATGAGACAATCTTCCATTAAGATACAATTTGAATGGGGTTTAAAACGTAGCTATTTTCAGGCTGTATATTGGTATGTCACATTACTAGTTGGTGGATAATCTCCTAGCTTGAACTGATTTCTGTAAGTGCTCCAAGGAGCAGATTCTATCACTAACATCAGCACATATAGTTTTAACTAAGCTTTCATCTTCACAAGCTTTACCATAGCTTCCTGTATTTCTTTCAATCCATATATGGTATATAAGAGAATTTCATTTCATCAATGACAGATGAAATCAATTTCATTATGGGAGGCATTAATACGCTGCATTGGGATAGCTCTGTTGTGCATAGGTTGGTTAATTGTTCATTCATTATTATTGCAATTTGACTTGATTTAGCCTTCCTATCTAATTAAAATTGGCCATTTGGTGAGATCTCCTGATCTAATATCTACTTTTGAAATTCTCCTCAGTGCAGGTCTCACCGTGATGGTTGATTCCATTATGTGGAAGAGGATACTGTGGCCTGAATTTGAAGTTTTTTGGTTCAACTCTGTTCTGAATCGAAGTTCTGAGTGGGGTGTATCCTTTCTAAAAGAATTTTCTATTGCACCTTCGATGTGTTGTACAATTGAAAATGTGTGTTATGAATGCTTTATGGGAAATTTTAATTATCCATCTGGGTCTATGATTTATTTATATTGTTACTCTTATACTTTTTTTCCTATTTTGGATCCATCTGAGCATGACATGCAGGTAAGGCTACTTATCTGTTTGCAGCTTCATTTTGCATATTGTTGAAATAAACACTGCAGAGTTGCATGCAGCTTCGGTTCACATATTGTTAAGTTTAAACAGTGGTGAGTTGGTTGGCTCATAGGCATTCTGAATACTGTTTAATGAGGTAAAAAGACAAGGCCTGCTTGTATTTGGAAGAGACTAAAGTATGGCAATACAATTCTAACTGCAATTTCTTAATGGTTTGGTGCTATCCTACTATTGTGTGATAACTGAACTCAGGTAGTTACTTTTTGGTGCCTACTCAATAGGAGTCTTATCTGATGTTTTCATAGTTGATTCTGAAAATGCAGTAATAAAGAAACTATATATTTATTTGAATTTTACTCTGTGTTCCTTAACATCTCTTATTTTTAGACACATTCCTTTCACTGGTACTTTACTTCAGCATTGCCACGCTCATTGCTTGTTGCATATCCTCTTTTTCTGGTGAGTTTTGCAACTAGTAAAAAATTTTCTTTATGCATTTGTTAAGGTTTCTGCTAAGCATCAGAAAACTGCTGAAAATGGTTGCCTAACTTCATTTGGATGGTGGCTTATAGTTCTTGTCATTAATCTGTAATGATGTGCATTTGATATGGTCTCTGATGTAGGATGGTCCTCTGGATTGGATATTAGAGTTGCCTAACCTCAATATAAGTAGGCCAAAAGGCTCTCGATATTGTGGTTTGTTGAACCTTTTTTTCCCCCTGATGAGTAAGAAAATTTTAGTAAATACTAACACCTCCGAGTACACAAGAAGTGTACTTAGAAAGCTGTTGTGGTTTGTTGATCTGAAGGCTCTTTGGGGACTATGGAGGTTTTGGAGTTAGAATAATTCAAGAAAACAAAGGAACACCGGTGATGTCCAGTATCTGTGAACAGTAGCAAGAATAATGACCTTTGTGTTTAGGAATTTTTGGTGTTGATTGGTGGTGGGCTCTCTTTGGGTTCATGAAATTGGATTTTAGGATTGATTGGGCTTGAAGGGGGGTTGGTTGAGATATGGTTGTGGCTACTTAGAAAGTAGATGAAGGAGAAGAAAGGATTAGGAAGCCTTTGAGTCTCATCTAGAAAAATTTCAATGGAGCCTCACCATTAATAGAAAGCAAAATAGCCAAATTTTTTCAATCAAGCTGTTCAATTATTACAAGACCATCATCTTATATATTATATAGTGGTGAATCTAAGCATAAGTTGGAACATTTAATGTCCTATTATGAAAAGGATTGACTAACCATTAAGACTCAACTAAACCTAAAAAATAATTAAAATAAATTATTGTCAAGGCCTACCCTTTGCAGTTTTTATTGTCAAAGCTTACCTTTTGAAAGGAAGACCATTATTACATCTAGCAAATTAGATGTAAAACACTGTGGAATCAATAAAAGAAGCTGGAAAAAAAAAAAAAAAAAAAAAAAAAAAAACCCCTCAACAGTTGCACTTTTGAGGATGTTTAGAGACCTATTGACCATCTAAAGTCCTGGCTAATCCGGACTTTGTTTGATTGATCTCAGTTTTGGGTTTTACACATCGTACTTCCATTTATGATTTCCAACATTCTGTTAGATTTTCTATCTGATTTGTTTGTAACTGTTTTAGTACTATGTGTTCATCATCATGACATAGAGTACATTTTCTATTTTAATAAAATTCTTATTACCTTTAAAAATAAAAAAAAATAAAAACAAAACGTATACTCAATAAAATGAAATTCATGCCTTCAGTTGGGTCAGTTAAATGGTAAAAGAAATAAATGCATGTTTTTGGAACAAACAGAGAAATTTTGGACACTGAATAATTGTCCTGCTCAAGTATATTGATGTCTATTCTTCTTAAGTTACTGGTTCTATTATTTCTCTCACTTCAATTACCTTACCTGAAAAAGCTTTCCTTCTTGCAGCTTGGGATCTTACTCGACAGAAGGATTTTGCCCTTTGTTCTTCCAGTTTTATTTTTTATCATACTTTACTCAAAGCTTCCCCATAAGGTATTGGATATTCAATGTAGCTTCATTGACTTTCATTATTTTTTATTTACTCCCTTCATCCCTAAACACATGAAATGTTTGAAATGTCACAATTGTTAAAGAAAAGGTAAAAGTGTGGTGATTTTCCCCAAAATTACATTAACTTTCTATTAGAGGTGACACGACTCTTGATAAATATTTCTGTTTGTTCTTTTGAACAAAATGTGAGTGTAGTTTTGGATATTGGACTTCCACTTTTTGAAATTTTCATATATTCTGGAATAACCCAAAGAGAAATGTTATCATTTATTTTGGGATGGAGGGAATATCTTTTTACATCTTAAGCAGACATATGTAACACCATTTCTTTTGTTGATGCAGGAGCTTCGTTTTATTATTAGTTCTGTTCCAATCTTCAACTTATCTGCAGCAATTGCAGCTACTAGAATGTATGTTGCAGATGTTTAATATTCATCATTATCTGAAGTAATATGTTAGAAATTTCTATGGATTGTTGTAATATTTTTTGAACAGTTGTTTAACTCCACTGAAGTTATTACCTATTGTTTAAGAAATAACACGACACTTTAAGGTAAAGGAAATCAATAGATAAGATCATCAAGGCTTTTGAAGCTCTAAAGCTTGGTTTGCTTTACCTTTACCATTATGTGTCTTGTGGACCATTTGGTAAGAGCGAAACAGTAGAACGTTTGATGGTGCTGAGCATCCAAGTTGTGTTATCAAGCAATCCTTTTTAAGATGTCTATTTGAGTAAATGGTTGTTTTTGGCAACAACCACTCTTGTTCTTTCCAAGAGTTTTTAGGTAGCTGGCGTTTGAGTGTGTGCATTACCATTGTGTGAAAAGTCTTATATTAAATATATTTTCTCTTGTTTGATAGAATTTTTTTTTAATTATATAGAAATAGAGATAAATTTGAGCCTTCTTCCTAACTTAAGTGTCCAACCTTCATTTATCTGCTAGGAGTCATCCACATAAGGAAAATTTGTGAGTGATAAAACAGTGTTTTAAGACTGGTGATTCTTCTGTATCTTCTTCGTCTTTCTTTTCTTATCTACCCATCCTCTATATTTGCTATTTCTTTCTCATTTAAATGGCTGGTTGGGGGGTTGGAAAACTTCTCCTTTCAGTATCTTGTATGTTACTTTTCATGTGATTTGTTGGTGATGGGCCAAATGTATGATTTCTCCATCTCTCTCTTTCTGAGTCTGCCTTCTGTGTAGTCTTTTGCTGCCTGTTGTTTGCGGATTTTCTGCATACTTGTTCTGGTCAAGCCCCAATCCATCTTTATTTTCCTCTCCTATTGATTGACAGCTATGTTGATTTTTTGAACTTACATGCAATAAACCTAGCCTTTGATTTCCATGTTTCTTATGGTTGATTTTTCTTTTTTATTTACCTCATTTGTGTTGGGATTAGATAAAGTTTCATGTAAAAATTGTTTGCGATTGAATTAATTTTGCAAGTTTTAATCACCTGAAATCTGATTGAGTTCCTCCATGTCCCATTTGGGAATGTCAGCCTGCTAAATTAAATGCCAGGACCTGATTTTAGTTACTTACAGTTGTCCAAAGTACCTTGGAATCAATTCAGTAGTCATAGGGCTGCATTATTAGAAATCAATATCATATTATGGGGTTTTGCAAATGGTAATTCCGTGGCAACGTTTATAGAGTTGTTTCCTTTTTGTACAATGTTATTTTAATTTTTTTTTAAAATTAAATTAATTATTATTGTTAATCTTTATGCTTCTTTGTGTTCATTGTACATGAAGTCGTCTTTCTTTAATAAAAATATTTTTACCTACCCCAAAAAAAAAAAAGAAAAAAGAAAAGAACTATGGATATCTTTTAAATTTTGTCCTATGATAAAAGTTGGTGGAATGCTATAACATTTTAACAGTTGAGTGACTTTGGCCTAAATATATATTGGTCTGAACCATTCAATTGGTTATTCTAAACAAGATTGCAGGATTGAAATTGTATTATCCTGAGGTAGTTTGCCTCATATTCTATTAGTGCCACTTTGTAAGAGACATTGTTTGGAATTTCATTTAATTTTTGTAATATTACAATAGCAATGGAATTGGCTTGCTGAAAGGATTAAAACATTAATATATTTTAATGGCCGAGTGTGATGACTTCATGCTTACCCAGAAAAAGAAAATTTTAGTGGGTTCATAAATGCGTATATACCCTCTCTTGAAATATGTGTAAGAAATGCATATAAATGTCATTACCTCTGGACTATATAAAGCTTCACATTGATGATAAGATATCTGTGTTTGTGTGTGTCTGTACAAAAACGTAATTGTATTCTTACAATTCTCATCTTGTTTTAATAGCTTTCAAGTCTTGACTTCAATCATTTTATCTTTTTTTGTATCGTTTGCTTTTGTAATCCTTTCTGAGCTTTCAATTGCTGATACATTTTCTAATATTTATCCCAACTTCTTACAGTTACAACAATAGGAAGAAGACTTTCTGGAAGTTGTTTAATTTCATTATGCTGGGATTATTGTTAATCAGGTTGGATGACAAACCCTTCTGTATAACAGCCACAACAAAATTAGTGTAATTTAACTAGGACAAATGCGTAGGCCAGTAATATACTCATTAGATACTCATTAGATACGGTTGTCTTTACTTATAAATTGTGTGTTTTATATAGTCCTCTAGTTTTTCTTATACATTTTCACTGCTTCCATGATGTTTCTGAAACAATTTTGAAACATTTCCGTTTCTGAACTACTAAAACAGTGCACTAAATTTTGTTCCCTGGATAGCAATTCAGTCTTATGTCTCAAATTTTATTTTTCTACTACCATTCATGGATGTCCTATTTTGGAAGGTTGATGTACAGGATTCTATCATTTTACTTAATTTCCCTTTCTTATATTATGCAAGAAAATATCTTCTCTTTCATTACAAATTTTTGAGAAACTGCAACTTACTGAGGGCATTTTTGAAAAATTATATTTTTAAACGTGAATTTTAATGTGGGAGTTTCATTTCTGAAGGTGGACAAACAATTTGGGTGAAAAATTAAGTTTCTCCGCTTGTGCTCATTTTCTATTTTGTAGTCTAGGGTGCACCATCATAACGTTCATGGCTTCCTACAATAATTACCCAAGTGGTCATGCTTTGAAAGATTTGCACCAGATTGGTATGTTCTCTCTCTCTTAAAATTTTTTGATAAGTCTCTCTCTCTCTTAAAATTAACATGACAATGGGCTTGGAGTTGCACTTTTGTTTTGATAAGGAATCAACTAATTAACACCAAAAGGAATGCAGCTGAGGTACACAAGAATTATACAAAAAAATGAGCAGTTTAAAGAGACAGCTAGGATTACCTCTTGCAATATAGAGCATCTAAAAACTTAGAGAAATGTTATGTTGGCAACATTTTCATAACAAATTCTAAGTGGCAAGTTGTTACAAGGTTTTTATTGGTGGGGCAAAAAAGTCATTTTAGTGGTAGGTTCAAATTAAAACCAATAACAACTAACCACCTATGATTCGTTGTAAAAATGTTGTGGATGTAGCACTTCTCAAAAACTTATGAAAAGAAATAGGATAGAACACCAACCTGGAAAAGGAACTATGAATAAATTTAGTAGAAGTGCATAAAATGCACATAAAAATGCCTTAAATGAAACTCACACTGCTTGATGTTGGTATAACAATTCTTGCATAAAAACACAAGGTGCATTTATTGGCTCATATATTTGGCCATCCCAAATTGGGTGCCAATACGTATAAATATTGGTTGATTATCGGATCTGATAGCAAGTATGACATGTATTCTTGTTTGAGATTCAGGCTTTATAATCTGTTTGATCAGTTTCTCGAGCTAAAATATTTGGGATGTATTCTATATTCCCTCTGAATAAAAAGAGAAGAATAGATTATGCTTTTCTGGAAAAGTTTTGAGCATTGATTTTTTTGGTAGGTCATCTTCCCAACAATACAAATGAGCAGTGGGTTCATATTGACCCCTTTTCAGCCATGAATGGAATCTCTCGCTTTTGTGAAACTGAGTATCCCTGGAGGTATATCTGATTATTGCTTATTGTAGACTAATTATAACTTTTGACTGCAGTTGTCTATTTCTTCTTTTATTTAAAAATGCTGATATTTTGGGAACCAATCATAATTCCATGGATGCAGCACTTAGATGGTGCGCGGTGACCTATTGAGTGACTATATTCTTAATAATTGCCTTGCCACAAACAAAATAATTCTTTTTTAAGATGGGATTTTTTACTTATTTAAACATCCATTCAGGACGGGGCTGAGATAACTCTCCTATAAAAGAAATCCTGAATAACATAGATAACTGTTCCAAGCAATGCAGCCTTTTTAAATTTTTTTTTTTTTTTTTTTTTAAAATATTGTTAATTGAGTTCTATTGGCCTATTTCTTACATTGGAAATTCTATGTCATGTTTAAGTATATTTACTGTTCTCTAAGTTGCAAAGTTTTTGCGTTAATTTATGACTGGACTATTATGTAATGCAGGTATTCTAAAGAAGAAGAAATCCCTCTAGAAGAATATTGCCACAGAAATTTCACATTTCTTATAAAGTAAGTTTTCCATCATCTTCTCTTTTTCTCATTCGTAAAAGCATCCTGGGCCAATTAATGGCAATAAAAGTATCTGTGCAGGAGAGCAATCTGTTTTTGGATGTGTCTTGGTCCTTATTTTTAGTTAATGCCTCGTGCTTTTTTCCTCCACCTTTTTTTTTTTTTTTTGATGACGTGGAACCTCGCCAAGGCAAAGCCCTTTGAGCCCACCCTTGGGAAGTAAACCACAGATATATGATCCCACCCACCAGAATTATGCATCAAATAATCCAGGGAAACTCCTAGTGTGGATTAAAACTAGGAAGTCTAGGTCTATAGATCATCCCAAGCCTCAAACCACTAGGCTGCACTCAGACGGGTGTTTTTTTTTCCCTCTCTTTTTTCCTTTACACTGACAGATAGGACTGGATGAGCATTTAAATTCAAAAATTTCAAATTTTAAACTATCCTTAAGATATATAGGCAGTTCAATCTGAACTGGTGAATATTTGCTGTGTTCTGGAAAACGTGAATATTGAAGAGTACTGATAGTTCAGATAATGGGATAGATGTTTCCTCCTAATACATTGTATTCTATGTTTCTTATTCATTTTTATATGGATTCTGTTCATTTGGCAGAGTTAAAATATACTACCTTGCCAAGCTAGCTTGATTTTGTATTAAGAGTGAGTTTTTGTATGGTAGTTAGTCTGGAGATTAATTAGGTGAAGTGTTCATTCTGTACTAAAGGCCAATTAAAAATAAAAAGAAATTTGTAGAGGATGAACTTTCTGGATGCACATTTTTTTTTCTTCACTTATAGCCTTATAGGTGATTTATGTTATAAATTAACAGAATTGGTAGAGAGAATCATGGTTGTTGTAGGATAATTGGTGACAATCTTTTAGCCATTTTTAATAGATTTTAATACTTGCACTATTTTTGGAGGGATTAGTAGGAGGGGTTGGAAGAGATGGAGATGAAAATCCCTTCGTTTTGAAGGAGGGAAATAGAAGAGAGGTGGAGGGAGGGGGAGGCAGAGGAAAATTCCTTCTGGGCCCAGCAAGCTCAATCTGCGAAAAAGTGGGCTGATTGAAAGGAGGAAAGCTAACCCCTTATTAAAACTGCGTGACATTTCAGTTTTGCCCACATCTTAAACCATTTAAATGGGGGCATAATGGTAGAATTATATCTTTATTTTCTTATTTGTTTAAGTTTTCATCGCTTCTATTGCCAAGAGCCTTGTAGCTTAATGGCATTGTCTAGTCTCCTTTATGATGAGAATCAGGGTTTTTAAATCCCCCCTCCCCCACTTGTAACAATTGAATATATATATATATATATATATGTATGTATCATCCCTTCAAAAAAAGCAACATGAGGGGGAATGGACGCCCTTCAGTTATCCTTCCTTCCCCTTTCAACTCCACTCTTAGTCCCTCCTACCAAACATAGTGGTCATGCATTTTAGTAGCTGTTGTTATATTCTGCAATTCTTTTTGGTTCTTTCTAGTAACCAAAAGAAAAATTAAACTAAATACATAATGCTTACTATTGTATTATTCTTAGATAAGGTTGATCAGGCTTTATCAGCCTAAAACTGATTGCCTATACTTCTATCATCCTTATGGATGGGTTGCATTTGAGGTGAAATTGAGAACGCATGCTGTTTTATTTGTGTTTTTAAGGTGTTTATTTATGGTTAGAAATTAGTGTCCCCCCTCCTCCCCTTTTTTATTTTTGGTATCTTTTGTCTCATTCTTGTTCTCATCGTTACAGTGAACATCGCTATATTGATGGATTCAAGTGTCTATTCTCTATAAATGGGTTCTCAAGAACTCGTCTTGAAATAGGCTTCCCACCGCTTTTACTGGTAGAGAATGAACACTTCCTTGCACTTTCACACATGCAAATGCTTGATATGCTTAACATAATAATAATTTCTTCTTATATCTTCTGCAGCTTAAAGAGCCCAAAGTTTTCATTCATGGAAATACGAAAATTAAGGATGTTATGGATAGACATTGGCCAGGCTGCTCGTAATTATCGTAAGGTTAGGTCTAATTCTCATAAATGAAACTTAAATTTTGTATAAATTCCACTTGCACCTAACAGTTCATTTTGGGCAGGTCACAATCTTTTGTCTGAGGTTTGCATTGGACCTGATGGCCCAAGACCCAAGACCAACTGGACTTTATGGTTTACAAACCATGTTGAAGCCTAAGCAGCGGTGTCATTTGCGCAAGATTATTAACCCATTTCCGTTTCTTTGTATTACTTAATGTATGGTCTTAAAATGACTACGAGGATACTCAATGTACAGACTCCCACGAATGAGAAGGGAACAGATTTTGACCCAACATTTGGCTTGTCAGCGAAGGAGATTGGACATAGTTTAGCATCCTATTTTGACCCAAAACTTGGTTGTGCTCATAGTTTGGCATTGCATTTTTGTTTGGTTTGGTTTGGTTTTTTTATTTAATTGAAACCATCCAATTATCCATAGTATTAAAAGAAATTAATTATGCATTGTGGACCAGGTCCTTGTGATTTATTCTGCTTACAATAACAAAGACATAATCGGTGACACCTATGTTCAAAGTCAATAATTTGGCAAAAAATATAATGTTCAAAGTCAATAATTTAGCAAAAAATATAATATTCAAAGTCAATGACGCCTGACTTTTCTTCATAGTGTTTGGATTAGAACTCTTCCTTCACATACAAGGAGAGATCTATTTCTATCAAATTTTCATCTCTCACACTTGAAGATCATTCAAGAACATTATTTCTGTAGTCCCCACAAGTCTATAACTCCAATCCAAGCATCATGGCTTCTTATGGAACTATGCAAAGGCCAGGTACCTCCTCAACTTCACCTCCATCGACTCAGCCTGACGACTCCAAAGACTCAGCACATAAGAAGCGCAATGACTTCAAGCTCCTTTGCCCCTTCAACACCCCCATAAGCCCAGAAGCCGCCGCTGTCCGAATTATCAGAAACTTAAGGTATTTCAGATTATACTACACACTCTTTGTATGGATTATACTCTTCATAAGCCTTGTTCCCAGGCGCAAAGTTTCCTTAATTCTCTTGGTGGTCATGACAATTGTGACATCCTTGTACCTAACATTACTGCGTGCACTGCCTAATTCTGTTGTCTTACATAGAATTATTGACAAAAGACTAGTACTGTCTTTGCTAGCCATTGGGACTGCGGTTGAGCTCATTTTGACAAGGGCAGCTATACATCTTGTTGTTAGCTTAGCTTGTGGAATACCAATAGTTTTGGTTCATGCAGTTTTACGGGTTAGTGATGATCTTTTTGTGGGTGAGGAGGCTTGTGCTGCTGGGGAATTGGTTCCTCTTGTACATGGGAAAACTGGTGATGTTGATATTGAGTCTCCAGCTTCTGTTTGATTGAATGTATTTTTTTTTTTTTTTGGCCTATTAGATTTTGATTGTCATTTGAGAAAGCAATAAAATAAAAATAACTGACCTGCTATTTTTAAATTATTAGAAATTTTAATTCCAGAAAATCCCCATCCATTAGAATTTTGAAAGGTGTGTTTTGTTTTGACTCACTATTAATGATGGAAAAAAGGGTGTTTGGACTTATGGTTGATAGCTGAGTCACAATTTATTTATTTTGCCTTTGTTTTTTTCTTCTTCCCTTTTTAATGATAGGAAAAAGAAAAGAAAAAAAGAAAAATTAAAGTTAAAGTCAAGTCACTGATTTGCAAACTTGACCAAAACAATATAAAAAGAAAAGAAAATTTCTTTTACCAGAAAAGAAAAGAAAAAGAAAAGTGAAATACCTTTGTAAAGTACTAAAGTTTATCCAACTTCAATTTCTTAGAGCATCAACATTAGCTTTACTAAACAAATTCTATTTTTGCACATCAAAAAATTACTTTATTTATTTTAACACATCAATTTACAATTCACCTACATCAGATATTCTATTTTTCCACATGACAAATTAAAATAATATATTCAACATATTAAAATAATCTAAGAAATCATACAATACCAAAAAAAAAAAAAAAACAAAACAAAACCTAGAGTACCACCGCCACTATCCACAACCCACACCACTAGATTGGCTGTAGCCACTGTTATCAGCCCACAACCACCAAATCACAGAAAAATCAACCCACCACCAACCCCTCAAAATCAAACAACCACAAAAAAACCCACAACCCAAAAAAATCACCACAACAACACTGCAATAACCGTTGATTGAAAGAGATTTGAAGCTCTGGGAGGTGTAAATGAGGAAGATAGTGAGAATGGTGCTTCACTGTGATTGGAGCTTCAACCCTAAAATTATACTGTAGCAAATTGCAAATTCTTTTGGCATTTAACACATTTCACGAAGCTAGATTTTTGGTGTGTTGATGTGCCAATGCTCTTACCTTAACTTTCAAAAGTATCAAATTTCGCCCATATGTCAATATTGGTGCTAATGCCTTATTCGAGAGGGTTTATTTTCATTGATTTATTGAGTTTAAAAATAAATTGGATAAAAGTATAGTTGTATCTTAAAAAATAATAAAAAATTTAAAGGTTGTAAATAAATTAAATGAGTTAAATAAACAGTTTTTTTTTTTTACTATAGAAAAAGTTAAATAAAAAACTTAATTCAACCAAGCGCTATCCAATTGAATTCTACTAACATATAATCATCATGATTTCTCACAATTACCACATGACCCAAAAAATATATATTTTTCACAAATACTATTACCACATGATCCAAAATATATATATTTTTCATAAATACGATAGAATTTCACGTTCATTTTAGAATAACTTTTTTTCATAAATCTAAGATACCAATTGGTTTTGGCAGTATTTGATGACAAGGCTTTGGTTGGTAAAAATTGAGTAACAATAAAGAAATTGAAACACATAAAACATATTAATTTCTACTGAATAAGCTGTAACACATATGACATTTTCTCTTATATAAGTACTAGGTGGATTGTGAGGTCACAATTTCAAAACCCATTAGATACATGTATAACTTAGGTAGTAGTAAATAAGAAAAAAAAAAAAAAGGAAAAAAAAAAAGAGAGCAAAGGATATTGACCATATTAAGCTAAATACGGAATAGAACATTTTAAAAATAATTAGGAACTCTAATAATGAAAGTTAGAGTATTTAAAATTATTTAAAGATCAATTTGTTACTTTTAAAATTTAGAGACTAAATTTAAAAAATTGACAAATTTTAATAACAAATGTTGTGCCTATCTAAATAAAATTCAATAATTACTTTATCATGAGAACTCCACAACTCCACGCCTGACTTTCCTCGTAGTGTTTGCATTAGAACTCTTCCTTCACATACAAGGAGAGATCTATTTATATCAAACTTTCAACTCTCTACTTTGAAGATCATTCAAGAACATTATTTCTATAGTCCCTACAAGTCTGTAACTCCAGTCCAAGCATCATGGCATCTTATGGAACTATGCAAAGGCAAGGTACCTCCTCAACCTCGCCTCCATCGGCTCAGCCTGATGACTCAAAGGACTCAACACAAAAGAAGCGCAACGACTCAATGGCCAGGTACCTCCTCCTATTTGTCAGAAACCTCAGGTATTTCGGATTATACTACGCGCTCATTCTGTGGAATATACTCTTCATAAGCTTTGTTCCCTGGAGCAAAGTTTCCTTAATTCTCTTGGTGGTCAACACAATTGTGACATCCTTGCACCTAACATTACTGCTGCGTGCACTGCCTATTTCTGTTGTGCTACATACAATTATTGACAAAAGACTAGTAGTATTACTGTCTTTGCTAGCCATTGTAAGTGGGGTTGAGCTCATTTTGACAAGGGCAGCTATACGAGTTCTTATTATTTTAACTTGTGGAATTCAAATCCTTTTGGTTCATGCGTTTTTAAGGATTAGTGATGATCCTTCTGTGGACGAGGAGGCTTGTGCTGCTGGGGAATTGGTTCCTCTTGTACCTGGGAAAACGGGTGATGTTGATATTGAGTCTCAAGCTTCTGTTTGATTGAATGTTTTTTTACCATAGATTTTGATTGTCATTAGAGAAAGCAATAAATAATTGACCTGCTATTTTTGAATTAATAGAAATTTTATTTCTAGAAATCCCCATCCATTAGAATTTTGAAATGTATGTTTTGTTTTGAATACTATTTTGAGTCACTATTTATTTATTTTGCTGTTTTTTTCTTCTTCTTCCCTTTTTAATGATGGGAAAAAGAAAAGAAAAAAGAAAAATCAAAGTCAAAGTCAAGTCACTGATATGCAAACTTGACCAAAACAATAAGAAAAGAAAAGAAAATTTGTTTTACCAGAAAGAAAAGAAAAAGAAAAGTGAATTTCGTTTGTAAATTTTATCCAACTTCAATTTCTTACCTTCAGTTTCAAAAATATCTAACTTCCCCCATATGTCAATATTGGTGCTGATGCTTTATTTGAGAGGGTTTATTTTCATTGATTTATTGAGTTTAAAAATACATTGGATAAAAGTATAGTTGCATCTAAAAATAAAAACTAAAAGCTTTAAAAGATTGTAAATAAATTAAATGAGTTAAATAAACAGTTTTTTTTTTTTTTTTTAAATTTTAATTATAGAAAAAGTTAAATAAAAAATTTATTCAACCAAGCGCTGTGCAATCGAATTCTACCAACATACTTGAAATGATCATGATTTCTCACTACTATCGCATGAACCCAATTTTTTTTTTTTTTTTTTTCCATAAATACAATAAAATTTTAACATATGACGCTTGCCCAGATTTTTATAATGACTCTTTGTTATAAGGGCAAGATACCAATTGGTTTAGGTGATATTTGATGACAAGGCTTTGGCAAAAATTGACTAACAATAAAGAAATTGAAACATGTCAAACATATTAATTTTTATTCAATAAGCTGTAACACATATGACATTTTCTTTTTTATAAGTGTTAGGTGGATTGCGAGGTTGCGATTTCAAAACCCTTTGGATGTATGTATAACATAGATAGTAATAAATAAGAAAAATAAGGAAATAAATAAATAAAAAGCAAAGGACATTGACCATATTAAGCTAAATATGGAATAGAATTTTTTTAAAAAAATTGGGAACTCTCATGACGAAAGTTAAAGCATTTAAAAATCAAATTTTTTCTTTTAAAATTTAGAGACTAAATATAAAAAATTGACAAATTTTAATTGTAAGGGCACGGTTTGCAGCCCAAGCCCAATATATATGGGATTGTGGGTTAATGAGCCCAGTACAATAAATTTGTAGACAGTGGGTCAAAGAACTAGACCCTAGTGACTCTAACAATGACTAGGACGAGTTTGAAAGACAATCATGCAAGAACAAAGTACGTAAGTTTGGGTGAACGTATTGCCGAGGAGGTAAATATTTGTATAGACCAATGAAATTGATTACAGGTGTAGTTCTGGTTGTTACAGTATTCTTTCTCTATTTTTTCAATCCTTCTCCCTTTCAGAGGTTTCTCATTATATACTTCCTTCCTGGTGATCCTGACCTTCCACTTGTCAATCATCCAACCCACTACTCGAGTACCCGTCCCATTAGTCACCCTTTCTGGTTCTTTATGAGTTGCGATGATCAAGGTGACACTATTTAGGAGTCTTTTTCACATAAATACGACCAAAAAAATAGCTGTAGTGTATTTAATGCGGTGGTAGCAGCTTTTCTTCAGATATTCCTCAATTCCCATCGCTCTTTGTAAGCGGATGATGTCCATCCTTATTACTGGAGTTTCTTAGAAGATCATATTGATCATGGGGATATTGATCTGGGTTGCGTTCGTCATATCCAAGGAGGTGTTACTCCTCAAATCACCTTCTATTTGTTCTTGACTTGTGAAACTTTCAAATTGGTGTTCCCCAGGATCATTTGTCCTTTCTAAGACCATCCTATGTTTTTGGATCAAGCCCAAGGCCCAATATGTGACTTTAGGCCTTTATCCCTACATTAATAACAAATGTTGTGCGGCTTGTGCGTATCTAAATAAAATTTAATAGTTACTTTATCAAGAGAAGATTTGAACTTTCTATATCTCTGTTGAAAACCCTAATACCAATTTAGCAATGACTCTCAATAACAAAATATGGTGTATATTTCAAAGAAATAAAAGAAAGTAATAAAAGTAATTCGAGAAAGGCATAATATTCTTTTATTACAAATTTCACAAATTTTGAATTGTCACGGTTTTATTAATTATTATTTGGATCGATTACAAACACCACGCAATTTTTGAATAAAACCTTGACAATTCAAAAATTGTGAAACTATTTACAACTCGTCATCTCAAATTGTTAAATAATTTTTGGAATTTATTTATTTATTTATGAATTATGATTCTAGACTTTGATTTGAAGCGGAAATCAAGAACTTAGCACTAGGGACCATGAGGTAATTTCAGAAACTTATCTACAGGGGCAAGACCAAATAAAAAAAAACCCCTCTGGGAAGTGAGAATTGCAGAGCAAAACCACACTCATTTGCAGTACGCAAACACTCTAAAAACCTCTACCAAAAAAAATGCTTCTCCAACCCTCTCTTCACCACCACAACGCTTCTCTCACATCCTCATCCCTCTCCTACTCCTTGCCTCTACCATGCAGAAGCATAGTTCCCAATCTAAAACTCCCAAAGACTGCGAATTACAGAGGAGTCCCAATCACAGTCACTTGCTCTATCTCACAAATCCACAGCTATGGCACCATGGACTATGAGCGTAGACCCATAGTGAAATGGAATGCTATATACAAGAGAATATCTATGATGGAAAACCCTGAGTTGGGTTCTGGGAGTGTGTTGGACCAGTGGGAGAAACAGGGTAGGAGGCTCTCAAAATGGGAGCTTTGTAGGGTGGTCAAGGAGCTCAGGAAGTACAAGAGGTTCAAGCCAGCTCTTGAGGTAACAGAAAACGTAGTTTTTGGTACCTTTTTGATGTTTTAGGTCTTTTTTGGTTAATGGGTATGTGCTATTTTTGGCAGAAATATCAAGCTCTTTTTGGTTCTTTGGCTTAACTGGTATGTGTTACATGTGTTAGAAATTGGTTAAATTGACTGGTTGGGTTAATGGGGTTGTGATATTGTGTATCATTTTTGTTCTGTATGTTGCTGTGAACTTTCTGTTGAGCAAGATGCTGAATTTGGGTTTTGTAGTGGTGTTGCTGTTTTCAGCATGTTTTGCTTAAAAGGGTATTTGTTCTTATTTATTTTGGTGGGAATTCTGTCCCGGTTTGATGGGATGGGGAGTTTGTATACCATTGCTGTTTGTGTTTCTTGGTATGATCTTACTCTTTAGATGTTAAAGAAGTCTGAGTGGCTGAAGGAAGGCAATTTGATAGGGTGATAAAGGTTATAGTGTTAAACCCTGAATTCTGAGTGCAAGTTACGGCGAATAGTTGAAAACAGAAACCTTTTGATGAAGATAATTGTATAACGATATAGTAACAGTAATTGTAGGTTAGAAGGGCCGGGGAGGAATCTGGGGATGAAAGTGGTATCTCAAATAAAATTATGGTACAATGAAACATGTATTGAAACCTTTTAGTGTAGCTTACTGGCTGTAAGGAAATTGAAGAAGAGTTAGAAGTTTGACATCAAATTTGAATACCAAAAATGGGCTTTGTTTGCAGTAGCATCTTCACTTGTCGTGATAAAAGTTGCAAGTGTGATTAGTTTAAAGCCAAGGATGATCGTAGATAATATGAGTAGAATGATGGAATGAACTATGAGAAGGGGAAAAGGGCTTAAAGATTAAGTTTTTGTCATTGCAATTACTATAATTCTAAAGTTAAGGGATCCTTGAGAATCCACATATTTTTAATCTGAATCATTATCTTGTGCTCTTCTAAATAATCCACTTTAAAACTGTTAATTCTCTTTCCATTATTATTTTAAGGCATAATGGCCTCTAAATGTGTAGCAAGTGTAATGATATCATGGATTTAAAAAATAAATAAAAAATTTAATGAGGATAGCATGCATGGCATGCATTAATTGTATACTAGTATTATTCCACCAATATCAGT
The DNA here is from genome assembly GCA_030445155.1 of Quercus variabilis. NCBI lineage: Eukaryota > Viridiplantae > Streptophyta > Magnoliopsida > Fagales > Fagaceae > Quercus > Quercus variabilis. Next base: position 25,714,761 of record CP129448.1, on the reverse strand, counting down.
ACAACTTGGTTAAGCATATCAGAATGCAGGGCTGCAACTCAAAAAAAAGACATTCTACAATTGTTATAAATTTTTTTGGTAAAGCCACACAAGCATCATCCTTCTTTGGATTCATTGTTATAATATATTGTTGAGTTTTTCGGTTTTATGATAAATAGTGTTGGTTGTGAGGTCAAATAGCAACCTTATGCACTTACTGTCTAAGATCATATTCATGTAGTTGAAAAAGAAAATCCATGGAAGGTTTTGGATGCCTTTATCTGGTTTTCCTATATCTTAAAAAATGAAGAGCATATTCGTGCTGGATTCTGCTGTTTGTAAGCTCCTCTTTGTTGGATGAGGGAAAAATATTTCTGACATGACTTGAAGCTAGGGTTACAATACATGAATGATTCCTGATTGAAAAAATTCATTCTGTGCACCTACATGCTAAAATTTTCATTTATTGTGCTTGGGTTTTTTCTGTTCACAAGATCCTCTTTATTAAATGAGGGCATAAATTTCTTGGACAGATGGTAAACATATCGTGAATATGGGGTTATAATGAATGGTAGATGCTGAAGTTATCATGAACAAAATAGTCCATTCTGTGTAGTTAAACATGACCTTTTGTAATAATCTGTTAATTGGAAGCTCAAGGGTATTTCCATTATAATTAGCATTTTGGCACAATAGATTTCATCATAAACTGATGTATTGGGTTATAGCTCTATAATTCTTTCATTGATTAACCAGTTCTTACTTTTTATATTTAGTCATTTGGATGAAAAGCCTTGGCTTGCATTATTATTAGGTTTGAAATTTTATGCATTTTACAGGTTTATGATTGGATGAACAACAGAGGAGAGAGGTTTAGAGTAGCATCTAGTGATGCTGCAATTCAATTAGATCTAATTGGCAAGGTTCATGGAATTTCTAGAGCTGAAGATTACTTCCTGGAGCTACCAGATAGGTTGAAAGACAGGAGGATATATGGGGCTCTTCTCAATGCTTATGTGAGAGCCAAAATGAGAGGAAAGGCAGAATCTTTACTTGAAAAAATGAGAAGTAAAGGTTATGCCATGCACTCACTTCCTTTCAATGTGATGATGACTCTCTATATGAATCTCAAGGAGTTTGATAAAGTTGACTTGATGATCTCAGAAATGACTGAGAAAAATATTAAACTGGATATATATTCCTATAATATCTGGTTATCATCTTGTGGATTACAAGGATCTGCAGAAAAGATGGAACAAGTATTTGAACAGATGAAACAGGACAGGACCATTAATCCCAACTGGACTACATTCAGCACAATGGCTACAATGTACACTAAGATGGGGCAGATTGAAAAGGCTGAAGATTGCTTAAAGAATGTTGAGAGTAGGATCACAGGCCGGGATCGGATACCTTATCATTATCTAATAAGTCTTTATGGAAATGTTGGTAACAAAGAAGAGGCTTATCGGGTGTGGAAAATTTACAAAACCATTTTTCCTGGTATTCCAAATTTGGCTTATCATGCTATAATCTCTTCTCTTGTTAGGCTAGGTGATATTGAAGGGGCAGAAAAAATTTATGAGGAATGGTTGCAAGTAAAATCATCTTTTGACCCTAGGATAACAAATCTTCTCATGGGTTGGTATGTTAAAGAGGGAAATTTGGATAAAGCTGAGAGTTTTTTCAACCATATGGTTGAAGTTGGAGGAAAACCGAATTCAAGTTCATGGGAAACTCTTGCTGAGGGGCATATTGGAGAAAGGAGGATTTCTGAGGCTTTATCCTGCTGGAAAGAAGCTTTTATGGCTGAGGGATCATGGAGTTGGAGGCCAAAGCCAGTTAATGTGTCTGCCTTCTTTAAGCTGTGTGAGGAAAACAATGACATGGAGAGCAAGGAAGTTTTCGTTGGACTGTTGAGGCAATCAAAATCTCTTGAAAATAAAGCATATGCATCACTCCTTGGCTTGTCTGATGGAGACGTCAGTGGAAATGAACTTTCAGTGGGGAAAGATAAAACTGATGATAACAATGACAATGATGAGGATGAGAACAATGGGTCTGAAGTGCTTCTTAACCAACTACAGGGTAGCCTGTGATACTTTTGTTGTATACATTGGACAATCAGTTGTTAGACTTAAAGGTGCGAGTTCTTGCTGAAGTGGGTCTCTTGCAATTTTCAAAGAGCTCTTACAAAAAGGCAGTCTAATATTACAGAGTTCTGCTAATAGTGCCAGGATAGGGATTTTGGAATTTCTCTTGTGGAGCTGTAATATCCATATAGGTGTTAATACATGGAGCTTTACTCAGCAGATGAATATCTCAGATGTTTATATCCAAAATCTCATCTCTCTCCGTCGGCGGTGGGAGTCCTTTTTCTAATTCAGTTTATCTTTTGGACCATACAAGTCTCAAATTTTATGACTTTTTTACAGTTTGCAGAAGCAATGTGAGTCCTGTTACCAATTGTAGCTTCAACTTCAAAATTCGATCTAATGTATTGTGATTCTCTGTTTTACAAAGGTTATTCATTGTTTTAATTTCCGAAATGCTTTTGCTGTGTATGATAGCATTTCTTCTGTAATTTTTCTGAAGCTGTATTAACATGAGGTCATCTAACCTCTGTGAGGTTTCTTTTTACACAGTTGGATATTACGCGCAGGGAAATTCTTACCAACCGATAATATGGTTTTATCTGAACTAAAGGAGGTTTACGTTGTGACTTCATTTACATGCTAGCCTAGTTTTGGTTCCAAATGAATTTTTCTTTCTTGTCCAAGAAAAAAAAAAAAACTATAAAGAAAGAGTACACTGCTAATTCTCTTTTTATAAGAGGACTTCCTTTCAAATGTGTGTAGCACTGTGGCCAACTTTTGATTAGTTGTTAAAGCCTTTTATTTTTCATAATTGAACTGTCTTTGGACGTGTTTTTTGTATGAAGGTGTGTGAGATTACGAAAAAAGAATTCAGGGAGCTCCAGGAATCCAAGTGGTCAAGGAGGTAGGATTAATCATATATGTTTCACCCCCTCTTCTCTGAAAGGCTTATTGAGGTGTCCGAAAGGCCAAGACAATGAGAGCTCTGTGGGCTCTAAATTGGGACTGTTGATCTGGTTTTATGGGGACAGTTCACACATTTTTTGAAAATGGTTAATATGGCACATCATTTCTTGTTGTTTAGGTCAATCTTCTTCTTCCTTATTTTTATTGTGGGGGATCATCTGGAATATGACTTTCCTTTTCTTTTTTCTGTTTTCTTTTTTACGAGAAGTTTGTAACTTTTATTCTTATATTTAGTAGAAGATAAAAACAATCTATCTTTAGTCACAACCAACGCAATCCTCTAAGTAAGTTCCAAAGTTATGAATGCCTTTGGGATGCAGATCAAGCTAGAATGTGCACTGGCTTCTCTGCTTGTCTTCTTTTTTTAAGGTGGGATGGACTACTCTAAGCAACATGACGTTTTAGTTTGAAAAGAGCACCGATAATAATTAGACATGTTTATGCCGCAGTAAATTTCTACTACAAGAATTAAATCATCTATATATCAGTGAGCGTGGAATGTAGTCATTCTTTACTCATCGGTTAATCTTTTAAAGTATATTTTTTATTTTATGCTGCAATAAATTTCTACTACAAGAATTAAATCATCTATATATTAGTGAGCATGAAATGTAGTTATTCTTAACTCATTAGTTAATCTTTTAAACTATATTTTTTATTTGATAGTTTGATAATAACAACAAAGGAGGGGAATTTGATTCATTTGAACCTTGGATGCACCGAGAGGTGCAAACCGGTTGGGCTACAATACTCTAGCCTCTAGGAATCTTTTAAAGTATATGAGTTAGTATTAAAATAAATAATTGACACTAATTAAGCTCTCTCTTAAACTCAAAGGGAACAAATGGGTTCCAAATTAACTCATTAGATGTAGGAGATTTGGATTCAAACCCCCCTACACCAAAAATCAATTAGTGTCTTAGTTTGATGATAAAGAACAATTATCATGGAGCAGACATTATGGGTTAAAATTTTATCCTATCTATTAAAAAAAGAAATCAAAGGGATTGATAAAAGATTTCTCTTCTTCTTATTAGACATATAAGTAAATTATCAGAGTAGTTTTACCAATTCTAGTGACAAATCCTCCTAGTGCTGCTTTGTTCAAGGGTGGAGCTACACTTAGCTATGTGGCCCCCAAAATTTTTTAAAAACTTTATAAGTTATATATATTGTAATTTTTTTAGATACTAGACCTTAAAATTGATAGTTGGCCCCTCCAAAACATAAGAGTTGGCCTCTGCAAAAAAGTATTGAATAACTAATTAAACATTGGGTTCTAAAAAATAATTGTTAAGAACAACAATCTATCCACATTGTAACCAAAAAAAAGAAAAAGAAACTTCTTTTTAGTTTTTTCCTCTCTTAATTGGTAAGTTTTGGTTGTTGAGTTCAAATAGTAAGTTTTTGATAAAATAAATTTCTTGGTAGAGTTATTTTATTTTATTTGGGACTAAGTCTTTCGCTGTTGTTAATTTTTGAATTGTTTGCCAATACTTGATTTAGTCACAAAATGTTAAATGAAAAAAAAAAAAAAAAAAACTATGGTGGGGATATATAAGTGACAATACTTAAATAGAAATTTTCTCTTAGACATAAATATATAATTTTTATTTCCTTTTCAACGTGGGACCAAGTCTTTTGTTGTTATTGCTATTGTTGTTAAGTTTCTAATTGTTTGTCAATACTTGATTTAGACTAAAAATGTTGAATGAAAAAAATAGAGGATATTTAATGTTGGGGTCTGGTAACACTCCAAAAATAAAAGATTTAAAAAATTATAATTAAATAATGGTAAAACGTTTTGTGCATATTGGTGACAAAGTAAACAATTTGTGTATACACATTAAAGTTTATATAAAATGTATATATGTATGTATCAATATATGTAATTGTGTAAATGTATGTATTTGTGAATATGTAACTCGACTCTTCCAAACCAAAATTCTTGGCTCTGCCCCTGCCTCTTTTAATCATCCAAAGACAAGTTTTCTTTCCAAAGAGCAGTAGTTTTAACTGCGCATGGCGGAAAACATGCAGTGTAACAAAGTGCGTAGCTTTCTTCTCTAACTTTAAAGTACAACCCACATTTTTTCTCGCACTCCTTGCCACAATACATACCTACATCAAGCGCAAGGTTAAAGGACGAAGGGAGAGAGTCATGGAAATGTGTAGGTGTTCTAAAGGTAAGAGAGGGAGTAGGATAGGGAGGAATAAGACGTGGAGATAGAGCATGATCAGCCTGAACTACAATTAGCATTTGCATAATACATGTCATTATAACTAAATTGAGATTCATCATACTATTATCAATATAATTTGGAAGTTTAAAATGAAATCAAAATCCATTCAAGGTTGAGCCTTATATACTGATTTTTCGAATGATTCTAAAATAAAGATAACTTCATAATTTGAAAATCAGTTCAACCTTGAAATATGTTTTTATTTGATGAATAAAATTATCATTTAGACAAAGGGTTGTTTTAAAATTATCATGTTTTGAATTGGTTAATAGTCATGAATAATTGAATATAGTTCTGTAATTAGTTGCTGGGAAGAGAGGGGGGTGCTCGATTTTACACTTGCTCTGTTAAATATAAAACCAATAGTGGGCTCCTTCTTAAATAAAGATATCTTAATTCGAAAATTAGTTCATCCTTGAACTATATTTTTATTTAATGGATTTAATTATCATTTAGACAAAGGGTTATTTTAAAATGACAACTTTTGGAAAACTTGAAACTAAACGAAATATGGTTATATAATGTTTTTAATTGTTTTGGAGTTTAGACCAATGAGATTTTGACATGTAATTAATCTTAATTAACTATACATGAGAACCAACTATTATTAATTATCCACAATCACATGTAGGTGCTAATTACTCTAATTTTAAATGTGTTTTGTTTGTTGAAACTTGTGTGGTTTGATCTTGTGATTTGGTGGTTTGATTCCAATATTAAGGCATGGTTTTGATTGTTAGGAATTATGATATTGTTTGTAATTAGCTTTTGCCTTACATTGCAAAATTACCCTTTTATCCTTGATTTTAGGTTAAAAAACAAATGCAAAATAGGGTATATACAAATAATAGTAGTATGCACTATCAATATAGATTCTTATGACTAATATAGGAATTTTTCTGTTACAAGAAAAATGTGTCAAGAATACTTGAGAGGCATAAATCATGCTAAGCTAGTTTATACACCTATGTTTTAGTGGTCATTTCAACCTGAATAGGAGATATTTTCCCATATAATCAGGAAAGCGAAAGAAGACCTAGAAATGATTCCTTACATCTTTGCAATCGGTAATTTGATGTATGCTATGGTTTCCATAGGCCCTTATTTTGCTCATGCGAAGAGGATAGTTAGGATATTTATGGTCAATCTTGGCAAATATCAATGGCAAGTGGATCTCCAAATGTTTGAGAGAAATCCAAGGCGTGCTTGAGTTTTGGTGAACCTAATCAATTTTTAAATGATTATATAGACACATAAATATAGTTAAGTGAGCTTTTGTTCACTTTTATTGTGGGGGTGGTATTATGACAATTAGAGGACATTAGACTTGAGTAAGAATGCTATGTATCAATCTCATAAGAAGCATATTGATTTGGGATACTATTGGCTATGGCTAGTTTTTTAGAAACCATTGATGTTTTGGAGAAAAGTGTTGGAACGACAAAAATCCGTTTGATATGTAGACTAAGGTTATGTCTAGTAAGAAACTTGAGAGCTCTGGGCTGTGTTGGTCAGCATGGATATTAATTGAAGATTTGGATTGTTAATCTACTTTATCAGTGGGCTTGAGTGTGAGATTGTTTTGAGTGCACCACAACTTGTTGTCTAGACCAGACATGGAACCTAAGCTACTTAAGGTACTTATGTTGTCGGTTGTCGGTTGTCGGTGGCTAGTAGGTCACATCTCACATCAACTCTCATTATTATTGAATCAAGAGAACACAGGTGGTTCGTTCAAAACCAACGGTCCAACGTGTTTATGTGTTTAGAATCTTTAGATAGTAGCATGCAGCGAAAGAGTTAGTGCTAGAGAAGCTGTGATTGGGGGGGGGGGGGGGGGGAAGGAGTTGTTTTTTATTTTGCAAGACACACACAAAGAAGGCAACTTATGGGTTTTCTCTAGGAGGAAATCTCCTTGTGTTACTGGTTTCACAGGATTCTAGTTTTTTGTAATGAGATTGTATTTATTTTTAGAGATTGAATATTCTTCTACATAAAATTGAGTATTATAATCTCAATTTTATTATACTGTATTTGTTAAAATTAAAGGATCAATAGAAAATTGATGTTGTAGAGAGAGAGAGAGAGAGAGAGAGAGAGAGAGAGAGTTCCATGGTTTGGCCTAATGGGCAAGAATGATACCAGAAGTTCAATTGATTTTTTTTTTTTTGGGGGGGGGGGGGGGGTGGGGGGTATCAGAGCACATTGAAGATGTTATTGGGGCATTATAGAAAGTTTCCACTTTCTATAAGTCCATTACCTTGATAATGGACTTATAGAAAGTTTCCAATTTATTGGGGCATTCTTGTGTTACTTGACCTTAGAATCTCCTGACATGGAAAGCTAATAGTGTCATGTGGCTTTTGAAATGTCTTTTATTGCTTCTTTTGGCTCCATGTGAATATGTTTGAATGACTTCACATGTGAAGTTACTTCATAAACAGATGTGTCTATCTCAATGTGTGTGTGCATGCATGCTTGTGTAGTCATCTTCAACAAATTAACCAAAAATTGGGGATTGTGAGTTGTGGACTCATCCTCATATTTAACCACAATTGGATTTTTCTAAATATTCTCAATAATTACCATCTCTTTATTTTTGTCATCATCCACAATCAACTCAACTTTCTTTTCTTTGACATATTCATCAAATTTTTGACAAGTGGTATCTTCAATCTTCAATTCAATAACTTGTTGCAAGTCTTGTTTATTTATTTATTTATTTTTAACCACTTCAAAATTTTCTTTATAAATAGGCTGCTTCTTGTCAACCCTCAAATCCTTTTCTTTTCTTAACACATGGATTTGGCTGTGATAATTTTGGTTTTATGGTTGACCTTTCATATTTTGAATATATTTCTATTCATATGAATGTACATATTTATAATCAACACTTGTATACTATAGTATATTATAATAGTCATTAGGAAACCATAAATCAATTAACACATTTTTCATTCTTTGCCAAGAGCAGATCGGATGCTTACCTCGCCACTTTCTATCGATTTGAATGTCTTCCCAACATTCCTTCACTTTATCACAAATTTTCCAAAAATTAAAATACTCCTCCAAATCAAGAAGCCAGTCAATAAAATCTAACTTACACATATCTCCATCAAAGAATGGAATTTTCTTGTAATTAGGAGTGCGTCTTTGAATATATTGAACATTGTTGTTGTGACATGATTTCCTAGCAAGAAGAGCAGCAATCTTTTGCTGGATTTTGCCTATAATTTGTTGACTCTTTTAATAAAATTGTTGATTCTCATCTCGAGTCTCTTCATGAAACTTGAGGAACTCAGCCCTAGAGAGGATTGTGTTGTCGACGTTATTGCCACCGTCGTTGTTGTGGTGGTCACCGTCTCACTAGTTAGCCATCAAATTAGGATATGTCAAGACTTTGATACCAACTGATATTGTGGATAAACTAGAATTTAGGAGGGGTTCCCTAAATCCATAAGGAAATAAACTGGAATCTATCAGAGAAAGAATTTGACAAAAAGTTTGTGTTTTATTAATCATAATCTATGGAAAACGTTTAGAGATTTAGGGACCTATTTTTAAGGGCTCCAAAAAACTTGACGGATAAGAAAATATGTTCTAAAATGACTCCTAATTAATACCTAACCATAATAGGAACCAAATTTGACTTAAAAAGCATGAAAAACATCTAAAAACAAGGAAATAAAATGCCCTAAACCTAAAATAACGAAAATTACATAAAAATACAAAAAATAATAAATTACAAAAATTAAATAGTAGATTCTATCCTACATCACAATTTGATTATATTGGAATGAATTATGCTTATACTTGTTGTTGTTGCAGTAGTAGTACAAGGAGATGATCAACCTCTGCTTCCTAGTTTTCCTTCCTATCCCACACCTTGTCTCACTTTTGGTACACTTGCTCATTACCTTGACAATCCTCCGTCGTACAAAAAAGAACAGAAAAGCATTGAAGAAAATACAGCTAAAATAAATGTTATGAAATCTTATCCCGATGCCTATAAACTTTGTTATGAAATTTGTATACCCTCATGTGTACTTCGTAGGATCCATTTTGTATACCCAAACAATTGGCACAAATGGTTCGGTGGCAAGACAAATTTTAGGAATTTTAGAAGTAAATTCTAGATTTTACAAAGCTTCATCTTTCTTCCCTCTCCATCCTTTTTTCATTGAGGTAGCAAGAAAGGTTTCTTATGAATTAATTATTTTACCCACTAACTTTATTTAAGATAATCTTTCTTACATAATTTCTATATATAAAAAAAAAATGAAAGGAATATATTCTTTAAGTCACAAATTATTATGTAGTTTACCACGCATTGCATGATTATACTAATGTGTTACTAGTTTAATCACTAGATAAACAATGGTACTTTTTCTGATACAACTTACTCATGTAACATCTAGTAATAATATAATAAATTAGGGAAGGATATTTAATGATAATTAACATATTAATAGCATGTATTATTCATATTATGATTGCTTTAAGAGAGAGAGGAAATGAGGGAGAGTAATGCTAGCTACAAGCACAAGATAGTGGGTAAGTGAATGTTGTGTGGGAAATAAAGTTGGCATGGGCTGGTTGGTGCTGGCCTAGTGTGTGGGGCTAAAGCCTATGGGCAAGTCAGTGTCAGGTTGATTGAATGGTCCAACAGCTTGGGATGAAAGTTAGCAAGTGCCCAAGTAAAATCAAAACAGCGAACTCAGAGGCAAAGATAGTTGGATGACTTTGATGTTATTCTGGGTGATGAATTCTTTGTGGCATTAAAGGCAGCCTTGTTGCCTTTCATTGGAGGGCCATGGGTGGGCAAGGGTGCATGTGCAAGTGTTCAACAGCAGATGGGACTAACACACACGTGGTGGTTCATGACATTAACTGTAATTTTAAATTAGGATGCTGGCATTTTTAACTTTGTTAATCATCTTAAAGCACTTTAATGGGCTCTTGTTAAACTACGTCACATCTCTTCTGCATTCATTAATATAACAAAGGCAAGTCACAATTCAAGTTAAAATTCCCCCCACAAACATGCACGCTGAATTGAAGGGGTTGTACAATCAAAATTTCAGATAAACGCTGAAGATAAATTACCTTATACAATCTCAAAAATGGTAAAGTTCCCTCAAATCAACATTTTCAATAAACTCTATATGCTATATTCTTAAGCTACATAAAAGTTGTCCTAGGAAGAAAAGATGCTAGACAGTTAACCATTAACTGGCTCAGCAGTCCCAGAATCATCTGAAAAATGAAAGAGGCAGTAGAAATTGATTCAACGAATGGCACATCAAATCCAAGAAAATTTTTGAGTCCCATCTGAAATGTAGCTGCGTGGTATGAACAATGAGAACACTGTGAAGGCAGGAAAAGTAAGAATGAGCTAAAAAAGAAAGTGTTGGTGCATTTTAATATTAGTTATAAATAAATTGTTAAATTCATATCAAGTTATGTCACATTGTGGCTTCGTCACATAAAATGAGTCCTAACACTTTTTTTTTTCCTTCTGTTTCATTCTCAACACCAGTCCCCAAGGCCTAAGTTTAACCAATAACTTACCTCTCAAAATACTAACAGCCGAAAATAGAAGGCTAGACTCAAGATCTAGCCTTATCTTTTTCTAGGTAATTAATTGAAGCTAAGCCTTCTCTTTTTCTTTGCAATTCATTTGGCAATAATGGACAAATTATAAACAGCATACAATTCATTTTCTTTGTCTCAACAAATTTAAAAGGATACTTTAGGAGAGTCATAGCTATAGATACCTGCTATTTGAATTTTTGGTGGTTTGACTACAGGACTGTTAGTGATATAGCAGAAGAACGAAGCTTCACACCATCATCCTCCCATTTAGAACCTGGGGCAGTTGCTCCAGCAATAATTGCCTACATATGAAAGGGAGACATTGGTTTACTTGATGAAATCATTAAACACCAAAATGAAAACAAAATCACTGGCGTCATGGTTTTCTTGTGCAAATCAAAATCTTAATTTTTTTATCAGAAAGTTCTTGGGCCTTTCAGTAGAATTCTTTTGAGTTGATCAACTAATGGGCTATAGGCACTTGCAATATCTATCACAGGCACAAAAGCCTGGTTTGTACTGGCTATTTTCTTTACAAACAAGCATTCTATCACTGAAAAGAAATAGTAACAAATCTTTACACTGTTAACAGCAGCCATTAATGCTACGTGCTGTTCATCTCTACCAAATTCATAGAAGTAACAAGTCCTGAAACAAGTATTTGAACACCAAACATGTACATTAGTAAATAAAAGTTCCAAATATTACATGCAAAGGCTTACAAGAAATAGTGATTATATTTTAACATCCTGACCACTATATAATTCATGGAGATACTGCTAGAAAATGGATAGTTGAGTCTTAACGTAATCCAATTAAAAATATGAGCAAAATAGATCCTCTTATTGCTCATAACTATAGCTATGGTGGAAAGGTGATAGAACTCGTTCTACATCAAGAATTTATTCTTCCACCATTATATATATATATATAAAAAGGTTTAATTTTCCTCTTAAGGCCCAACTTCTACTCTGATAGTATTAGATACCAATATTTTCTAACAGCCTGCCATCAACTCAGAAAACAAACTCACCTGAAACCTTCCTCTTCCTTTATTTTTATAGTTTTTGCAGAGTATAAAGTTGAATCACCTGCCACGCAGCATGACTAGCGTTCAGAACCAAAACCAGAAAGAGCTGAGGAAGATAAGTTGACTCAGATAGTGGACAGGCAAAAGAATTCAGAGCATTATTACCTGGAACAAAAATTTCTGCTGCCTCCTTCAAAGAGCCTAAATCAGTAATATCCTTGGCCTGTTCAAGTTATGAATGATAAGGTAAGCTTCACAGGGAGTTTACTATGGGAAGTCATAGATAGAACTAAGAAGAATCTTATAATTTGAAAGCCTGATAGACCATAAATGATGGTCTCAATTCCAAGTCATTAAGATATAATTGCCAGATTCTGGACTTGCAAAAATGATGTGTAACTAAGGAAGCCAAAATGGAAATCAAATTATACTTGTTACTAATGGTGAGTACATTCCTTTTGTTTTTGTACAAAATATATAGAATAACGTTAAAGTTACAAACTATTTTACAAAAAAAATTATAAACTACTAATAGGGTAAGTGGTTTTTGGTAAATGAAAAAGTGTTATTAATAGTGGGTCTAAATGAAAACCAATAAGAGATTGACCACATCAACATTTTGTAAAAATGTTGTAAAATAGTTTGTGACTGTAGCATTACTCAAATATATATAACTGAAAAAAGCCACCTCACACTTTTTTTAGATCTATTAAGCACAACTTCATCCATTAGTATTTATAAGTTTTCATTTATATCAAAATATTAGTTCGTTCAATTAGCCAAAGGATTAAATACATATAATAATTATTTATATTAGAGAAATTTATATGATTACTTTTATAAATTTTATATAATAAACTATTTTTATTTGAGATTAATTACTAATAGGATAAATACATTTATTTTGTTATATTAATTACGTTAAATGAAACATTAATTATTTAAATATAATGAAATTTTAATGCCATTTTTCTAAATTTTATATGAGAAACAATTAGTTTGAAATATGGTACTCCCACTTAAATGTAGCTACTTTTGCAACAATCTAAACAAGTCCAACCAAAAAAAAAATATATATATATATATATATATATATATATATAAACACACAATCAAGAACATAAAGAAAGTAACCAAAGGATATTTGCATTTTGATTTTATCAAATCAACATTTTCATTTTTTTTTCTTTTTTTTTGAAAATGATATTTGCATTCTTGGGTTGGTATGAAACTTGTGTATTTATATTAACTATTATATCATGCAATTTTCAAATTTATAAAATAGAACGCAAATGATTATATTTTTTGTAAGAAAAATGATTGAAATATTGGAAAAAACTAATAACATAATGCAAGTTTATTGTAAGGAGTGTGTAGCTAAGAAGTGCTTTAAATCAAATTATGAAGCTCAAAGCCATTATCAATCGAAGGGGAGCCTCAAATTGATTATATTGGAATGAATTATGCTTATATTTTTTGTTGCTGTTGTTTTAGTACAAAGAGATGATCAACCTTGGCTGGCTAGTTTTCCTTCCTATCACACACCTTGTCTCACTCTCTGTACACTTGCTCATTCACAATGAAAATAAATATTACGAAATCCTATATATCCTGATATCTATAAACTTTGTTATGAAATTTGTATACCCTCATGCGTACTTCATAGGATCCCTTTTGTATACCCAAACAATTGACGCAAATGGTTTGGTGGCAAGGCAAATTTTAGGAATTTTGAAAATGAATTATAGATTTTAAAAAGCTTCATCTTTGTTCCCTCTTCATCACCTTTGTCTCTTTGCATGAAAACATAAAAAATAATCTTCGTTCTCTCTCCATCTTAGAATTTTTTTTTCCGATGGAATACTTATGTGTTTAAGAAGAATTATAGTTTTGTCAATAGTCAAGAGCCTTATAGTAAGGGTGGCAATTCGTGTTTGTGTGTTAGATTCGTGTTGGGTTAAGCTATAACTATTATGTTATATGGGTCAAATATCGAAGGTTAAATTTTCCTCTCTCCTGTTGTAACTATTGAATTTTAAATAATAATAAAATAATGACTTTTTTCCTTTTTTTTTTTTTTTTTTTTCACTAACTTAATTTAAGATCAATTTTTTTTTTTTAAAAAAAAGTAATTTCTATAAAAGAAAAAAAAAATTAGAGGCATATATTCCTTAAGTCACAACTTACTCTGTAGTTTACCATGCATTGCATGGTTATACTAATGTGTTACTAGTTTAATAACTAAATAAACGATGGTACTTTTTCTGATACAACTTACTCATTTAACATCTAATAATAATATAATAAATTAGAGAAGGATATTTAATGATAATTAACACATTAATAACATTCCCCTAAAAAAACACATTAATAACATGTATTATTCATATTATGATTGCTTCAAATGAGAGGAAATGAGGGAGAGTAATGCTATACCAACACAAATTATTTTAAAATATTTTTACAAACATTAAAGTGGCAAATTCTTACTGGTTTTCCGGGTCCATCACTAATATCATCAAATTTTTACTTACCAATAATCACATGGTCCGTTTAAATTGAGGGGGAGGGAGAGGGAGTAGTGTAGAGTAGAGTAAAATTAGTCCAAAATCAGCTTATTTTCAGTTAACTTTACTCCCCTTCACTCCTCCTCCCTCCCCCCTCAATCCAAACGGACCCCTAAAGATGGTTTGTTGATAATGGTCACATTGATTGCAGATGATAATTTAACTATTTCTTTTTTCCTTGCAAATATAATTCCATCTAGGTACAAATAAATATTTTATGATCTAAGATAGTTTCTTCTCTTATTGAGTGCCTCCCCCCTCAATCCAAATAGACCCTTAAAGATGGCTTGTTGATAATGTTCACATTGATTGTAGATGATAATTTAACTATTTCTTTTTTCCTTGCAACTATAATTCCATCTAGGTACAAATAAATATTCTATGATCTAAGATAGTTTCTTCTCTTATTGAGTTCTTATTTGAAAATCAGGACAAAAAACCAAAACCCTAAACCCACCTGTATATATCTTTAATTCGGTTGCAATGATTTGAAAATTGTATAAACATATGAATTAGGTTTAATTAAGTTACATACATGTAATTTTAACATTCAGTTGCTTTAAGGATTTAGCATCCGTGTTAAGCTTAGAAAGAACAGGATGTCCAATTGTAAGATTAAGAAACTATCAATTAAATTAAAAAATATTTAAGCTGTATAACTCAATAAAAAAATTAATACAAAATTCAACTTAGTTATGTTAAAAACATGAAATTAACATTTCCATACTATGGTTTTGGAGGCTCAGCTTGCATTGAACCACATCTTTATTAACAGACATCTCGGCTTAATAGCAAATTCAGATGGGTGATTTAAACAACAACGTATTTCACTCATCGCATTAAATATTTGCTGCATGTAAAATTCGTGCTAAATACAATGGTGACCTGATTTTTTTTTTTTTTTTTTTAAAGAAAGTGAATTTTCGAAAGAACACATTGTTATATAGCATGTAAGAAGAAAATGACGTCTTGAATGTAAAGTCACTTCTTTCTCTTCTTTCACTCCTCCCCCTGTTGTCCTATATTAATTATTGGGTTTTAGGTCAACAAATCTCATGAAATAGTAATCTAAATTGAGTTAAAAGTGGGTATCAAATGCTCAAGATTTAAAGGTTCAAGATATAGCTATAAGAAGTCCTTCATTCAAGAGTTGGATTGCCTTTTGATTGATACTCGATCGGTCGAATCTAGACTTTCCAATACCTTTCACTTACTGTTCAATCAATGAAAAAAGGATTATTGACTTACGTTCGACTACTACTCGATCAATTGAAAATCTTGAAATTACAATGTGACGTGATTTCATTGAAGTCAGTTGCTACCTAGGTTTCGTGCCCTACATACAATATAAAAGACATCTTATGAGCATTCATTCATAGATCGACTGTTCTTGTGCATTACATTGAAGAAAAACTGAAACCTAAATTGATCAACTCACGAGTTCAATAGTCGATATTCACAACGGAGTTGCTACCTTTCGGTGATCAAGAGCTGAAACCACAAAACCTACAATCCTAATGTACTGTTGTGGAGTTCAAATCTTCAAGAAGAGTCCTTACTCCTTAGGGTCAATCAAAGGGTCTAATTTTAATAGCAGATGAGGTTTGTGAAAAAGGATTCATGCATGAAGAATTTAAAAGTTCTAGAGATATTGTTGGGTCACTTCAGTAAATTAAGCTATTGAGTAGTGACTAGGGCCAATGGTTTGAACTACATTGTAAAACTTCTCTTCTATAGTTGATTGCATTATTTGGGAGAGGTACACTTGTAGTGGTTTTTTCTTTGCCGTGTTCTCCATCAATTTTTCACATTTTCATCAAATTTGTGTGTTCATGTACTTGTTTTTTAAATTCCAAATTTGGTATTCATGGCGGTTGTAATTAACTATTTTAAGTTGTATTCACATAACCAGCTTAAATTAATTAATTATTAATTAATTTGTATGATTAACAAAGGGATCTAAAGATCTTTTTCCGTTAATCTTAAGTTTGCTAGAGATAAATTTATCTCCTTAAAGTGTTGACACGTGCCATTTAACTTTCCTTTTGCCCGGCCCATAACTGCTATATATATACATTTTTTTTTTTTAGAATGATATATATTTACATTTAATTCCCATTTAAGGTATATAATCTTTTAAAGCGGTTACCAACCTTGTATCTCTATATATTAGGAGGATTTAGAAAGTTAATTATGATTTCAAAAAATGTTTAAGATACCCCTAATCTAATTAGATAATCCTTATTCTTAAAAAAATAAAAAAAATAGGGTTAAAATTGTAATTCAACAAAATTCCAAAAAAAAAAAAAAAAAAAAACTATAAGAAAAACTTTTCTCCTAAAAATTAGTACACTCTCTATTTAAATATATTTCATGCACGTTTAATACATTTTTTTCCCTAAAAGCTAGCACACACTAAACTAGCAGTTTACTCCATTTCAATTCCTAAATTTTAGTTTCTTAAAAATCCATTTCTGTGTAATCTCACTAACAATAGGTAAATTCAAATTGAAAAATTAAATTAAACTCAAAATAAAAAAGAGCTCCATTGCATGTGCAGAGTGCGTGTGATGTATTAATTATTCAACGAAAATAAAAATAAAATAAAAACCCATGTATATTAATTAGATAATATGTCACAATTATTAATAAAACGTGAGTGGTCATATAGGTGTATCTCTTATATAAATCACAAACCTTAGGAGTAAAGTGTCAATTTATTTATTTATTTTTGTGAAAAATAGAATTCTACTCTAACTTAATTTAAGTATATATGAGTGTGAATCTCCTTCTTAGAACCCTGAACCTCGACTTTTACCCCCCATTCTACAAAAATTTGTATTTATAGAGTGACTATCATGCCAATGGTGTGCGGTAGTGTAAACTGTCAAATATTAATCTGGTGATGCACCATCCTTTTTGATATGCCAATATTGACAAGACTATTTTGTTGGGTCTTTACCAAGATCATATGCATGTGTGGGTTTTATGGGCATGTTTTGTTCGATGCAATGTGGACTTCTAATACATGCACCTCGTCTTTAATCCAACTACGAAAGAGACCTTGATAATATTACCACCTTGCTATACATCACCATAGACCTTGTTACCACTTGTTTGAGAGATAATACTGCAGGGAGACCCTAATTGAGTCTTTAATATAAGACGAATTCTACTTCCACAAAACTTTCATAACAAATCCTAAATAGCAAGTTGTTATTAGTTATAATAGGCATCTATCATTGATATCATTTTTTTATCCCACCAACAATAGCCTGCCACTTAAAATTTGTAGTGAAAATATTGTAGGCCTAACATTTCTTCTAACACAATACATATAAGACCACTTAATCCAAAAGATTAAACTTATGGGTTTTGGACCAATTATATTTTGTTTTCCTCATCTCTTTTACTTTTCCTCTATCTGAGGTTTGTATACCCCACCGTTACCCAATGCAAAATTTGTAATCACAAATTCTTTTAGCAATCTTACACGAATTCCGATCCCAAAATAGTGGGCTTTACTGATGAAACCTAAATCATTGGTCCGTCACAATAAGTACCTTTCTTAGTACCATCTTGATTATACACGCAAAAATGGTGATCGTGGTGAGAAAATATTTTCTTTCTAGAGCTTTATTTTTCTTGATTAAATTATTTATATACATGTGAAGGTTCCTATCCGTGAGTAAGACAATTCATATATAAAAATGCCATTTATTCCATATGGAGGACTTTGATAATTGATAGCACTTGTGAGAGAGTGCTACACTTTGGAAAAGTTCTTTCATTGAAAACAAGATGCACATAATGTGACAGAATTTCATTCCATAAATATAAGTTAATGGGCTTGAGTGGTCCAACAAAATTATGAACACATTGCTTTTGTTGTACTGTACTTCTACTCCTCATGGGAATTAGTCACACATGAATGAAACTCCCATAACTCATAAAATCCAACCCGAATCCAAGCCCACAATAGCCTACAGGTAGGTGCATGGTGAGTGGTCCATAATATTTGAAAGAGAATTGTTATGTTCATAATATTTTTTGTAACAAATTTTAAGTGGCAGATTATTTATCCTTCTTATTAGAAGGCAATAAAGTAATTTCAGTGGTGAGTTCAGATTAAAACCAGTAATAACTTATTACCTAAAATTTATTATTAAAATATTGTAAAAATATTGTGGATTTAAAACTCTTCTACTTGAAATTCTAGATCTGATTTTGTTTGCTCTTAAATTTTAGACAAATCTATGCAGTCACAGTTGTTCATTTACAACTTCTAACAAGCTGGATTATTCCTCAGATTACCATTCTTTCCTATCCAAACTTTATTAGTCAAGCTTGTTGTTAATAATCCTTAATTAGATGTCTCGAACTTAAATCCAACCCATCAGTACTCTTAAATTCATTGTTTTTTCTGTATGCTTGGAACAATAGCAGCATATACCAATGCTATAAATCAACATAGCAAATCCATGTTATGTCACCCAATTTTTTGGAATCAAAACACATGCTAGATCTCCCAAAAAGTGGCCCCTTCAATTAAAATCACAAATTTCCCACATGTAATCACATGATGGGTATGGCATGCCACCATCACCATAATGTTACAATAAATCGCCAGAAAACCCCAAATTTTTATCAACAAAAAGACACTGATCCACATTGTTCCACCTATGTTCCCTCTTTCACAAGTTGAGTTTTTGAAATTAATAATAATAATAACAATGATTACCCAACTCAAAATCACAAACTTTTAATCAAAAAAGAACTCAAACCCACTAAAAGAGACTTGTCGGTCATTATTTAAATTTATGAGGGTGTTTTGGTCAATCAAAATGCCAACCAATTAACGACCACTGTACCTGTTTTTTATTTTTATTTTTATATATAGACTAGTGCTAATAAACCTTTTATAGCCCAAATTATTCAACATCAAAATTCAAACACTGAGAGCACTAAAAGTTGCAAAACAATGGCTGAGTTAGAGAACCCAAATCTGATGCCAAAGCTCATAACTTTTCTCTCTTCTCTTCTCCAAAAAGTGGCCGATTCGAACGATCTCAACCGTCAATTCCAACCCCAGAAAATCTCTGTCTTCCATGGCCTATCTCGACCAACCATCTCAATTCAAAGCTACCTAGAGAGAATTTTCAAGTATGCAAATTGTAGCCCTTCCTGTTACATTGTTGCATATGTTTATCTTGATCGATTTTCTCAAAGCCAACCCGCTTTGCCCGTCAATTCCTTCAACGTTCATCGTCTACTAATCACAAGTGTCATGGTGGCTGCAAAATTCATGGATGATATGTGAGTGTTATAGTTTTGAAGTCAATAATATTGGATGCAGAATTTCAATTCCTTGCTTTTAATTTTCTTGAAACTTAATATTGTATGTAACTTAACGTTTGAAATGAAGTGACAACTTTAAATTCTTGCCTTTTCTTATTTGGCTTTCAAGTTTGTTTTTTTTTTTTTTTTGTTAATATAGGTTCTACTAGCTAGTTTTAGAGCATGTTTCATAGAGGTATAAAATTGTGAAATTCAGCATTTCCTTTATCTGTTTGACCTGATGCTAGAATTGTAGCTTGCTGTTTTCTTTTCTGGGTTTGCTGTATTTGAATGTTTTTCTTTGCAAATAATTGAAACTCTGAAAAGTCTCTGATATTAAATTTTGGTTTTCTATATCCTGCAAAGGTTGTATTCACTTTTTTCGTAAAATCACAATCACTGGACATTCTTTGTCGAAGATTAATGCTTCCACGTGTAGATACAAATGGGTACGGCCATGTGAAACCCTGGATCTTTTACATATTGCCAGCCAAGAAGCATGTGATTCCAGCGAAGTTATATAAATAATTTGATTTGAGGTCAATGAACCAATATATATATATATATATTTAAAAAAAAAAAATTGACCTTGCTTAGTTTCCTATTTTCACTTAATTTAAATGCCTATACTGCAAAATTCATTTTCGTAATTATGTAACTGGATATTTTCTTCCACAATCATGTCCTAATGTTCTGTTTTTTGTTTATGGTTTGAAATTTTCAGTTACTACAACAATGCATACTATGCAAAAGTTGGAGGAATCAGCACAATAGAAATGAACTTTCTTGAAGTAGATTTCCTATTTGGTTTGGGCTTCAGATTAAATGTGACCCCCAACACCTTCTACATCTACTGCTCCTACCTCCAAAGAGAGATGATGATGCAACAACCACCTCTTAATCTAGCAGAGTCATCTATAAATCTAGGAAAATCACTCAAACTCCATTTGTGCTTCAATGAGGATGAGCCCTCTCATCAACAGCAACAATTAGCTGTGTAATTAAGCTTTTAATGCACATCTCAAAAATGCAGTTAAATATAGAAGTAGTAACATTGTCCTCTATCTCATTAAGCTTATGATATTTGTGTACCAAACTTGCTTTTGATGTTTTTTGGTCTTACCTTTATTGGACTTTGGAATTGAAGTTATTTTGGAATGTACATATGGGAGTTTCTTCTTTACAGTCTGGCTATAAAAGTCTCATGGGTCATTAAATTTTTTTAAAATTGTTATGTGGTGGATACTTGCTCTTATCTACGCTAGGATTCTCCTACTTTTTGGGTTGTCACTCTTAAGTTTCAGAGGAGGCATAAATAATAAGCTTATACTTGGAGACAACTTGGATTTTGTGTGGGAAAAATGTGTGGTGAGTGGTGAGTGGTGAGTGTAGAAGCTAGTTTGGTGTTATGGGTGGGTCATGGGATGAGAACGACAGTAATGTACGCAAAGAGGACTATTTTGTTGGGGTTATATATTTTTTGTAGTGAAGACAGTTTGTTCTGTTTCACAGTTGTACAGATTCTTGAAAAGGGAACAAAGAGCATGTGTAATCATGGACAGCTAGGAGAGAGAGAGAGAGAGAGAGAGAGAGAGAGAGAGAGAGAGAGAGAGAGAGAGAGAGAGAGAGAGAGAGAGAGAGAGAGAGAGACTGGTAAACTTGGATTGGCCTTGCCTATCTGGACCTTTATAATTTGACCCAAAGTTTCTATCAAACTACGCCAAGTTTTGGGCTGCCAAATTAATTCCAGGCCCAAATCCTAAAAGACAGAAATGCCATGGGAAAAAAGCCCATTCACTAAACTCATGATCTTTTGAAAAAGAGCCTTCATTTTTTAAAGATGAATTCTACAATGCACACTTTTTTTTCCCTCTCTTTATATATATATATAATAGTGATCCTTCTAAAATATCATTTTATATAGTAATAGTGATACAACTTTTTTATAGAATTTTCTTTTCTTTTATTTTTTCATTTTTATAAAAGCTAAGGATAATATAGGAAATTGAACTTTCTCTATTGAAAATTTTCATATCTTTTAGAATATATATATATATATATATATTTTTTTTTTTTTTAAGTTATCGTTTTTATAGGATGGAGTGAGTCCATCTTTTGTGTAAAATACACTAATAGTCGATATCTTCTTCTTTTCTCCCAAAAAGATGCAAGACTTACTAAAGATTTTGGCTACTTTAGGTGACATTTTCCTGATATTGGCTCAATTCCTTTACATTTTGATAGTTTGGGGCAAATTCAAACAACTATGTGAACTTTCTTTTCATTTTTGAGGAAAATATGGAATTGAAACTATTCTAGATTTGTCAACTAGTTTTCCCTATGCCTCCTTTTAACCCAAAAAAGAAAAAAAAAAAAAAAAAAGCAACATATTCATGGATCCTGAACTTATGATCTTACCCCCACCTTTTACTTATTTTAGAAAGAAATGTTATATATGAATAGCTTTACAACTTAATAGTTTTGCCTTATCTTTTATAAAGAGAATTAAGGTTCAATTTTTTTTTTTCTTCCTACTTGTTGTAGTAATTAAATTATCAAAAAAAAAAAAAAAAGAAAAAGAAAAGAAAAGGAAAAAACAGCATTTGATTTAAAATTCATTGGTCCAATGCACATACCACCCTGACAATCACAGTTATTAGGGAACATATGACACTGGATCAGATCACCATCTTTTCTTTTTGTAAATCTACTTTGAAGTTAGAACAGCTATAATCCTTTAATTAATAAACCTAGATAGGAATTATACTTTTTGTTTTCCTATAGATTTTCTTCTTTGGTCATTACTAAACAAGGACCTCACTGGGGTTGGCTTTATAGGCCCACTCAAAATAGTAAACTCTTCAGGCAAATATCTTTATCTAAATGCCCGCGAAATCATTACAAAAAATCCTCAAAAAAATTACTTTTATTGGTAATTGATCAAATAAATTCCGACATAAGCATCATAAGCAACATTAATACTTTATGATAGGTTTGAAAATGTGTGGGAATCTGATCTAAAAGAAGATGAACCTATCTTAACTATTTATGTTGGATTGAGTAAAAAGAGGTTTGTTTTTGAATTTTTCATTCCCAAATTGTCATCTTCGACTGTAAACTTTAGTGAAAGGAATATTATGTCTCTGTCTTTGATGCCAAAACTTCAAAATAGATAAACCCTTCTCACAGCTTGCCCTTCTATCTTAGTAAATAGTCAATGTCCAACATTTGACTGTATGCACTCAAAATAAACTTCTTAACTACTTATTTTTTATTTGGATTTTAAAAGTTGATAAAATCTTTTGATTAAATCATTTAACTTTACTTTCATTCAATTGAGTCATTTAATTTTTAAATTTATTCAATTTAGAACTTTCATCAAATTTTGCTAAAAGAAATTTCGTTAAGTATGCAATTAACTAATAAAAAAGATATTTCGAAAAAAAAAAATTCTCATACAAAAAATTTATAAAATATTTTTTTAATTTTATAGATTTTTTTTCATGTGAGAAAAATATTTTTTTAATGAAATTGGATAAAATGTTTGAATTAGAAAATTAGATGAATCAATCAAACTAAAGTAAAGTTAGAGGACTGAAATGAATTTCAGTCAAACTTAGAGGGTACAATTTGTATATTAGTCTTAAAATTTGTAGTATTCCTAGCACCACTTAAAATTTATGTATTGTTTTGAAAAAAAAAAAGACTTTTATGTATTGAGAGAGAGTGTGCAGGAGGCAAAAAATTAATTGGGCCAATTACTATATGCCATGTCAAAATTTAGTAACAAATTCAAAATTTATGTGCCATTAAATTAATTAAATCAAATGATGACACGTGTCATCCAAATTGACATCACATTGGCATATTAAAATTTGCCACATGTCATTTGGCTCACAAGAAAAAGATAAATTTCCTATTCAAAATTGATAGATAATAATCTATATTAAAATAACTAAATAGAGTAGAGATAATTACCTACAAGTAACAAATTATGGAAGGACTTCTTGTTGATTATTATCTTTGTCAAAATAGAATATTTATCACAATAGATAAATAGAGATAAGTATCTAATAAATTAAATTTGGGCCAATCAAAGTCTTCTACTTATCTTCAAAAAGATCAATTCAAAGTGAGACTAATCCTTTGAAACCACTATAAATAAAGGACAGCCCACTCTCATTTTCCACTAAGTTTTCAAGAAGTCAAAGCTTTGGAGAAATTCTGCCTCAAGAACAAATGAAGAACATTCAAAGAAATTCACTTAAATTGTTCTTCCAAGACTTGAAGTTCTATTAAAATCAGCGCAAGAGCCTCCATGAGATTCAAAAGTTCTAAATTGTTGAAATTCAACAGATCAAGCTTCTGAAGCATTGAAGAATTTCAACCCAAAATCCAAAAATCTTCCAAGAGCTTGAAGAACATTTGAAAGACTTGAAGAACAACAAATCCTTAACAAGCTCAAAGTCAGAGATTCGTTATGAAGACCGTTCAATTCACCTTCCCCTCAAAGTGAAGAAGATTTTGCATTCGAGTCAAGATTACAAAGAAGATAGAATCAGAGGATCACTATTTTGTAAAAGAGTCAAAACAGAGAATTGTACTCACTATTTGATTAATACAAAATTATACTTGTGAAATACTTTTCAATTGTTTGATTTTCAAACTTTGAGAAAATTGTGTTTACAAAGTTCTGGCATGCCTAGTGGGACCATCTCTACCTCTCATCTCCTCTTCATCAACTTGACACATCTTTTGAACCATGCACCCAAGGACTAATTGTTGGAAAAGAATGAGCAATCTTGTTTAGTCCTCGATAGAGACTAGCTAGAACTAGTATGGCTAGACTAACAGGGCAACTTCCTGCCATGAAGTTTGCAATCTTGAAGGTTCCAGGGCAAAATGTATTAAGATCTTCACTTGGCAAAACAAACGTGAAGAGCCAACAAGATAGTAATGCGGCTAAGTAGGTCTCTTCCCATAGTTCATATTCAATCTTGAATTTGACAAAAGGACGTTTCCCATATTTGGACCAACATTGTACTTTATTAAATAAACCATCAAGATTATGAGTCTTAATAGGATGACTTAATCACTTTGTCCTCCGAGCAGGTGGTTTTGAATAATTCTGTTCACTTCTACACCAAAAGCCAACCCAATCACTCACCAAAACACACGAATCCCCTTCCTTTCTAGTGTTAAGGTAATGAAAAGCTGCAAATAAGTGCTCACAATGCTTTAGGATGAACCTCTGTTCCCCGTCATTTCCTATCAATTCCTCACAGCAAGGGATGAATTTGTCATAAAAAGGACCAAAGATAGGGAGCCTCCAAGTCGATACAAATTCCAAAGAGAGATAGACATCTCGCCTGGTGATATGCTAAGGGTGTTGGTATGTGGGCACCATGCTTCACAAAATGATCGCATTATATCAACTCTTCAATCATATGTATAAAGAGATGCTAAAACTACATCATAGATATAAGTCTTGATAAGAGTCCCCTTGCTTCCGAAAAGGACATCTTCAAGCCATTCCCAATATAAAGTAGTTAACTACACTCTCTCCATTGATCTTGAAAAGAGCATCCCAACACATTCCGCCTGAAATAATACGGTGACCAAGAGTCATTAATTAACGGGACTCCAAAGAAGAATTCTTGTAAAGCATGGTCGCCGTATTATTTTAGGCAGAACGCGTTGGGGCGCTCTTTCCAAGATCAATGGAGAGTGTAGTTACATACCTTTATATTGGGAATGACTTGAGGATGTCCTTTTTAGAAGCAAGGGAATTCTATCAAGGCTTATATCTATGATGCAGTTTTAGCATCTCTCTATACATATGATCGAAATGCTGATGTAATGCGAACATTTTGTGAAGCATGGTGCCCACACATCAACATCCTTCACACATCACTAGGCGAGATGTCTATCTCTCTTTGGGATTTGTATTGACTTGGCGGGCTTCCTATCGTTGGTCCTCTTTATGATGAAGCCATCCTTGTTGTGAGGAATTGACAGGAAATGATGGGAAATAGAGGTTCATCCCAAAGAGCTATGAACACCTATTTGTGGCTTTTTATTACCTTAATACTAGAAAGGAACTAGATTTGCATGTTTTGGTGAGTGAATGGGTCGGCTTTTGGTGTAAACGTGAATAAAAACATTCAAAACCACCTACTCGAAGGACAAAGAGGCTAAGTCGTCCTGTAAAGACTCATAATCCTAATGGTTTATTTAATAAAGTAAAAGGTTGGTCCAAATATGGGAAACTTCCTTTTGGCAAACTCAAGATTGAAGATGAACTATGGGAAGAGACCTACTTAGCTGCATTACTATCTTGTTGGCTCTACACATTTGCTTTGCCAAGTGAAGATCTCAATACAATTCTCCCTAGAACCTACAGGATTGCAAGCCATACCAGTTCTAGCTAGTCTCTATCGAAGACTAAACAAGATTGTTCATTCTTCTTCAACAATTAGTTGTTTGGATGCATGCTTTCCCGTACAATCTACATTTTCAAGACAGTCTTTATCTTCAAGATTGTCTTCATCTTCAAGATCATGCATAGACAATCTTTATCTTCAAGATCGTCTTCATCTTCAAAATCATCTTCATATTCAAGAGCGTTGCATTGGTAGAGCTTCAATCCAAGATGACAATGAATGTGCATCCTTGCATGGACTATCTTCATCTTTAAGATCGTTGCATCGGTAAAGCTCCAATGCAAGATGCCAATGAATGCACGTCCTTGCATAGACAATCTTCATCTTCAAGATCGTCTTGATCATTGCATTGGCAGACCACTTGGCTTGGGGGACAAAATAAACTCGTGCAAGATCTTCGTCTTCAAGATCATTGCATCGGTAGAGCTCCAATGCAAGATGCCAATGAATGCAGATCTTTTCATGGACAAGTGCCAATAAGTCACCATATGACATTTTCTAAACCAACGCAAAACAATACAAAATAATAATAATAAATAGACATGTAAGAAAAGAAATTCACGAATAAGAAAGCTTTTGTACAATACCTCCAAATATTTGGGTGATGGAACTCTTGCAAAATTTGAGGCTAAATTATTCTAAGAGGACCCGTGGCTGTACAAAAGGAGAGGGGGAGGGGGGGGGGGGGGGGGGGGGGCGCAAAGAATAAATTAGACTCATTAAAAAAGGAAAAGGAACAAAAGGAAGATAATCAACCAATCTAACTGAATCTCATATATCCGTATGTATTAGAAGGGTCCCAGAAGAACTGTTCATGCCATATTGAACCCCCCAAAAAAAAAAAAAAACATGCATAGAAAGCAAAATCAAGATAAAGTGAAAAAGATAATTGTCTCATACTTGAAGAGAGAAAGAACCTTTGAAGAAGAAAGGAATATGTGCATAGCAAGAAGAGTATCTCTAGCGCTTTGTGATATGCCACGTTCTGAAGATGAAAAAAAGAGTGACAATGAAAAGCAAGCAAAAGAGAAGAAAAGAAACATGAACGTAAAATTATGAGAATAGAAGATCATTCTGTTAACTGATTGAGAAAAAAAGAAAAGAAAATTTTGTACTGAGATCTTTCTGCACTCACGCACTACACCAGAGAGACTGCGACTTCAGTTCTTTGCGGCTGTGACTATTCTTTTATAGGGCTGGTTAAAGAAAATTTAATTCCAACTAGAACTCATTCAGTCGAGACGAATTTAACTAGGGGAAGAAGTCTTTTGCGGTAAGGATAAAGCTTCAGGAGTACAAACATCTCAGTAATTAGTATTTGCCTATTGGTATTCGATCCGAGTTTAAGTAGGACTCTTCGAAAGATAAGAGTTTAAATCCTTATTCATTTTTGGACTTTGGATGTTGATATCAAGAAGTTTGAGTTGGAAAAGAAGTCCAAAAGAAGTCCTCCTCGGATTGAAGTTGTCCAAAAGAATACTATCCATTATTAATATTAACGTGGAGTCATATTGGCATGGTTATAGTCAAGGACCAATTTGGCTAGGAAAAGGATTCGAAATTACGAGGAGACTACTCCTTTATCTGATGGTTAGGATCTTGGAACCTAGCAATACAAGCTGTTCACTTGTTATGAGGAGTCTTTATTATTCTATGAAGCATTACAAGTTAGTATCCTGTTTAGAGTGTAGAATTGAATGGGGTGAAAGACACTTATCCGAAATCCAGTTCTAAACTCTATGAATAACATTTGAACTTTTTGAGTCTTGATATACCTCTAGGGGTGTCAAATGGGTGGATTTGGGGTGGACATAATTAGGTTGGGTATATAAAACCCATTTAATTAATTGCTTCTAACCCAAATCCAACGTAATCCAATTATTATGAGTAAACCCTAACTCATCAAATTACCTAATTATCAAAATTATCAAAATGCCATTAAAGTGAAAATCCTAACACTTTCTTAGATTCCCTTCTCCACTCTCTCTAGTCTCCATTCTTGAGATTAAAAAATTCCACATAAGTACATCCATATCAGCAATTATATTAAAAATCCAAATAAAAAATATATTTTCTTTTCTTTTCTATTTTCTCTCACTTTCTTGGCAACCAAACAATGCAACAAATACAAAGGAAGGTCATTTCAAGCTCAAAACTTTCCCGGGAAAAAGAAAAAACAAAGAAAAAACTTTTCTTTACAATGGCCTTAGTTGCGAAAAAACTTCTTGCTGTATCAACAACGATCTTTCCTCCTCCTCATCTTCTTCTTCTTCTTCTTCTTCTTCTTCTTCAATTTCTAGAGAGCCTACGGCGGCGGCTGTTGCTCCAATCTTGGCCAATGCACCGACGGTGGCTCCCGTGTCGGCTTTTGCCTCCGCCAATGCCTCCCAAGATTGGACCAAGCTCCTTCACGGTAGTTTTCTTCTCCACTACATCCTCACAAAATGGAAATCGAAAATCCAAACTTTCTTTTTCTTCTTCTGATTCTCATTTCTGTGTTTGTTTTTGCTTTTACAGTGATTCTGATTGGTTTCTACGAAGATCCAATTCAACGAGTTTGGCTGAATTCGTTGGTTTGATTTTTGATTTTGGTGTATTATGGCAAAGATCTACAAGTTTCAGTGGTAAAAAGCAGTGATTTTTTTCTTTGGTTATTGTATTTTTGTGTTTTGTATTTTATTTCGTCTTTTTATGAGGTTTTGTGTAGAGAAGAATAGTGAAAGATCAGAGAGAGAGAGAGAGAGCAAGCAAGACAGAGAGAAGTGTTTGGAGGCCGAGAAAACCCGGAAACACTGAAACGTCTGAGGTCTCTTCTTCTTCTTCTTTTATTATTACTAGTCACAAACCCGCGCGTTGCGCATGATATTTTTAGGTAAAAATATTATTTTAGTTCTTAAATTTTATAAAGAACTTAAAAAAAAAATTATCGTATTTTTTTATAATCTTGTTTATAATGTTTCTTACCATTATCATATATTTATTGGTTGATGATTTGCATAACATAGACATTAAATAAGAGATATAATTTTTCATTAGATTTTTTTTAAGTCATGATATTTATATATATATATATATATATAAATATCATGACTTAAAAAAAAATCTAATGAAAAATTCTATCTCTTATTTAATGTCATATATATATATATATATATATATATATATAAGGTTAAATGAAATGTCAAAAAATGAGATTTTAAAATTTTCCAACTTCCTTCTAAAAAAAAAAAAGAAAAAAAAAAAGTAAATAAATTCCAACTGTATTTCTAATATAATTTCTAAATTACTATAGAACGTCTCATTTTTAGCTATGATAGGAGATATAATTTCCCTAGTTAGAGTTTGATTAGTTTCAAGTTTAAATTTTGTATTATTATATTTAATTGTTGATTATTGATTTAATTAAGTGAATGTAATGGTTGATTTTGTTGCACAATAAAATTTTCAATGTCTTTTGTATGGTCATTTCTATTTTATTTCTTACTCCTCTTAGTGACTTTTTTATTTTTCAAATAATGGTTAATATTGACATTTAATTTTATTTCATTTTTTCTTCCATAATTTTTTCTTGATTACTTTGTATGTTCACTCGCTTGTTGTAGTTTTTATAGTTATCAATAAGAAATAGATATCATGGATGACTTAAATAGTTATAGATATAGTTACGTTAGTGGTATATCAAAGGTTTTTTTTTTTTTTTTTAAGGAAATATGAAAGACATTTCTCTAGTTTGGTCTCAATCAATTAAGACATCCATAATATCTTAATGGAAGTAATAATGAGCATTAAATTTTTTTTAATGTATGAAGCAGTTAGGTTTGTGGTATGTCAAAGTTAAAAAAAAAAAAATTAAAATTAAAATTCCAAGGAAATGTAAAAGATATTTTTTTTGAAAAAATAAATGGGAACTTTTTGAATTATAGAAATATGATTGTTTTAAATACCTTGTTTATAGACTTCATTATTAAGTTGTAATCATCTAAATTATAGTAGACCAACTAAGATAAATAGTATAAGTGATTTTTTTTTTTTTTTTTTCATGAATCATTATTTCATTGTTTACTTATAAATATCTAAATGAAAGTTTTTTTTTTTTTTTTTTAATTTTAATTAAAATAGATGAATATGTAGAAGTAAAATTATATGAAAACTTAAAACTACCCAAGATGAACATTTAACCACTGGTAGATATGTGTTTTTTGAAGACTAAAAGTTTGCTTAATTGCTTTTACCTGGAACTATATAACTATGCAAATATTATTGCAAATGGTTCCATTATTTGCAAATTATCAAGTTTGGTGGCCTTATATGAACTCCTATTTTATGACAAACTTTTTTTTTTCTTTTTTCTTTCTGCCAAAATAACTTAAGAATATTAAAACTTAAGTTATCACATGCAGTAACTGTAAAACACATCATTGATATGAAAAATAGAAAGGTTTACATTCTTAAAAGGCATTTTTAGTAGACTGTAATATAAAACATTTTTTCTCAATATTTTATGTAACTTTTCGCATAAGATCAATATTATTGGCATCCTTCAAAGATGATACATAATATTTTTGAGAAGAAGAAGAAGAAGAAGAAGTAGAAACGATGCTAATACATAATATAAAATTATTAAGTTTGCATGATTTAAATTTGTGGAAAAAATTAATATATCTATGAGAAAGGTTTTTATCTAAATGATATATAGGAGTCCATATTTTTTTAGTCTTGATTCAAAAGTCCATCTTCAATAGCCTTGTAAGACTACAAATTGCTCAATCTATAGGCCTAGACACATTCAAAGAGTGTTATCTAAATTATAAATTATATGACCCTTTATCACACAAATATTTTGATACTCCATGTATGGTAAATGAAGGCAAGTGTGTGTCAAGATATTTTCTTGATTTGTGCTGCAAAAGTATGGAGGATGTGACTAAATTTAATTGTTGAATAAAATACGATAAGAAGAAAAAATAGTAAAAATAAAATATGTAACAATAAACATCAAATTATCCATGTCATTCTATATAATATAATAACATTATATTATTATATACTATATGTGTAATGTAGTAGGATAATATTTAATAATAAAAGAGAATAGAAAAGATACCAACTTAAAATACAAAACTAAATCGCATCAACCCAAACTAGAATTCTAATTAATACAAAAATTCATCAACCTAAGTATGGATGCAATAAAAAAAAAAATGAAAAGCAAATTGAGAGAGAGAGAGAGAGAGAGAACCTTTGTTTTGTGAGGGAAAACTATGCATAGAATGGAAGCGATAGTGATGAATTTATAGTAAGAATGTGTGAATAAGAAGAGACAAAAATAAAGGAATGTGAAGGGGAAAAGAAAGAATGATATTAATGTAGAGGGTAGTGGGGAGATGAAAAGGTAAGGATGGGAGAAATGTTGGAGAAGTAGTGGGGAGATGAAAAGGTAAGAGAGAGAGAAAGGTTGGAGAAGTATAAATATTAAAAAAATAAATGTTAAAAATAGTTATAGGGAAATTGAAAAGAAAAAAGATATTTACAATAAAAAAAATGTTTAAAAGATATTTTAATTTTTAAATAATGGAATTTTTAAGTCACCATATTAAATGAGAAACTGTTTTAAAAATATTTGGGAAAAATTAAAAATAAAAAAGGATTATGACGTGGTTGCTTAGGTGGCTCAACCGAAGCGTAGCAACAATAAATGCTACGCTTCAGCTTTTAGATATATATAGATTATTATTAATATTATTTTTTAGGATGGGCAAGGTTGAATTTGGGTAAATTGTTTTTGAGTTAAATGAGTCTTATTGGGTTTTTAGTTAAAATCCAATAATCACCGGGTCTAATTGAGTTGATGCCCATTTAACCCAACTAATAATTTGGTGGATTTGGGTTCAATTAGAGTGGTGGATTTAGGTGGGCAAATGAGTTTGGGCTTATTTTGTCACTCCTATATACCTCGGCCAAGGGATATGAACGTGGCTCGGGCAACAAATCAACCTTGTGGGATCATTGTGATATGGTATAAAAAGATATGTATATATGAATGGTGCTGAAAACAATAGCATCAAAAAGTTGTGAGTCTTGTCTAGTTTATACGCTTAGAACTGTAGACATACCTAAGTCCAGAGAGGGCATTTATAGGAATCAAAAATTAATTGAGCCAAATTTAGTGACAAATTCCAAATTTATGTGTCATTAAATTAATTAAATCAAATGCGACATGAGTCATCCAAATTGACATATTAAAATTACCCAATGCCCACAAGATAAAGATAAATTTCCTATTCAAAATTGATGGATAACTATTTTTTATTAAAATAACTAAATAAAATAGAGATAATTATTTACTAGTAACAAATTATGGTAGGACTCTTTATTGATTATTATCTTTATCAAAATAGAATATTTATCACAATAGATAAATAGAGATAAGTATTTATAAGTAAAATTTAGGCCAATCAAAGTCTACTATTTATCTTCAAAGATATCAATTCAAAGTGGGACTTATCCTCTGGAACCACTATAAATAGAGGACACTCCACTCTCATTTTCCACCAAGTTTTCAAGAAGCCAAAACTTTTGAGAAATTCTGCCTCAAGAACGAATGAAGAACATTCAAAGAAGTTCACTTAAATAATTCTTCCAGGACTTAAAGATCTATTGGAACCAAACTTAAGAGCCTCCATAAACTTCAAAAGTTCTAAATCATTGAACTTCAATGAATCAAGCCTTTAAGGCACTAAAGAATTTCAACCCAAATTTCAAGAATCTTCGAAGAACTTGGAGAACATTTGAAAGACTTGAAGAACAATCAATCTCTAACAAGCTCAAAGCCAAAAATTTGTTGTGAAGACTGTTCGATCCACCTTCCCTTCAAAGTGAAGAAGATTTTGCGTTCGAGTCAAGATTATAAAGAAAATAGAATCAGGAAATTACTCTTTTGTAATATAGTTAAAACAGAGTATTGTGTTCACCATTTGATTAATACAAAATTATATTTGTGAAGCATTTTTCAATTGTTTGATTTTCAAATTTGAGAAAATTTTGTGTTTAGAGAGAGAGAGAGAGAGTAATGGACCAAAGTGGACCAAATACACCCAGCTAGACCGAATATACCGAACTAGACTAAATTGGTCCGAACTAGACCGAATTAGTCCGAACTGGGCCAAATAGACTGAACTGGACCGAGTTGGACTGAAATGGACCAAATATATAGAATTGGACTGAGATGGATTGAAGTGGACTAAATTAGACTGAATAGATCGAATGAAGTGAAGTAAATTAAAATAGACTGAATTGGACGAATGGACCGAGGGGACTAAAGTGGACCAAAGTAGATTATAGACTTCTTTTTTTTAGAGAGTTTCAACCTATGACGTCCATTCCTGACAATAGTTTTTTATCATCAGACTAAGCCACCAATCAGTTTTTGATATAGACGGGAATTGAATTTCAGATCTCTTATTCAACTATTTGGAACTTTACCAGTTGAGCAAACTGGAACTCATAAATAGATTATTGGCCTTGACTCAAGAAATTTCCTCTTCAACCCTCTTCATGAGTAGAGTTTCAATTCCTATATAAAATCATTTAAAAAATAAATTAATTAAAAAAAAAAAAAGTTTCATTTAGTTGAAGAATTTTAGTCTGTAGGTATGGCTTCTCAAATTGCAAAGCCAATCTACGTTGTCAACTCACATTTCAAGCTTTGACACAGTTGTTCAACACACCTGAGTCCATTTATGCTGTTTCTTTGACATTGCTGAGGTCTCTACTTTCCCACTTTGTCTTCAACATTCTCATTTCTCACTGGTAGAATAAGTACCTGTACCTTCAGATCTAATAATCCCTTGGACCACAAAGTGTAGCTATGTAGTATTCCCATCAGTTTCCTTCCTACATATCTTCATTATTTAACAGTGCATCAAAATGTAATTTTCGAATAATCAAAAACTAAGATAATTTAGCACTGAATACCGCCAACCAATCAAAGCTTTAAAACTTAGCCAAGGCAGCTTGCTACCAATGTCGATCAATATGAAACAACAGTCTTTACCAACAATTTATGACAAAGGAGGCCAGAAACAGTATCTTCTCTTACGAATTAAATTTTGGAAATGGCCCAAGAATAATACGGACTCCAATATTGGACGGAGAATATTATCCTATCCTGAGAACAACTCATGGAGCTTGAGGAATCATCAACTGTTCTTTAAATCATCACTTACAACCTAACAAAAAAGAAATCTAAGGCTTGAGTTTCTACAAGTCAAAATTCATGAAATCTAACAGAGACTTCAAGATCTGACTGTAAAGATTTCAAAAAATCTATCGGCAAAACAAGTACTCACTCATATATATATATATGTTAGTATATTATATATCCGCTCAGGACGCCAACTCTGTTCCCCTACCCAATTTTTCGTTCATCGAAAAGGAAATCATTAGCCTCAAAAAGAAGGGCAGAACAAGCATAATAGTATACTAGTGCTAGCTGCCCCTTTGAAGGGGCGGCTAGCATTGGTGTACCCCAAGCTCCATCGTTATCCGCCACATCATTTTCCTTATCAGCATTTTTCGTTGTTTTTTTTTTTTTTTTTTCCTGATTTCTGGTCTGATTTTTGTGCGGTTGTTTAGAGGCCATTCCAAGCTCTGCTTTCTTCGAATTTTATATGCATGGAAATTTCTGGATGTCTAGTTTCCAATGCTTCTTGACTCATTCAGTTTGGAACTACGGTCGTCGAGATATCGCGCACGGAAGGGAGGTGACGCAAAGCTGAAAATTCTGAACATCTTCCCTTGAAAAATTCATATCTTTTAATCCGGAATTGATATCGTCAAGCCCTTTTGGTGAAAATTAGATAAAACCTTGTTCTTCAAGATGGTCCATCTTATTTATTCCAGTTCTTGCTCAATTGGTATAGTTTATTACGTGAAGTTGGATAAAAATTTGTCAGTTTTTTTAAAAATACAGTGAAAACTTTATTAAGCTTCCAGTATTTTTGTGATATCTCATCCGTTTTAACTCCGATTTTGACCCATAAACTATCGTTTCGAAGGGAAAAATATTCCTTATGAGAAGGTCCAAAATCTAACATGATCCAACGGTTAGATCAAAATTCAACTTTTTGACCACCTCCGATTAATGTTTTGGTTAGATTTTCTGTAAAACAGGTTTTTCAAATGTTGTGACTTTTTGATTTACCATTCAAATATGTTTTATTTATTTTTTTTCCCTTTTTGGCTTTGAAACTCATGTTTTTTAACCTTTTCTAATTTTTTTTTATAAATTTTTTGGTCTTTGTTTTGACATATAAATTGGGGCGGACAAAATATGATATTGACAATGTGCGTACAATTCTTATTGATAGGTGTATGTAAATAAGAACCAACAACAAGACAAAAGATATTTTGAAGAAGAGCTACTCTGTTTTTGTTTTTTTTTTTTTCCTTTTTCTTTTTTAAATAGGTAGAATCTACTGTAGAAAATTGAGTATATTTTGTTTTTTTGTTTAAAGAAGTATATTGTATGGGCCTCCCGGATTGCATCTTGAGTAACCTAGTTGCTCTCCATATTTGTTATATTTGCAATAAAAGTACGGCAATGATGAGAATAAGGAAAACGGGGGAAAAGCTTGTTTTTTTATCACCTTCTTTTAGCCACAAAGCTTTTGATTTTTTTTTTTTTTTTTTTCTCCAAGAGATCTCCATTACATTGTTTTTTCCAAGGTAGCCTTCACCTCCACCATTTTTTATCTATCTTCCTCGGACAAATATCCACTGTTCTTTTTCTCCTCCATCAGCCTAAGATCATTTAGTAGGTTTATCTTCCTAATCCCCACATTTCCAAATACTTTATTGTTCCATAACTTCAAATCTTGTTTCAGAGTTTGCAATTTGCTAATTAGAACAAAACTAGGAGTAACCTGGAAACTATAACTCTGCCACCAGCCTCTAACCTTGTCCGCAAAACCACCCTTTCAAAGCCACGAGTTCTCGAATTCAAAATGAGTTTTATTTTCTGTTACACTTCTTTTTATTAAATTATGCCATTGTTGTGTATCTTGTTTCAATTTTTCTTTGCTTTCTTGTTAAATTTGTGGAATTATCAAGGTTTGACATTGATTATTATTATTATTATTATTATTATTATTATTTTTGCGTACTTATTTTATTTTAGTAGTCTTTTCTGGGATGGCCTTGAATATCTTTTTGTTAGATTGTTATCGGTGTTATTTTTCATTGATTTCTCTTGGCACCAGTGGCAGAGTGGCTCCCCAAACTTTTAATTATATTTCAATGAGCCCTAGATAGAATGTTACTTGACCCCTCAAAAAATTTTAAATGTTTAAATTCTGGTTAGTTTAAGTGTATTCTTAGATAATACTCAAACAATTAAGACTTTATCCTCTCTAAATATTTTAATTGTTATTGATCATCTGTCTCTGATTTTGTGATTTATAATTGATTCAATTACAATCAGATAATCGTACATTGAGCCAACCCGTAATTAGAGGCAGACGACCCTCTCTGCGGGCCTTCCAAAGCTGCACCACTGTTGGTGATGAAGTATTTATGTTTGGGGGTATAGACGCGAACAACCATCTCAACGATATTCATATTTTCAACACTTGTAACTGTAAGTTGTTTCTTTTAATCTTCAGCCACTTTGCACAGACAATTGCTATGCTCACTAAGTGAGTGCTAATAGAAGTTTGACTGAAATCTATATAATTTATCTATTAATTGTGAATTCCACTGCATACTTGCTAACATGTTTAACATATTTATAGCTTCTCATAGATGGAGATCTCCACGTGTCATCGGTAATATACCTGAGCGACGAAGATGGCACAGTGCAACTCATTATTGTCAAAGTCTGTACATATTTGGTGGCAGTGGGAGATTTAGTGATAATAACGATGAGACATACTATAGAAATGTCTACATGTTCCAGACAGGTTATTTTTTAACATAACTGGTTACCGATCAAAAAATAAAATTAGACACTGATCTTTTTCTCTTTTTATCTTTACTTGTAGCTCGTTTCGTATGGAACCGTATTGCTACATTTGGCAGTCTACCATCTCCTCGCAACAGCCATGTCTGCTCATATCAACTAGACAAGATGATTGTGGTTGGTGGTAAAGATGGGCATGATTCTTTTTGTTCCGATGTCTATGTGATGGAAGGTTATATAATTTTCTTTGTTGCCAAATTTAATTGCAATTGTGATTTTCTAAAAGAAATTTCATCATATAAAACCTGTGCTGCATAGCTTGGGGATATCAATTATGCGTTTTTTAGGAGCTTAATAATAAATTGAATTCTTGGGTTTGTTTCATCAGGTTTAACTTGGAGAGAGCGGCGAACTTCAGGACATTTGTTTCCCCCTCGAGCTGGTCATGCAGCTGTTAACTTTGGTGCCAATGGAACAAAGTTGTATATATTTGGGGGATATATGATTCAAATCCTATACAACGATGTCTATGTACTTGATATTGGTAAGTAAGAAATAAGCTGACAATATTAGTTGTGTTAATATATATATATATATATATATATATAAAATTGGTATGTTAGTGTATTTTTTATAATCCCAAAATTTTTTGCAACTGGTGCAGTTACCGGTGTATGGACAAATGCGATCATGACAGGTGCTAGGTCTTCAGCTAGAGCTTTTATGACTGGTGACTCCTTGGATTTACAACGTTTTGATGCACACACCCCAGCTTGTTAATGCACATTTTGGTGGGACTTATGCCAGCTATATTATCAAGAGCTTTTTCCAGTTTCAAAGCTATCTGTCTCAGCTAGAGACACTTGTGTTGGACCTAAAGTTTCAGGTTAGTATGTAAAAATCCACTTTTCTGCTCCAAAGTACAAACAAAATAAGATGCTTATCCATTTTGTTGTGATTGAATTTTTCAGAAGTTAACCTACTTTCCCAAATTGCCCAAATCAAGGAATCTCAAGCAATTGGAATTGGTACTGAATCACCGTATGTTCTGCCTCCTCCTTTGCACAATCCTACTACGTGCATCTCCTTCATGAAATAGATTTAAAATTAAGGTGAATATTCTTACTTCTGAGAGGTTTAATTGTGGATTTTATGATATTGTTTATTTTTGGGTAAATTTCACTTTTACCACCCTAGATTATTATTGATTTTGCAATCTTCCCCTAAGATAATGATTTGTGCATTTCACACCCCAATTTAAAGAAAAAAAAGATTAGCAATTCACCCCAAATGGAAAAATATGCCTAAATTACCCTCAACTCAAATAGTGGGATGGCAGTTTAGTTTT
The DNA here is from genome assembly GCA_030445155.1 of Quercus variabilis. Classification (NCBI taxonomy): domain Eukaryota; kingdom Viridiplantae; phylum Streptophyta; class Magnoliopsida; order Fagales; family Fagaceae; genus Quercus; species Quercus variabilis. Next base: position 25,676,200 of record CP129448.1, on the reverse strand, counting down.
ATTTTCTTAGATTTCTAATTAAATCTATTAGATTTTTTTTTTTTTTTTAACGCAAATGTCTGATGTGCCATATGCCACATGTACTAAGCTACCATGTCACAGTCAGGCACTATTTTTTCCCCTTGATTTATGGGGTATGTTGATACAATTCTTTGAAATTAGGTGTTAATTGAAAATTTGATTTTCTAGAGGAGATTGCGAAAGGGGTGCGAGGAAGTATGGCTCTTTAGGGGGCAGTTGGGGGGTGAACCTTTGGACATTTATATTCAGGGGGGCTGGGAAAAGTCTTCAAGGTTTATTGCTTTTGAAGTGGGAGATGGTACTAGATTTAGTTTTTAGAGTGATTTATGGTGTGTTGAATACAAACAACATTAACATCTATGAGTTAAAAGACCTAAAAACTACATTTATCTTTTGCTCCACATAATCCCAAGTGAGCTATTATCCTGGGGATATCCCTTGAGGGGCATCAAACCCTACTAAGTGCTGACAATTTTTTTTTCTTACGCTACCTAGGGTTTTCTTCCCTTTTTTATAGTTTTTCCCTGAATTAGCTGTTTTTGTATTGTTGTATGTTATTATTTGAATATGACTTGTGAACAAGGTAGGAAAATGAACTTTTTGTTAGGTTGGTATTACATGTATAATCAAATATAGCATACATGTAATAACTACCTGGATTGATAAGTTGGATGTGGGACATATTATTGTGCACTTTGAGTCTCTGACTCATGAACTATTGGATTTGCTGCCCCTCTCTAACCAAGAACCAAACTAGACAATATGTTCAAGTGATTTAATTTGAATCCAAAATGACCCTTAGTTCTTAGAAACCCGAGCAGAACCTGTTTGGTTGGGTTGCCTACAATGGGTTATTGAGGTCCTCGTGTGTGTGTTTTAAATTTATAAAGGGACTTGCTTTCTTTTCTTTTTGAATGTTAGTTGCATGGTTTCTTACAAACTATTCTCTTTCTCTAAAAAAAGGTTGTGGCATGGGATAATCTCTACACTTAATTTGAACCCCTAAATGGAATAGTTGTATTATTATTTCTAAATTTTCTGTAGTTGCCATGAATAATACCATGTGTCCCTATCAAAGCATGACTCTCATGTTAGTTTCCACTTATTAAAATGCCACATTTTGTTCCACTAGATGTAGAGATATATTTGTGTGTTGAAAAAATTTAGGCTAAGGTGTAATTAATGCAAAGGCGCAATGAAACCATAATCTTACTTGAGAATTTTGTTTCCTTGCTTGTTTGTAAAATTGTGAGATAAATTGATTTCTTGTTTCTCTTTGTACCGGAAAAAAGATGAAACTCTACTTTTTTATGGTTTATTTGTTTCATTTTTCCTTTATTTTATTTTTTATTTTTAAATGCACCAAACAATCTAGAAACAAGTTATGATTTTGGGGATCCCCATTGAGGACTTCAAAACCTACTGAGTTTTGACGACTTTATTTTATCTTATAGTGTCTAGGTTAGACTTAGCCTTCCCACTTTGATGGCTTTTCCCTTAATTAGCAGGTTGTATATTCTTACATAGGTTAAAAAGATATATAAATTGTGAAGAAGATAGGCCTATGAACAATTTTATTTATTTATTTATTTAATGTTTGTGTTAGCTTGTAATGTATACATGTAATAACGTCCAGTCGATGATTTGGAAATTGGTCAAGCACTACCTTATGGTAAGGTTGAACATATTTGGTTTTCTTTCCCTTGATATGGTGGCAGTAACCAGTAGGTTGGCTAGAAAATTTCTCTGTTGAACCTATCTCTTTATAGTAATATGAGATTTGCTTTTAACTGACAGTAGAAGATGCTTTTGCTGTACGAAAGAACTGTCCATTTGGATGGAATGGTGGAAAACTGTTTTTTAGTTTTAACTGCCATCCATCTTGCGTAGAGTCTGGATTATTGTGGAATGCAGGTATTGAAATGGGAATGTGGTATCCCACATGCACAGAATGTGGTATGATGGGATTAGGCCTTTGTAACTCATTTAGTCGCTAAGATCCCTTAAGGAAGTTTCAATTTGAAATCCTTATAAATTTATTATGATACTTAGATTATTTAACCCATGCATATTGGTTGGATTACATGTTGAAAGTGCTACAGCGATTTAACTTATTTTTCATGGGACAACTAGGTGGCATAATGTCTAGTATTAGGTTCATGTTTTGGTTGATGATACCATTGCTTTTTATACTTGTGTTAGTATTGATTGTTTATATTCTCTCTTTGAGTTCTTGTCTTAGAACAACCATGTGATGTTTACCTTTCCCTTGTGCTATTCAATGACTTAGGCGAGCCTACGAAAGAGAAAATGGAGGTAAAAAAGTCTAAATGTCGACATAATTGCCTCAAGTTGGTTGAATTAATTGGCTTTGTTGGGTGTGGAGTTGATTTGGAGATTGCATCTTGCATATTGAGTCATACTGTGTCACTTGAAAAGATAATTATCGATCCCCGCCATCCATATAGATGGACACTGAAAAATTTTGACAAGCATCTAGAGGCAAGAAGTTGTGCTTGGCAGCACCTTGAAACAAAATTACCTCTAGGAACACAATTAGTGGTTCTTTAAAAATTATCAACTTCTGATGGTAAGGTGGGGGTGGAGCTTCTGAAATGTGCTTGGGTTTTTGACATCTTCAAAGAGTGAGGAGTGAATGAGAAACCTCATATTGATTTTGAATTTGAGATGGATCTTGATATGTATCATGTGTATTATGAAATTATGAAGTTCAATAGTTATTTACATTATTTGGTTTTTATTTCTTTGTTTGAATTTGATCCCACACCCCCCCCCCCCCCCCCCCCCCCCCTTTTCTTTTTATACAATTGCCCAGAGAACAATATAAGTCTTAAAGATATTATTTATATTATTTGCATGGTAAATCAGCGATGATTTTACTTTTGTACCATTTTTGAGGTATTTTCTTTCTAACAAAAAGAAAAGAAAAACTTTAGGGAGTATTTCTTATTTTAAGTACAAGACCTATTAGTAAATATAACATTGGGCTATTTGAACAACTCTGTTTGACAGTTTGAATTGTATGTAACATTGCTTAACACTGCATGCAATTTTTTTTCCCCATAATGTTATGAATAGCGTTAATTGAGGTAGTGTTCTACGAAAGAATTGCAGTTACCAACTCCTTAAATTTTAAATATCATGCCCTTTTTAGTGCTTTAATGCATTATATACCCCTGATTCATCACTTTGAAAGTAAGACAGTAGTAGCAACTGCAGTTACAAACTTATATGAATATGCGTTGTTGAACTTGACATGATGAAATAAAAGTATGCTCCTTACGTCACACTGAAGTCAAAAGCTGTTTGGTCTGATTTGAACAAATGGAGGTAAAAAAAAAATTAGACATCTCCGTCCACCACTCCACGTCACTGACGAATGGAGGTAAGTCATTTAATGAAGTATGCAATACATCAGATGGTTACGAGACCAGTTGTATAGACCGTTGGAGGCCCATCAAAGCCTACATTACTGAGCCTGAAGGCATTACCAAAAAGAGGCATTAAAGCCACAGTGGCTAGATGTTGTGGAACCATATATAAACGCTCCTTAGAACCAAAACAAGGTACACACAATCTCAAATACAAAGATACGTCGTAACTCTGATCTCTGATACTTTCTTGGAACTTCCATATGCTGGCTTTATCATCGAAGACTCTTTGGTAGGCACCACACCGTTGACCACCTAAAGAGGGCTTTGTGCAACATTTTCAGGTACAGGGACGAGGTTGCCGGCCCATTTGGATGAATCCCCTCAACTGATGATTTCTGTTTCATCACATAACATAGAATTTTATTGAGAAATAGTGAATTAGATTGAATATAAGCGATATGCATGGTAATCAAGTAAGGTCTCCACTTAGCACAATTTTCTTGTGCTTTAAAACTATTTCGGGTTTAAAGATGAATTTGGGAAAATTGGAATTGGTAACGGTTGGACGGGAGTTGGGACATAGAGGCTTGGTGTCTATATTTATTGGGGTGTAAAACATCTAGTTCACCAATGAATCAGGTAACAAGATATATCACTTGCTTTCTTTTCTATTCTTTTCTTTTTAACTATTAGTTGCGTAAAATCTTACAAATTATGCTCTCTCTCAGGTTGTGGAATGGGATAATCCCTACACTTGGTTTGAACCATAAATGGAAGTTGTATTCTTACTTCTACATTTTCTGTATTTGCCATGGCTAATACCTTGTGTGAGTTGTGTCCTTATCAAAGCCTGAGAGTTTTTTATTAAAATGCCACATTTTGTTCCACTAGATGTATTAATAAGTTTATGAGTTGAAAAAAATTTAGGCCAGCATGCAATTAATGCAGAGGCACAATAAAACTGAATTCTTGCTTTTGAATTATTTTTCCTGACTTGTTTGTGAACTTGTAAGATAAATTGATTTCTTGTTGCTTTTTGTACCGGAAAAGATGAAACTCTACTTTTGGTTGTGAACTTAAAAAAAAAAAATAGTTTCATTGTGAAACTCTACTTTTGTTTGTGAACTAAAAAAAAAAAAAGGCTTAGTGCCCGTTTGGTTGGGTGTTTTGAGCCCACTTTTACCAAATATGCGCATTTGCAAAATGCTGAGAAGTTATTTGCGTTTGGCTCAGCCCAAAACGCAACTTTTTGAAAAAAGTTGCATTTCGGGCTGAGGCAAAAAATGGTCCGGGAACGCGCAACAAATATGCAGCAGCAGAGGTCCATAAACAAAAGGAAACGCGCATTTTTATCTGTTAGCTCTTGCTGTTTACCAAATTACCCTTGCAAATATATACCTCAGTTCTCACGCTTTCCCTTTTATTTCTCTCGTCTCTTCTCTGCTCTACTGTCAAGCCTTGAGCTCTCTCACTCTCACGCTCATCTCTTCTCTGCCCTCTCCGTGGTAAGTCATCCGTGAACCTGGTCTACCACCACAATCAACAAAATCAACAAAACCCATTTCAAACCCAACTCAAAATCAAACCCAAAATCCACAGAAAATCAACTCAAAATTAAACCATTAATTGAAAACCCATAACCCAAACCCAAAATCAAAATCAAATAAAAATACAAACCCAATGTTTCAATCATCTTCATCTTCATCTTCATCATCATCATCATTATCATCATCATCTTCTCTAGAGGAAGTGAAAGAGCGGCTTTAGAATTGTCAAAAAAAAAAAAAAAAAAAGAGCTCAGCGGTGGAACAACGTTCTGGAGGAAAAGAGAAAGGGAAAAGGGGAAAAGAAAAAGGGATGAAGAAAAAAGTGAAAATGGAATGTTCTGGAGGGGAAGTGGTAGGGAAAAAGGGAAAAGAAGGAAAAAGAAAAAGAAAAAGAAAAAAGAGAAGGGTACGTGGGTGGAGGAGAAAAAAAGAGGGGGGAAAAAAAAAAGGAAAGAAAAAAAGAAGAAAGAGGAAATGTTATCACAATATTTGTATAATATTTTCACAATAAATTTTAAAAGGTAGGTTATTATTAGCTAATATTAGTGAGAAAAAAATAATTTTAATAATACGTTAAAATTAAAATCTGTATTAATTTTTATCACAATATTTTTACAATAAATCTTAAATGGTAGGTTATTATTAGCTAATATTGATGAGAAAAAAAAATTTAGAAAGAGAAAAAAATAATTTTAATAGTACGTTAAAATTAAAATCAGTATCAATTATCACAATAATTTTACAATATTTTCACAATAAATCTTAAGTGGTAGGTTATTATTAGTTAATATTGATGAGAAAAAATTAATTTTTTTAGAAAGAGAAAAATTGATTTAAGTATATGAAGTAGTTGATTTAAGTATGAAATAAACTTACATAAAAAAAAAAAAGTATGAAATAAACTCCCTTATATATACATTGTCATTTTTGGTAATTTATCCCTTAAACTGCCACTTTTATAAGTGCTAGCCAAACACTCAGTTTTTTCAAAAAGCACTTTTTAACAGCTTTTACCAAACACTCAGCTTTTTGAAAATGCACTTTTTCATTATGCACTTTTTGAAAACTCCACTTTTTCATTATGCACTTTTACAAAAAGCTGAACCAAACTCACCCTTAATTGCTTGATGATGACGATGGGTTTCAAAATGCGGTCTTTTTTTTTTTTTTTTTTTTTTGTCAGTCATGAGCAATTAATCTGCATAACTTTGTGACATAACTTGCTACATGGTGAGTCATAAGTAGTAAGAGTATTAGTAGGTTATGTGGAGACACATTCTTACAAATCACAACTCGTTATATAGTAAGTTGCGGCACAAAATTATGCCAAAAGTTATGTTCTTACCATAGTTCAAAAAAAAAAAAAAAGTCATATAGGCCAGAGAAATGCCTGTAGACAATAGGGTCTTCTTCGTATAGTTGACACAACACGTGGATCTTCAAGAACAAAGAAATCTATAGTACACTGTACACTGTGTTGAACATTCTTTGCCTTGGGGATTGGAGTTGAAAAAGGGCCTCAATTGAGTCAAAAGGTTTCCGAAATCCCTTTTCTCTTTAACCCTTTAAACCTTTTTCTTTTTCATACAATATTATGTTTTCCTCCTATTTTCTTAATCATGACGAAAACTCTTTTCCATCTTTTATTATTTTACGATTTTTCCTTTTTCTTTTTTATAACCATCCAAGTGATATTTGTATTAATTTCATTTTGTGTTCGCAATTCCAAATTGTTTTATATATAGATATCTCCAAGTCTTAAACCTAAATTAACCTTTACATTCTTAATTTTGTATATGGTATGAAAGTTGGCAAAAACATTGTAGTTTAGTGACATAACATATTCTCATTTCAACATACTCTTGAATTTCGCCCAACAACTTTCCTAGCACATTGATACCATAATGTTTATGAGGGCAAATCATAATCAGCAAGTAGAGTATTATTAACCACCATAAAGCAAATTTTGAATGCCATTGTCAATGGTTAACTTCATTCCAAAGCTATTACTTTTAAGACAGTTCTAAAATTAAAAACTCATAATCACTTTGAAGAAAATCATCCGAAATTGAAAATCTAAAATCTAAGAATATCATAAATAATCATCATTGTTTAGCAAATGGCTAATTTTGTAATATAACTTGGTTGCTTTCTATTGAACCTGTAAACTGGAAATAGTTTTATAAATTTTTAATAAATGATCATTTATCCCAAAAATTTGATTTTGATTTTAAAAGGTAGATAACTCCAAGGGATAACACAATTGGTTAAGAACCATGCCTTATGAAGCAACTCAAAGTCTAAAGTGATAAAGAAAAGTAAATTTAATCACTGAATCAATTTTTTTACATTTTTTTACATCTTATTAATATTAACATATAAATAAATTCTTAACATGTCATCTTTTTAGTGGGGATTGAAATTTAAAGCTCCAATAATGTATGTAGTTAAATCTTTTAAAAAAAGAAGAAGCAAAAGTCGCATGATTATTAAATTAAAGTTAGTTTTTTTTAATAGACATAATAAAATTAGTATTTTCTCTCGCAAATATTTTTATTTCTTTTAATTTTTAAAACTATTTTTTTTCAATAATTAAGATTAAAAATTGTTTTTAAACTTTCAGTTATCTATATCAAATAGAGAGGACAAGGACAAAGAAAGCAAAACGTTCAAGAAAAAATTTAATAAATGGAAAAGTTTAGGACCACATTATTTTTTACAATTTCTTGCCACAACTGTGACGTGGTAGACGGTGATTGGTAGAGAAAAAATGGTGAGTCATATGTAAATGATAGTTGACCACTCACAATCTGCCACGTCAAAGTTATAGAATAATTTGTGGCTCTAAAATTTCTCTTAATAAATACCAACAAAAGTGTCCATGACAACCACAAGTGGGTCCCCCTCAACACTTCTTCTCTACTCTCTGTCTCTCTATTCCTTCCTTCCTTCCTCTCTTTGTGACACAAATTGAAGTCTCCCTTCTAATTCATACATGCATGCCAATTGCCATTTCTTGGCCATCCAAAGAGAATTACGATTTGGGAAGAGAAAGCATTGAAGAAGGAGATCTATCAACTACTCTAGTTGCCAAAGATGAACACCATCAAGTTTATGGCAGTGGTACTAGTAGTGGTGACCATGTTTGTGCCAACACTACTGGTTGTGATGTTGGTGGTGAGAGTCAGAGTGGATCTTCCTCAGCCAGAGGTGTGGTTGTGCTTAGCACTTTGGTTGCTTTCATGTTTGTGTCATCGTACTTTAGTTTAGCATAGAGTGGTCCACACGCTCTCTAGTCCACATGGTCCATGGTCTACAAAGATTTTGGTGTGTTTATGATGAGTACCAAATTCTATGATATCTAACTAGATACATTTGAAATGGAGAGAAACTATTGTAACACAAATCATTGGAATTATTAAAGCTTGAAGAATTATTAATTTCTGTATCTTCACTTCAGTTTGAAGTGTCACAATGTTTTCTATGCTACTAGAGCTAGCCTACTAGGCCATGATAGAATATATTTTAGTTGAATCACCAATATTTGTAGGGATTTTACATACAAATGCATCTAAATGATTGGGGTGTAGATTTGTCAGGCTTAGTCTTTTGTAACATTGGAGAGAATAACAGAATAAGACAATATGGTATGGGTATCTCTATGTGGGATGCCTAGACGTTTGATATGCTGACTACTGAACTGAAAATGATGTATAATTGATTTTGTAGGTGAGATACTCATCACTTGCTATGTTGCTCAGACTGGAATCATGGATGACCTGGGTCTTGCAGTGGCAGAGGTGGGTATAAACTATATAGTGCTCCATTGTTAGAGCTTTCTTAATGAAGTCAAGTGAATCAAATTGCTTTATGCAATGTCCACTTTGATGCATTGTTTGGTTATTTCTCATTTGCTTGCCTTACACATTTTTGTATACAAGATTCTAAACATCTTTTGGTTATAATGCAGTACTCACTTTTTGGTTCAATATTGACAATTGGAGCAATGGTAGGTGCAATAGTGAGTGGCAAAATAGCAGATTGCATAGGTAGAAGAGGTGTAAGTACTTCACCCTAGAATTATCACTAGTTGTTTTTTAAGTTTCAAACTCCACAGATCACCAGTTTTTCAATTTGTTGGTCGTTTTGCAAGGCAGACAATGGGCTTTTCAGAGATATTCTGCCTGGCAGGGTGGCTTGCCATAGCGTTCTCAAAGGTTTTGAATCCAATCTCTTTGTTTTTTGCAGTTCCAAACATTCGTGTTGATGTTACATACATAATAACCTCTAACATTACCTGAAAAGAAGTTTATATTAGGAAATTAAAATAATTTTGGCGCATCATAATTACTCAATTTGTAGTTGCTCTTACAAAAAAGTGAATTTAGATGATCATAAGTGATCAGAAACAACTATGTCATTGTTTTAAGAATCAATCTGTAGTGAGTAAATATATTATCATAGCTTCACTTCCTAATGTCAAATGTTTGGTGCTTGTTGAAAGGTTACATGGCTACTGTTGGTTTGAACCAAATTCTTAGTGTTTAAAGGTTGGTTAAGTTAAATTTATCTGTTTGGTTCGGCAATCAGGTGTACATAGGATCTTTCTCATTAGGCATGGGAGGAATTCCTTGGGTTATAATGTTAGAGGTAGATTTACCTTATCAGACTTGAAACACCATCTTTTATTGTCAAATAATGGCCATGATGGCTTATGGTTGACTGAATGTAGTGGTTTCCGTCTCAGATATTTCCCATAAACATGAAGGGCTCAGCAGATAGCCTTGTGAGTTGTGACATTGGTTAGCTGGTTAGGTTCTTAGATTATATCATATGCTTTTAACTTTCTAATGGATTGGAGCCAGCAGGAACCAAACCTGTCTTATCTCTTCATAGAGTTGTTATATTGGGTACAAACTGCAATATGATCACTCTAGTTTTAAATTTATGTTTACTTTTTATCAAGAACATTCTTCATATACCCAAGCATGTGGCTCAACTGTTCTGTTCGTAGCAAAGTTGGCATCTGAGACCAAGGGGCGAACACTAGAAGAAATTTAAGCATCATTGAATCCATTTTCAGAAGGATGAATATCCTATTCCCATATGATGGTACCTATCCATGTTTGAATAAGCAAAATAATTTTCAAAAACCATAAAATTGTGGCATTGTCTGTTAGAGACTAATTGGTGTTGACTATTTGTCACATGAAGCAAGGTTTTTAACCATCATAGAATTATTTAGCATTTATTTTCTATAACTGTTATGGGATTGATAACCATAGCTTGAATATTTATCTTTAACCCGTTAATCCTCCTTTTTTTAAAATCTATTTTCTTAGTCTTTAGTGTTTTTTTTTTTTTCTCCCATCTTTTTCTATTTTCCTCCTATTGTCTTAACCTTGACTGAAACTCTCTTTCATCCTTTTCTTTATAGTTTTTCCTTTTTAGGTTTAACCTAAATCATTCTCTTATTGTTGGCATTAGCTTCAAATTAAAACACGTTTTAGATTTGGTGAGGATGGTCTGATTGAGTTTAGGGGTAATTGGGTGATTTAAACTAATTTTGGTTTTCTTATGGTTTTTTTTTTATCCAGAAAATATTTTCTTACACTCATTTATATCTACTATTTAAAACAAAAAAAACAAGAATATGTTCACATTTAAAAACTAGAAAATATGAAAAAGTGGAAATAAAAAGTGAGTGTGATAGTATCATTGCTTTTATGCATCACTTTGTTTGTAGTTCTTGTCTTATGAGTTATGAATTGTGTTTTTGTGTGTTTGATCAACATAAAAGCAGTTTGTTATTCATAGGAATAGGAGACAACTTATGGCTTTGGGTTATTAGTGTTGTGGTGAGTTTAGGTCATATGTACAGATTTGGATTTCGGACTTTGGACCACGTGCGTGGTGGTTTTTGTTGAACGACTTTAATGGCCCTTAAGTAATTATTTGGATTTGAAGGGGTTAGGTGTTGGTTGGGCCAACTGTGACTTTAGGTATTAGACATTTTGAAGCAAGTGTTCATTCTTGATGATCATTCTTTTTTCTTTTTCTTTTTTCTTTTTATTTTTATTTTTTTTGGTTAAAATGCAAAACTGACCTTTTAACTTTCTTCAAATTTTATTTCAATTCTCTAATTTTATTTTCGTTCATTTCAGTTTTCTAAGTTTCAAATTTATTCAATTAAGGCCTTTCCGTTAACTTTTGTTAAAATTTTTTGAAAAAAATTTTCAGTCATTAATTGAATTTTTTTAATTTAAAAAAATTGAAGAAAAATTTATAAAATTGAAAAATTAACCACAACATATAACAAAAGTTGATAGAAAAGTTTTAATTGAATAAACTTGAAAGTTAGAGGACTGAAATGAACAAAAGTAAAGTTAGAGAACTAAAATGAAATCTGAAGAAACTTAGAGGGTCAAATTTTGCATTTTACCCTTATATATATATATATATATATATATATATTTTAATGTAAACATGTGGAGCAATGGATTGGGATACATGAAATATAGCTTTAGGATAATTGCTTTTACAATAAGAAAATATATTTTCTAAAATTTACTTGACTTCTTAGTGTAATTTATTATTTTCTTAAAAATCAATAAATAATCACAAAAAAAAAAATCTCTTCATTGAAGGGAAACATTAATCCAATAAGATATAGAGAGAGAAATGAAACGAATGAGAGAAGGAAAAGCCTATGGTTAAGTTTATTTAGCAAGCCAGTATGTTACTTTATCTTTTCTCTCTTTACTCCAATGTCTTTGAATTTTCACATAATAGTGTTAACGGGTGGTTCTTTTTCTTTACTCCAATGCCTCTGAATTTTCACATAGTAGTGTTAACAGGCGGTGGAAATGGGGATGGTGATGGTAGTAGCAAAAGCATTAACAGTGATGATGGTGGTAGTGGTGGTGGCAATGGCTGTATAAATAGTAATTAGCAATGAAAATAGAATGTCAAAATTAGGGGCTCAAAGTAACAACAACTATATAAATAAATTTAGAAGATTCATATTAAATTAAGAAAGTTTCTCTCAAAAAAAAAAAAAAAAAAAAGAAAAAGGAAAGAAAGAAAGTTAGTGAGATATCAATATACTACAATTTAAATTTTTTGGATCCCCAAGCATGTATGTATTTTTTGTCCAAGAGTGTGGTCATGGCGGATTGGTTAATACGTAATAGTATGACAATTATAATGTTGGTAGAATTTATAAATAATGCATTCCTTCATAAAGATTGAACTTCGAATTTGGCTTCTTCAAAATCTAAATCAGAAAACAACTCAAAAAATTTTAATTACCTTTATTGTTAATATAAATAAAGGAAATCAATATTAGAAAATTTTAAATTATAGTTTTGAGTATCTTGTACCTTAAAAGTCATAATCCAATTAAAACATTGTGGGTTCTTTTTTTAGATAGCACCTAGGCCCAAGTAGAAACAAGAATCCTGAACCTTATTCTTGTGGTTTGGTGGACTGGACTTGGTTCATCGCAGCTGTGTTGAGCTGATTACGAACCAAGTTGTGCACAAAACATGGATCCTACATCACATACACATTCATACAAACAAACAAAATATATACGTATTATACAGTAAGGAACAGTAAAGGAATAATACAAAAGGTAAATAAGATGCCAGGGATCCTCAGAAAGATAAATGATATTTTATTATTTTTTTGAGTTTTAGTACATGGGGTCCTTTTTCCACTGGGATATGTCACAAGGTCCAAATAAGTTTAAAAGTCACAGACTTAGATAGCTCTTTGTAGGCTTCTAAGACTTGTGAGGTTTAAATTCCTTTGAATCCAAGTGTATCATTTAGTGCCTGTCTTAGGATCCCTCACAATGTCTTCCCTCTTTTCTCATTTTTTGAATTTTAAAGAAGTTTTTTAAAGGATCTTTTTGCTCTGATTCCTTATTGCTGAATGGTCTTTGTTGATGATTTCTCCCCCTTTTATAGTACCTTCCTAGGGTTTTTGGTGTACCACTGATTCCCTCCATTTATTGCCCTAAGTACTAGAACCAATGTTGTGTTAACAACATTGGTGGCTGGTCCCTTTCTCATTTTCTCACTATGTTCTCCTTTTATGGTTTCGCCCCAAAAAGCCCTTAGCTGACCTTCTTCTTTTGGGGGGTCCTAAGGGCTGACATTCAATCCTCTCTTCCCAAAACTTCTTGATGCTCCTTTTCAGACCCACATTTTGGCTGCTTCACATTTTGTCATTTTCTATAAATGGGTAGATTCTTCCCTGTCAAGCTGAAAAATCCTCAACCACCTTCCTTCATGGTTCACCTTCCTGCGTTCCTCGAGGTACCAGACTTCTTTTTCATGAAGTGCTGATTCCTAAGTCATCAACCTTTTTTTTTTTAGCCATAGGCAGCTGAGGGGGCATGCCTATCTTCATTCCTTGTGTCCATGAGCATGCTCCCTTGAGCTATCCAAGTCCCAGCTGATCCCTTCCTGCATTTCCCAAGGATCCTATGGCTCTTGCAGTCCTAAGGTATCCTGGTTTAGTCCCTTTCTAGGCTCCCCAGAAAACTCTCATTACAAAGGCTAGGGTGAGCCTCCTTTTTCCTTTTCCTTCCCTTTTAAGGCCCCAAAGCTTGCCCATCCATGGGTTTGGGCTTCCTCTTACTCATTTTAAGTGGACCTTAGTTGGCGGATTGGGTCTTGCCTACTTTTGAGGGCCCCTTTAGTTTTAGATTTATACTTGTAATATTTTGGACCGCAACAAACATTAGTATGAACAAGTTTAGGAATAGAAAGGGGGGCGGGGGAAAGAAAGATGAAAAGTTAGCATAAAGTCTAAACATGGGAAAAAAAAGATAAAATTAAAGAGAAAGAAAGGTGTATATATATATACATATATAACCTAGAGAAAATCCAATTAGATTTCAAATTAGAATTCAATTAGAGTCTAATTTTGCGCCAGGTGTCCCATTTAATTTAAGTTTTTAAACTTTTGTGTCAAGTGAGTTAATTTAGTGTAAAAATTGGATTTCAATTAGAGTTTAATTTTACGTTACATGTCTTATCTAATCTAAGTTTTTTTCATTTTTTATGTCATATGAGTTAATTTATTGTAGAAAACGAGGAGTCCAATATAAGTAAACCATAAAAAACCTAATCATATATCTAACTCTATATATAGAGGAAGAGAGAGTTTGAATGATTTTATATTTATGAGCCTTTTATTATTATTATTATTTTTTTTGGTATAACTAAAAGCAATTCAAATTTATATGTCATTTATGTAATATACCATGATTATGTATTGTCCATTACTAACTAGGTAATATGCATGCACGCGCACACACACATATATGCTTTTTTAAACAAAAGTTTAGAGAAAATTGAATTAGAATCAAAATTAGATTTTGCTTTTGTTAACTTTTCATACAAATTAAATTGTTTATATTTTTGCTGTTATTTTTTCACTAAACTAATGAACATATTTTTTATATTATTTCTATTAAGATATTTGGTATGCGAAGATATTGAACGTAACAAATTGTAATTGAGCTTAATGATCTCATGTACCCATCCCCATTCAATTTAGGAGGTACTATTTGACCAATTTATTATTTTATTTTGTGTTGTATTTAATAGAATTTCATAGAAATAATTGTTAATTGATATTGTATATGTAGTATCTAATAGTGATTTTCAAAATTATATATGTAATAACAATGTAATGAGAAACTTGACATAACCAATATCACGAAAATTGCAAAGAAAAGCTATTTTAGAACCTCCAAATATCCTGGTCGAACTATGTCCTATATGTTTAATAACTCTAACTATCATCAATAGCACCACTACAATTCATCATATCTATTCGTAAGCACGAGTTACATACTAGTATAAATCTAATAAAACAACATAAATCCTTAGGTATATAAATTTAAGCAAGCAAGAATCAGTGTCTTGTCTACGTGTTTGCTTCTTATATTTTTTCTTTGTTTCACTTTCTTTTGTGCTGGAGAAGGTATTTTTAATACAATGGCGTAACGATCATATGCATAGTAGAAGTTATAAATTAACTTCACATGAACTTAGCTTAACAAAATTAAAATTGAGGTTTGCTTGGAAGCTTCCCTAGGTGTGTTTTAAAGGCAAATAAAAGAGAAGGAAATGTATATAAATCTAATCTAGTAAGCATAGATGCCTTAGGTATATAAATCTATGCAAGCAAGAATCAATGACATCTTCATTGATTATTTTCAATGAAGGGAGACATTAAACTAATAAGATATAGAAAGAGAAAATGTAATGAATGAGAGAAAGAAAAGCATATGGTCAAGTTTATTTTGCAAGTTGGAGTATCTTGCTTGATCTTTTCTGTTTCTTTTACTCTAATATCTCTAAATTTTCATTTAATGGTGTTAACAAGTGGTGGAAATGGGGGTGGTGGTGGCAGTGGTAAAAGTATTAACAATGATGATAGTGGTAGTGGTGGTGACAATGGCAATATGAAAAGTAGTTAGTGGTGAAATTAGAATGTCAAAATTAAGGGTTCAAAGTAATATCAACTATATAAATAATTTTAGAAGATTCTTATAAAATTAAGAAAATTAGGGAGGCACTGATATACTTGTTGCAAAAGTAAATCCAAAACATAAATGTAAAGTTTGACAATTTAAAATGTTTGGATCCCCAAGAATATATGTATTTTTTGTCCAAGAGTATAATCATGGTGGATTGATTGAGAGTATGACAATTGTGATGTTGGTAGAATTTATAAATGGTGCATTATTTCATAGAGATTGAACTTCGACTTTGGATTGTTCATAATTTAAATAA
This sequence comes from Quercus variabilis, assembly GCA_030445155.1. Classification (NCBI taxonomy): domain Eukaryota; kingdom Viridiplantae; phylum Streptophyta; class Magnoliopsida; order Fagales; family Fagaceae; genus Quercus; species Quercus variabilis. The sequence continues at coordinate 25,660,420 of CP129448.1, read as the reverse complement.
TAAAACAACGTAGGATTTTTGAATTACCTTTCTTGTTAACATAAACAATAGAAATCAATATTAGAAATTTTAAATTACAATTTTGAATATATTTTACCTAAAAAAGTTATAATCCAAATATCACAGATGAAATAGAGATGTCTAAATAAATTTCATTAGTGAATGAATTCGAGAATAAATTGATAGTATGGACATGTTTAGGAAAAGAATGGTGGAGAAAAGAAAGAGGAAAAGTTAGAATGAAATCTAACCATGGGAGAAAAAAGATAAAATAAAAGAGAAAGAAAGCTATATAAATCTAATAAAGAAACATAAATGCCTTAGATATAAAAATCTGAGCTAACAAGAATCAATGACTTGTCTACTTGTTTGCTTCTTATGTTTTTTCTTTGTTTAACTTTCTTTTGTGTTGGAGAAGGTATTTTTGGCACAATGACATAATGATTGTAGAACTAGAAGTTATGAATGAACTCCACATGGAATTAGCTTAACAAGATTGAAATTGAGACTAACTTGGAAGTTTCCATAGGTATGTTTTGAAGCAAAATTAAAGAGACATAAAGGTATATAAATCTATTCAAGTAAAGTATAAATGCCTTAGGTATATAAATCTAAACAAGCAAGAATCAATACTTGTGTATGTGTTTGCTTCTTATGCTCTTTCTTTGTTTTACTTTCTTTTTTGTTGGGGAAGGTATTTTTGGCATAGTGGCATAATGATCCTATATATAGAAGAAGTAATAGATGAACTTCACATAAACTTAGCTCTAAAAAAAAATTGAAATTTAGGCTAATTTGGAAGCTTTCCTAGGTGTGTTTTGAAGCCTAAATTGAATTCTTCTTTATGTAAGTATAGATAGTTGCTTTTGGAAATTTGTTTATATAGATGTGTGCGCGCGCGCGCGCGCGTGTGTTTTTTAATAGTATGTTGATTTGTTTGCTTAAAATTTGTCATATAGAATCATAGATGTTAAATGTAGTAAACTTTTAGGCTTATTTAGTTGTTAATTTTTACTTGAATTAACAATATATTTTTGTGAGATATATTATTGAATCACGATCTTGTTAAATACCTATCATAGGTTTATCATATGCAAAATTACACAACATTTAGTTGTCAATGCCTTCTACAATTAAATCTAAGTTTTTTTTTTTTTTTTTAGTCACAAGAAATGAGAGGTCAATTACAGTTGAAACTTTTGTGGAAGCATAATGTCTTTCTCGTTTTTTCTTAGCTTTATTATTATTATTATTATTATTATTATTATTATTATTATTATTATTATTATTATCATCATTTTACATGGAGAGTGGAGACCTTCAAATTATAACTCATTCAGATATATGAAACGAGGACCCTAATAAATTATAACTCATTTTATAATGTAAATAATAACTTGGACATAGTGCCTATCAAATATTCAAATTTTCTTCTTTAACAGCCTTAGTTCTTTTCAAAAAAAAAAAAAAAAAAAAGCCTTAGTTGAAAATTCATAAGCCCACCCACATTCTCCAGCCCAAATTCACCCTACTAATTCTAAACGACCTGTAAACTCAAAATAGAGATAGTGTTCTAAATCCTTCCAAACAAGTCCAAACTCATCAGCATCCAGCTCCCAAATGTCTCCTATCTTTCTTAAAATCCCATAATCCCCACCTCTAATCTCACAAGCTGACATTAAAAATTGGATTTCCAAATCAAATTTGAGCAAGCCCAGCCGGTGAGAGCATTAACGTCTAAGCTTAGTGGAGAAGTGCCAGATTGTCTATTTGGTATTGGTCTTTACTCTTTATACAACAAAACTTTACTAATTGTTCCATGCGACTTGATGATAATTAGTTAGAAAACAAATGCTACCAGCCTTTAATCAAACGTCTCATGTGCATCTCTCTCTTTCTCAATTTGTTTTGCACTGTGATTATTTTCTAACCAAATTTGATGTTGTCCAGACGATGGAGCTTCAACATTGGCGGCATTGGCAGCATCCGTTGGTCTTTAATGAAGACGAGAGAAGTGGACGTTCTTGTTATGGGTGCAGGGAACCAGTATTTGGTCCTAGCTATAGCTGTAACAGATGCAGGGCGGGGTTCGTTCATCATAAATCATGTGCTGAACTACCCCTTGGGTTGCACCATCCCTCACACCCAAATCATCCTCTTATTCTCTTCGACCAATATACATATCTTGATAACAACAGAGAAGAATATGATAAATTTAGCAAATGCGACGTCTGCGGAGAAAAGAGTTGGGAATACAGTTATTGTTGTTATCGTTGCAACTTCAACATTCACATCAAATGTTCTTCATTATCACTCACCATCCAAACTGAAGTCCATGACCACCAATTGACCCGCAGCGTTTGGAAGCTGTTGAAGTTCACTTGCGACTTCTGCGGCAAAGAAGGAAATCTGCCCTATTGTTGTTTCCAATGCGATTTCGTTATACATTCACGTTGTGCTGCTTGCCCGCGAAAACTGAAAGTTTATCGTCACAACCACCCTCTCCACCTCACCCCTTCTCTTGAAGTCCATCAATCCGACTCTCCAATTTGCCTACTCTGTGTTCGAAAAGTGGATACACTCTGCCTTTACTATTGCTTAAAATGCGATTTTGCTGCCCACCTCTATTGTGCTATGCTCCCCTGGAACCGGGAGTACATAAATTTGCAGGAACTTAAAGAGAAGCAGTCCACCGAGTCAAAATCTGAAGATCCAGAGCTCCATCAATCCTTTGACTCAGAAATTTGCAAAGTCATGAAAAGCACTGTGGGGGAGGACGGAACTGAAATAGCCACAGAAATCAAACACTTCAGTCACAAGCATAATTTGAAGCTTATTGATGAGATTCCAAATAACACAAAATGCAATGGGTGCGTACAATATATTCTCTCTCCATTTTACAGTTGTACCCCGTGTAGCTTCTTTCTCCATAAATCTTGTTCTAAATTACCCAAAATAAAACGACCCCCACTTCATTATCACTCTCTCACCCTCAGTTATCAGCAAGCTTCTTTTGACTGTTTTGCCTGTTCCCAGAGTTGCAATGGCTTACAATACAACTGTCAGATATGCAACCGTAATTACAATGTTCAATGTATTTTATTATTAAACACCCTCAGTCTTGCCTGTCATGAGCATCGTCTTTACCTCTCCTTGACAAACTCTCGACAAAAGTGTAGTAGTTGTAATTTTGAAAGCTATTCTGTATTCCGTTGTTCCACTTGTGAATTTGCTCTAGACTTAAGATGTGTTACACTACCACAAATTGCATGGTACAACCAACATGAACATCCCTTCAACCTCCGTTATACTCCTGAAGATGACTTCGGTGAATATTACTGTGATATCTGTGAAGAAGAACGAGATCCCAAGCAATGGTTCTACTATTGTGCAGAGTGCAGCTTTCCTGCTCATTGTGACTGTATTCTTGGGGAAAATCCAAATGTCAAGCAACACATATAATGGCCGCCAGTTGGGAGGTGCTACACAATAATTTGACTCTCACCCACACACAATGTACTTTCATTGAAGAAATAAAGACCAATGACAATGTTAAAAGTGATCTATCAATGTGCCCAATATAATTTCAACATTCACAATAATTGTTTATAGGAAGTCCACTGTTGTTTTAATTTTTATGTATACTAGTCGCAGACCCACGCGATGCGTGGGAATATATATTTTGTAATATGATACAATTCATAATTTATTCTCTAAAATTTATTGAAGATAGTTTTCTCCTAAAAACTTGAATTATTTCTAAAATTATTTTCCAACTCTCTATCTCTACAAATATATCATTATATTATTTTGGTTTTTTATTTTATTTTATTTTATTTTTTTAATTTTATAGATATGATATTTGAAAACCAATAATGGAGGGACATGCCAACACAAAATTAGATTTCTATTTTTCTTCCCATGATGAGATTGTATTATATTTTAATTCTTCTAAATTTTGAGGTGCAACCTTCGTACCAGTTGCTAAATCCTTCATTCCCAAAAGTGATGTCTAGTTAGTTGCCAACAAAAAAGAATAAGACCAAAAAAGAAAAGAAAAAGGAGAGTGAAGTTTTATAGGTTAGAGTCATCACGTACAAAAAATTATTTACAATAAGGTATATAAATAAAATACATATTAAACAAACCTTACTTCAGCAAAATGATCAAATTTAATAGATCCTCACTTATATCAATTTCCATCAAAGACCACCAAATTGTCAAATAGTAATATGCCATTGATTCCACCCATGTCTACTACAGACATTTATCATTGTGTCCCTATACAAATCACTCAATTATTATTGTTTTGAATTCCCATAGAAAATCAAAATAGAGCGGATACGAATTGTAAACTTGCTAACTCGGCTAATTGTTCTTACCTCAGAGAAGATGTCTATTAACATTCCAAGTTATGAATTTCAAATGGCTATAGGAAGTTATCAGATTGTATCAGTTGCAATGCCCAAAAATAGCAATTGCTTCTGCCTTCATTGGAACACATCAACTATATCATATTGTGTTTAATAAGGAAAAAAAAATAGTAAAATCCAAAAGAAATAGTATTGTTAAGATTTGTCTAAAACTCATGTATATAGTATTCTAGATATTCAAAAAAAGAAAATCAAGTTGCTGAAAAAATAGCATAATTGAAAATCTAAAACTAAAAATCCAATTATTGTTTATGTACACAGTATTAAAGATAGGTATTCAAAAATCAAGAACCAATTAATTTTTTTATCCTCACAACAGTTAGCATAAAGCTAGGTACTAATGGAATTTAAAAATAACTCAATTCTTTGAATTTCCTCACTTCTAAAATACCAAAAAATTTCTCATAAGCTAAATAATCCCTAAAGTTATTCATCAACCAAACAGGCCAACTTGGGTCCCAAACACAAAAATTCTAGCCACAATACAACAATCTACTTAAGTTGATGTACTTTGAAGAATTAGAGTTTCCTTTAAAATATTAAGATAAAAAAATTTAAACTATTACATCCCAAGTTCCATACACACAAAAAAAAAAAAAAAAAAAAGATTCAAACTTTACTCTCTTTTCTTTTCCATTTTCCTACAATTTCTAGGACACCAAATAGTCAAATTAAACAATAAAAAACAAATTATTAGTATAAGGAAATGAAATCTAATATAGCTGTGTATTGAACCATAAAAAGCAAATTATCAAGCACCACCCAAGAAAAGCAACGATTTTATTCCTCTTTCCTTCAAAATATTCTAAGAAAAGAATGGTTACCAATTGATTAGTATGACCTTTAATAGATTAAAAAGCCTCCAATGATTGCAAGTCTTGATCATTGACATCTGTTGAAGAATTAACAAACAAAACAGAGATAAAAATGAAATTTAGTTTAGCATATAAGACGATGGGAAAAAGAGAAAAATAACAATTTCTCTTTGATGAAAATGAATAACACTCTTACTATAAAACAAAGACCAAAATAAAAACATCACATTGAACAAACATATTGAGAGTAACATTCCTACAGTCTAGAGAATGGCAACCATAAAACAATTTATAACAAACATAATCAAATGCCCAACTCAAATAATTTTTTTAAATATATATATATATATATATATATATATATATTAATAGTTTTAAGACCATGAAAACTCAATCTCGTTCATAATGAAAACTCAAAATTGAACTACATTTTTTTTTTCCTAATAATGAGATGGGAATAAAAAAAAGAATAATACAAATAGCAGAACTCATTTTTAGTTTATACCCTTTGGACTTGGTCTACCAATGTTCACCTCTCATCTGCTTTAGTTTCGTTTGCAAGCTCTAGAGTCATTATCTATCTCTTGCGCTCACTTGATTGGGTTTTGGTAGACGAACTTGAGCCATGACCAAAAGAACGGAAAAAACACTCAAGAAACTATCGCATTGAAGGCCATACTGATCAATTTGTAAACAGAGAACAATTGAAAATTTATAGAAAAAAAAAAATGAGAGGTGAGGAGGTGAGGAGGTTGCAATCTATCGGTGACTATAAAAATTCCATATAATAGCGGCATCTCAAGAGTCTAGGTTAATGGAAAGACACATGATAGATGTGGAGATAAAGTATTAGTGACTATAAGAATTCCATATAATAGCGGCATTTCAAGAGTCTGGGTTAACGGAGAGACACACGGTAGATATGTGGATAAAGTATTGGCGACTATAAGAATTCCATATAATAGCAACATCTCAAGAGTATGGGTTATGGGTTAATGGAGAGACACGCGATAGATATGGAGATAAAGTAACACTTGAATTTAAAAAGAGACTCAATAAATGGCAATCGATAAAACCAAAAATAAAATAATAAAAGAAAATAAAATAAATGATGACATGGTGCTGACGTGGCTCAACTGGAGCGTAGTAACATTAAACGCTACGCTTCAGCTTTTAGTAATATATAGATATAGATTTTTCATTTAGGTTGAGCCTTTAATTCTTTATTTTTTAATCTATTGTATTATTATGGTTGTCTATTGGTGTAGTTTTGGGGAACTTTGTTTTTAAGATGAAGCTTATTAGGCATTTTATTGGTTTGTGGCTAATAAGTGTAATATGTGGACATCATGTACATGGGTTCCACACCCCTGCTTGTTAATGAATTATTTGCTTTTTCTTTTAAAGGACTTGAACAAGAAAATCACTTGATGTCCACGGACATTCATTGCTTGTGTTTTTTAGCTTCTAAGATTTTGTTTCCGTTCTAAACCTATCCATAGGATCTCCTGCTAGTTGAGAGAAGCCTTACATTTACAGAACAAAATAATTTTGTTTGTAAGGAACTTGACCTTTTTACTACCACAAGGATAGTGTTCCGGCATGTGGGAATGAGGTATTTGAGAATGGGAGGTGATGATGACAGTAAAAGTGCTAGAACTAAAATGTTAACAGTGAAGTCTAGAAAATATTTTGGAAAGTTAAAATTTCTGCAAAGTTTCACTTTTTATCTAGAAAATATTGCATGATGCTATACTAGTTAAGGCAATCTTATTAGATAGAAAGCTTAGCTGTGATGTTGCTTGTAAAATCAGACTTCATAACAGAAGGTAGGCCCATCAAGGATTGACAAATTATTTCAATCCCAGATGGAATTTGGAAGAGAGATACCAAATGGAGTGGCACGCTTTTGTTGCAAAGTCTAGAGAAGGAAGAAGACTCTTTGTTGGATGTTTTAACAACACATGCTTCAACAGGATGGTGGCCAGATCTAATACTGCATGAAAAGCAAATTTTCAAAGCTCAAATATGGCACTAGATTTTCAAATAATGACTCTTGATATCAGGTCCATTACTAGATGATTTGGATAATGGCTCTCAAAAAAGATTGAGGGTTTCATTTGGGAATTAAGTTTCTATAATATCTACATGTATTTATACCACTCCTTCTCTACTAGCAGATTTGAGGTTAAAGTGTTCTTAGAATCTGTGTTAAAACCATGTGGCATCTCATGTTCTGTAAACTTATTTGTGAGTTGGGTATGTTAATTATTACAACATTTAGCTTGGTACTTTGAAAGATATTATGATATCCGATCCTAATCCCTGTAGATTGTGTCTTTCGAGTGTGATACATCTTCTAAATTGATTTTGATAATTTTTACTCTCTGTTTGATACTTAGTTAGTCGCCAAATAATGAATTTGTTTAGAGGTGTTCTCTTCTTCTTATGCTTCGTTAGTTCTATTCTTATTGTTAAATTGTTATTTATCATTTCTTGGTATGTAATTTAATTAATTTCAAAATGGGAATGGAGCTTTAGAACATTCTTGTTTTTCTACCTTTCTCTTAATCAGTTGTTCAATATATTTCACTTAGTTATAATAATGCATTTACGAGTGTGTTTAATTTTCTCAAGACAATCAAGTTAATGGCTTGTATTCTACACCATCTATCTGTACTAAGGCAAAAAAATGCAGCAAATGAATTATGGCCAGGAAAAACTGATGATTATTTCCCGTAAGCTTTACTGTTTTTCCATCTACCTTTAGTTGACTAAGCAAAATTGATTGAAATTTACTGCCATTAATAAGCATGACCAATGCTTGCTAGAAGGTATGAAGACAGGGCAAATGCTTATTGGACTGACTTTTTCACTAGTTGCCCAGTCTTGAAGCAATATGTCCAAATTTTGAGGGGATATTATTTGGTATGACATCAATGTCAATCTGCCTTGGTGGTTATGTTGAATCAGAATAGATAGGGATAGCTATTTCCTCCATTCTTCTACACTTGATTTGCTGGATGCAAATGACCTAGCATCTCATGCTGCCATCCCGAAAATTCCTGGTAATTTTTTCTTGGTATTTTGGTCACAAAATTTATCTATTTTATATTCTAGGAACTCTGCAAGGAACACAAAGATGTGTTCTACGCAGAGAGAGGATGATGTTTTCCGGTCATCAATAGGGTGGAGTTTTCTCACCATTTATTTGGGTTGTAAACATAAATGAAGGAATTTTCCTTATGTTAAAAATACGCAGCATGACAACTTGAATATTTGGCTGGAAAGAGATTTGATGGTGCCAACTCTGTCAGCCTGGAGGATGCTTTAGGGATTGCACAGCACCATGATGCCATCACTGGCAATGCTAAACAACATACAACCAATGACCACGCAAAACACGTGGCTTTTGACATTCTGAGTCTTGTTTTATATTCTTTGCACCATTGTTATTGTATGATAAAACTCTGTAAGCTATCCTTTAAAATGCAACAAATTTTCATAGGCAGAAGCTGTTGTAAATGTCGTTCTGTCATGCTTCACTAATAAGGAATCAAGAGATCAATATGGTTCTATGAACCTATTATGGTCTTGTGTAAACTACCTTGTAAGCTATCCTTGCAAAGTTATCCTGTAAGAGATCAATACAGCTGTAAGCTATCCTTGCAAAGTTAGCTTCATATGGTTCTATGAACCTATATGGTCTTGTGTAAACAATGGGGCAAGTAAATGGACTTTTCTTCTTTTCTGTTATTTTTTGTTCTTGCTATTCTTCATTGCATAGTACCAAAAACAAAATTAAAAAAGCTGTGAGATAGATAAAAATAATAATTAGGTGGGAAGTAGGCATCCCAACTTCTCACTTATTGTGCAATTCCGCCAATCGAATCATTTGCATGAATATTTATATTGTACAACTAAGTCAGCATTTGAAAGCCTCCAAATTGCACATACAAATAGAAGAACTTCAGTTTGGGTTTTTTTTTTTTTTTTTTTTTTTGTGATTCTTATATGCCCTAAGATATTATCACTCAAATCATGCAGAATTAATCCGAAGAAGAATTTAATGCAAGTTACATCATGTTAAAGCTCTTGCTGAAATGATTAGTTCTGATTTCAGGGTTATTAAAAAACATAAATCACTAGCAGACTTCAGAACATAGACAATTTTCCTTTAATGAAAAACAAATTGATCACTAAAATGATGTTGAACTAGCTGACCAGCCCTGTTGCAAATTTAGGCTCACAAGGTGAAAAAACGTAGGGGATATATTTTCTATTTAGGCTCAAGCAAAGAGGGTTTCTTAGAATGCTCTTGGTACATCAGCCTCAACCTTGAAAGTCGTCCATCAAAGGGTATTAATAGGTAGGTCAAAGTTTAGGTTAAATCAGTCTTCAAGTAGAATTAGGATTGCAAAATCTATTATCTCACTCAAGTGAAGTCTCTTCTTGGTTTTAATGATCTGCTTGAGTGAGGCCTGAGTTCGCTTAAGCAAGTTTTCTGAACTTTGAGATCTTCAAGCAGCTCTTTTCTGAAAACTTCACCTAATTAAATTGCAATGCTTATGGTCCTCGTTAACACATGTTTTGGCACATGGAATTTGCCCAAACCTAAATCCCAATACATTCGTTTTTCCTCAATTTCCAGCACTACCACATGCCCCAAAGACAACCCATATGTGCTACCTCCATTGTTGTGTACTGCACCTCTCAAGGTTCATGTCACACTTCTTTGCAATGTCTATTTCTTTGCAGCTTCATGGCCTGCTTTTATATGAAGTGAAAAAAGAGCAAAAATTTAATGTTATACTTTTTTTTGTTTTGCAGTATAAATATGCAAATTACACCAGCCCTAACTACACAAAAACAGGAAAAGGGTCAATGAAGTTTCAGTTGATTAAGCAGAGATCAGACATCTCCTTTGCACTCTTCACCGGTGGCATATCAAATGTATGCTTATCTATGTCCTTGTTCCATGATCTACATGGTGTTCTTAGTGACTTGCACATTTTACATGCTCCTATTTATATAGAACAAATGCATTGGCTAGTCATAATCTCCTATATCTTGTTTTGCTTCAAAAAGAAGATTGATGTGCTGTAGTTTACAATTTTATATACAAGTACTTATAATAAGAACTGATTTCCAGTGTCTATGAACTCTATTTCACAAGGCTTTTGTCCCAACTACTTTGGGCTGGCTACACAAATCCCTTTTCACCATTTAGTTATTAGAGCCATTTCTTTGTGTAAACCCTATGCAATATTAAGGTTTCATAGTTTCTCTACCTTTGTTCTTCTTATTTATCCTCTTCTTGTTTTGATCCACTTTAAGTTGAGCCAAATTGATCAAAACCAGTGCATTCATGGTTCTTTTCACACATGGTATTTGCATTGATTTCTCCTTGTCTTTATTGGGCTGCCAATGAAATTTGATTTGAGTGATTTTGATGGGTCAAATAACTCTCTTGTTCTTTCCACGGCATTTGCCATGTGAGTTAATTAGCCTGAAGCTGTTCATGTGAGTTACATTTCTGGTTCAACTTCATCATTGTTAAATGTTCTACGGAACCAAATTATGGGAAGAAAAAAACCATCCATTTCCATCCTCCATCTTTACATGATGAGCCTAATTTTGTCTGACTTATGCAATTATACTCTGTCAATTACTTTCCATATCACTTCTTGTATGTTTTACTGTAAAACTTTAAATGCTTTATACAAGGAGTGATGCTAGAGACAACAAATTTTATTACATAAGTCTTACAAGATGAGTCACCAATCACAAATAGTAATTCAAACATTTATTTATAATGTTGTTGAAGTGGAATTAATCACATTGATTGCCACATCATTTTGTAAGAGTTTCGTAATAAAATTGGTAGTAACTTTAGCATTTTCTTTATCCAAGACCTCTGCATTTGATTGTATTAACAATTTATTTATTTGTTTATCAATTTTTCATAACAGCCAAAGCTAGTGGCAGTGTCAAACAAGGTAGCTTTTGTAAATCCAAATGCTCCAATCTATCCATGCCTAGCACAAGGAAAAGTTTGGAATGAAGTAAGTTCAATATCTGTATTGATTTTTATCTCAAAGCTTTTACTTTCTATAAGCTGAATGACAAGGTCCTCTACTTGTCTATGTATGGAACTACAGCGCAGCAATCTTTTCTTGCTATACATGTATTTCTTTCCATTGCATAGCTATTCATTTGTTCACAAACTGTTACACTAGGTCTTAATATTAATATTTTTTAGTGGGGAGTGGGGCATGGCTTACAACATCTCGAGGAAATAATGTATAATGTTCACATGATCTTCAGATGACTGTAACATGGACAAGTGGATATGGAATTGATGAAGCAGAGCCTTATGTAGAATGGGGTCCAAAAGGAGGAGCCCAAGTGAGATACCCTGCTGGTGCGTAATTTCATTTTTACCTTCAAATTTTGTTTTTTCAGATAGATCTGTTGGTTTTTTGAAAGAGAATAACCTTGGGTAGGCAAACCACTGTAATCTTGGTAATGGAATTCCAGAAACTTGATTTGTAATAGGAACTCAATGACATCAGTGTACACTGGAGTCTGATACATCACAGATTTAGTCATAAAAAGAAAGAAAAATTAAAGTAGAAGTAAATTTAATTCCTGCAAGGAAATTTCTGTTATGGATCTCTTGTAATATTACTTTTTTTTTTTTTTTTTTTTTTTTCACATGTTAAAATCTCCCAGACTTTTCCTCCTCGTTATTTTTGGAAAATAGATGAATTTATTTTAGCCATTTATCCATACAGCTGCACCAGAAAGGACAGTAGGATGGCGTAACCCTGGATACATACACACCAGTTTTTTGAAGGAGTTGTGGCCCAACATCAGGTGCAGTGTAATTTGGTATTTCTGTGTATTTTGGCTTCAAAGATGGATCGCGAGGCGCAAAGCCTCCAGACAACAAATAATCTCTATCCTCTGACCATTTTCTGAACATGCCTGTGTCTTCCTTTGCTTGTATTGTGCTTCCATTTTCTGTGTATTGTGTTTAATACAGTCTTCCAAGAGAGTTCACACCTTTCTGATTCTCCAAAAAAAGAAAAAGAGTTCACACCTTTCCCATGTCTCCAAATATGATCACACGTTGCAAAGAATTTTGACCAGGATAAGGAGACGCTCTAAACCAGTATTCTTACTCCAAATACATGTACCATTAAACAACCTATGCCCCAGCTTGTATGTATACTCGAATAATCAATTAGAAGAATCGGAAGTTAAAGTAGCATGCAAATCAAACAGAAGAGGGCTAAAATTTTAGCACGTGCAAGTCCAATAATTCAAGGTTCATTCTATTACAATTGAATCCATGTGGTTAAAATTGTTAACATTTGGGAACAAAATACTTTGTAAGAGACTTTGTGATAGAGTTATAGTGAGAAATGAAGAAAATCGCGATCTGCACTTAAATAGGCACCTCAGTAATTCTCGACAGCTGAGGTGTCGAGAGGTGTCGAGAAAGCTGTCGAGGAAGGTATCGAGGAAGCAGAAGAAATCTCGATCGATCCGAAAGGTGTCGAGACAGGTGTCGAGAAAGAAGACACAAACAGCACAATTGAATCTCGATCGATCCAACAGGTGTCGAGGATCTGTCGAGAGGACAGAGACTTTCTCGATCGATCCATCAGGTGTCGAGGAGGTGTTGAGATTGCGATAAGAAACAACATGAGAAGCTCGACAGATGACCAAGTATCGAGGAGGTGTCGAGAAGGTGTCGAGGGGACAGAAACTTTCTCTTAGGATTTCTAGTCCAAACCGTCAAAAAGAGTGATATGAGTGTTAAGTTTTAAGAGATAACCTAATCTTACTCATCACAAACAAGAGCCACAAAGCTCACTTGCTTAGTTGTGCATAGAGATGCTCATCTAAGCTACAAGAGATACAAAGTTTATAAAACTTTGTTTCATTGGCCATCCAAGGTACACAAATACCAAAGTACACATAACACACACTGTTTTTGTATTTTTCAATTTTTCAATTTTTTTTTTTTATTTTTATATCAAAAAAAAAAAAAATAAACAAAACTGAAAGTAAACACACAAAACATGTTAACAAAACAAAGCAAAAACTAGACTGACTCAGCAAAAAAGTAAAACACACAAGCAATGCAATAAACAGAAAAACAAAAAGGGAAAAAGAAAGTGATGAAATCACTTAAAGTCCTTTTTCTTCCACACCTTGGAAGAACCTTTCCATTGATTGAAACCTTGAACAGGCGGTGAGGGGGAAGAATTTAAACCGTTCAAGTTCGAAAGGAACATGAGGGCTTTCAGAAGATCTCCAAGAGGAGCAAGGGAGGATGGAAGCTGATTATGGTTTCCAGATGCTATCACGCCATTGCTCTGTTGAGTGGCTAACCACTTATAGCAATTTAGTCTAGTATGACCGGCAGCTCCACAATGATGACAGAGATGCTGCTTCTTTTGTTTAGGCTTTTGAGAGTTAGCCTTCTTAGCCCTAGGTTTTTAGCATCTTTCTTATCTTGCTTAGGAGGTGCTCCTAAAATAGATTTCCCTTTGTCTAAGTTCTCACTAGCTAATTCAGTTTTAACATCAATATCAGTATTATTAGCAGGAGGAACAAAAACAGTATTGCTAGTAGAGGCAGTATTAGAGAAAGAAATACCATACCCCAAACCAGTTCGATCTGAAGCAGATTTCTGATTGCTAAGCATCTCATCAAGCTTTGCACTTGAAATCCTCTCCAGTTGAGCTCTAACTTGAAACAGCTCTGCTTCAAGCTTCTTGGTCTTCTCAGCCAAAAATTTGTTTTCAAATCTCAGTGCTCCAATAGTTTGATTCGCTTCGTCAACCTTTGTGAACAACTCTTCACGTTCAAGTTCCACATCACTGAGCTTCTTGGTGGCCAGCCTATATAATTTCTCATGTTTTTCAGAGATCTTGTAAAGCTTCTCATAGGCTGAATGGATATCATTTTGATCATCCCTCTTCTCAAATTTTGACTCCACCAGTTCTTCTTCTTCATCCACTTCTTCAACAATCCCTTCAGTAGGATTGACTGTGGCAGTGAAAGCATTTAGGATTCCGTCATCCTCATTGTTAGAATCATCTTCAGGCTCAGTGTCACTTAGGGTTACAGCAAGGGCCTTGCTTTTCCCAATGCTCTTCAGATATGTAGGACACTCATGTTTCATGTGTCCGAACCTATGACAACCAAAGCACTTTGGTCCTGCAGGAACAGTATACTGACCGCCCTCCTTAGCATCCTTCTTCCCTTTGTCTTGGCTTTTAAACTGAGAAGAACTGAACTGCCTGCGGTCATTGTCGAAGCTCCTTCCATTGGCATTCTTCATAAACTTTTTGAACTGCCGAGTGATGTAGGACTTCATCTTGGAATCTTCATCATCAGAAGACTCATCTGTATCACTGCTCTTCGCCTTCAAGGCCATGCTTTTGCCTTTATTGGACTTGCCAATCCTAGATAACCCTATTTCATAGGTCTGCAAGTTTCCAACCAGCTCAGTCAAAGGAATCTTATCTATATCCTTTGATTCCTCAATTGCCGTAATCTTGGCATGAAATCTCTTAGGTAGAGATCTGAGCACCTTCCTTACAATCTTGGGTTCAGGGATGGTTTCCCCAAGATTGAAGGCTGAGTTTACTATGTCCTTGAGCTTAGCATAGAACTCATCAAACGACTCATCCTCCTCCATCTTAATTTCTTCAAAACTTGTAGTGAGCCTCTGAAACTTTGAATCTTTGACAGCCTTTGTTCCTTCATAGGTTGTCTGGAGGATGGTCCAGGCCTCCTTGGCAGTTTCAGTTGAGGATATCTTCTTGAACTCCTCATTGGTGACTGCGTTAAATAGGGCATTTAACGCTCTGCTGTTGAAGTTAGCCGCCTTGATCTTTGCATCATCCCAATCGGCCGGATCTTCTGTTGGCTTAGTCCAGCCAATCTCTACAGCTTGCCACACCTTTTCATCCAAAGACTGCAAGAAAGCTCTCATGCGTACTTTCCAGTATGCATAGTTAGTGCCATCAAATAAAGGAGGTATAATTAATGATTGTCCTCTATCCATGACAAACAGGGGTCAATGGATCAAACACAGCAAAGATTAAATCCTAATCAGAGTGTGCCTGCTCTGATACCACTTGTTAGGTCACAATCTGAATGACCCCTTGTGATTAACTCTAATTAATTAATTTAGCCAAGTAATTAATTAACCAATTAATCATGCAATTTTGTGGAAGCACAAACAAATTACCAATCAACTAAATATGCAGCAGAAAATAAATAACACGGTGATTTGTTTACGAATGGGGAAAACCCTAATGGCAAAAACCCTACCGGGTGATTTTCAGGTCACCACTCCCGAAACTCCACTATTATCAAATCAAACGGTTACAAGTAAAGGAATCCCAAGTACCTTACCAACCTACAGTTGAACCCTTACCCTAATACCCAATTGGACTTGATCTGTAGCGACAGTTCCCACCTTTGATGCACGGCTCCCAAGTACGTGACTAACCAATGTGCGAATCCCAATATGCGACTTCAGAACACCAACTGAGGAAGAATGGTTGGCTGCAAAGTTCTTCAGATCATCCACTTGATGAATAGCAGGAAGATGCTTGGTTCCAAAACCCTATGGTGCACATACACAGCAACTTCTTGATGGAAGATGAACTAGGTCAAGAACTTTGTCTGTTGATCACAATTTGCTTGAACAGAGATTGCTCAATGATAATGCAACTTGTGTCACCCAAAACGGCTCTTAAAATAATCCTTTTATATGTTTAGGGTTAGAAGAAAAGAAGCCCCAAAAACACATTCACGGATCCCAAGAAAATCAGATCGGAATTCTGACTTTTTAATTCTCGACAGATAGCAGGTGTCGAGGTAGCTATCAAGAGGTGTCGAGATTTAAAAATTCTGCACTTCAACTTGCTTTTTCTTGGACAGACTTGATGACTTCAACACTTGACCTTGAAACATTGTTTCTTGAAGTATTAAAAACACCTAGATCTACCCAATTACAAGCAGAGTGCGTTTTGTCAAAGGATTAGCCAATTTACATAATTAAGTGACATATGTTCTTAAACAAGTTAAAACATATATGTCCTAACATATATATATATATATATATATATTAATATTAATAGGTAAAACTTAGAGAAAGTTGAATTAAAATTTGAAATTATAATCCAATTTTGCACATGTTTAAATTTATGTAGGGACTATACCATAATTATCCACTTAAGCGTGTGCTATGTGTTTGCTTAAGTTTTCAAATCTTTCTGTCAAGTGAGTTAATGAGTGCAAAATACTAAGAATCTAATATTAATTAACTATAAAATTATAAATAAAAGAAAACAATTACGTATACTCAATAAAAATCACCACATGTTCCTCAAAAAATAAATAAAATAAAAATCACTACACATTCTATCTTATTCAAAATTAGAAAAAAAAAAAAAAAAAAAGATCATAAGTAGTATTAAATTTAGGCAAGAATTTTTATATGTGACTAATAATATTAACTTTTAAAAAATAATTTGACTAATTATCTATATTTTATGATAAAAATTGTGTTTAATTTTAAATGTATCTATACGTATGCATGTGTTGCATGTCTTTTTCTTTTTTTTTTTTAATTATTTGACTAATTATTTATATTTTTATAATAAAAATTTTGTTTAATTTTAAATGTATCCATGCATTTGCATGGAGTCACATGCTAGTTAATATAAAAGATGACAAAATAAATTCAATTAGTTAAGTCGTATGAATAAAGCTAGGGACACAGTATATTCAAAACAGGTGGTAAATTGTTAATAGTTGGTAAAAAAAAAAAATGATATCTTTGATGGCTCAAATTAGAACCACTAATAGATTATCATCTAAGTTTTAATATAGTTACACATATAATTAATAAAATATAATACAATATATGATGCTTCTTTTGGGTGTTGAATACATTACATAATTAGGATTGATCTATCGTCATCAAATTACTATTTTATCACCAAAAGGTGTACATCCCAACTAGCACATCTTGATGTTTTCAAAGAATATATCTAAGGAAAAAAAAAGACGGAGTTTCATGCATGTGTGTATAACCTAGATAGAGATGCATAAAGAAATATAATAAATGAATGAGAAATAAATTGATTGTATGGACATGTTTACAAAAAAAAGAAGAGGAAATGTTAGTATGAAATCTAGATATAATAATAATAATAATAATAATAATAATAATAATAATAATAAAATGACAAGAGAAAATGAGAAAGATAAGTATAAAAATTTGAACAAGTAAGCATCAAATTCCTTGCCCAATTTCTTCTCATGTTCTTTCTTTTGTGTTGGTGAATGTTAAGAGAAAATGAGAAAGATAAGTATAAACATTTGAACAAGTAAGCATCAAATTCCTTGCCCAATTTCTTCTCATGTTCTTTCTTTTGTGTTGGTGAATGTTTTTATGTGCCAAAGGCATAAGAAGCCTATATATAGAAGTTATGGATGACCTCCACATGAATATATATTTGATGAAATTGATATTGAGACTAACTTGGAAGCTTTCCTTGGTGCATTTTGAAGTCAATATTGGATTATTCTTATAGTAAGTAATGATGGTTGTTTTTGCAAATTTATTTATATGCATGTGTGTTTTTCTAATTACTTTATATAAATAATATGTTGATTTGATTGCTTAAATTTTGTTGTATAGATGATTTGATGGCTTAAATTTTGTTGTATAGATGTTAAATAAAGTAAAATTTTTGGCTTATTTAGTACTTGAATTAACATTATATTTTTGTGAGATATATATTATTGCTAAATGGTTTTGGTTCATGCTACATTTGACTTTACTTTCATAAAAATTACATCAATTAGTTACTTTTTTTTTTTTTTAAAATTACTATTTTCTTGAATTCACATTCTTATTAAATATCTATTATAGGTTAATCACATGCAAGAATTATGCAACAATCAGTTGCAATCCACTGTTAAATCTATATGGTTATTTGTTTAATTATATTTAATAATTCAAAAAACTATAAGATCTCTTTATAAATTAATGAGTTTCTAATGCCTAATTGATTCGATATTCCGAAAGAATGATAGATCATAATAATATTTGGTAAACCTGATAGTTCAGAAAGAAATTTATTCCAACTGTGAGTTAACTAGAAATTTTTTGAATATTCAAAAAGTAACAATCTCTCCTCTCATATAAATGTAGATCCTCACCAAGAATTTAATTAGTGTGACCTACTATTATGTGGGAGGAAGGAACATTAATCTTAGTGTAAAGATTTTGACATGAGGACCCTAATAAAATCTTGTTCCCTTTATAATGTAAAGAATAACTTGTACATAGTGCCTATTAAATATTCATTTTATCTTTTATTAATAATCTTAGTTGAAAATTCATAATTTTTTAATACTCATTTTAAAGAACTTTTATCTATCTCAATATTTAAAACTTTTCAACATTGTCTTCCACATTTGACATTGAAAAAAAAAAAACAATAAATACTTACTTTAGGAACTAAATCACTAGCTCTATTTAATATTTATTAACAGATGACAAAATAGGAAAATACACCCCGACTTGGTCCACCCCCAATTTGACAAACCATGAGTTTTATTTTTAATTAATCACTTCTTCCAAACCCAACAACTTTATATTTACAAAACTCCAACTATGCCCAAATTCTGAGAATCCACCTCCAAATGCCTCCCATCTTACTTATGCAAAGAAATTTAACATTAGATTTGATGAAAAATATTGAATACTTTTGGAGCAATAATCATTTCCCTAAAAAATGGTGGGTTCCTACCATGAATTTAAATGGTAATACCCTCTATTATATGAGAGGAAAGAGCGTTGCTCTCAACATGTAGAATATTTACTTAGGCTTAGAAAACTATTATTATAAAATAAAGTTATTTAGTAGAACAACTTTTGTAAAATTACACAAAGTCTAACTTTTTTTAATTATAATGAATATTTATTGACATAAACAAAAGAAACTAAAACAAATCCCACTTCTCTAACATAATAATAATAATAATAGTGATATCAATTAAAGACATGATTGGAACTTGTATTGTGCAAGAATAATGCCTCTATTTTTTTTTTCATAGAATTAATGTCTTATTATTTATCCCTACCCTTTAGGCACCTTTTCTTTAATTCCATAATTTTATATTGGAGTGTGAGACCAAAAAAATTAGGGGATATTTGGTTCAGCACTTTTAGATGGAGACCCAAATAAAATCCAAATTCTTTTGTAAAGGGTTCCTACCATGAATTTAAATAGTAATGCCCTCTATTATATGAGAGGAAAGAGCATTGCTCTCAACATGTAGAATATTTACTTAGGCTTAGAAAACTATTATTATAAAATAAAGTTATTTAGTAGAACAACTTTTGTAAAATTACACAAAGTCTAACTTTTTTTTTTAATTATAATGAATATTTATTGACATAAACAAAAGAAACTAAAACAAATCCCACTTCTCTAACATAATAATAATAATAGTGATATCAATTAAAGACATGATTGGAACTTGTATTGTGCAAGAATAATGCCTCTATTTTTTTTTTTTTCATAGAATTAATGTCTTATTATTTATCCCTACCCTTTAGGCACATTTTCTTTAATTCCATAATTTTATATTGGAGTGTGAGACCAAAAAAATTAGGGGATATTTGGTTCAACACTTTTAGATGGAGACCCAAATCAAATCCAAATTCTTTTGTAAAGGGTTACCTAGACCTGTTTTGTCTATCAAATATTCATGTTATACTTTTATTTTTTTTTAATGGAGATATTCATGTTATACACTTATACTAATACCCTTAGTTTTCTATCTTTTAATTATTTAAAAGAAAAAAAAAAAAACCCTTGAACTGTAAGTAAGCATTTTATTTTATTTGTTGGTAACTTCTATTTTCTATTTTTATATTTAAAAAAAAAAAAAAGACCTGTTCCACTTGTCCCAAAAAAATAATTTTTGGTATAAAATGATGAGTCATAAACTATTATGATTATTTTTAGGAGATAATGTGTGTATTGTGCGTGACTCACTTAGTTGATTGAGTTAAATAAGTTATGTGCATTGCACATAATAAGGACTAATGTGATTTTCCTATTGGTGGTTGGAGCCAAACTTTGTAACGCAAATGTGTGGAGAGAGAGAGAGAGAGAGAGAGAGAGAGAGAGAGAGAGAGAGAGAGAGAGAGAGAGAGAGAGAGAGAGAGAGAGAGAGAGAGAGAGAGAGAGAGAGAGAGTGAGTGTGATGTGCAGTGTGATGTGCAGTGTGATGTGCAGTGTGAGCTGTGAACAGAAGGAAATAAGAGACTTGACTGTGCCATCTCTCTTGCCACAGTGATGAGTTCCTCTGAGGGCCTTCCATACGTCTAGCATAACAACAAAAACAATTTGGAAGCCAGTGGAAGCGACTCCAATGTCAACTCAAACGAAGATGAAAATGAGTCATCCTCTGATTCCAACACTAAGAGTGAGAATGCATCTATTCTGGATACGGTACGTCTCCTCTCTCTATTTCTCTATCTATCTCTATTTCTTACAACTAGTACCAAACTTAAATCAATACTCATTTAAAAAAAAAAAAAAATTCTTATCTATCTTAATATTTAAAACTTTTCGACCTTCTACAATGCAAAAATGAAATAAAAATTAACAACAAAATAAAATAAAATTTAAGGAAACTAAATTACAAGTTATGTTTATTAACTGACAAAATATGCCACCAGTCGGTATAGCCCCAATTTGACAAATGCCCCAAGGCCCCAATGCTTATTATTTTTAATAACTTCTTCCAAGTCCAACAACTTTACTTACACGACCCAAATCAAACACTTGATGTGCGTGTGAGTGCAACACTCGACTCATGCCTCCAAAACTTCAAAAAAAGATGTTCTTACAGTCAAATATTTGACAGAAGGTCGCTAATAATATCTAATTCCATTTGTAACATAAAGAACAACTTATACATTGTGCCTACTGCCTACCAAATATTCATTGAAAATTCATAATATTTTTTTAATACTCATTTAAAAAAATTATTATCTATCTCAATATTTAAAACTTTTCAACATTATTTTCTACATTTTACATTGAAAAAAAAAAAGAGAGTAAGCATTACTTTAGGGAAACTAAATTACAAGCTTTATTTAATATTTATTAACAGCCATTTATTTGTAATTAATTTTTTTTATAAACTTTATTTTTAATTAATCACTTCTTCCAAATCCAACAACTTTACTTTTTTAATTCTATGTTGATTTGCTTGCTTAAAAT
The DNA here is from genome assembly GCA_030445155.1 of Quercus variabilis. Lineage (NCBI taxonomy): Eukaryota > Viridiplantae > Streptophyta > Magnoliopsida > Fagales > Fagaceae > Quercus > Quercus variabilis. The sequence continues at coordinate 25,638,823 of CP129448.1, read as the reverse complement.
TTGTCGTATAGATATAAAATGTAGTAAACTTTTGGACTTATTTAGTCGTTAATTTGTACTTGAATTAACAATATATTTTTGTGAGATATATTATTGAATCACAATCTTATTAAATATCTATCATAGATTTATCATATGCAAAATTTCACAACATTTAGTTGTCAATGCCTTGCTTCTCAACAAAAAAAAAAAAAAAAAAAAAAGTTGTCAATGCCTTCTACTATTAAATCTAAGTTTTTTTTTTAGTCACAAGAAATGGGAGATCAATTAAAGATGTAGGGTCGGTTTTCGTAGCCCAAGCGCAAAAGGTATGGGTTAAAGGCCCAACGAACCCAGGACAATGAATTTGTAGAGAGTGGGCGAAAGAGCTGGGCAGGTTATGAATTAAACAATGGTTGGCTAAGGTACTTAAGATGGTGATAATATGAAATAATGCTTGAACAACTCCATGAGTGAATGTCCGAAGAGATGTTTTATTTAGTGAACAGTAATTACAACGTTCAGAGCTACAATAAAGTTTTTCTTTTTTCTCTCCCCCCTCATTCCCCAGGGACCCTTCTTCTTTATATAGCACCCTTTCCCATCATCTCCATCGTCCACCTGTTCTTCATCTGTGTATCTACTTAAGTACATGTCACGTCATGTATCTATCTTAGTTCTTTGTGAGTGGTAGTAGTTGAGGTTACACTGTTCAGGGGTCTTCTCCACATAAATGCGGCCAAAAAAGCTGTTGCAGTGCATTAAATACAGTGGTAGTAGTTTTTCCTTTAGATATTTCTTCGTTCTGATCATCTCCAGACCTACCCAGAACTTATCATTATCATTGGGATTGCTAGGAAGATCACTCAGACCTTCCATACGTCTGATTGATCAAGGCTATTTATGACCGAGGAGTAAGACATCTTCGGGCCAGTAGTGACCTCTTTGGATGGTACTCCCCCTCTACTTCTGGGCTTCCTGCCTTCAGATGGACTGTTCCAACCAATTATTGCTCTTCGAAAATATAATACTCCTCAACATGGTGCCCCAGGCTCATTAAGTAGCTCTGGGTTTTTACCCCCCACAATAGCCCCTATCACCACTAGCTACCTTCAAAACCATAGGATTACCCCTTGGCAGTGCGCACCTAATATGTTTAGGATCTTAGGAGCAATTGAGGACCTTAACCGTCACCTAGGATTGGGACTCACTTGGCTCGACGTGGTGCACATGTACGAGTTCCACAGCCAGCAAGGGGCGGGATATTATTTAAAATCTCGGTCCGACATTGTCAGGCTCATTTCCTGCCTCCCCAAATCCAATAAAGGGATGAAGGATGACTATGTGATCATCTCGGGCGCGTGGCATGACGGCCCTTACTGTCCGACCAAGCCAGGAGAGCCAGGTGGGACACATTAGACTTAGGCACACTAACCATAGGCTCAAGATCTTCGTCTTTTAATAGTTTTTTATTATTCTTGTGTTGCTGTTTTCAAGTTTCTAACAAAGCTCTGCTGTGACTTGTAACAGATAAAAGAAACATTTCTCCTCGACTTAGCCTCACCAACGTCGCCGCACTTAACTTTTTATTACGGTCAGAGATCTTTGTAAGTGAGGACGGACAACTCCGATCGGCTCCCCTCATCCTAGGGTACACAGCGAAGCCAAAAGACTTCCAACCGGTCGACAACGCGATAACTCAGGGAGATCGCTGCCTTAATCGTATTGACGTCGCGTGGAAGGGTTTTTTTAGCACCGTACGAGCTTCCACCCGTACCACACCCAAACCCCCAGGGTATACCCCCTCTCATCCAGCCATTCCAGCAAGTTCCCCTCAGACCAGAGGTTGAGGGTGAAAAGGTTAGTTCCTCCACCTCCTCGCTAGAGGAGCAAATAGACAAGTTCCATTTCGGGGGGGAAGCTTCAAGGGCAAATCAAGTAGTAGAGGTCTCAGACGCTGAGGAAGAAGGTGATAGGCAGTCTAGTGTCCACCCAATTTTGATAACTGCCCTTTCCGAAGATTCTTCGGACGACGACATGGTGGATTTAAAGAGCCTAATGAAGAGGAGGGGCACTAAGGCAGAGACGAAAGGGACTGGAATGTCTTAGCCAGCTGCGAACCTTCCACCGCCGCCCCCTCAGATTCCTCTGGATCTTGGCACCAAGCAAGTGCCAGATCCAAAAAAGAAAAGACCAATTGTTGATGCCGAGGAGAGGGAGGTGGCCCCTCCAAGAGGCGCTAAGCAGCAAAAAGTGACAAAAGGTCATCGTGACAAGAGGACCTCCTCCGCTGAGAGCAGAGAGGACATACATGTGGCCGAGGTACGCCGAGGGCCCCGCGTCTGGTGCCTCAGGTTGGAGTTAGACGGAGCTCCTATCCCCTGGGATACCTCCCTCAGAAACTACGACGGGGGAAGGGCAGGCCTTGTTGCCAAGGCTCTGGAGCAGCCTCTTCTTCTCCCGAAGAATATGGACTCGTATCGGCGCTTCAACCAGCATGAGCTCTTCTAGTCCCTCAAGAGGGATATTGCCATGGTGAGTGGACTGACCACCTTAGTTTATGTACCCCCCTCCCTTTTTTATTCTGCCCCTGCCTTTACTCTACGTTGATAACTCTTGTCGTGCAGGTTACCCAGCAGATATACATGGCCGAGGAGTGGAACAGGAAAGCCCACCTCGAGGCCCAAGTTGCGGCTCAATCCCAATCAGAGGCCAAAAGGTCTCTGGATAGTTTCAAGGAAAATTACACTCTGCTCTTTGAGCAGCTAAAGGACATGACCAACCAGAGGAATAGCCTTGATGCTGGTCTGAAGAACGCTGAGTCTCAGGCCGAAGACCAGCGCAAGAGGCTGAACCTGGCAGAGATCAACCTAGCAACTAAGAGGGAGATGGTGAAGGGTCTCAGGGTCGAGCTTCAGAAGGCCAAGGAGAATGCCTGAGTAACTGAGGAGAATGCTCAGCTGGCAAATGAGGCAGTTGAGGCTGAGAGGAAGGCAGCTTACCAGCTGAGGGTAAAAGAGGTCGGGAACCAGCTTACAGAGCAATTTGCCACAGTTGCCCGAGATTACTGTGATGTAACTTGGCAAAAGGCCCTGGGCGCTGCTGGAGTCCCCCTCGATTCTGACCTGAGGCTACCTGGGAGCGTTTATTATGACCCTGAAATCCAAGTGCTCCCAGGGTCTGATCTTCCTCCTTCCACACAGCTTCCTGAGGCTTCAGAGCAACCCATAATTGGCCAACTCCTCCCAGCTAGCCTCGAGGTTGCAAAGGAATCTGGTCGATCCAATGAGCCTATTGAAGCTTCACAGGACAAGGGCAAAGCTTTGATGGAGAAGAAGACCCTCCCAGAGTCCAAAGACCAAGCTGCTGATCCTTCGGTCTCTCAGAAGAAAGCCTAGGGACTTAGGGGTTTCTTATTTTGTATTTACTAAATTTTCTTCTGTTTGGTGAGGATTTTTTAAACTTTTCTCCCTTTTAATTAATGAAAATTCTTTCGCTTTTATTTCTTGTGTTGTGTGTGATACCACTTACTATTGTTATTAAGTCCTGTACTTTAACTTTATGGGAATGTGGGTGATTGTGATCCTAATATCATGTTAACAACACGCATGACTAAGATTGGTATTAAAAAGGGGCAGAATGTATGAGAACTATTACTAAACAACAAAAACTACAAGAGTTATAGTAAAACTACAGGGGTTAATTTAAACACATTCAGGAATTTCAATCATGGCTCGTCAGAGAGTGATACTTCAATAATAACCATTATATTGGATTTAGATTCAAACATTCAGAGAGCTGTGATAGAGTGTTAACTAACTCAAGTCATCTGGTCCGAGGACTACGGGCATAAATGGATTTAAGTTTAAACACTTAAAGAAATCGTAACAGAGTGTTAACTAACCCATATCATCTGGTCTGAGGACTATAGACATGAATGGATTTAAGTTTAAACACTTAAAGAAATCGTAACAGAGTGCTAACTAACCCATATCATCTGGTTCGAGGACTACAGGCATGAATGGATTTAAGTTTAAACACTTAAAGAAATCGTAACAAAGTGCTAACCAACCCATATCATCTAGTCCGAGGACTACAGGCATGAATGGATTTAAGTTTAAACACTTAAAGAAATCGTAACAGGTTGATATGCTGATTAAAAGAAAAATTTGATTAATAATAATACCTTTTGAGGTTATTTACATTCCATGGGCGTGGTATCACATGACTATCTAGGTCTTCAAGGAAATACGCCCCAATGCCCGCTCCCGAAGTAATACAATATGGCCCTTCCCAATTAGGCCCTAATTTTCCCCAAGCTGGGTTCTTTGTAGTGCCAACCACCTTTCTTAATACCAGATCCCTAGGTTCCAGAGGTCTGAGCCTTACGTTGGCGTCATAGCCCTGTCCAAGCTTTTGTTGGTAATGTGCTAACCGGACCATTGCATTTTCCCTCCTTTCGTCAATTAGGTCCAAACTTTTTTCTAGCTGCTCATTGTTACCTGTCGGACTAAATGAGCTAGTTCTCAACGTTGGGAATCCAGTTTCTAAAGGTATGACAGCTTCAGCCCCGTAGGTCATTGAGAAGGGGGTCTCTCCGGTAGACCTGCGTGGAGTAGTTCTGTAAGCCCAAAGCACATGTGCAATTCTTCTACCCATTTTCCCTTCGCATCATCTAATCTCTTTTTCAAGCTATTCCCAATGACCTTGTTGACAGCTTCTGCTTGGCCATTACCCTGGGATAAGCTGGGGTGGAGTATCTATTCATGATCCCTAGTTCGCTACAATAACTCCTAAATGCTTTGCTATCAAACTGCAGGCCATTGTCCGAGATGAGAATACATGGGACTCCAAATCGAGTAACTATACTCTTCCACACAAACCTTTGCACATCTACGTCTCGGATGTTGGCAAGAGGTTCTGCTTCGACCCACTTGGTGAAGTAGTCAGTGCCGACCAGCAGATATTTCTTGTTTCCTGCAGCCTTAGGGAATGGTCCCACGATATCCAAGCCCCATTGGGCGAAAGGCCATGGGCTGGATAGCGGGTTGAGAGTCCCCCTTGGCTAATGAATGTGTGGGGCAAATCGCTGACACTGATCACATTTTTTAACATAATCCAGGGCTTCTTTTTGCATGTTTGGCCACCAATAACCTTGAGTGATGGCTCAGTGAGCTAAGGATCTACCTCTAGTGTGGCTTCCACAGATTCCTTCATGCAGTTCCTCTAGTAACAGCTCAGCCGTTTCGGGATGCACGCACAACATGTATGGTCCTGAATAGAAACATTTGTATAGTTTCTGATCTTCAGATAACCAGAACCTGGCTGCTTTCCTCCGAATTTTATCGGCTTCTCCCTTCTCTTTAGGCAATATATCCTCCTTTAGAAACTTAACTAAAGGGTCCATCCAACTGAGTCCAGCCCTGACTTGATGTACTTGAATCACTTCTTTTCTTGCTTCGGTAGGCTTATGCAAGTGCTAGATGAGGATAATTCTCGGCAAATCTTGTGCCGAAGAGGTGGCTAGAGTGGCCAAGAGTCAGCGTGTGTGTTACCATTCCTAGGAATATGCAGCAAGCTGAAAGATTCGAACCTTGATTGCAGATGTTTAACTTGGCTCAAGTATCCCTGTATTCTTTCATCCTTTGCCTCAAACTCCCCCTGTACTTGACCCACAATCAACCTTGAATCCGAGAATAACTTTACTGCCTTTCCCCCCATCTTTTGGACCATACTCATCCCCATCAATAGGGCTTCATATTCCGCCTCATTATTTGTTGCCGAGAAGCCCAGCCTTAATGCTTTTTCAATAATGATTCCCTCGAGGGATATCAACACTAGCCCCACTCCAGAGCCTTTCAGCACCATCCACGTACGCTTCCCAATGGGAAGGGCCTTGTTGAGAAATCATACCAACCAATTTTTCATCCATGTCTGATTTCAGCTTTACTTCTTCTAATTGGGGTTCCGTGAACTTGGCTACCAAATCAGCAAGCACCTGGCCCTTAACCGAGGTGCGTGGCATGTACTTGATATCAAAAGCCCCTAGGATCATCCCCCATTTTGCAATTCTTCCAGTGTAGTCTTCGGAGTATAGCCCTAAGCGGAAGCTGGGTGAGAACAATGACCGTATGGGCTTGGAAATAATGTGGGAGCTTTTGTGTACCGAGCACCACTACTAAAATAGCCTTTTCCAATGGTAAATAATGGATCTCGGCTTTATGCAGCGATTTGCTTACACAATAAACGGGTCTCTGCACACCGCCATCTGCTCGGATCAGCACCAAGCTTACAGCATGGGGAGCTATAGTGATATACGCAAACAAGACCTCGTCGGGCTCAGGGCTGGACATGATTGGTGGTCGAGCTAGATAATCTTTTAATTGTTGGAAGGCCACAGCACACTCTTCTGTCCACTCAAACCCTTTCCACTTGTTAATTAAGGAAAAGAAAGGCCGACACCTATCTGTTGACCGAGAGATAAATCGATTTAGGGCTGTCGTCATCCCCGTCAGTTTCTGAACCTCCTTGGGATTCCGAGGAGCTTGCAACTCATTGATGGCCTTTATCTGATCAGGGTTGACCTCAATTCCTCTGTGAGTCACCATATACCCTAGAAACTTGCTTGATCCCACACCAAACGAGTACTTAGAAGCGTTCAAGCGTAGCTTGTATTTCCTAAGAACTTCAAAGGTACTTTCTAGGTCCTTCACATGCTCGGCCACCACTTTGCTCTTCACCACCATGTCATCTATGTAAATCTCAATATTTCTTCCCAGCTGTGGTTTAAACATCCTCATCATCATCCTTTGGTAAGTGGAACCTGCATTTTTCAAACCGAATGGCATCACCTTATAGTGGTAATTACCCATGGGAGTTACAAAGGCAGTCTTCTCCTGGTCATCCAAGGCTAAGGGTATCTGATGATAGCCTTGGAATGCGTCCAAGAAACTCATTCGAGGGTGTCCGACAGTGGCATCTACTAGCTGATCGATTTTTGGCATAGGAAATGGATCTTTAGGGCATGCCTTATTTAAGTCAGTGAAGTCCATACATACTCGCCATTTCCCGCTCTTCTTCTTCACCACCACAGTATTTGCCAACCACTCTGGGTAGAAAACCTCTTTAATAGCTCCAGCTTGTTTGAGCTTTGCTACTTCTTCTCTGACTATTTCAGCGTGTTCCTTAGATGGACGCCGAGGAGGCTGCTTCTTAGGGGTGATCATGGGGTTTACTTTCAAATGGTGGCATATAAATTCCGGATCCACCCCAAGGGCTTCATAAGCGTTCCAGGTGAATACGTCGAGGTTTTCCTTAAGAAGTTGCACTAATTCCTTTTTTTCCTGCAAAGGTAACTGGGATCCGACTTGAAAGAATTTTTCGGGATTATCCCCAATGATGACTTTTGTCAAATTTTCGCACCCTGCGCCCTTGTCCGGATCTTCAGTGGGCAATAACTGATACTTTGGTTGCTATAAGCCCCTTTCGGCTTTGGTTGATGACTTGGCTCCTGGCTCATGCTGAATGGCAGCCACCAAGCATTGTCTAGGTACGGATTGATCCCCCCGGATTTTGCAAACCTGGCGTTCGGATGGGTATTTGATTTTCTGATGTAAGGTGGAAGAAACCGCCCCCAGCGCATGAAGCCAAGGTCTGGCTACAATTGCCGTATAGGGTGAAAAAACGTCCACAACTATGAAATCCACCTCCACCACCTCTGAGCCAGTCTGTACAGGTAGTCATATTTGGCCCTTCGGGGTAACAACTCTTCCTTCGAAACTGATTAGCGGAGAACTATATGGTGTTAAGTCACTAAGTTTAAGGTTCAGCCCCCTGTAGAGATCAGGGTACATTATTTTTGCAGCACTACCTTGGTCAACCATCACCCGTTTCACATCATACCCCCCAATTTTGAGGGTGACGACCAATGAATCATCATGAGGTTGGACAATGCCTACCTTGTCTGCGTCCGAGAAACCTAAAACTGGTTGATCTAGTTTACACCTTTTCGGACCCTGGCCAGATTCCCCTGCAGGTAACCGATTTACCGACATGACCTTGGATGGCCAGGATCTTGTTCTCCCTAGGGTTGCAAAGATAACATTGATAGTTCCCAGAGGGGGTTTTAAAGGATCATCCCTCCAGGACTCCGCATTCATCGGACCTCCTCGGCCACTAGTATGATGTAAGAGATGTCGCAGTTTCCCTTCGCCGACTAGTTGGTCCAAATGAACCCAAAAACTCCTGCAGTTCTCAGTCGTGTGTCCATGATCCTGGTGGTATTGGCAGTAGAGATTGCGATTACGTCTATCCGGATTCCCTACCATCTTATTCGGCCACTTGAAGAACAGCTCGTTCCTGACCTTTTCTAAAACTTGATGGACTGGATCTCTGAATACGGTGTTGACAGTCTGGGGATTGGCTACTTTTGACTGCGCAAGAAAATCTCTCCTCAGTTTGTTGTTGGTGTATCGATTCGACCTGAAATCCCTCCTCTCCTGGGGGATAACCTTCTCCTTGCCTTTTCCTTGTTGTTGGTCTTCTTCAATTCTCTTATACTTCTCAATGCAGTCCATTAGTTGACGCATGCTAGTAACGGGTTTACCAGACAAGGATGTCCTTAAACCATGATCAGTAGGGAGACCGAGCTTAAACGTTTCTAGGGCCATTGTATCAAAATTGCCCTCCATGTCATTAAACATCTCCCAATATCTATCTGAATACACCTTCAGGGTTTCTCCTTCCTGCATGCTCAAAGATAGCAGAGAAGACAAAGGTCGGGCCACTCTTCGGCAGGTGACAAAACGTGAACCAAAAGTTTGGGTGAGCTCTTTGAAAGAGCTGATGGAATTTGGATTCAGTCCATCGAACCACCTCATAGCAACTGGCCCAAGACTGGAAGGGAAGACCTTACACATCAGAGCTTTATCCCTGGAGTAGACAGCCATCCTTTGGTTAAAATGACTCACGTGTTCCACGGGGTCTGTTTTACTGTTGTAGATGGTGAACGTTGGTTGGTTAAAGCGCTGAGGAAGTCTCGCCTCTTCAATCCTGCACGTGAAGGGTGACCTAGAAATCTGATTTAGAGCCCTGCTCATAGCGTCGTTTCCCACGTCTCCACGTGATGGACTTCTGCGTTGCCCCTTGCGATGAGATTTCTCTTCATAGGTATAGGACTCGCTGGCTAGTGTCCTGGATTTATGTTGATAAGTGACGTCCGGCTTGTCATCAGGGTCCTCATCAGAATATGAGGAAGCCCGTTTCCTATTTGCATGGCGTAACTCTCTTTTTAGCTTTTCAACCTCCTGCTGCAAATCTCGGTTCTTCTTTGCATGGGACATGAGACTCTCGCCATGTGATTGGTTCTGACCAGGGGGCACGGTGTGTACGCTACCCTCGCGGTCTTGTCTTCGCTCTAGGTTAAGAAAAGGGTCCACGTGCTGAGATGCCCTAGACTCTGCTTCTTGTTGACCGTGTCCAATTATCACCTACTGTTGTCTTCGCCCTTGCACAAGCTCTCCCCACAGACGGTGCCAATTGTAGGGTTGGTTTTCGTAGCCCATTCCCAAAAGGTATGGGTTAAAGGCCCAACGAACCCAGGACAATAAATTTGTAGAGAGTGGGCAAAAGAGCTGGGCAGGTTATGAATTAAACAATGGTTGGCTAAGGTACTTAAGATGGTGATAACATGAAATAATGCTTGAACAACTTCATGAGTGAATATCCGAAGAGATGTTTTATTTAGTGAATAGTAATTACAACGTTCAGAGCTACAATAAAGCTTTTCTTTCTTCTCTCCTCCCCCTTCCTCAGGGACCCTTCTTCTTTATATAGCACCCTTTCCCATCATCTCCATCATCCACCTGTTCTTTATCTATGTATCTACTTAAGTACATGTCACGTCATGTGTCTACTTTAGTTTTTTGTGAGTGGCGGTAGTTGAGGTTACACTGTTCAGGGGTCTTATCCACATAAATGCAGCCAAAAAAGCTGTTGCAGTACATTAAATACGGTGGTAGCAGCTTTTCTTTTAGATATTTCTTCGTTCTGATCATCTCCAGACTTACCCAGAACTTATTATTATCATTGGGATTGCTAGGAAGATCATTCGGACCTTCCATAAGTCTGATTGATCAAGGCTATTTGTGACTGAGGAGTAAGACATCTTCGGGCCAGTAGTGACCTCTTTGGATGGTACTCCCCCTCTACGTCTGGGCTTCCTGCCTTCAGATGGACTGTCCCAACCAATTATTGCTCTTCGGAAATATAATACTCCTCAACATGGTGCCCCAGGCCTATTAAGTAGCTTTGGGTTTTTACCTCCCACAATTATTATTATTATTATTATTATTATCATTTTACATGGAGAGTGGAGACCTTCAAATTAGGAGGTTCTTACATTCAGATATTTGAAATGAAGACCTTAATAAAATATAACTCATTTTATTATGTAAATAATAACTTATACATTGTGCCTATCAAATATTCAAATTTTCTTTTATTAACAGCCTTAGTTGAAAATTCATAATATTTTCAAATACTCATTTAAAAAACTCTTATCTATCTCAATATTTATAACTTTTCAAAAATCTTCCACATTTTACATCGGGAAAAAAGAAAACCAATAAACATTACTTTAAGGAAACTAAATCAGTAGTTCTATTTAGTTTATCAAAAAAAAAAAAAAAAAAAAAAAAAAAAAAAAAAAAAACAGTAGTTCTATTTATATTTATTAACTTACAAAATACACCACTAGCCGATCCCACCCCCAATTTGACAAACCAGCGATTCACTCGTACTTGAATGAATAAGCCCACCCACATTCTCAGGCCCAAATTCACCCTACTAATTCTAAACGAGCTGTAAACTCAAAATGGAGATAGTGTTCTAGATCCTTCCAAACAAGTCCAAACTCGTCATTATCCAGCTCTGAATGTACCCAAATGGCTGCTTTCTTAAAATCCCAGAATCCCCACCTCTAATCACACAAGTTGACATTAAAAATTGGATTTCCAAATTAAATTTGAGCAAAGCCCAGCCAGCGAGAGCATTAGCGTCTAAGCTTAGTGGAGAAGTGCCAGATTGTCTATTTGGTATTGGTCTTTACTCTTTATACAACAAAACTTTACTAATTGTTCCATGTGACTTGATGATAATTAGTTAGAAAACAAATGCTACCAGCCTTCAATCAAACATCTCATGTGCATCTCTCTCTTTCTCAGTTTGTTTTGCACTGTCATTATTTTCTAACCAAATTTGATGTTGTCCAGACGATGGAGCTTCAACATTGGCGGCATTGGCAGCATCCGTTGGTCTTTAATGAAGACGAGGGAAGTGGACATTTTTGTTATGGGTGCAAGGAACCAGTATTGGGTCCTAGCTACAGCTGTAACAGATGCAGAGATTACCTCCATCATAAATCATGTGCTGAACTACCCCTTGGGTTGCACCATCCCTCACACCCAAATCATCCTCTTATTCTCTTTGGCATATATACATATCGTGACAACAACAGAGAAGAATATGACAGATTTAGTAAATGCGACGTTTGCGGAGAAAAGAGTAATGAATATAGTTATTGTTGTTACCGTTGCAACTTCAACATTCACATCAGATGTTCTTCTTTATCACTCACCATCCAAACTGAAGTCCATGACCACCAATTGACCCGCAGCATTTGGAAGCTGATGAAGTTCACTTGCGACTTTTGTGGCAAAGAAGGCAATCTGCCCTATTGTTGTGCCCAATGCGATTTCGCTATACATTCACGTTGTGCTGCTTGCCCACGCAGACTGAAAGTTTATCGTCACAACCACCCTCTCCACCTCACCCCTTCTCTTGAAATCCATCAATCCGACTCTCCAATTTGCCTACTCTGTGTTCGGAAAGTGGATACACTCTGCCTTTACTATTGCTCAAGATGCGATTTTGCTGCCCACCTCTATTGTGCTATGCTCAACTATAATAGGGAGTACATAAATTTGCAGGAACTTAAAGAGAAGCAGTCCACCGAGCCAAAATCTGAAGATCCAGAGCTCCATCAATCCTTTGACTCAGAAATTTGCAAAGTTATAAAAACCACTATGGGGGAGGATGGAATTGAAATAGCCACAGAAATCAAACACTTCAGTCACGTGCATGATTTGAAGCTTACTGATGAGATTCCGAATAACACAAAATGCATCGGGTGCGTACAATCCATTCTCTCTCCATTTTATAGTTGTACCCCGTGTAGCTTCTTTCTTCATAAATCTTGTTCTAAATTACCCAAAATAAAACAACACCCAATTGATCAACACCCTCTCACCCTCAGTTATCAGCAAGCTTCCTTTTTCTGCAATAATTGTGCCCAGTGGTGCAATGGCTTAAAATACAACTGTCAGATATGCGAGTATAATTACAATGTTCAATGTATTTTATTATTAGACACCCTTACTCATGCCTGTCATGAGCATCATCTTTACCTCTCCATGACAAACTATCTACAAAAGTGTAGTATTTGTAGTTCTGAAAAGTATAGAGTATTTTGTTGTGCCATTTGTGATTTTGTTCTTGACTTCAAATGTGCTACACTACCACTAATCACATGGTACAACCAACATGAACATCCATTCACTCTCTGTTATACTCCTGAAGATGACTCCGGTGAATATTTCTGTGATGTCTGTGAAGAAGAACGAGATCCCAAGCAATGGTTCTACTACTGTGTAGAGTGCAGCTTTCCTGCTCATCGCGATTGTATTCTTGGGAAAAATCCAAATGTCTAGCAACACATGTAATGGCCACCAGTTGGGAGGTGCTACACAATAATTTGACTCTCACCCACGCACAATGTACTTTCATTGAAGAAATAAAAACCAATGACAATGTTAGAAGTGATCTATCAATGTGCCCAATATAATTTCAACATTCACAATAATTGTTTATAGGAAGACCACTGTTGTTTTAATTTTAATGTATATTTTTCATTTAGGTTGAGCCTTTAATTCTTTATTTTTTAATCTATTGTATTATTATGGTTGTCTGTTAGTGTAGTTTTGGGGGAACTTTGTTTTTAAAATGAAGCTTATTAGGCATTTTATTGGTTGTTGGCTAATAAGTGTAATAATGGGACATCATGTACATGGGTTCCACACCCCTGCTTGTTAATGAATTATTTACTTTTTTTTTTTAAAAAGGACTTGAACAGGAAAATCACTTGATGTCCACGGACATTCACTGCTTGTGTTTTTTGGCTTCTAAGATTCTGTTTTCATTCTATTTTAACCTATCCATAGGATCTCCTGCCAGTTAAGAGGAGCCTTACATTTATAGAGCAAAATAATTTTGTTTCTAAGGTACTTGACCTTTTTACTACCACAAGGATAGTGTTCCAGCATGTGAGAATGAGGTATTTGAGAATGGGAGGTGACAATGACAGTAAAAGTGCTAGAACTAATAATGTTAACAGTGAAGTCTAGAAAAGGCTTCGGGTTAGAGGTCAATAACAGAGATGGAATTTGCAGTGTCTATGAACTCTATTTCACAAAGCTTTTGCCCCAACTACTTTGGGCTGGCTACACAAATCCCTTTTCACCATTTAGTTATTAGAGCCATTTCTTTGTGTAAACCCATTGCAATATTAAGGTTTCATAGTTCCTCTACCTTTGTTGTTCTTATTTATCCTCTTCTTGTTTTGATCCTCTTCAAGTTGAGCCAAATTGATCAAAACCAGTGCATTCATGGTTCTTTTCACACATGGTATTTGCATTGATTTCTCCTTGTCTTTATTGGGCTGCCAATGGAATTTGATTTGAGTGATTTTGATGGGTCAAATAACTCTCTTGTTCTTTCCACAGCATTTGCCATGCAAGTTAATTAGTCTGAAGCAATTCATGTGAGTTACATTTCTGGTTCAACTTCATCATTGTCAAATGTTCTACGGAACCAAATTATGGGAAGAAAAAAACCATCCATTCGAGGTTGGTGTTGGTGATAGAATTAAATTTTGGCATCATGTGTGGTATGGGAGTTGCACCCTCTAGGAGGCTTTTCCGGAACTCTATAATATTAGTTGTAATAAGGAGTCTTCTATTGCAGATGTTATGTCCTTTCCTAACCAAAGGCTTCACTGGGATCTTCTTTTCAAGTGCATAGTCAATTTGATCGTCCGTTTAATTACTAAAACACATCATTGGACCCTTCATACCAAAATACCGAAGCTTTCCTTATGAAAACCCATTTAATCAAACTGAGTTTAACTTTATTGCTGAGTTTAGTAATAAGCAAAGGAAACGGGGTATGGCCCTGATTGTAACAGGAAAGATTCCTTTAATCCATAAATTTGAACATGGTCACGACTAACCCATCATTATTCTAAATGGTGAAAGATAATAAGTAAAATTTTCACGAACTAAGAGTACGAAGTCTTGTCCAAAAGCAGATAAAATGCTATTATAAACACTCAAGTAGGACAACCAGTCAACCACACCTCCCTCTACTTTTTTTTTTTTTTTTTTTATATATAAAAAAGAAAAAAAGAAAGTTATACTAGTGACTAGTATTTTCATTCTTTTAGAGCATTCTTATCAAGCATTGTATATGCTATAAGATGCTTTTTTTTTTAGCATTTATAAGCCAAAAGCTTGCTCCATCAAAGATTGTGTATCTTAAAAATTTTGCAATACTGCTACAGTGCGCTCTCAAAAATGAGAGCGCACTGTAGTTGTATTGTCAAATAAAAAATATTATTTTAAAACTTTCTCTCTCTTCTTCTCTTTAAAAAAGTATTTTACTTCTATCTCTTTTTATTTTTTTTCCTTCTTCTTTGTTCAGACCTGCCGTTCCTCTCTTCCTTCTTCTTTTTTTTTTTTTTTTTCCTTCCTTCTTCTTTCTTCTCTCGCTCTCTGAAATTGATCTCCTTGTGGCTCCCCGCTTGAAGCTATCTCACGACTTGGATTAGAACCAATGAAGCTACTTCCCTTCCAATTTTTTTCAGTGGGTTTCAATGGTGGGTCACAGTGGCGGTGATTTTTGGGTTTGATTTGGAGGCATAGTGGTGAGATCAGTGAGTGCGTGGGTTGAATCTTTGGGTTACAATTTTATTTTAATGGCTGGTTGTTTTTGCTAGATGGTTGTGGTTTTGCTTTTTTTTTTTTTTTCCCCTTCCTGCAATGGGTTAGAACAGCCACCAGTGAGTGCTTGGCTAAGATTTTGTTTTTACAATGGCTGGTTGTTTTTGTGGTGGTTGGTTGTGATTTTGGTGGATGGTTGTGGTTATACTTTGGGTTTTTTCTTTTTCTTTTCTTCCTACAGGTGGTTGTGGTTGCCACGGTGGTGCTGTGACTTGTGGTGGCGGCGGCTATGGTGGGTTGTAGTTGCTACAATGGTGGTGATGGCAAGTGGGGCGATGGAGGAGGTGGTTGCTCTAGTTATTTGTGTAGTTGTTTTATTATTATTTTAATAAGTAGTTTATATTATTTAAATGAAATTATAAAAAATATAGAAGCTTTAATATATAATGAATCTTAAAATTGAGTGGTATAATTGATAAAGTAGATTTTTAGTGTGTTAAATACTAAAATTTTTAGAATCTTTAGTGGGAATGCTCTTATTACACCCTTTGTCTTGTCCCTCTCACTGATAGAGAGTACGTTCATACGTGTTCCTGCTAATTGGGACCAAATGTTTGTCCATTACTAAAAGGCTGATAGTCTGATGTACGTGTACGTGTATGGCTCACGTGGGTTGTCATTGTGTCTATTCCATGTTTACTTGTGTAAAGAGGTAGCGTAAAACTTCCTAGGCAAAAATAGCCAAACACACAAAATTTGTGTCGAATTAACACTGTTTTAAAAATACTAGCGTTGGCTGCACGTGTACGTGCTGTAGATCTCCCGGTAGTCAGAAAATTAATATAAATTTTGTGAGTGAAATTATAAATTTTGACTCATTTAATTTGATTATATTAAAAAAGAAGTCTAAAAATACAACAAAATATCATAATATTTTCACAATATCTTAATTTTTAAGATCCAAATAGATTTTTTTATTATTTTATCTGAAAGAAATGCTACATTCATAACATTTTTAGAACAAATTCTAAATGACAATTTATTATTGGGGTTTTTTTTTTAAAAGAATTTATTATTATTGGTTTTAAGCTGATAACATTGTTATTATTATTCTCAAAATATTTATTTTCAATTGTGGTTAGTCACAGTCTTGTATTTTATTATTTTATTTCGACTTGTAAGAAATTGATACTTTAATATTTGTAAAAATATTGTGAAATTTGTTGTATCGGTATAACAATATATATGCCAGCTTATATAAATATTTAAAAGAAAAAAAAAAAAAAAACACAAACCGATTACTAGGGGGGAAAAAAAAACTTTAGGCACAGCAGAAATTAATGTTAAAATGTTGTGGACTTAGCTTTTTTTATTTGATCTATAAGAAACTGAGATCTCAACAATTGTGAAAATATTGTGATAATAAAAAGTGTTGTAACATTTTCTCAAAATATTTATTTTCAGTTGTAGTTGGTCACAGTCTCATATTTTATTATTTTATTTCGACTTGTAAGAAATTGGCTAATTGTGAAAATATTGTGAATTTTTTTGTGTCAGTATAACAATATATATGCTAGCTTACATAAATATTTCAAAGAAAAAAAAAACACAAACCGATTACTAAAAAAAAAAACTTTAGTCACTGTAGCTACAGCGCCAGTTGAATAAACCAAAAGCACTATAGCTCCAGTGCTATCCATCAATAATAGCTTACCTATGATTTGTTGTGAAATTAATGTAGAAATGTTGTGGATTTAGCATTTTTTTAATTTGATATATAAGAAACTGAGATTTCAATAATTGTGAAAATATTGTGACAATAATAAGTATTGTAACATTATTTTTAAACATTTATTTTCAGTTGTGGTTGGCTACAACCTTATATTTTATTATTTTATTTCGATTTGTAAGAAATTGACATATCAATAATTGTGAAAATATTGTAAAATTTGTTGTGTCAGTATAAAAATATAAATGTCAGCTTCTATCAATATTAAAAAGAAAAAAAAAAAACACAAACCGATTACTGGGAAAAAAAAACTTCAGGAATAATCAAAAGGGTTGAAAAAAGAAAAAGAAAAAAAAGACTCACGAAACCAAAGCACTGTTGCAACTACAGTGTTGCGCAATGCCAACACTTTGGATGCACAGTACCAAAGCATTGTAGCGGCATAGCCGCTTTTATTATAAGGATGTAGGAAAATACTACTTTTTAGAACTCAAATTTCACAAAATCGAATTCTAAATAGTACTCGAGTTCTTAAGTGGGTCACTAGCATAGCACTACCAACCTGAAATTTGATCAATTAAAAAGGCAACGTGGTACTCGATATTGTGAAATTTGAGTACTTTTTTCCTACTTTTTGCCTGGACATCCCTTTTATCCAAAGCATTCATGAAGAACTACAGCATCTCTTGAGAGTCTTCAAACAAACATAGTATATACAAACAGTTCACTAGATGATCACAACCATCCATCTGGAGAGGGTGAATCTCATCACTTGTCCTTTCATGGTCTTTTAGGTCCAAGGGCCAAGTTCCACCCCTTTCATTTCCTTGCTTACACCACCGTAGCACAGTTACCTAAGCTCAAATAGTCAAATACTACGTTTTGACAAAATTTATAGCAACTAGCATTGTTTTGAAAAATTTAGCAAAATATCACTTTTTTAGTACTCAAGTTTTACAAAATCGAGTTTTAAGTAGTACTCGAGTTTAGTGAACTTGAGATACTAGTGAGTTGTCAGCGTAACACTACTGACCTAAAATTTGTGTAATTAAAAAAATAATGTGGTACCCAATTACTAAAATCGGATATTATTTTATAGTATTCGAGCTTTAATAAAGTTGAATACCTTTTTTTTTTTTTTCTTTTCTTTTTTTTTTCTTTTTTTTTTTTGTACAAAACTTTTACTTAAAAAATGCTGACAACTAGCTCCATCTTTGTAAAGAGAAGCCACACCAGCTGCAAGGTCTCCATTGTTGAAGCCACACCATCTTTACATAGTGCTTTGTGCAATGGCGTTGGACACTGGACACAGTATCCATTGTTGAAACCGAAGTTGAAGCGGAGTGAATTAGGTTGGCATTAACAAGTCATAGGCAGTGACAAAGTCAACACTCAACAGTGCAGCAGCAGGGTTGAATTTTTGCAGTCTATAAACTGTACTACAAACTTGCGGTAGCCTCATGCAAATACATTTTTAAATATGATACAGTGTCTTACCTATTGGATAGGTGGCTCTGAAGGAAAAGTTTTGTACGAGTACCGTATTACTTTTTTACGAAATAAAAAGTAGAAAAAAAAAAAACAAAACAAAACAAAATAATCGACTTTATTAAGTTGAGTACGTTAAAGAAGTACTCAGTTTTCATAATATTGAATACCCTGTTACTTTTTTAATTGGCAGCTTATTTAAGAACTCGAGTTCACTAAATTTGAGTACCATTTAAAATTTTAGTTTGTGAAATTGGAGTATTAAAAAAGTGATAAATTACTAAGTATTTTCAAAACAGTATTAATTTAACACAAATTTTTCCAAAATATGATATTTGGCTCTTTTTGTGCTCCATACTAACTAAAAGTTACAGCAATTGACTGAAATAGAAAAAAAAAAAAAATGAACCAAACCAAAGAGTTCAACTTTTAAAAATAAAAAACTGGCTAACTGACTGACCCATAATGAAAAATGACAAGCATAGATGGAACTTTGCCGAATCAGAGCCACCAAATCTAACAGAGCTAGATTTGGATAATCCCAAGCGCCTCTCAGTACACCTCTATGCCGGTACATTTTCCCACTATGCTTTGCTTCACCAACTTTCTTGAGCCATCCCGAGGGGGTTCAAACAATACAAGTAAAAAAAAAAAAAAAAAAAAAAAAAAAAAAAAAAACAAAAACAAAAACAAAAACAATGTACTAAGCTCGAGTACCTTAAAAAGGTACTCAATTTCCATAATACCCAGTGCCACCATAATTTACTTTTTTAATTAATTCACGTTGACAACTCATTTAAGAACTCAAGTTCACTAAAATCGAGTTTTAAAGGGCGATATTTTGTTGCATATTTTCAAAACAGTACTAGTTTGATACAAGTTTTACCAAAACATAGTATTTGACTATTTTTGCCAAACTTCCTATGTACATTAAATTATTTTGCACACTCAACAATAATTGAAATTGCGTGTTGAAGTGACGATTTTCAAATTAAAAATTAATCGTATTTCAATTATTTTTAGAAAATGTGTAAAACAGTTTGAATATAATAAACATTACTTAAAAGTTTATTAAATAATTTTATTAAAACAATGATAATACCTGGTTTGATGTATGTAATTTCTTTATAGAAACTAAATAAGGTTAAAAAAGAGTAAATAAAAGACTAAGTTCTTTCTTTTGTTTTTTTTTTTACCCTTTTCTTTTGTTATATAGAGAATATAGATTTATAAGTTGTGACTTACTTTAATATTAGAAAATTAAGAATTTTTTCCATAAAAATTGTATATAGTTACATATGTCTATATATTTATTTATATATGGCTTCCACTGCTCTTAATTTATAAAATTTAAATTAAAAAAAAAAAAAAAAAATCAAGAACCCTAGCTAATATCAAAAGTCAAGGAAAGAATTTTAGATTATTTTTTTTTTAAATAAGAAAAAAGAAGAAAAAATCTAACATATGTAGTGAAGATATTAAGGGCCTAATGGGTTTGAATTTTTCAAGTGTTTTAAATCATAAAAGTTTATTAAACCTGATTTTTATCTTTCCTGGTTAACCCCAAAAAAAAAAAAAAAAAAAAAAGGATAAGATAATTTGTAACGTGAAAAGTCCATAAAATTTACAGCTAAAGATACATAGAGGGGAAAAAAAGCAATTCAAAGAAGCTAAATCAAAGACCCATGGATGGAAAGTTGTACATAGAGTAGCTTTACCACGACAGTTTTATGTCATAATAATACAGAATTGGAACATGATAGACATCTTCTGAACTTTATTTTTGATAGAACTGATGGAAATTCAAACTTTGATATCTTCTGCAATTTTAGAAATCTCACTTCCACATCTTCTGCATGAGTTATCATCAGAATTCTCCCTTCTACATTTGCAACACAGATTCTCCTGCTCTTCCTTTGCTTTGGACTTGACCATATAAATCAAAACTCGTAGCACAAAAGGCAAAGCAGCTGCTATGAGGATGTACCGAAATCTAAAAGAATAATTAGCTGGCGTGACAGCAAATATGGCCGATGTGTAAGTCCCAAGCATTGAAGCTGTGGCAACCAATACTTCTAAATGGAAAGGGAAGTTATATGTGAGAGACATAATGACAAGAACCGAAGTGGAAAGTGCCACAGTGTTACAGATCAAAAAAACATAGAAGTCGGCTTCTCGAGACGCATAAATGGCCGTCCCTGCATCATGTCCGTCTTTAGTATCTTGCCAAACCCCACCGGGAGGGTTAACCCCAGATTGAAAAGTCACTGCTGCAATTAGAGTTGCAACTATCAAGAGAATGTTTCGGACATCGCCTGCCCGGTCATTCTTTGGGTTATATGCGAAGTCTTTAAACCAGCTCTTGCTTCTCTTTAGTTTACCAAGTTGAACGCAGCTAGCCATTAATTTTTCTCAAGCAATAGCAATGTATCAGTGCTTCATGCTTCTGTCCCTAGACTTATCTATATATAATAGAATCAAAGTTATATGCTCGCCTTTACTCAAAAGAAAAAAAAGTTATATGCTGGTCTCTCTCTCACTCTCTGATTGTCCTCTTATCTTTTCCTGCTAATTGGACCCAAATGTTTGTCCGTTATCAAAAAGGACATATATGGTGTAAGTGCTTCACATGGGTTATCCATATCTATTCCATGGTTTTGAGACTTTCGAATAATTCTAGAGACAGTCAATTTATATCCAATTTTACATGTTTAAAGACATATTACCCTATTCATAAAAATAAATAAATAAATAAAAGACATGTTAATTGCCCTACTACTCAAAAGAAAGGTGATTGAATAATGTTCTTAGCTGTATGGTAACATTTGAAATTTAAAGTAAATAAAAAATATGAAAAATATTCTTTCACACTAATTTACGTCCACTATTTCACACATACATTTATTATTGATGTGAGAATATCTACATGTCAACACATAAAAGTGATGTGAAATAATGAAATGTATGAAAATCATAACCTAATAATAAATAAATAAAGATGTTAATACCATAGAAAATAAAGAATGGTTAAATGGAGAATCACAATGTACTTTCTACTTTCTAAGGATTTTTTTTTTTTTTTAAGATTATATAGAGAATGTAGAGGGAAATTTATGAATTATTCTCTTCACTCTCTCTTTTCTTTTCTTTTTCCCATCTCATTAAGTTGAAATTTTTCTCTAATTTTTTTTTTTTCAAAAGCAAACCCTAAATACTTCATTGTTACATTTATCATCTGCCTAGTATGACCTTCGAACTAGAGGATGATAATTAAAATCGATCGGGACAGGATTTTTTATTCTTACATTTTAAATATAATTTTCTTATAACATTTAAATAAGTTATTAATTAAAAAAAAAAAATCCACTTCATGAAAGTGGATAGAATGATCGAATTCATATAAAATGAAAGTTGAAGGATGAAATTGAAAATTGAAATTGAAAAAAAAAAATTAGGGTACAAAAAAATGTGTCAAACTTAAAAGCATAATTTATACTTAATTTCACTTAAAATCAATTAGACATATGGTGATAAATTTTTATTACAACTTCACCTTTGTCTATCAAGTAAAGGCCCCCATATTTTGTATGGGGCCAATTAATAACCAAAAAGAGGTTAATTAGATAAGCTTAAAATTTTAATTAATAATTGAATAAGTTTTAGTTTTATCTTTTCCCTCACCTTCGTAAGAATAGAACATAGGCCTCTTTTCATTATTATTAGAGTTTCTGAAGGGTCATTACATCTTTGTTTCATATATAAATTTTAAGAAATGTTATATCTACAACATTTTTACAACAAATCATAGGTAGTAAATTGTTATTAGTTTTAATTTGAATTCATTATTAAAATTACTTTTCTGTTTGCCTATAACAACTAATAATAATCTACCACTTAAAATTTATTGTGAAAATATTGTGGATATAATATTTTTCATAAATTTATATAGATATAGAGTCTTTGCTGGAAGAAAAATAGAAAGAAAACACTTGCTACATTTGACTATTTAATTGTTAAATAAAGGCAAAAATGCAAAACTGACCCTCTAACTTTTACTGTTTTTCATTTCAGTTATCTAATTTTTAGTTTTGTCAATTTAGTCCTATAACCTTCAATTTTTGTCAATTCAAGTCTTTGTTACAACTCAGTTTTGCCGTTATATATGCTTGAAACAACGCCATTTTGCTGTCTTCTTTTTTTTTTTTTTTTTTTTTTTAATAAATTCGGAATTAAAATAAAATAAGAAAAATTTAAAAAAAAAAAGAAAAAAAAAAGGAAGGAAATCAAAATCCTCATTGCGATCGTTGAATCTCGGCCGTTGATCTTCCATTTTGATACGTAGATGAAGAATACGAGGAAGAAGAAGAGGAGGCCTTGAGTCTCTAATCCTATCGTCGGCGACAAAGGTGGCGTTGTTCCAACTGCCGAAGAAGAGCGTTATTCCATCTGCCGAAGAAGACGAACAGAGTAAGATCTTCAAGGCCTTAGCGGAGGCTTTCTCTTTGGCTTCTCTAGACGATGCCGTTTTGGCCCTCCGCCAAGCCAACGACGATCCTAACAAAGCTGCCGAGATATTGTCACCCTAATTTCGGTACTACCAGTACTGCAAACCCACCTCCTTTTTTTCTCACCTTCACTTTCACTGTTCCTCTCTCTCAACCCCTTTCAAAAAGCAGCCTCTGATAATATTCCATTTCCCATTTCTGTATACTGGCTCTCCCAACCATGGAAGCTTTCAGGTTACTTAAGTACTGGAGAGGCAGTGGTGGTGGTGGTGTTAACGTTACTGGCGTTGGAGACTTCGGTGTCAACACGCACACCGCCGAAACCACCATGATCATCACCGTCGTTTCTCAAAACAGATGACGAGAACGAAGACAACGACGATGACGGACCCTTCTTCGACTTGGAGTTCACTGTTCCTAACGAAGAAGAGGAGGAAAACCAAGGCAAAGAGAATGAGAACGAGAATGAAAGCGAAGTAGAAGTGCTAGAAGAAGAAGAAGATGAAGATGATGATAATGATGATGAAGAAGAAGACGATGAGTTTGACGATGGTGGTGAGGAAGAGAGAGAGTTTAAATTCATGCTCTCATCTAGGTCTGGTTCTGGGTCTAGTAATGTTGACCGCGCAGACCCAAACTGGATAATCTCCAGTTCTTCGTGTTCTTCATCTGCGTATCAAAATGGAAGATCAACGGCCGAGATTCAACGATCGCAGTGAGGATTCTGAATTCCTTCCTTTTTTTTTTTCTTTTTTTTTCTTTCCTTCTTTCTTTCTTTTTTTCTTTTTTTTTTTTTTTTTTTTCAGATTTTTCTTATTTTATTTTAATTCCTAATTTAACAAAAAAAAAAAAAAAAAAAGAGACAGCAAAACGACGTCGTTTCAAGCATATATAACGGCAAAACTAACTGAGCTGTAACGAAGACTTGAATTGACAAAAATTGAAAGCTAAAGGATTGAATTGATAAAATTGAAAGCTAAAGGACTGAATTGACAAAATTGAAAGTTAAAAGACTGAAATGAAAAACAGTGAAAGTTAGAGGGTCAGTTTTGTATTTTTGCCTTAAATAAACAAGCAAGTGGGCTACTAAATTATAGCCAGTGGACCATTACTTGATCTAAATCCATGAAAACAATAGGTATAAAGTGTAAAAAAAATATTCTGGTGCTTCCAAATTATGCATGCACACTTACTTAGAGATGGAGCCAGAACTTGGAATTTGGAGGGTGGCTTTGCTGTTGACTACATGCGGTAACTTTAGCCTCCGGCTCTGCTATTTAGTTGCTTCAAATTTTATTTATTTTTAGTATCTTTGATGTATACTAGTGGGCAAGGACAAAATTATCTTAAAGACTGGGTTGTTTGTTTTGGATAAAATTGGTTGATTGGATTTAATTTTTTTAATATATTTTTGCTATTGGTAATTTTTTTTGATGGACTAATTTTTAAGGCCTTGTTTATTTTGTTTTAAATTTTAGATCTATAAATTTTTTACAGCCTTTAAAAGGAAAAAAATGCTAGAATTACAAACGTTTTTATAAATTGCCGATATGGTTAATGGTTATTGTTATGTAAAAAAGTTATTTAAAAGGTGGGCCCAAATGCAAACCAATAAGAATCTCTACCTCAACAATTTGTAAAAATATTGTAGAAACATTTTGTTGTGTAACATTACTCACATAAAAAATTAAAGATATTGTTAAGGGGGGCAAAATGTAATTTTATAGAACAAATTGCTAAAATTAATATACACACACTAATAATTTTTTAAGACAAATATTTTTTTTGGGGGGGGGGGGGGGGGGATTGGCCCTCATTGTCCAAGGGTGGCTCCGTCCCTGCACTTACTAGTCTGAAGTCTAAACAATGCTCAATAGTGCATAGAATCATATATGCGATGAGTAATTCTTAGGTATTTCCAGAGCACGAAAAATAGTACTCAATTCTCTTACATTCAAGATGGGGTTCACTCATTAAATTCATGGTAGGGTCCATTATGAATGTAAAATGAGGGAACATCATTTCTTCGTGCTTTGAGAATACCTAAGAATTTTTTGTATGCGATGCAAGAAAATTTTATTTTTATGCTCAATATATAGTGTTAATCCTGTACGAAAAGAGTCATTTACAAACACAATCAAAATTTGGGATTATGTTTCTAGAAAATTAGATAATTGTTTTAGGATTATGAGCTAATCAAGTTTATTTTGCAAATCTGTGCAATTCTTATCATATTGAGGCTAAGGGCCCTCTGCTAAAAAATTGATTAATTATTAATAATATATATGTTATTTATAATTTATTAAAAATTTTAATAGTATTAATTCCCTTTCAGAGAGAGAGAGAGAGGAGGAGGAGAAGGAGAAGGAGGAGTCTTTAAAGAACTCTAAGTAATCGGTAGTATCTCTTGAAAAAAAAAGATTAAGATTACAAATAAATTGAACGGTTTTTATTCCCCTTAAAACACAACCAGATTGGTTAGCCTAGATTAATTAGCCAAGTTGTTACTTAGTCAAATTATGCAATTCTAGGTTAAAGCAATCAAATAATCATATCAAAATAATAAAGCAGCGGAGTAATAAAAGACACAATGATATGATCACCCAGGAAACCACACGGTAAAAACTTGGGGAGAATTTGACCTAGCTATCCTCAAGGTAAACCTGAATCCACTATGCGAAAGAATCGAAGTACATACAGAAGGACTACCAGCTCCCTACTTGACTTCCTAATGCTACCCACCAGT
Source organism: Quercus variabilis (assembly GCA_030445155.1). Classification (NCBI taxonomy): domain Eukaryota; kingdom Viridiplantae; phylum Streptophyta; class Magnoliopsida; order Fagales; family Fagaceae; genus Quercus; species Quercus variabilis. Next base: position 25,613,323 of record CP129448.1, on the reverse strand, counting down.
AGAACTTACTGACACGACCACGTGCAAGCTCCGAATCCACAGACTCCTTCTTTCTTGGATTCTTCAATCAGTTACAAGCATCCACGCTTGATATTCTTTAAGCTTCAATGGTAGCAACCAAGTTGATCATCATGATATTTATACTATCTCTAACTTGAAAACCCTAAACTTTGTGTAAAGGAAAGCTCCTCTAGATCTCACAAGAGATTTACACAAAACAGCAATGTATGAGCAACAATACAACTTGAGCAACTCTAAAAACGTGGCTAGGGTTTTGCCTTATATACCTAGGGCAAAAACATAAAACTCTAAACGTTTAATGAGTTAGGGCTGAGTTGGAAATTCTGCAGAAAACGCAATCTGGTCGATTTTCGATCGATCGAATCTATTCTTCGATCGATCGAGTCAGACCGAAATGCCCCAATGCATCTACAGTCTCTCGATTCCAACTTTACAATAATTAAACAACTTTGAGCACACTATAACAAGACTTAACATATTGTTTTGATCATAGTTTGCCAATATTACAAATTAAAGTTCTAAATACATAAATTCCTAAACATTTAGAACCTAACATAAATTATACACATTTTATAAAAGTTCTACTTAATTTATTATTTTCGTGAAGATAATATGTGACAATTCTTTAGTGGTTCTAATACCATTATATGTAATAATTAAATAATGCATGTGGCTAAAGAAAATTTATTTTCAAATTTAAAATAAAATACCTATTTGGTATGGGTAGTAAAATTAATGTTGTCTTAAGGAGTTTAGGTTTTGTCCAATTTCAACTATGCGCCTTTCAGACTATACGTTCAATATGCTTAGTTTTTATAATTCACAAGCATGCTCTCATATTTTATATATAATATGCGTGTGTGCGATTTGAGTTTCACACCATTTCATTTTGGTTCTAAAGATTTGCATCCAAAAATAAAAAAAAAAAAAAAAAAAAAATTCTGATATCTTGAATAAAAGAGCAAATTTGTTACTTGATTTCACAGTACAAAAGCAAGCCATCAGCAGGTGATGTCACCAAGTTACATGGCCCCATACTAGAGTCAGAGGCGTAAAGCCCTGAAGGAGTGATCGTATTATTGCCACTTGAAGAAACTACTTCCTCAATTTTGGAACGTTAAATTTGGTTTATTTGGATATTATTTTTCATTTAAATTCAACTGAACTTTCTGTCAAGTTAAAGAAGATTATTAAAAACTAAAAATGTTTGGAATTGTCAGAATCGTACAATCCTATCAATTTTAAACGATCACAAAGATTCTTGAAAAGTTCAGATCGTTTTGGACAAGTAAAATTATAAAATTGTAGGATGAAATTGGGATTTTCACGTCCATGTTTATTAGTGTCTAATATATCTTAAAAGTCATGGTACTTTTTTAAAGTGGACATGGAACTTATAATTATACCTATCCGACGCTCAAATGTGACAAATATGTGTAATCAACTATATAAAGTGACGACATAAAGGAGTGATCGAATTTTTGCCACTTGGAGAAAGTGCTTCCTCTATTATGGACACTGAAATTTTCTACAACATTCATTAATTCATATTCTATGTCCAATTCGCATCCTCCCAAAAAAAAAAAAATGATGAGCAAATTAAAATTAACAGGAGGAGCTGACAGCATGTGATGTGAAGCCGTCTAGCTCCAATAATTCAAAATATGATCTGATATAGACTTCAAAATCACATGGCACCTTTTTATACATTTAAAAAAAAAAATGAAGGATAAATAGCAATATCGAGTAGAACAAGTTTAGCCTATAGCTGTGTAGCACCAATAATTCAAAATAAAACTTGTTTAACCTATGAAAAATAAAAGGAAACAATCACTCTTCAAATAGCAATGAATCAACGTACGATACAGATTACAGACCCGTATTCCACAACTTTTTAATTATAAAGCTCAACCTCTTTCGTGTTCAGGCTCCACAAATGTTAAAAATGAAGTGCAGTATTGTCAAGTTTTTATTCTTTTTTGGCTAAATTTTTGCACTCTTATTTACATTTATTATTTCACACCACATTTTAACACACAAATTTATATGTAAAAATGTTTTTTTTTTTTTTTTGTGAAATAGTTAAATCCGGAACTCAACGTAGGCCCAAGATAAGCCAAACACAAAATTTGAGAAGTGAGACAGGTGTTGATTGGCTTTTAAATTTGTGTACAATGTCATGACATAAAACAGAGCAATATGTGTATACATCCAACAATGAGAGAGGTGAACAAGACAGTGAAAACATCCAAAGATAGGGAAAACAAAATGTTAAAAACTTCTAACAAAAACAATAAATTCAGTAGTAGTAAAACTGTAAACTAAAGAAAAGATTCCATATTTCAAATTAGATCGAAATTTTTTAATTTTATCACTTAAATTCCTAAATTTAGGAAACGTTTGAAATCCTTGCATGTCTCTGTTATTTCATTTTTCGTTATTCTGGGAAGTAACAGTGCAGTGGTAAAAGGAAAACCATTAATAAAACTTTGTATTCTATATAGCAAACTAGTTTTAATTCTCTGGCAATCTCCTTCTTACTCTATTAAAAAAAAAAACCAAAAATCATTTTAAATAAAGTTTTTTCTCTTTACCTTCTTTCTTTATTGGATGTGAAATTGATTTATGAATTACCCTAGATGAATCATGAATGTAGTTTAATAAAAAGTTTTCGTTTTCTCTGCTCTATTGCTGTTCAAAATAATATAAATAAATAATGGACTTCAAATATGAAACTGGGCTTTCATAATATATATATATATATAAAAAAAAAATTAAAAAAAAAACCTTTGACCTTATTATATGAAACATGGTATTGACTTTGAGCTTTTTCATGTGATTCCTCATATTAATTAAGTCCTTCCATGATGCCCACAAATTTGTGAAACAAACTTGGAGTGTGGTGATCAACTCTGCACAGCCATGATTAGCCAAGTTCTCTTGTCACCAGTTTGGGAAAAGTAAGGGCTTCTTTTAATAAAGGACCCCTGTCTGTTTTGAGAAAGGCTCTTATATACTGAAATGATGATTATGTGAGGACAGGGGTGGAGCCAAGGGTGGTCATAGTAAGCAAAATTGTAAGCAAGGACTTAATTGTAAAAGTGGTGAAGCCATAGTAAGCAGCCACGTACATCCCCCTTCTTCTTCTTTTTTTTTTTTTTTTTTTTTTTTAGTGTGTGTATATATCTCGATATCATTTTTATAAGTCAAACTCAATTGATATATCTTATATCTTCATTTCTTTTTTTACTTTATCAACATTTTTTAAAATTTAAAATTTATAAAAAGAAAAAAAATGATAATAAAATAAACTAAATTAAAGAAGAAAATACCACCAAAACAGAAGTAATGCTAAAAATACAAACTTTTTCACAAAAAATATTACAAACTGCTGATATGGTGAGTGGTTATTGGTAAATGAAAAATTGATGTTAATAGTAGGTTTAGGTGAAAACCAATAAAAAGTTAGCAATATCAACGGTTTGTAAAAATGTTGTAAAATAGTTTATAGTTGTAGCATTACTCTAAAACAAAAACAAAAAAAGTTCCTTTCAAAAGGATTAAGCAATAAAATTTAAAAACAATTACATGACAAATTCCATAATTTGATATTATTTTAAAGTTAAACTCTAAAAATGTAGTTGCACAAATAGTCATTATGTGGTTTAAAATTGTTATAATCTAATCATATTATAAGTTTAACAAAAACTGTATTTTAGGTTTATTGATTTATTAAAAATCATTATATGATCCTATAAAAAAAAATCATTACATGAGAATTATAAATGAAATTTTAACATAAAAAATTACAATATAATTTAGCTATATATTAAAAAAAAAAACTAATAAAATATACACAATATAATTGTGGGGGTAAAAACCCAACATTGTGTATTAGGCTTAGGACCCTTTTTTAAGGTTAAGGTGTGTCCAAAGAGAAAAAAATAATTGAGGAGGACTCCATGTGGGAGAGATATACCTAGAAACGATCGAGGAGTATTGTCCGAAGAGAGCATCAGTAGTCCAAAGAGTGTATTCTCCTTAGATATAAAGAGTCTCGATCAAGCAAATACCTGGGAGGTTCGAGTGATCTTCCTAACGATTCTAATGATAAGGATAAACTTTGGGCATGTATGGAGATGATAAGAACGGAGAAATATCTAAAGGAAAAGCTACTACCATTGCATTAAATGCATTGCAACAACTTTTCTGGTCACATTAATGTGGAGAAGACCTCTGAACAATGCAATCTCAACTACTGATACTTATGGAGAACTGGCGAAGATATCTGATGGGATATATGCTTAAGTGAACGTTTAGATGAAGACAAGTGGACGATCAAGATAGTCTAAAAGAAAACTATATAAATATAAGAGACCTCCTACAGAGGAGGAAGGGGAAGAAAAAAAAAAAAAAAAGCATGTTGTATTTCTAAGAATGATATATACAGAAGTTTGTTTCTTTGGACATCGAGTTTCAAGTTTGTTCTTACATTAATTTATCAGTAAAATCTTTGTTGTATGTCGTTTAATTCACAATCAGCCCAGCTCTTTCACAAATTCTCTACAAATTTGTTATATTGGGTTTATTGGGCTCATACTCCAAATCTTTTGAGCTTGGTTTACAAATCTTGACCCTACAATAATGATATGCAATGATTTTAGGAGATCATCTAATATTGAATGATCACTTACTATTCATATTATATACATTTAATTGTCAAGTATGGTTAATATTTTGTATATATGATGCATGTGTTGTATGCCACATACACAATTTGTATATCTAAGTTTGTTTATGGAAACACATGAGTATTAGTTATAAATTTTGTCCCCCTTAAGGTCAAATCCTGGCTCTGCTATTGAGTGAGGATTTTTGAAGCGTTTAGGAGTGTAGATTATGATAATAGAAATGACTAAATTTCTTTGTTGGAATGGTTTATCACTTTATTGTATTGGAGTAAGGCTATTCAAGGTTTTACATAGTTGGTTGCCGTAGAATATATTTGGGCTTCTTTAAATAATAATTAGCATATTAAGTTTCAAAACAAAGCAAGCAAATAACAGAAAACAAGGGGAATAGAAAAAGAAAGGGAAAATGCAATGTGTATAAGTATCCTTTCTTTATTTGGTCAGTGAGTTTTGGCAATATACTTGGTCTTTGGATAATATATAAATTTAATTATAAAAAAAGTAAGAAAAGAGGGTTTAAGCCATTTGGTGTTCTTTCCTAAGGATGCTCGTCTGTTCTTACTACTAGGGATTTAATTATGTAGTCTCTTATAAGGCAAAATGCCAATTTTTATGTTTTATTGGAAAAATATTCGCCAGTGAGAGATCTATTGTGCTTGAGCTTTTCTGAAGCCCAAGTGATCATTTCGGTATGACCACTTTCATGTGCATGGTTAGTTTAATGGTCCGTTAGAGCTACTAAAACACACCATTGGACTCTTCAAACCAATATTCTGAAGCTTGTTTCTCAAAACCCATATATATCTGAAGCCTTTCCTCTGAAAACCCATATATATATATATATATATAATCCGAAGCCTTTCATCTGAAAACCCATTTAACCAAACTGAGTTTAACTTTATTATTGAGTTTAGTAATTAGCAAAGGAAAAGGAGCGCATGGCCCTAATTGTGAGAGAAAAGATTCCTTTAATCCGAAAATTTGAACAAAGTCACCGTAGAATTCAGAACTAATAAGTTGACATCTTTAGAAAGGAGGAGCGTAATTGAGGGTAATAAGTTCTCACGATTGATAACTCCTATTCACTATAGGTTTGAGGGGAAAATTATTAGGTGCTCTCGAAATATCATAAATACATACTTTCCTTTCACATGAATGACGGGTCTCACCATGAATTTAATTAGTGGGATCCATTATTCATGTGAGAGGAGAGAATACGCATTTATGGTACTCCAGAAGTATACAATAATTTCTCAAGCTTATACAATAATTTCTCAAGCTTGAGGAGAGATACAAAGGCCATATCAAACGTGCATTTGTTGGAGGTGAGATACAAAGGCCAGATCGAACATGCTACCTTGGGCTTGATTTTTAAGGGTGCATTTGTTGGAGGTGAAATGAGAAGGATAGAAAAGAAAGGAAAGGAGAGAAAAGAGGATTAGGTATTGTTTGGTAAGGAGAGAAAAGATTGATGATTTTTGGTGGGGTTCAGAAATTTACTCTCCAGGAACACTAAAAATTGATCTCTCCAAATTGAAGGAAAATAGACGTGAAAACATGTTTGCTTGCATAATACCAAATTGCCCTCAATTGTTTAATGTGCCACACCTACTCTCTAGCGTCCTTCACCATGCATATCTCTTGGCTTCTCTTTTGTAGCTTCTATGAAGCACAGTTCTACTATATGTCTCTCTCCCTAAATATTAGAGCCTACCACACACAATACTTATTTCATTAACACCCTTTTTAGAAAATCAAATCCCATCAAAGAAAAAATGCATTTGCTCCTCCAATGGAAGAACCACCATTGGAATCAACTTTGCATAGTGGTCGTGGCTTTGACTGTTGGTGAAGGATCCACCCAAAGACCAAAGGTGCATATGTCCATTAACTGACATAGTCAAGAGGTGCAATAGACAACCAATTACTTAGATTTCACTCTCCATTTAACCAAACTAATCATGTGAGTTCTAGACTTTTAGTTAACTCAATTAGTAAAGTCTTTCGTCGTCAAATAAGAAATTTGGATTTAAATCTCACATACACTAAAAACTAACTAATATCTTGACCTAATAATAAAAAGCAATAATAATTAAGCAGTACGCTATGAATTGAAACTACTTACCTCTTCTAAAAGCCACCAAACTGATTCTCCATGGACTGAGTTTCAGTGGGTTTGACCCATTAGGCATCGCACGCTTGCACCATGAGTTGGGCCACTCTGTTCAAGAATAAAAGAACTTATGCATGCCCGTTTGCAGCAGGGCTTGGATTTTATTCTATAGCGACATATTTGGAGGTCATTGGGTCCACCATAAGTTGCTTCTACAATATGGGCCTTCATAAATCAGTCACAGTGGGTCTCTTTACTTCGCAATGCTGGCAATGGCCCAGTTCTGGCTACACGTTGATTTAGGCATTTCATGACTTGGGTCTAAAAGCTTGTAAAAAAATACATCATGAACAGATATTACAGGCCTATTTGGTTTAATATTTAGTGGTTTAAGTCCTAAAAAGGATTAAATTTGATTTTTATTTTGTTGCTTAGCCCAAAAATAAGATAACATTAATTTTTAGGTGAAAACCCAAAAAAATTATTCAATTACAGAGACATGAAATGTTAAAAACAAAAAAAAAAAAAAAAAAAAAAAAAAAAAAAAAAAAGTTACCCATAACAAATATTCAATTACAGAGACATGAAATGTTAAAAACAAAAAAAAAAAAAAAAAAAAAAAAAAGTTTTATTTTTTTTTTTTTTTTTTTTTTGTGAAGGGGAAAATACAAATAGGACTAAGACACTATACCAGTGAGTATAGAGTTAGAGATCCTATTATATAATACACCAGCAGCATCAGTATTAACAAAATACAAAACATCAGGACTAGGAGGGGTATCAAAAACCAAAAATTCCTCAGCCTTGCTGCTACCTAGTCTTGCAAGTGCATCAGCGCACCTATTCCATTCCCTAAACACATGCACCACTCTGGTCTGGAGGAACCTGCTTAGCAAGTATCTGCAATCATTAAGAAGAGGGAGATATGGTTTATTAGCACCACCTGTGGAAGTAATAAGGCTAACCACCACTTTAGCATCCAACTCCACAACCAACCTCTGAACTCCCATGCCTAAGGCCAGCTTTAATCCATCTCTTAACGCCCAAAATTATGCAACAAAACTGGAGGCGAGCCCAATGGATCTCGAAAAACCTTTGATCCATTTCCCATTACAGTCTCTAATTAAACCACCACCCCCAGCCTTACCAGGATTCCCACTTAAAGCACCATCCGTGTTTAATTTAAACCACTGTTCAGGTGGCTTTTTCCACTTCACAGGTATGAAAATCAATTGTTTCTTTCTCCCAGTTTTAGCAATACAATAAAAATACTCCCTTGCTTCATTGAGGCAAGTTTTGTGGAGATTCAAATTAAGAGGGACATTGTCAAACACAACTTTGTTGCGGTGTTTCCAAATGTTCCAGACAGCAAGCGAAAAGATAAAATTCCACGGGATAGAGCTGCGATGAATTAACTTGCTTTGACAGTTAGCTTGCAGCCAATCACTCATATTATGGATAGGTGTAGGTGAAACCTGGGGAGCATGAATATCAGCCCAAAATTGTCGAGCAAAAACACACTCTCTAAGCAAATGCTCCATTGATTCATCTTGCTCTTTGCATATGGGGCATAACTTGCTGTAGTTGATACCCCTAGCAGCCAAAACCTCCCTGACAGGAATGCTATTATGCAGACATAACCATAAAAAGCTTACAATTCTTGGATACATGTCTATCTTCCAAATCCAGTTGCCCCTAAAATTATTACCTTCTCTGGCACTACCAATAATTTGGAGATAAGCCGAGTTAACAATAAACTCCCCATCCTTTGTATGTTTCCACAAAATTACATCCTTCTCATCACCAAAATCTTGGCAAGGAATAGCTCTAATTTTATCCCTGATTAAAGAAGGCAAAACAAAAGATAAATTTTCCTAATTCCACTCCTGGTTATCACAAATATCATCTATGACTAGCTTCATGTCATTCCTTGTTAATGGCCCCTCAATGAGTTCCCTTAAGGATTGTCCTTTAATCCAATTATCAGACCAAACACTTTTTCTTGAGCCATTACCAATCCCCCAACAAATGCCCTTAACAAAGGTAGGGAAACCAAGCTTAATGGCAGACCAATTAGGAGAAGAAGGAAGGACATCCGGGTTAGCAGACCTTCTTCTAGAATTGGAACAATACTTATTCAACAAGATCCTCGCCCAAACAGCCTCTTTTTCTTGATACATTCTCCAGTTCAACTTTGCCAAAAGCACAATATTTTTCACTCTGGCTGATTGAATCCCTAGACCCCCTTCATCTTTAGGCCTGATAATTTTTACCCATCCAACAAGATGCATTCTCCGCTTTTCATTCGACGATCCCCAAAGAAAATCTCTATTAATTTTATCCAACTTGTCACACAAGTGGACTGGAAGAGCAGCCCCTTGCATGACATAATTAGGAATAGCTGACATTACAGACTTCACTAAAACAGCCCTACCAGCAAAGGATAAGAATTTTGCCTTCCACCCAGCCAACTTACCCATCACCCGGTCAGCCACAAAATTGAATTGTCTTCTAGAAGCACCTCTATGTCTAAGAGGGAATCCCAAATGTTTCCCAAAGTTATTAGTTTCAAGCATACCCAAACTTTCACAAACTTTTTCTTTAAGATCAGGAGAAACATTAGGAGAGAAATAAATTCTTGACTTCTCCAAACTAACCTTCTGCCCCGATTCTAAACAAAATTACGCAAAACATCTGGAATGACTTCACAAATATCTTTGTTAACTTTAGCAAACAGAATAAGATCATCCGCAAAAAAGAGGTGAGAAATCTTTATATTCCCACGAGAAGCCTTAAGAGGAATCCAAGCTCCTTTAGAGCACTTCTCTTCAACAAGACTACCCAAATACTCCATGCACAAAATAAACAAGTAAGGCGACAAAGGATCACCTTGCCTTATGCCTCTAGACGGAGAAAAAGCTTCAAGGGCATCTCCATTAACCAACACAAAAATTGTTGATGAAGACACACAACTCATGATGACTTTCATTATGCTTGGGGGAAAATGGAAAGCTTGAAAGACTTTGTGGATGAAACTCCACTCTAATCTGTTAAAGGCCTTTTCTAGATACACCTTGACCGCCATATGCCCCTCCTTGCCCTTCAAATTATCCATGGTGTAAATAAGTTCTTGAGCGATAATCACGTTATCCACCCCTTTCCTCCCTGGCACAAAAGCAGTTTGGATTGGAGAAATAAGATTGCTAAGCAATGGCCTAATCCTAGCCACTAAAATCTTGGAGATGATTTTATACGCTGAATTACACAAACTGATAGGTCTATAGTTGGCTAGAGATTCAAGATATTGGCACTTAGGAATCAAAGTTATCAAAGTTTTGTTCAAATATTCTGGAATAACACCAAGGCCAAAAGCTTTCTTAACTTCATTGCAAATAGAATCTTTGACATCATGCCAGTTGTGCTGGAAAAAACCAGCATCTAGTCCATCAGGCCCAGGTGCCTTAAAGGGTTTGAGAGCCCACAAAGCTTCCCTGATTTCCTCATCATCCACCACTCTTTCCAAACAACACCTATCCTCTTCAGAAAGGACACAACAAGAAAAATCAGTAACAGGGGATTTAAGATAAACCACACTCAATTCAGAGGCATACAGTTTCACGAAGCTAGATTGTATCAACTCCTTAATTCTTTCTTCATCTTGAATACATTCCCCAACCCCATTAACAAGACTTCTAATTTTATTTCTTTGCCTACGCACCACAGTAGTGATGTGGAAGAAAGAAGTATTACGATCTCCAAAAGTTGCAGCATTCAACTTGGACTTCAGAGCCCAATATTCTTCTTCTTGCAACATAATAAGGGCATGCTCTTCAATCAACAGTTTCTCCAATCTGAGAAGGGATTCGCTAGGATAATTAGCAATAGCTTTTTGAACTCCCCCCAATCTGGCTAACACTCTCCTTTTCCTAGCAAATAAATTACCAAAAACTTCACTATTCCACTTCTGGGCTTTTTTTGAAAAGTCAGTAATGGCAGAGGAAAGGGATCTTCCCTCAGACCAAGCTTCCTCTACCACCTTAGGAAATTGAGGATGGAGAAGCCACATGGTATGAAACCGGAAAGGTTTATTAGAGCAATTAGGCCTCTTACCAAAATGCTTAATTAAAACAGGGCAATGATCAGAAAAGGCCCTTGGAAGATGGGTAACCAAAGCTTCAGGGTATAAAAGCCTCCAACTTGGATTCGCAAAACACCTATCCAATCTTTCAAGAATAAGACTAGTGACTGGCCTTTTATTAGTCCAAGTAAACTTTGGGCCAGCAAAACCCAAATCCAAAAAACTACAGTTATCCAAACAAGCCTTAAATTCCAAAGCCCTATTTAAATTTATCTGGTTCCCTCCAAACTTATCCTCACTATTCAAAACTTCATTGAAGTCACCAAGCATCAGCCAAGGTTGGTTATGGAGTTTAGCAATTTCCGAAAGATTGGCCTAGACCATTTGTCTCTCAGCCAACCGAGGACTAGCATAAATTGCAGAAATGAACCAGAAAAGGCTAGAAGAACGTACCTTAACCGTGGCATGAATTTCTTGTTCTGTGATAGCAAGCAAGTCAATTTCAGCTTCATCCTTCTTCCAAAGTATCCAAAGGCCCCCAACATAACCAATTGTCTCAGTTGTGATAAAACCATCAAATGGCAAGTCAGCAATGATCTTCTCAGCTCTATCTCCACCCACTCTAGTCTCTATCATTTGCCAATTCTTTATTATTAATATTATGCCATAAACGGTTGTGGTACATCTGCTATGTGTACAAATTGGCGGCATTTAATTTGATTAGCTTTTTTTTATTATTATTTAATTTTCAAGTATATGTAATTCTAATTTCTTATAGATTCTTCTCTTGTAAAATAAATCTTATCTTTGGATTTACTCCACTTGAAAAAATTAAACCAAGTAGGCCTTTAATATCCTAGTACATATGTTAGATTTCTTTTTCTTTTTCTAATAAAAAAAATATTTTCTTGAAATAATGTGTTAGATTAGTCAGTGCTCTAGAGTCTTCCAATAGCGTGGCATGTAAGTTATTCAGCCAAAAAAAAAAAGGTGTGGCAAGTTGTTCTCGAGAGGCTTGTTGCTTAGAAATTTCTATCAAGGAATGGAATAAAATAACAGAGTTCAATATAAAATAATGCTACAGTAGACCTTTACTTTTAGATGTTAGTCACTGTTGCAAAATGCAAAATTCAAAATTCTCAACAGTGACAGAGCACAAGGTGTTGTATTTTGTTTTAAGTATTAGGAGCTACAATAACATGCAAAATAGACAAAAATATTGTAAAATAAACGAAATGACAAGAATACAAAATATAAGAATAAGATTATATCTGAATTGTTTCTTTTCTAGTGGTCATCCATCACATCCATATTACACATGTACTTGTCTCTCTTTGTTATCTAAAGAGATAACAGCGAGAGAAAAAGAGATATCTATCTCTCAGTGATTTTACCGTTTCTTCACACATTCGCCTCTTGCACTATCTATTTATTAAAAAAAAAAAAGTTCTAGACAAAGCATTAATTGAAGGAATAAATTTCTACTCTTAAGAGCATTCCCATCAGTCCATGTATAGTCTTTTATTTTAGAAAAAAGTACAAATTTTAAGCAAAAAAATACCCACATCAGTGGGTGTAAAAATATGTAAAATTGTGTAAACATTTCCACGAGCTACAGTAACCATGTAAATATACATGGTTACTGTAGCTCGTCTATAATTATTTTATTAATTTTTTTTTCTCTCTCTCTCTTTTGCCTCACTCTCGTCTCTCTCTCATTCTATCTCAATCCCTTTCCCTGTCTCTATTGCTCTCAGATCCTTTTCTTCAATCTAATATTCCTGCTAGCCAAAATGATGCCGCCGAAGCAGCATCCTTCACCTACACAACTCAAAAACTCAGATCCTCTTCCAGATTGCTCAAAAACTCTTGACCCTTGCGTCGGAGCAACATCCTTCACCATCGCCCTCATGGACCTTCATCCCCTGCGCTGCCTTCCTCCTCAACCTCGCCGGCACGGTTCAAACGTGGAACAAAAGTAGCCGATACAGCAAGCTCTAGTGGGACCCAAACGCAACACGCTGTTTCGTCTGACTCAACAAGAAACTCACCTAGAAAAACTCTATCCATTCGGGCATTTGAAGCCTGGAACCTTGGAGGAACAGAGCAACACCAACGCACTGGGTTTTTGTTTGGTTTCTCATAATTTTGCTTAGAATTATTATTATTATTATTTTAAATTTTGTTGACTATTTATGTGTTTGATAGGAATGAATTAGCTGAAAATTTGTGGGTTGAAGATGGTGGCTGGGTGGGTTGACAGTGGGGGTGGATTAAATATTTTATTTGAATAATGTGTATAATAGACAAACTGATGTGGGTATTTTGTAAAAGTAAGAGTGTAAATAGAAAAAGTAGGTTTTAGATGTGTAAATTTACAAATTTTTTACATCTACTGATGTGGATGCTCTAAATAGTAGCTTTTGGCTACCCTATAGATTTAGGGCACATGCAGTCCATACGTTTACAAGCTGCTCATGTGTGATATAAAGGGACATTTAACACCCTCAAAATCACCACTTACTAAGAATATGCTTTTTTAAACCTTCCCAGGGAAAAATCTAGTGAAAAAAAACTAGTGGCGAAGGAAATAGGGTATAGTATTCTAGTAAGCTTTTGAGTGTATTTAAAGTGCATCACATATCCTTTTGGGCATTTACTCCCCCATCTTGATTACATATACCTTCAAAGATCTTTAAGTCAACGCATGCCAATGTCATCCAATAATTTATTAAATGCCGCAATTGGTAATGACTTAGTGAATAGATCTGCCAAATTGTCACTTGACAGTATCTACATGACATCAATTTTCGCCATTCTTCTAGAGATCATGTGTAAAACAATTTTGGTGAAATGTACTTAGTTCGATCACCTTTGATATATCCTCCTCTAATCTGAGCAATACAAGCAACATTGTTTTCATATAAGATCATGGGGCTATCTTTAATTGATGATAAACCACATTTTTCTCAAATATGTTGAATTACTGATCTTAGCCAAACGCACTCACGACTTGCTTCATGGATTGCAATAATCTTTGACTGATTAGAGGAAGTAGCAGATAATGTTTGCTTGACAGATCTCCACGAAATAGCAGTGTTGCCACAAGTGAACAAATATCCTATTTGTGATCGGCCTTTATTTGGATTAGAAAGATAACATGCATTTGCATATCCAATCAATTGTAGATTTGATCATTTTGGATAAAACAATCCCAAGTTAGTTGTTTCATGGAGGTAACGTAATACATGCTTAATTCCATTCTAATGTCTTTGAGTTGGTGTAGAACTATATCTTGCTAACAAATTTACTGAAAATGCTATGTCAGGCTGTGTGCAATTTGCAAGATACATTAGAGCACTAATTGCACTAAGATATGGTATGTAGGGACCAAAATTTTCTTCATCGTCTTTTTGAGGACGAAAAGGGTCCTTTCTAACATCTAGTGACCTACTCACTATTGGAGTGTTCAAAGGGTGAGCTTTATCAATTAGGAATTGGTTTAAGACCATTTATGTGTATGTTGACTGATGAACTAGAATTCCATTTGGAAGATGTTCAATATGCAGTCCAAGACAAAATTTTGGCTTATCGAGATCTTTCATCTTAAACTCATTCTTTAATAATTTGCCATTTTTGTGAGCTCTTTTAGAGTCCCTACAAGATTTAAATCATTAACTTATACCACAACAATAGCAAATTTGGATTTTGAATTTTTAATAAAAACGCATGCACAAATTGGATTATTAACAAATCCTTCTTTCAATAAATATTTGTTGAGGCGATTATACCATATGTGTCCAGATTTCTTTAATCCATATCAGAATCTTTGTAGCTTGATAGAATACATGCTTTGAGATGTGGAGTCATATGCTTTAGGCATTTTCATGTATAAATCATTATCTAATGACCCATATAGATATTCTCTAACCACATCTATTAAATGCATGTCTAAATTTTCTATTACAACCAAACTAATCAAGAATCTAGATGTAATTGCATCCATTATAGGAGCATATTTTTTTTCATAATCAATGTCAGGTTTCTGTGAGAAACCTTGTGCCACAAGTTGTGCTTTATACCTCATAATTTCATTTTTCTCATTACACTTTCGTACAAATACCCATTTATATTCAATAGGCATTACACCTTCAGGTGTTTGGACTACAGGTCCAAATACTTCACGTTTTGCTGGTGAATATAATTATGCCTAAATTGCCTCTAACCACATTGGCCAATCATTTATGCATTGACATTCTTCAACATATTGTGGTTCCATTTCATGATCATTATTACTTCCGGTAATGTCAATGTCAACTTTGAATGAAAATATGTTGTCAACAACAATTTTTTTTTTTATCCCATATATCTCTTGTACTCACATAATGTGTTAGGGTCTTTTTTTTTTTTTTTTTTTTGGTAATTGGTTAATCCTTTGATAAAATTCACTTTACTTGTAATTGGATATATCTAAGATATGTTTAGTACTTCAAGAAACATGTTGTTCAAGTCAAGTATTAAAAACATGAAGATTGATCCAGGAAAAAAGTGAAGGAAAGCTGCTCATTAATTCTCAACAGATATCTACTATCTAGACTTAATTTGAAGCTCGATAGATAGCTTGATACCAGCTCGATATATCGAGAATTACGATTTCTGAATTTCCAGATCTAAAATCTGGCCTAAGCTTATGTGTTTGTTTAGGGTTTCTTTTCTCATAACCCTAGACATATATAAAACTTATTTTAAAAGTTGTCAATATACAAATACAGTAACCAAATGCTTCTTGGTCTTCATTGTTGATAAAGTAAAGAACTTTGCAGCCAATAACAACCATTCAAGTTGTTGGAGTTAGTCACATACTAGGATCCATACAAAGGAGTTAGTCACAAATTAGAGGTTTGTGCTTCAAGGGAAAAAAGGCCACTACAAGATCAAGTCCAATTGGGTATTGAAGTGAAAGTTTAACTGTAGGTTGGTATTTTGGGATAGGTCAAGGTAGTTGGTAAGATACATTATACTTGTAACTGCTTGATTGTTAATTAGTGAATTCTTAGAAGTGGTTTTTACCTTGCGAGATTTTCCCTATTTGTCAACAAATTACCGTGTCAAATTTATTTTCTGCTGCATTTAGTATTTTTGGTGATTTTTTTGGTGCCTCCATGATTTGCATGCAATTGAACCTAATTAATCAACTTGGGTAATTGAATTAATTAACTGGGGTCAAGCTATCTTAACCCAACATAATGTATTAAGATTTTTTCATTATTTTCAGGTACCTGATCCTCTTCAAAGGATAACTCTTCAAATAACTCCTCTTTAGGATAGTCCTTTTTCAAAGAGTTCATTTTTAGGAGAATTATGAAATTTGGATAAATCAATTATTTCTATTGTATGATTCATGGGTATAGCTTTTGCAGGAGCTACGACTTGTTTTTCTTGTATTTTTCTCTTTCTAGGAATTTTATCTTTAGCACCAATAGGTCTTCCATGCTTCAGGTGAGGTTTAAACTCATTTTTTGTTGTTGATGGATTGTCCTATAGGGACTTCAATCCTTGTTGGGGTATCAGTAGTTGGAATGTGAGATTTTATAATTTTCTTATTGTTAGTGAATTCATCTAGTAATTGGTTTGCAATACTTTGCCAATGAATAATCCTTTGAACTTCACGTTCACATTGATTTGTACAAGGATCAAGATGAGACAACATCAAAGAATTCCAAGTTATCTCTCATTGTGCTTCTAGCAACGTCTTTTCTCACCCAATGTCGAGAAGACTATTTCATCAAATGACAATTATCAAAACATGCCTTAAAAACACCACCAGTTAAAGGTTTAAAATATCTAATAATAGATGGAGAATCAAAACCAACATAAATACCAACTTTATGTTGATGACCCATTTTAGTGCATTGTGGAGGTGCAATGAGAACATATACAGCACAACCAAATGTTTCTCACTTGGTTGTTGACCACAAACAAATTGCATTGGAGAGTGTTTATGGTAAACAGTTGACCCAATATGAATTAATGATGCAACATGTAATATAGTATGTCCCTAAAAAAAAGCAAGTAATTTTGTTTCATAAGCAAAGGATAATTAATCAATTGGATTGTTTTGATCAATGATTCAGCTAAACCATTTTTTTAGTGTGTGTATGTGCAACAAGGTGTTCAACATCAATTCTAACTGACATGCAGTAGTCATTGTATACTTGAAATATAAATTCACCTGCATTATCTAAGTGAATTTTCTTAATTGGAAGACCAGGAAATTATGACTGCAACCTAATGATTTGAGCAAGCATTCTAGCAAATGCAACATTCCTTGTAGAAAGTATACAAACATGTGACCATCTTGTTGATGCATTTATTAACAACATAAAATATCTGAATGATCCACAAGGTGGATGTATAGGTCCACAAATATCTCCTTGAATTCAATCTAAGAAATATGGAGATTCAATACCAATTTTTGATGGTGATGGAAATTATGACCTCAACCTAATGATTTGAGCAAGCATTCTAGCAAATGAAACATTCCTAGTAGAAAGTAGACAAACATGTGACCATCTTGTTGATGCATCTATTAAAACCATAAAATAACTTAATGGTCCACAAGGTGGATGCACTATTCCACAAATATCTCCTTGAATTCTTTCTAAGAAATATGGAAATTCAATATTAATTTTTGATGGTAATGGTTTGATAATTAATTTTCCTTGAAAAGAGGCACTACATGAATAGTCACTTAGTGAAAGAATCTTTTGATTCATTAAGGTGTGTCCATGAGAGTTTTCATTGATTCGATGCATCATTGTTGATCCCAGATGTCCAATATGATTATGCCAAAGCATAAAGATCTTTGGATCATAGCACTTTTGATGCAATACAAAATTTGCTTCAATTGATCTCGATGTAGTATAATATAACCCATTAGAGAAAATATGCAGTTTTTCTAATATGAGCTTTTGGCTTGAAACCATTGAAGAAATATAAAGATATTCTTCATTGCCTTCATTATTGGTTTCAATATTGTTAGGTTCTAAGGTCTTAGGATTTTATGTATTTAGAACTCTAATTTGTAATGTTAGCAAACCATGATTAAAACAATGTATTTAGTATTGTGTAGGCTTGCTCAAAGTTGGTTTATTATTGTAAAGTTGGAATCGAGTGGCTGCAGAAGTACTTGGGACTTTCGGCCTGGCTCGATCGATCGAAGAATAGACTCGATCGATCGAAAATCGCACAGGTTGTTTTTTCTGCAGAATTTCCAACTCAACCCTACTTCATTAAACATTTAGGGTTTTATGTTTTTACCCTAGGCATATAAACAAAACCCTAGCCACGTTTTTGAAGGTTGCTCCAATTGTATTGTTGCTCATACATTGCTGTTTTGTGTAAATCTCTTGTGAGATCTTTGAGGAGTTTTCCTTTACACAAAACTTAGGGTTTTCAAGTTGGAGATAATATCTACATCTTGATGACCAACTTGGTTGCTGCCATTGAAGCTTAAAGAATATCAAGCGTGGGTGCTTGGAGCTGATTGAAGAATCCAAGAAAGAAGGAGTCTGTGGATTCGAAGCTTGCACATGGTCGTGTCAGTAAGTTCTACTGGTGGGTAGCATTAGGAAGTCAAGCGGGGAGCTTGTAGTCCTTCTGTATGAACTTCGATTCTTTCGCATAGTGGATTCAGGTTTACCTTGAGGATAGGTAGGTCAAATCCTCCCAGGTTTTTACCGTGTGGTTTCCTGGGTCATCATATCTTGTGTTCATTTATTTTCCGCTACTTTATATCTTGATATGATTATTTGATTGCTTTAACCTAGAATTGCATAATTTGACTAAGTAACAACTTGACTAATTAATCTAGGCTAACCAATCTGGTTGTTTTAAGGGGTTTAAAACCGTTTAAGTGGTACTAGAGCAGGTTGCTCTTTTGTTGGAGATTCCTTGATCTCTAAGCTGATCCTTGACCCCTGTTGTCATGGAGTATGGACACTCTCTGTTTGTTCCTCCTCACTTTGATGGGAACAACTATACTTATTGGAAAGTAAGGATGAAAGCATTCCTGAAATCTATTGATGAGAGAGTCTAGAATTCCGTTAAGTATGGATGGGAGAAGCCCACTACTCCTGTGAGTGAGTGGCAAACTTTTGAAAAAAAAGCAGCTGGCTTCAATAGCAAAGCTATGAATGCCATCTTCAACGCTGTTTCCATGGAGGAATTTAAGAGGATCTCTAATGTTGAGGTTACTCATATTGCTTGGAAAATCCTCCAAACTGTGCATAAAGGCACAAAGGCAGTTAAGATCAATAAATTGCAACAATTGACCTCTAGATTTGAAAGCATTAGAATGTCTGATGATGAATCTTTTGATGAATTCTATGCTAAATTAAATGATATTGTTAATTCTGCTTTTAATTTGGGTGAAGTCTATGATCAACCTAAAATTGTTAGGAAGATACTTAGATCCTTAACTGAAGACTTTAGACCCAAAGTGACTGCCATCACTGAAAGCAAGGATGTGGACTCCATCCCTGTTGATGAGCTTGTAGGATCTCTTCAGTCCTATGAGTCTGACCTACCTAAAGTGAACAAATCCAAATCAATGGCTCTTAAGTCAGTTGATGATGTTGATGATGCTGGATTTGATGATGAGCTCTCTGCTACAGAGATTGCCTATCTTGTCAAAAATTTCAAAAACTTTCTTAGAAATACCAATAGAAAGGCAAGAGGTACATACACTGCTGAACCTAGAAATTTTAGAAAGAATGATCCCACTAAGGTTAATAACCTTGAAAAACCAAAAAAAAAAAGTTGGTCAGTCTTCAAATAATTCTTTGGGTCCTCAGTGCTTTGGTTGTCAAGGGTATGGTCATGTGAAATCTGAATGTCCTACATTCTTAAGAACTAAGGGTAAAGCTATGGCTGTAACCCTTAGCGATAATGAGGTTTCCGATGATGAGTCCGGATGTGATGAGGATGGAAACTTCATTGCTTTCACTGCTACTGCTGTAGTCAATGAAAGCATATCTGTTGAAAAGAACCCTTCTGATGGGGAACTCTCTGAGGATGCAGATCTTCAAGAGGCCTACAATAAACTCTGCAAAATTGCTGCTAGGGATGCTATGAATGTAGAACTTGGCTTGAAGAAAATTTATTCTCTTGAGCTTGAAAAGAAAAATTTGCTTGTTAAACTATTTGATGCTAATGATCTTTTGAACAATGTTAAATCTGAGAACATGCTTTTGCTTGATAAAGTTAAAACTTTGGAACATGATTTATCTGTTGCTAGATCTGCTAGTTCTAAACTTGATCACATGCTGAATATTCAAAAGTATCCTTCTGATAAATCTGGTTTAGGTCATGTTGAAAGCATCTTTGACTCTGCGCCGCATTCCACGAATTTTGTTCCTTCTTCTTATTCTAAACCTTCCGCGAGTGAGGTTGTGAGTGAAACTGTCAAACCGCCTATGAGTGAGGTAGTCAAACCTGTAGAAGTTTCACCTCCTAAGAAGAATAGGGTTGATCCGAGAGAAACTAAACCTACCATTTCTAAGGACAAGATGCATGGTAAACCTGCTTGGGTTTGTCATTTTTGTGGTAAGTCTAGACACATTCGTCCTAACTGTTACAAGACTCAAGCTGCTAAGAGAGCAAACAAACCAAAAGTGTTTGTGTCTCAAGCACAAGATCCTATGGCACTTATTGGTGAATTGGTAAAGGCTTTGAATCTTTATTCCAATCCTGGAGCTGGAAATCACTCGAAAGTGAATAAGAACTCCAATGCTCATGATGCATCTAAAATGTTTTGGATGCAAAAGACTCGACCTAATTGAGTCTTTCTGACATAGTCCTTGTGCTTCATTGCTCATTCCTTTGTGACCATTGTTCTTTAGTTTTTGTGTTTTCTTTTGTTTTGTTCTAGGATTTGCATTGCATTACATTCATGCATTTCATTCTAGGATTTATTTGTTTTCTCTTAAATAAATAAAAAAAAAAAAAAGGGAAAAGGAGAAAGCAAAAATTATGTTTCACACTATTTTCTCTTGATTTTTGAAAAACAAGGTTGGTCTATCTTTTTACACATGTCATGACTTGTGTACCTTGTTTAACTTTGATGAACTTATTCATTGCACTTGACTAGTTGAAACTTTTTAGTGCATGTTGTGTGGGAAAGATGTGTATGGTTCTTAATCACTCTGTCTTAATCATAAAGTCATATATTATTTGACTGTCGGACTTAACTCTTTTGAGAAAGGCATAAATAACCATCTCACCACTGTTCACTAGCCAATCATGAACACCTTAGTGCATATCATAAGATTTTGTGCTCGAGAAAGTGTAGCACATGCACAAAAAGAACATAAGGTGTAGCCTCAAATTAAATTAAAACTGGTGTGTACTATTAGGCTTGATGCCAATTCACTTAATTCAAACCAGTGTGTATTATTAGGCTGAATGCCATTTCATACAAATAAGAGGCAAAAATGCAAGAAACTTACATGATTGCAAGCTTTTGTTCTAGGAGATGTGGGAGTTATAGGATGTAACTCTTTATGTGATAGTCTCTTTTAAATTCTATGTGATGAATTGTGTAGACTTTGTGTTTGATTGCTATTCACATATCACCTCACATGTATCTCAAGTTTTTGCTAGTATCACACACTACACAAGTTACTCTTTGTTAAACACGGTACATGCTAGTGTGTGTGTTTTTGGTCTGACCAACTAAGTTTGAAAATATCTTGAGATTTGTGCACAACATTTTTGTTGCTTGAGAAAATTCAATGGAAGAATGATTGAAACTTGTTTTTGACATAATTTGGGTTTAAAAATTTTGGGTTTTTAAAAAAGCATTCCATTTCATACTCATGCATTTTGCTTTCCTTGTTTAATGCTTTGAGGAGTTGTTTTTCAAAATTCGGTTTGTGTCTTTCAAAACTAGATATTTTTTTAAAAAATTTAGTGAGCTTCTGCCCATTTCGATCGATCCAGTCTGTTTTTCGATCAATTGAAAAAGTGCTTTCGTTTGTTCTAAAATGACTGTTTCATTCGATCGATCGAATGTAATTTTCGATCGATCGAATATCGTGAAAAAGCTTTTTAAAAGTTCAGTTCTGACTTTTTCAAAATCACTATTCAAACTTTTCAATCTTTTTCTTCTCTCTCTCCGAGTGGGCAAGGCTCCACATAGAGATTTTTGTCGTTTTCCTCCGTTGTTTTTGCAAAATCTCTCTCTCCTCAAGCCGGTAAGTCACTTTTGCCCTTCCTTTTGATTTTATTTTCATCATTTCATGCATATTTTCATGCATTTAGGGGCAATTTTCGCACTTTATAATTTTGGGATTTTCATTTGATTCAAGCCATATTTTATGCAATTGATCATTGGGTTTTTGTAGGGACACATCATAAACATGATCCTTGGTGGTTAATTTGATCAATTTTGAGTTTGGTGAAAAATTGAAAATTCTAGGGTTTCTAATTGATCCGATTTGGGGATTTTGTTAAATTGGGTAGAATTTGATGCAATTGGCTTGTTGTATTGATGAAATTAAGCATTATAATCTATGTGTTGTGTTTTGTAATGCTCAATTCATCAATTTGTTTCAAAAATTTTTCAGTGGTTTTTAATTTTTGGGGTCTTTGTTAAGAAATTCCCTGCTCAAGCCAATTTTGTCAATTTAAACTCAATTGAACTTACTTGCTCACTGCATTAGTACATGCATCATGGCATTGTATCTGTTCATGCATCATATAGATTTTCATTCTATTATTTTTGTTGCTAACTTGCAGTCTGCCCTTGGTCTTGTTTTTCTTGTGTTTTCTTTCGGTTTTCTCTTCTGTGTCTCTGTCCTTTCCTTAGCATTATGCCTAGAAAGACTAGAGCCCGTAAGTCCATTCCCTCTTCCTCTCCATCCCCTCCTTCCTTTGACTGTGAGAGGTTTCCGAGTGAGAAAAACCAAGAGCTGTTTAAGAAACTTAACCTTAAGAGGAAGATTTGGGCTGAGCGTTCTGTTCTGTTAGATAAGCTTGATCCTGCCATTATGGCAAACTTTGAGCGTCGGGGTTGGTTACCCTTGTTAGACATTTTTGATCCTCCTCCACCGTCTGCCTTGATTAGAGAGTTCTATTCGAACATCTCTATCCACGTCTATGATTCTAACACTTTGGTAAAGAGTTGGATACGAGGTGTAGGGTACACCATTATTCCTCAAGTAGTGGCTGATGCTTTAGGGGTACCGTTGGTTAGGGATCCTGTCTATCCATATGACGAGTCTCCCGAGCTGAGCGATGTTTTATCTTACATCACTGGGACTTCTGTCCAGTGGGGTTCTGATCCTAGGATCACTTCTGCTGAGCTCTCCGGGTTGCACTATCTGTTCTTTAGGATAGTGTGTCATTCCATCTGGCCCATTTCTCATGTTCACACCATTCCTCTTGAGAGGTGTGTATTTTTGTACACTCTAGTTACTGATGCTCCTATTAGTTTTCCCCATCTCTTTCTTCGTTCTTTGAACGATGTTTATAGGAGTTCATCTTCTTCTCATGCTCTTGTTCATCCTATTTTCATTCATAGGATTTTGCTCCATCTTGACCTTAGTGACTTCCCTTCCTCTGAGCCCGTTCATGTGATAGCTCCCATAGGTGGGTCTTTTCTTAGACAGAGGGCCGCTCATCTTCGAGCTAGTTCTAAACACCCTAGGTCTGAGCCGTCTAGTAGCGCACCTCCTCCTTCTTCTTCTACAGGTATTGCTGGTGAGGATATTCCTGATCCAGTTGGTGATGATGCTGCTGCTGCTGCTGATGTTCCTCCACCTCTTTCGACTGACTTTGATGTTCGTCATACTCTGGAGACTGTCGTGACCGTTCAGGCGGCTCATGGTAAGATTTTGGTGGACTTACTCGATGAGATTCGTGCTCTCCGAGCCGATTTAACGCGACTTCATTCACCCTCACCACCTCCTTTTGATGGCGACTCATGATTACTTTTTGACATTCCGTCACAAAAAAGGGGAGTGAAGTTTTGACTTGTAGAGAGTTTTTGTTGTTAGGGGGAGATTTTTTTTTTTGTTTGTTTGAGAGGAGCTTGTGTATATCATTTTTTGGAGATATTCATGTTAGGGGGAGTAACTTTGATTAATATATTTTTTATTGATTCTTGTTGATTTGTGATTCACTGCTTATTGATTTATATTTATGAGTTGATCATTTATATATGTCATTATTTTGTGTTGTGTGAATCTTACAAGAATGATATACCTGTTGTTTTACAATTTTCTATCACACATGCGTTTATGCGTTTGTTGAGTATTTTAGGAATATACAGGTTGATTTAACTAAGCTGCTGTCTACACTTGCAACCAATGGATAGTAGTTAGGCTGAATTTGAAGTTTATGAGCATTTCTTTGTAAAGGGCTTTTTACTTGTAAAACTTTGAGCTTTTAATTAGGGTTTTGTCATGGATTGCCAAAGGGGGAGTTTGTTAGGTTCTAAGGTCTTAGGGTTTTATGTATTTAGAACTCTAATTTGTAATATTGGCAAATCATGATCAAAACAATGTATTTAGTCTTGTTTAGGCTTGCTCAAAGTTGGTCTATTATTGTAAAGTTGGAATCGAGTGGCTACAGAAGTACTTAAGACTTTCGGCCTGGCTCAATCGATCGAAGAATAGACTCGATCGATCGAAAATCACACATGTTGTTTTTTCTGCAGAATTTCCAACTCAGCCCTACTTCATTAAATGTTTAGGGTTTTATGTTTTTACCCTAGATATATAAACAAAACCCTAGCCACGTTTTTGAAGGTTGCTCTAATTGTATTGTTGCTCATACATTGCTGTTTTGTGTAAATCTCTTGTGAGATCTTTGAGGAGCTTTCCTTTACACAAAGCTTAGGATTTTCAAGTTGGAGATAATATCTACATCTTGATGATCAACTTGGTTGCTGCCATTGAAGCTTAAAGAATATCAAGCGTGGGTGCTTGGAGCTGATTGAAGAATTCAAGAAAGAAGGAGTCCATGGATTCGAAACTTGCACGTGGTCACGTCAGTAAGTTCTACTGGTGGGTAGCATTAGGAAGTCAAGCGGGGAGCTTGTAGTCCTTCTATATTCGCATAGTGGATTCAGGTTTACCTTGAGGATAGGTAGGTCAAATCCTCCTCAGGTTTTTACCGTGTGGTTTCCTGGGTCATCATATCTTGTGTTCATTTATTTTTCGCTGTTTTATATCTTGATATGATTATTTGATTGCTTTAACCTAGAATTGCATAATTTGACTAAGTAACAACTTGGCTAATTAATCTAGGCTAACCAATCTGGTTGTTTTAAGGGGTCTAAAACCATTCAAATATGATAACCATTACTTTGTATATCCTTAAAGCCAAGTAAATTTCTTTTAGATTTAGAAGAATACAAAGTATCGTCAATACAAAATTTTTTACCTTTTGGCAACATGATATATGCTATTTCAAAGCCTTCAATTATGTTCGATGAACCAAATATGGTATTGACCTTAGCTTTGATAAATGTTAAGTTTTAAAAATACTTCTTATCTTTAAAGATTGAGTGCATTGTTGCACTGTCTGCTAGACAAAAATCTTCCCTAATCATCTTGGAATTAGATCCATTAGTAAGATTCATGTCTCTTTAAGTATGCAAAACATATACATTGAATTTTAAAACTTCGAAAGAAAATAAACACATAATAACGCAAATTTAAATTCATTATTGATTATAATCAGAATACAAAGTAGAATAATGGTATTGCACAACTATTATGTAGAGGTACACAAAGATCATAAGGACAAGACTAAGAAAAAAAGGAAAATCATATTGCTAATATATATCTCTATCTTCTCTCTGTTTTATGATGTGTTTTATCATGGATGCATGCATACATATATATAGAGGGAAGGGGAAAGTGGAAAAAATTTTCACTTGTGAGACAAAATCTCTTAGTATATTGCTTTTAGATTTTTGCCCCCTTAGTGCAATGGGTGGATGGATGATAAGCCATCCACATGAACAATGAATAGGTTTATGGGTGTGTGAGAATAATTCATGTAATATCCTGAATCAAAGGGTCTTTTTAGACTGTTTAATTAGTAAGATCTTATATGTAAAATTTAAATTGAACTTTATTAACTAAAACACAAACATAGTTTATGTGGGGACAATTTTTGCTTCAAGGCCAAGGGCTAGACCATGTTGTAACCTAGGCAATTTTATTGTCCCACATGGGAAAGAAATGCTTCCTCTTCACACCTTATAAGGGATGAGCAAGTGGATGAACTAGTGGTACTCTTCATCCACTTGCTCATCCCTTATAAGGTGTGAAGAAGAAGTATTTCTTTCCCATGTGGGACAACAAAATTGCCTAGGTTACAACATGGTCTAGCCCTTGGCCTTAAAGCAAAAATTGTCTCCACATAAAAGGATCACCAAGCTAGTGGTACTCTTCATCCACTTTCTCATCCTTTATAAGGTGTGAAGAGAAAGCATTTCTTTCCCATGTGGGACAACAAAATTGCCTAGGTTACAACATGGTCTAGCCCTTGGCCTTGAAGCAAAAATTGTCCCCACAGTTTACATAGCATAATGTAATGATACAATTAGAGGAAATATTTAATATGTATGATCTTTTGATCACCAATCAGATTCTCAACTTTATTTATATCCCCAAAGAAGTCAGAAGCTTCAAGATGAGTAACATTTACTCCATTTGAGGTATTAAGGTAATCTTTTGGATCACTGACTTCAGCAAGGTTCACTTCAACTCCTTCTCCTTTTTCTTTCAAGGAGGCTTGGTACAAGTTTGCTAAATGCTTAGACGAACAACATATACGTGACCAATGCCCTTTTATGCCACGCTTATAACATTTGCTTTCATGGCCCTTTTGAGATTTTTAATGCAAATCTCTGCCATTTTCTTGTTACTTTTTTCTCATTTTGATTCAACCTTTTGTTATAAGTGTTGGGAAATTTAGACGCCGGTTGATAGAATTAACAAGTTTTAAACCCAAGTTGTTAATTAAATATAATATGAATAATCCTTGTTTAAACAAACAAACATCAATATCATGCACGGCAGAATAGTAAACAAAACAAGATATGATGACTCAGAAAAACCAATGAAACAAACTAGTTCCACAGTAAAAAACCTGAGAAGAAACCTTCCCAAAAAACAATCCACCATAATAAAGAGAAGTTTCAGATCTAGTACTAAACCTTTGTCCCTAAATTCTATAATCCTAGTAAATGAACGTACAACAAAAACTTTCTACTGCTTCAAAACCTCTGAACTTTTCAATATACGTTGAAAATGTGTTTTTCTTGAGCAAACTTAATGTCTTTAACTCGGTTTTCAATTACAACTTTAAGACACATCAAAACTCAATAAGAGACACATAATTTGGCATAGTTGACAATACCAAAACACATGACCCTAACAATAAGGTGTGTTATGCCCCTTTAAAGGATTATGAGTACATCTCCCCCTGTTTTGGTTGTTCTTACCATGTCCACACCCTCAATTTTTATTTCCTCCATTTCATTCAAAAGACATTCCGTTCACTTCAGGCAATGGTGTGGAGCCGGTTTGTTGGGATAGGTGATTTCTTAGTAGACGCTCATTATTTTGTTCAGCCACTAGAAGATATGATATAAGTTCCGAATATTTTTGGAACTTACGCTCATGGTATTGTTGTTGCAAGAGCATATTTGAAGCATGAAATTTAGTAAATGTTTTTTTTAACATGTCTTTCTCAGTGATTTTTTCGCCACATAATCTCAATTGTGAGGTAATTGTAAATAGTGTTGAATTATACTCACTCACACTTTTGAAATCTTGCAACATTAGGTGCATCTAGTCATAACGAGCTTTTAGGAGGATTATACTCTTATGGTACTTGTATCTCTCCTTTAGTTTTTTCCATAGGACTAAGGGATCTTTGTTAGGAACCGGCCAAATTATACCACATGCCTTGTAATCTCCTAATAGTTGTTGTATTTCCTTTAGTTAGTTAGTTAGTTAGTTGAGATCATGATGAGTTAGTTAAGAATTAAGCACATGTAACTCATTTAACAAATGACTTAAGTCATAAAGCACATGTTGAATCAACTAGCCAATTATCTTAGGCCACGTGGGTCAATGGCATTAGAGCTAGTCTCCTATAAATACATTATTGTAATTCAACATTAGATATTAATAAAGAATAAACCAATTGCTTAGTGCATCTTTCTCTCTCTCTCTCTCTCTCTCTCTCTCTCTCTCTCTCTCTTAGATATTAATAAAGAATAAACCAATTGCTTAGTGCATCTCTCTCTCTCTCTCTCTCTCTCTCTCTCTCTCTCTCTCTCTCTCTCTCTCTCTCTCTCTCTCTCTCTCTCTCTCTCTCTCTCTCTCTCTGTGTGTGGAGGCCTAGGTTCCCTTGAAGTGACCTACAACAACTATTATTCTCATTCACCATTATTACTCTTCCACAATTCATATTCAAATTCTAACAAATTCTTATCATTCTTTTTATGTGAGGCACTCAGTTTTTAATTCCTCACGTTGATGGTGGCAAATGAAAATCATTGACTTTGCTTGGTTATGTGAGGATACTTTATTGACATCTTTAATGGTATCTCCAAAGGCCATTGCCTCTAAGTAGATGTCAACATCCAGGATCCATGATAGATAATTTTTGCTTGATATGTCAAGGGTAACAAACTCAAGTTTTGTTAGGTATGACATAATTTATATTTATAACATAAATAATATTAATAATTACAATAGATAACTATTTATAACATGCAAAATATTAATTAAGTAATACAATATTTAGTCTACTCTATAGATGTAAACTTGTGCTATATATATTGTGTAACACATATGAATCAAGTTAGAGTGTCACAGAAATAATCTTTTTCTTCAAGAGGCAAAACTATGATAACTCTCTTTTTGAATCTGGCTAGAATTTCGTGCTGAAAACGTGTTGTAAACTAAAGGAAATATAAAGACAAGAATAGGAAATATGAGAGTAAGATCATATCTAAATTGCTTCTCTTCTAGTGTTCATTCACCACATTATATTGTACATGTACATATATCTCTTGGTTATCCATCTCTCAATGATTTTACCGTTTCTACACAGAATCACAATGCCTCTTGTACTATCTATTTACAAAAGAAAAAGTTCCAGACAAGCATTAATTGAAGGAGTAAATTTATACTCCTAAAATGTAGCTTTTGGCTACCCTATAGATTTTGGGTATGGCTTACATGCAGCTCATATGTTTACAAGCCGGCCATGTGTAATATAAAGAGATATTTAACAAAAAAAACACAAAATAGAGCACGAGATGGAAATGCTATTACTAATGGTCATAGTCAACTATTAATAAATGAGAAATACACAATAAAATATTATTAAATTTTTACAACATTTTTATTTTTAATTGTGGTATGTCCTAATAAAATATTTTGCTATTTTATTTTGACCTATGACTAACACCTTAACTATTGTGATAATTTGTTACATCCTAGCAATACAACTTAGTAAAAATAATAATATAATACACAAATTTTGGGAGATGAAGTTGAAAACTCAAGAAGAACGCATAAGAAGAAAAACTACTATAGGAGTGATCAACCCCGTAGAAAATGTTTACAAAATAAAAAACAACTACAATAAATCTATACTCAAAAAATATTTGTAGACAGATAGACACGACTTATACCCTCAACTAGCTTCATGGTGGTCCCTAAATTTTGGAGCTGTTCTATAGTACTTCCTCAAAAACCAAAGTCCCTTGCTTTAACACTGTACTCTAAAGAACTTTGAAATTCGTGTGCATGATTGGAATTTGTAGGTAATTATAAGTTCAAGTTTAGGTAATTGTATTTAAAGAAGGATCATGATATATATAGGAAATTCTGTTCACTCGAGTAAGGAGAGTGAAGTCTCTTGAAATTGCTCAAGCGACTCTTCATGAACTTGAAATCTTTAAACGCAACTTGACTCACTATCTAACTTACATAATTCGCAAATTAGTACAACCCTCGATAAAGCAGGGTTTAGCCAACTTGGATCTAAATCCTAACAAATGATAAATTCAAGTTAGACCCCCCCCCCCCCCCCCCCCCCCCCCCCCCGCCCCTTTTTTTCTCCCTTTATGTGAACTTATATGAGTCTCCCTCCTAAAAACTTGGACCCTGGTTATTAATTAGACTTATATAACTTTGTCAATGTTGCATCACTTGATAACTTTTTATTGAATTTAATTCTTGAAAAAATCACCATTAGATGACATTGTTCACCCTAAATGAGTTTATGTATCAAAATATTAGAGATCTATTGAAATCTAAACTAAAAAATATTAAATTTCAAAGTTATTGTATTTTAATATTATAAAAAAATATGTCACAAGTATTATAGCTCAACTGATATTTTCTGGTGTCTCTAAAGAAAAAGTCCAATGTTCAAATCCTCCTTCTTGGCTCCATTGAATTATAAATAGAATATGAATTTATTGATCAAATAATAAATAATATTCAATTAATACAAAATAAGTATATGTATTAAGAACAAAAAGTGTGTATAACATTAATTAAGAAAGAATTACATTAAAGTGTAAATTTATTCTAACCATACATATATAACAATTGTAGGGTCCGATTTTGTAGCCCAAAAGATATAAGCTTCAGGCCCAACGAACCCAGAACAATGAATTTGTAGAGAGTGGATCGAAGGTTTAGGCGCTCGCCAGCCTTTACCAAGCATGAACCACTTTTTCTTTTATTGAAAGAATACTTAGACTAATTTACAACTGAGGGATGCTCCTCGGCCCATGGCCGAGGAGGCTTGTTTCCCCGGGTCTCCTCTCTTCTTTTTCCTCCTTCTTTCCTCCCTCTCTTTTACACTTTGCTCACATTTCTTATATATTACTCTCTTCCTCCTTCTGTTGATCGTCCATTGGCCTCCCCTCTGGCTGCCTGTCCCATCAAAGGTCATATCCGTGCTCGAGTGGCTCACCCTAATCGATGTTTCCCTGCCAAGGGGTTACGTCCCCATTAATGTGGCCAAGAGGGTTAGGTGAGCGCATTCAATGCTGAGGTGACAATTCGCCCAGGGTTTGCCCTTCTCTACACTTCTGTTGCCAACGCGTGGTACTGGGTCCTCCTCTCCTCGGACAGCAAAGGAATCTCCTTTGGGGGGGGTGGTCCTTGTGTTTTCATCCTTGGACCCCTCCTGCATCTTCGGCGCGGGCCATTTGGGCCTGGTTTGAAGTGGGCCAAGGCTACCTGATCTTTTAGCCCCACAATAGCCCCTCAAAATCTTGCTGCACGCATCCTCGGGCGGGGAATAGGATTTTGACATCCTCGGCCTTACCCCCGTCAGGATTAGGGTCTATTCATCTGCCCAAGGCACATTCTTGACGTTTCGGAGCACGTAACGTGCCCATCATTAAATTCAGGCGGCTCTGTGCTTCTCACATCTAGTAAGGCGTTATCCATCCAACGGTGGGGGTTTGTCTCACATTTATGGGCGAGAAAACCCGCATGGTTCCTCGATTCGGGGTATAAATACCCGTACGAACCGCTTCTTCCTGTTCCTCATTCGTAATCAAGAATTCTCGTGCGTCCTTCCTGAGTCCAACCACACTCTCACATCTCCAGCACAAAAAACCTGTCCGAGGAGCTCCTCCTCTTTTCAGTAAGTTGCTCTATCTCTCTCTGAGTTCTCTTTCTCGTTACTTTTGCTCCTTCATTTGTTCCTTCTTAGTCCCTTTGGGTGTGTCAACTGGGATGGATAGGTTTAAGAAATATGTCCACACCGAGGTGGCGATGGAGAAATTCATCATTGACTACCGAATTCCCGCCAATGTGGGTCTGAGATACAGTGAGGATGGGGATTGGCGCTTACATAGGCAGGCGGGTGAGGTGGTAATTCCCGTTGTCGCCTTCCTTGAAGGGGGGATGACGATCCCCATGGGGCCGGTGATGAGGGACTACCTTACGCACTTCCGGTTGGCCCCTACCCAATGTGGGATAAACGTTTTTAGGATTTTGGGCTGTGTTGACGCCCTGAATGAGAAGATGGGGCTAAGGTTGACCCACTACGACGTGAATTGGTGCTACAACTTTCAGCACCTTAAGGGCAAGTCTTATTATCTGAAGACGAGGGATGACAGGGTGCGGCTCATCCAGTGCCTCCCCGAGTCCAACAAGGGGTTAAGCGAGGACTTCCTCATCATGTCAGGGGAGTGGCACGATGGCCTTCACTGCCCAACGACGGAGGGGATACTAGGTGGGGCAGTAAGAGTAGGAGGGTTTTTGAGTTCTTTTGCCCCTTTTTCTTCCCTTTTTTCTTTTGCTAACATAGTGGTGTTTTCCCCTTGCAGACCTGCACGCTTTTGAGCGCCTCTTCCATTTGATCAACCGGGAAGACTTACAGACGGTGCTGAGGGCGCCGGTTTACGTAAACGAGGACGACAATCAAGTCAGGGCCGCCCACCTAATCTTGGGGTATACCCCTGCCCAGAAATCGTTCCCAGTTCCGAAGCACGTCATCCTAGCCAACGATTCTCGGCTTCAGAGGATTACTGTGACCGAGGACGGATTTTCGTTTCCCGAGGAGCCCTCCGATCAGGAAGCTGTCACACTAGCCGTCCCCTCCTCTTCCCAATCGTTTGCCGAGGTTGCCGAGGAAGCTCTAGAGGGGGAAGGGGACGCGTTTGGCGTTTTCGCTCAGCTTGATCAGTCCGAGGACCCTCCCGGGGATTTGGGTGATCCCAATTTGACCGAAGTAGACCTCCTTGCTTCAAAAGCCCCTCCTCGGCCGACAATGGGTTACAAGAGGAAGCCTACCACCAACTTGCTGGACCTGCTAGAGGGTCAGCCGGGGGAGTCCCAACAGAAACTTCCCACTCCACCTCCGAAGACTAGGTCGACTTCCGCTTGGCAGAAGCTCCTTCCTCCTCCTCAGACGCGCTCGCCCTCTAAGTCCGTGCCAGTCGACCCCAAGAAGAAGAAGGACAAGGGCAAGAGGCCTATAGAGGATAAGACGGTGTCCTCGCAGGAAGGGAACACTACTCTGCGACCGTCCAAGCAGCTGAAAATAGGCGACAGGAGTCAGGATCGACAGGTCGCTGACTCCACCTCGCCCGAGGCTCAGGCCTAGCTCCCAGCCCCGATGCTCCGTGGGGAGCCTTTGAGGGATAACGCCTCCCTCAGGGACTTCAATGAGGGCGAAGGTGCGAGCATGGCCGATGCACTAGAGAGGAGCCTACTGCTCCTAGCAGATATGGCAGAGCTTAACTCTTTGACGAGTGGGCGGGTCTTCCTCAGCCTCAAGCGATATGTGGGGATGGTAAGGGCTACAACCTCGAATCTTCTCCCACTCTTTTTCTTTTATTGGGCTTACAGCGCGTTGGTTATTCTGATAGGCTGTCTAAGCTATCTTTATGTTAGAGAGGGCAGTAAGCGACCAGAAGGAGGCCCTCAAACGGGAGCGTGATTGGCGCTTCCAGGCCATCGGGGCTTTGAAGAATTCCGAGGCTGACCTCGCCAAGGCCCGAGAGGCTCTGAAGGCGGTGACCAAGGAGCGGGACAATGCACTGTCTGGTCTTGAGGGCACCTAGATCCAGGCTACGGAGCAGACGAGGCGCTAGGGCAAGGTGGAAGAGCAATTGCAGATCACAAGGGATCTGATCGCTGACCTGCGGGCTGAGGTGACCAAGGCCGAGGGGGCCCAGAGGGAGGCAGAATGGGCCAGAGATCAGGCTCGGCGAGCCAAGGATGAGGCTGACCATGGCAGGGAGATGGCCGAGAGTGCCAAAGAGGAGGCTAAAGCCGCAGCCTACGCTGCTGGGATGGCTGCGGTAGAGGCCCTCTACAAAGCTCCAGTCCCGGGGGTGTGTAGGCGATACTGTTCCCAGGTCTGGGCTGAGGCCCTCAAACAAGCTAGGGTGGAGGCCATGTTAGACCTATGGAAGGCTGAGAGTGTGTATTACCCGCCTGCTATCCGCGAGGTCGCCCCTGATGGCACTAAGGCTGGGGAAATCGTTGAAGAGGTGGGAGTTGCTGAACTGGGGGAGCATTCGAGCGAGGAGGTGCCCCAAAAGGTAGTGGAGGTCCCTTCCGATGATCCAACCCCCACCACCGAGGAAGCAGCTGTTCTCGCCGTGCCCTTGTAGGCCGTCCCCTCAGGCCAGGGCTCGGAGGGGTTAGAGGTCGC
This sequence comes from Quercus variabilis, assembly GCA_030445155.1. Lineage (NCBI taxonomy): Eukaryota > Viridiplantae > Streptophyta > Magnoliopsida > Fagales > Fagaceae > Quercus > Quercus variabilis. The sequence continues at coordinate 25,579,191 of CP129448.1, read as the reverse complement.
CCCTGTCCATCCTGAGCAAAAGAAGTAGACTCTCTAGCGCCTTGGCTCTTCCCACATCATTTTATCTTATTTTGTTGTGCTCTTCCTTTATGTACTATGGCTCTTGCCATGCAAATTTTATGGACTAGTTATTGTAATGTGAATTTACCTTCCCTTTCTGCTTATTTCAATTGCTTATTTGTGTGCATGCTACCTGTTTTCCCTCTTTTCCTTTGATCTGCACGATTTTAGCTTGAATTGTATGTCGGCCAATTGTGGCAGTAACGATGAGAATGAGAGAGAACATATGCATGGGCAGCCCTCTTGCGTCTCAAGGGCCAGGTGGGCTTGATCCTTTCCTAACTTGGGATATTTTGTAGTTAAGTCTCCCTGTAGGCCTGAGTCCGAGGACCATGCAGTGCTCCTGTTCTGTCTAGCCCCCAAGAGTAGCCGAGCGGTTAGTTTCTCCATAGGCTTGAGTCCGAGGACCATGTAATGCCTTGGTTCTGTCTAACGCTTTCATTTCTCTGTAAGTATCTAGTTTTCCCATAGGTTGGAGTCCAAAGACCATGCAATACCTTGGTTTTGTCTAGTACTCAGGTACAGCTGAGCGGTTAGTTTCCCCAGAGGCTTGAGTCCGAGGACCATGCAATGACTTGGTTCTATCTAACGCTTTCATCTCTTTGTAAGTACCTAGTTTCCCCATAGGTTTGAGTCCGAGGACCATGCAATACCTTGGTTCTGTCTACTACCCAAGTATAGCTGAGCGGTTAGTTTCCCCATAAGCTTGAGTCCGAGGACCATGCAATGCCTTGGTTCTGTCTAATGCTTTCATTTCTCTGTAAGTACCTAGTTTCCCCATAGGTTTGAGTCCGAGGACCATGCAATACCTTGGTTCTGTCTAGTACCCAGGTATAGCTGAGCGGTTAGTTTCCCCATAAGCTTGAGTCCGAGGACCATGCAATGCCTTGGTTCTGTCTAACGCTTTCATTTCTCTGTAAGCATCTAGTTTCCCCATAGGTTTGAGTCCGAGGACCATGCAATACCTTGGTTCTGTCTAATACCCAGGTATAGCTGAGCAGTTAGTTTCCCAATAAGCTTGAGTCCGAGGACCATGCAATGCCTTGGTTCTGTCTAACACTTTCATTTCTCTGTAAGTATCTAGTTTCCCCATAGGTTTGAGTCCGAGGACCATGCAATACCTTGGTTCTGTCTAGTACCCAGGTATAGCTGAGCGGTTAGTTTCCCCATAAGCTTGAGTCCGAGCATGCAATGCCTTGGTTCTGTCTAACACTTTCATTTCTCTGTAAGTATCTAATTTCCCCATAGGTTTGAGTCTGAGGACCATGCAATACCTTGGTTCTGTCTAGTACCTAGGTATAGCTGAGCGGTTAGTTTCCTCATAAGCTTGAGTCCGAGGACCATGCAATGCCTTGGTTCTGTCTAACGCTTTCATTTCTCTGTAAGTATCTAATTTCCCCACAGGTTTGAGTCCGAGGACCATGCAATACCTTGATTCTGTCTAGTACCCAGGTATAGCTGAGCGGTTAGTTTCCCTATAAACTTGAGTCCGAGGACCATGCAATGCCTTGGTTCTGTCTAACGCTTTCATTTCTTTGTAAGTATCTAGTTTCCCCATAAGTTTGAGTCCGAGGACCATGCAATACCTTGGTTCTGTCTAGTACCTAGGTATAGCTGAGCGGTTAGTTTCCCCATAGGCTTGAGTCCGAGGACCATGCAATGCCTTGGTTCTGTCTAACGCTTTCATTTCTCTGTAAGTATTTAGTTTCTCCATAGGTTTGAGTCTGAGGACCATGCAATACCTTGGTTCTGTCTAGTACCTAGGTATAGCTGAGCGGTTAGTTTCCCCATAAGCTTGAGTATAAGGACCGTGCAATGCCTTGGTTCTGTCTAACGCTTTCATTTCTCTGTAAGTATTTAGTTTCCCCATAGGTTTGAGTCCGAGGACCATGCAATACCTTAGTTCTGTCTAGTACCCAAGTATAGCTGAGCGGTTAGTTTCCCCATAAACTTGAGTCTGAGGACCATGTAATGCCTTGGTTCTGTCTAACGCTTTCATTTCTCTATAAGCATCTAGTTTCCCCATAGGTTTGAGTCCGAGGACCATGCAATACCTTGGTTCTGTCTAGTACCCAGGTATAGCTGAGCGGTTAGTTTCCCCATAAGCTTAAGTTCGAGGACCATGCAATGCCTTGGTTTTGTCTAACGCTTTCATTTCTCTATAAGTATCTAGTTTCCCCATAGGTTTGAGTTCGAGAACCATGCAATACCTTGGTTCTGTCTAGTACCTAGGTATAGCTGAGCGGTTAGTTTCCCCATAGGCTTGATTCCGAGGACCATGCAATGCCTTGGTTCTGTCTAACGCTTTCATTTCTCTGTAAGTAGGGGTTTGTCTTTGGACCGCTTCATTGGAGACGATTCCTCCTTGGGTCGGACTATGATCTTACACATGGCGTTGACCTCGCCTCCAGCTCGAGTCCGCCATCTTTTTCATTTACGAGGCGTCCCTTGGCCATTCATGCTTTGCAATTGACGTTTCGGTGCGCGAGACGCGCCTTCATTAATGTCCTCGTGAATTAGCACAAATCTAGCGGTCTACGGTCCCCTTGGAATTTGGTAGCTCCTTGATTAGCACTGTTGACAATTCTCTTTTCGAATTCTGTGTGGATTAATTCTCACCAACCTTTATCCTTTATATAAGGCTTTCCGGGGGGATGGTTTCTTCACACTCCATGAACTTCCCAACACAAACAGAAAACATGCCCTTTTAGCTCTCCAAGCCCCTTTAATAACCCCGCCGGAATTGCGACCGGAGTTGGTAGATATGGGGCGGCTTTGGGCGGGTGTGAGGACATCCGTGCCAAGAGCCGTTGTGACTGCAGCCCCCATTATGTTTCCGGCGTGGCAGAGTTTAGGCGTAACCCCGATAGTGCCATGCACGGTGGCCCGGAGGGATGTCGTTGAAGTACCTAATGTCTCTCCCCAGAGCGCACCCCCGACGGAGGAGACACGCGACCACATGTCATAGGCGATGCCCGAGTGTTGACGTCTCCAACGGCCAACACTCGTGAGGATTGGAGAGAATCAAGGGAACATCACGAGAGAAGGCGTCCCGGTTCCCCTGCATCTGCTCCTCGCTTTGTTCAAGCTCCGCCGCATCGGACAAAGAGTTACTGGTGGCCTTGAAGCGAGCCAGCCTCAGCCCCCTTCCCCCCTCTTATTGTCAAGTTCTCCCATTCTCTTGATGCCAATAAGAGCACGGGTTGACACCTCCCCCTAGCTAGTTCTAGAATAGGTCCACCTAGGCCTCTGATTGTAGGATTAGCTTGTAAATTTGTTTGTAAAGCACGCCTGCCTGAGCCTCTGATTGTATTTTGTACTTTTCTTTTTACGAAATAATATCAAGCTTTCTTCCTTTGCTGTTAAATCTTCTGTCTCGAACTTTTGTCTTTCTGCAATGTTTGTTTGGTCGTTTTTTTTTTTTTTTTTTTTTTTTTTTTTTTTTTTTTTTGCATCACCACCGATCTTCCGTAGAATGATTATTTAGAACAATCGCCTGTTGCGCCGGCCAGCGCACTAATCCTTCCCACAGATGGCGCCAATTGTAGGGTCCGATTTTGTAGCCCAAAAGATATAGGCTTCAGGCCCAACGAACCCAGAACAATGAATTTGTAGAGAGTAGATCGAAGGTTTAGGCGCTCGCCGGCCTTCACCAGGCATGAACCACTTTTTCTTTTATTGAAAGAATACTTAGACTAATTTACAACTGAGGGATGCTCCTCGGCCCATGGTCGAGGAGGCTTGTTTCCCCGGGTCTCCTCTCTTCTTTTTCCTCCTTCTTTCCTCCCTCTCTTTTACACTTTGCTCACATTTCTTATATATTACTCTCTTCCTCCTCCTGTTGATCATCCATTAGCCTCCTCTCTGGCTACCTGTCCCATCAGAGGTCATATCCGTGTTCGAGTGGCTCACCCTGATCGATGTTTCCCTGTCAAGGGGTTACGTCCCCATTAATGTGGCCAGGAGGGTTAGGTGAGCGCATTCAATGTCGAGGTGACAGTTCGCCCAGGGTTTGCCCCTTCTCTACACTTCTGTTGCCAACGCAAGGTAGTGGGTCCTCCTCTCCTCGGACGGCAAAGGAATCTCCTTTGGGGGGGGTGGTCCTTGTGTTTTCATCCTCGGACCCCTCTTGCATCTTCAGCGCGGGCCATTTGGGCCTAGTTTGAAGTGGGCCAAGGCTACCCGATCTTTTGGCCCCACAACAATAATCTCAAAACTATATATGCTTCGTTTGGATAGCGACTGGCGTCGGTGTCCAGCGTTTTTTTTTTTTTTTTTTTTTTTTTTTTTTACTAACACCTCTTGCACTATTCATGGGATATGAACAGTGCATTAAGGCAAAGTTACAGTGTTTTCAGCCGTTAACAGTAATCTAGAAATTATTTTTTTATTGTTTTCAATAATAAGTTTTTAGTTTTCAGCAAATTAAATGGTATCTAAACACCCACATAGTCACCAAAATAGTTTGTTTTAGTATACAAATTGAAAAGGTAATTGATTTAATATATATATATATATATATAAAAGATTTACACATTTCGGAAATTTAATGATTTGAATTAAGATTCAAACTCCATCTAAATAATAATAAATAAATAAATAAAAAGACGAAATCCAAATATCCAATAGATTTAAAATTTATACGAACCAAACTTGGGAAATGTCAAGCTGAAACCTCTTTAACAATTTTCAACCAAGAGCATCTTCTCCTTTCCTTCTTGGATTCTAACTTGAACTTGCTTGGATGTTAATGAATAAGCTCCCAATCATTAATAGTGATTTTGGTTAGAAAGTCTTTTTTCTATTTTATCTATCTACACCAAGTCGTCGCAATCCCCCACATCCAATAAAATAATGACACCTAACCCTTATCTTTTTTCTATTTTAACGCTCGCATTTTCCTTTTCACACCTGTCCATCATCTGGTTCCACTTTCTTAAGCTTTTGTCTTTTTTCTATGCTTTTTCTTTCTAACTTTCTTCTCCATTTAATCTCTTCCTTTCTACCTTTCCAAGGTTCTATTTAAAATAATAATAATAATGATAGAAAGATAATATAAATCCTAAATATCTCGAAATATGAAAATATTTCGGATAAAATATAAGGCTCTTGGCCTTTTTTGGGCCCTATTTCGTTAGAAGAGTAAAAACTTAGAGAGATGAAAGATAAGATAATTTTAAATTGAAAATTTCATAAAATTTAGGGTCGATTTGGTATCTGTTTATTTTGTTGAAATTAAAAATTTTATGCTGAAAATATTATAGATAAAGGTAAAAGTTAGTTGAAATAGTATAAGAGGACCCATAAATAGTACCAAAAAGTGCAGTGAGACCTTTAGATAATACCAAAAATAAATTGAATAGCCAAACACATACTTACAATAAAAGGTACATGAAAAAAAAGAAAAAACCACTTCGAAAAAGCTACATCAAACTGACCCCAAATTTGTACTTAAGAGCAGTTATACCATGACATTTTAATCATAATAATACAGAATTGGCAAATGCTAGAAGTTTTCTGAACATTTGTAAATCTTACTTTTACACATGTCGAACATTCGAATCAAACCTCGTAGCAGAAAAGGCAAAGCAGCTGCAGTCAGGACGTACTTAAATCTATAAGATTCATGAGGTGTGACAGCAAATATGGCAGATCCATAAGTCACAAGCATTGAAGCTGTGGCAATCAATATTTCTAAATGGAAAGGGAACCTATATGTGAGAGACATAATGACCAGAACCGATGTGGAAAGTGCCACAGTGTTAAACACCAAGAAAACATAGTATGCTTGTTTTCTAGAGGCATAAATGGCACTTCCTGGTATGTGTCCATGGTCATCATCTTGCCAAACCCCGCCGGGAGGGTTAACCCCAGCTTGAAAGGTCACCGCAGCAATCAATGTAGCAACTATTAAGAGAACGTTTCGAGCTTCGGTAGTCGAGTCCTCGCCATCCTTAAATTGGAAGTGTGTAAACCAGCTCTTGCTTCTTTTAGTTGGAGTAGCCATTTTCTTCAAACATTTACAATGTACCAAAGCTTGTGTTAAGGACTAGTTATATATAGAATGAATAATGCTATTGTAACTAGCATCTTTTTGGGGGGCAAATTCCACGAGCTTTCCATTTAATGAATTCACACTCATCCCCAAAAGTTTTAAGAAATAATATTCTCACCCTTTTGAGGTCTTATTAATTGAATATTCTGCTAGGAAAGTGAAGATGTTAAGAGGAGATGGACTTATTTGTTGCGTTTATACTAAAGAAAAAGAGAGTCATTTCAAAGAAACCTCATCTAAAGTTGGTGTATACAGTGTCATATCGAAGAAACCTCATCGAAAGTTGTTGTTAAGTATTCATCTTAATTTTTTCCATACCTTTTGTCGTGTCTCAATCTTTTCCTGGTAGTTAGGTTGGGTCCATCCCAAAATGTTTGTCAATTGCCAAGAAGTTAGTACTGTGGTGCATGTGAATTTACACGATTTGTCCATATATATAAAAATCTATCCCTCGCTGTTCGTGTTTAAATTTACAGTATTCCTTTAACTCTCAAAAGTCAAAAGTTCATGGAATGATGTTAGACTTGACTATAATTTCTCTTCTTAAAATTTAAGATGATTTTTATTTTAACCTATGGCTTTTAGAACTTTGGATTTAAATTCCTTACATTATATAAAGTTAAGTTAGTTAACCTTATGTGCGTCCATGACGCTGATGTGTTTGTTAAATGTCACCTCAACTTGAAATGAGGTAGTTTTGCAATTCACAATATTTCTTACAAATTATTAAAGGCTTGTTGAAAGTAAGTAGAGAATAATTGACCGCAAATTAAAGTGATATTACTATAGTTGCAGCTTACTATCTTAACACTTGTTTTGATTGAGAGGGAGTAAGGAGTAATAGAAGAGAGTATAGAATTTGCAAAAAATGAATGGATGCCCTAAGTGCATGAGTAAGAAAATATTTTTAAAAAATTTTATGAGAAAAAAAGTAATTAATTTTCTGAACCACTTTTCATATTTCTCATATAAAAGTAGTATTAAAACTTTCTAAAAATAATTTATTAACTAGTATCTTAAAATTACTATTAAAGCTGATTTCTTTTAAAACCATTTGCACGGGCTAATAGTGTCTCAAGATCAAGACAAAGGAAGAAGGAACAAGGAACAAGTGCTGGCCAGACCCGGGTCAAGAGCCTCTCATCAGGTCAACCTTGTGCTCATGAATCCAACAAGAAGACTCGAGTCAACCACTCGTAAGCCCTCTTTTTCTTTGGCCTTTGTTGAATGTTGAATGGTAGAGGAAGCCATAAATGATTCAAAAGAATCATTAGGATTAATTAACTAGAGAAGGACTCTGGAAAATTAAAAAAAAAAATATATATATATATATATATATATTAAATTCAAGAGCAAGACTCAGGTATAGTACTTAGATGCTGTTCCTTAGGTTTCCCTTTTAAGATTTACCATGCGTATTTTTTCTCATGTAATAGAAGTATATTTTTTTGTAAAGTTGTGATTTACAACTATGTGTTTTGTTGGCTTATATTCCGTGCCAAATTTGATTGTAATTAATATCAATTGTTTATACCCTGTATTAGTTGTGGGAATTGATGTAAGGGGTGTGTGATAGAGAGTGTGTGAAGACTCAAGCAAATTGGAAGCTGATGGAATCTCGCGGGTATGTCGCGACTAAGCTTCCTGCGAAGTGAGGCATGTGCCCTGCACATGCTGGAATGCGAAGAGTCAGTTCAGGTGGAGACAGCTGTCTCTCGCAAGTATCTCGCGGGTAAGGCCTTCCCGCGAGACACCCGCGAGACAAGCTGTTCTGCCAGCCTGTACTGAATGACTCACACATTTTGCACCTATCCTATATAAACCTCCATTACCCACAAATGTTGAAGAATGCTTTCAGAGAGAAAACCCTAGCCAAACACATTTGCAATTAGAGATTGTCATCCCCACCTTTCTCTATACACTTGCTTGTGGTATCTCCTCAACCCTTCCCTCTCCATTTTCCATACCATTGAGAGGTTGATAGCCCAAACACTTACCACACCTTTTGAGAGTGTTGAGTGACGTTTTGGTGCTGCTGGGAAGCATTGGAAGAAGCCTGGAATGGCAGATGCAACATGGAGCTTGTTGCGGGATCCGGAGAGCTAGACAAGACACGGTTCCGAGAAGCCTTGTTGGAGTAGGAGCTTGGAGGGATTAGGTACATCGGGTAGATTAGACTTGGAGGGTCTCTTGCTTACTCATGTATCCCAACTGATTGTCTAGTGGATCGATTTCTGCTTGGAGGGCGGCGGAGAGGTTTTTCGCCGAGTTCTTCGGTTTCCTCTTCGAGAACACGTTTCGGTGTTTTCTATGTTTGCATCCTTCTTCCCTACTCTTGTTTATTCCATTACACTGCTGTGTTGCTTAGTTTATGGATTAGAGTAGCTTACATGTTCATCCGCTCGCTTTTACACTATTCCGCACTTTATATCAAAGTTGTGTAAAATCTATCGAGCCGTATTTTTAATTAGGGGGTCTAAACAGCTCTTGTGTTTTCAACACGTATTCGAGCTTTCAATTGGTATCAGAGCGGGTACACTTGTTTTGGTTTCATTATCTAAGTGTGATCCTTGACCCCTTGTGTTTATTTGCCATGGATCGTGCTTTATATGCCTCTTTATATGATTTGGTTGGTAATGAATGTAACATGCCATGTGTTTGTGAAAATGCCTCTATGAGTGATAATCCTCGTGATTGTGATGCTATGTTACATGAATCTTTGGGTGTTGTTGATATTCCTAACACTAAACTCTTAAGGAAAAATGCTAAGAAGTTTCAAAAGAGTTTAAGCAAGTTATTTTGTGAAAATGATGATTTGATTGCTAAGCTCAATGAATCCATCAAATTGGTTGAAAAATATAAGAAACTTGCTGAAAATTCTCTTGAAAAGCTGAAAGAGTTTGAGTGTTTGAATATGGACTTGGATGCTAAACTTGTTTTGTCTAACAAACTTGTTGATGATCTTAAATCTGAAAATGAATCTCTTAAGATGCATGCCAAGTGTTTGATTGCTGAACCTACTGTTAAAAATGATGAAAATGTATGTTGCAATCATGTTGCGGTACCCAATTTTGTGCCTAATGTGTGTTTTGCCTCAAAGGACAAATCGGTGTACATTCCTCCACATAAAAGAAATCAAAAAGTGGAGAGAAAGGCTCTTAAGCCTAAGCCTTTGGTTAGGTCCAATCCTAGAAAATTGAGTGGATCTAAGTTTGTTCCAACTTGCCACCATTGCGGTGTGATTGGTCATATAAGGCCTCAATGTTCTAAGTTGAAGAGAAAACAAACCCAAGTTGCTAGATCCATTCCCAAAAAGCCTAATGGACCTAAACACATTGTTTGTCACCATTGTGGTGCCTTGGGTCATCTAAGACCTCATTGCTCTAAGTTTCATGCTCTTAAAAGAATTAACAGAAAAGAGAAACTTGAGCCTCTTGGAAGTTGTACTTTGCATGATAAACCGGATTTGAGTGAAAATAGCATGTTGTTAAAGAAAGTGTTTAATGCTCTTAACTCCTTGACTATGTGCATCTCCGGTTTTCATTATCCCAACCCTCGTCTCACTTCTCTTGAGACACTCATTCCAAGCAATCATTCTGTTTGGATGAGGAAGGGTTCTTATGGTTGAGCTTTTGCTCTTTTGGTCCTTGATCTAATTCTTTCGATCTTTGTAGGACCTTTCATGCATTAAATGTCATATCTTCATGCATTTGTGCATTTTGCATTTATTTGTATGCATTGCTTTTGTTTTGATCTTACTTTTATGTCTTTATTTTGTGTGTGTAAAAAATCCAAAACCACATAAAAAGTGAAAAATTCAAAAAGTTTGATCGTATATGTTTGAGCACATTTCACATGTGAGTTTGGCCTAGTACCTTCGTACTAATGGCATTGTGCATTTACGAGCTTAGCTTGTTTTGTATGCACCTAGTTCTTTGTGGGAGAAATCTTGAATACTATGTGTGACTGTTGTAAATAGATCTTCAAGCTTGTCATGAATGATTGGTCAATAGTCTTGTTGGTCTTGATACTTGCATAGACTTGTGTCTATATCTCTTCCCACTTTATTTTTTTTTTAATAGAGCTCACCAAATGTAAATCTCCAAATGAAAAGAGATATTGAGCTGCAAAAGCCTGTCGCACATACTAGTATTTGACTAGGAAAAAGGGAAAGCGACTCTTTTTAATATGTTTTGTATGGTGCTCAAAAAGCCAAAGGCTAATCATCAATGTTGAAATATCATAAATTTCAAGCACCAATCTCAAAATGAGATGTTTTTGTCCAATCAAAATAAAATGGACCAATTGTTATGCCTTATGCAGAAGCCAAATGAAAAGCTTCTAAGTTTTGTATTCAATGTGTGGGAGGTCATATATACTCATTTCTATAATGGAGATTGTCCACTTGATTTCGTATCAGTTGTGTATGACCCGATTGAATTAATCATTGAAGCTTTACTCTAGTCTAAGGACTATTTCACACTTGATCCTCACACACAACACACAAGATTTTTGTTCAATGAATGTCTATTTCATTTGTGTGATTGTACGTGTTCAAATGTGATGTGTGTGTGCTCAACCATATGTGGATCACACCAAAAAGATTTTTGTTCTTTTTGTTTGCCTTTGGAAGTGATTTGTATCACCCTTGTTTTTCAAAGTTTTCAAATTGTTTTTGTGTGAAAAACATGCTTTCTAGGTGTTTTCGTGACTTATTTCATGTTTAAGTTCAGTCACGAGTGAAAGGGTCAAATTCGCAAGTTTTTCAGCTTTGGACAGAGAGTTTCGCGACTATTTCGCGGCTGTTTCGCGAGTAAGGCTTACTTGCGAGATACCTGCGAGATTTTCGCGGGATTCTAAGTAGCGAGATACCTGCGAAAATTTCCAGATCAGCTTTTTAAAGGGCATTTCGTGGGTCATTTGTTTTAAACGCCTCCCATCTTCTCCCAAACCCCTGTTTTAATGTTTCTACATCAAAACCCAACTAAATTCAAGTGTTTTTCATTACATAAACATCTCTAAGATAATCTTTAACTCATTTCATTGATTTTGATCCTTAGATTACGTTTTTGGGGGTTTTATGTTCATAGTTGGGATTTTCTCAAATAGGAGTTGGAAAACTTAATTTTTGTCAATCTTTTTGATTGGGCTTTGTTTTAATTGATAATTTGCTTTGGTTGGTGGCCCCTTGTGGCAAAAATATCATGTATTTAGGCAAGATTTTCATATATTCTTGCATTGTTTATCATATATGTGTAGTGTGTGCACTCCAAGTGTTTGATAAAATGCCCAAATGGCATTTTCTCGTTGTTTTGGACTCCGATGAGTACCAAATTTTGGGGATCACCATAATTATTCATGTTTATCATGTTTTGATCTTTGGTGGTGTGTTTTGTACACTTTGCCCCTTGAGTGCCTTGCTCATGCATTGGTCATGCATCTCACATGCACACTAGATGCACACTAGTTGCACCTTTGCTGCACACACTTGAACACTTGACATGTTTTTGCATTCACTCATGCTTGTTAAGTTCTTTTAGACCTTTTAGCACATATAACATGTTCTTGTGTCCATGTCATGTCTAGGTTTACATCATGTTCCATCATTCTTAGCATGTCATGTTCTTTACGCTTTGTAGCATTGTTTTAAAATGTTTTTGTCTTATGTTTGAGTTTCATTTTCTCATTCATCATGCACCCTTCATGCATCATCTTTTACCCTTGTTCTTATCTTCTTTTCTTTCCCTCATTCCTCTTGATTAGTTTGTCTATTCGTGACAAAAAGGGGGAGAAATTCTACATTGTGCACATTCGTAGGGGGAGAAAGTCATAGGGGAGATGCATATACCAAGGGGGAGAAGACATTGTTTTTGAGAAAACCTTGATTTACTTTATGCTTGTTTTCTCGATGTTTTGTGATATTCTCTATGCTATGTAGCATACTTTGCATGTACCCATGTTGCTTTTGTAAGTTTTAAGGGTTGTTTTGTTTTATTGCATAGGTTTGTAGGGTTTTATGGTTTGTGCCATGTATTTGCAATACTTTGCTTTTGCAGCCTTTTTGCTTGTGCTATTGAAGTTTAATGTCACACATTTTACTTCAGTACATCACTCTTGTGCCCGTGTAGGATTGTTCCTAGATGCATATACATTCTATGCATTGGTTGAGTGATGAACACTCTTGTGCCCGTGTAGGATTGTTCCTAGATGCATATACGTTCTATGCATTGGTTGAGTGATGAACACTCTTGTGCCCTTGTAGGATTGTTCCTAGATGCAAATACTTTTAAGTATTTTACATTGGTTGAGTGTTGGATTTGCAAATGGTACTCTTCATATGAGCTTATCATCTTGCATATCCGGATGGTCATTCCTTGTGTGAATGAGCATAGTAATTACTTCTGTACAGTGATTACTTGTTTGATCTTGCCATGATCTAGTGTTATCTATTTCATCTTACTTGATCATGCTATTATTGCTCCATATGTTTTTCAAGTTTTCTGCATACAATGATAATACTTTGTTGTTGTGTTTCAGGAGTTACTTGTTCATATGTTTCAAGAGCTTATCAGAATCTAGAATTAGGTGTGAGTGAGTTTTGCCCGTGTTTCCAAACTCACGTTTAAGTCTAGAGTCTGTTTTAGGGTTTTGTCACGGAATAGCCAAAGGGGGAGATTGTAAAGTTGTGATTTACAACTATGTGTTTTGTTGGCTTATATTCCGTGCCAAATTTGATTGTAATTAATATCAATTGTTTATACCCTGTATTAGTTGTGGGAATTGATGTAAGGGGTGTGTGATAGAGAGTGTGTGAAGACTCAAGCAAATTGGAAGCTGATGGAATCTCGCGGGTATGTCGCGACTAAGCTTCCCGCGAAGTGAGGCATGTGCCCTGTACATGCTGGAATGTGAAGAGTCAGTCCAGGTGGAGACAGCTGTCTCTTGCAAGTATCTCGCGGGTAAGGCCTTCCCGCGAGACACCCGCGAGACAAGCTGTTCTGCCAGCTTGTACTGAATGACTCATACATTTTGCACATATCCTATATAAACCCCCATTACCCACAAATGTTGAGGAATGCTTTCAGAGAGAAAACCCTAGCCAAACACATTTGCAATTAGAGATTGTCATCCCCACCTTTCTCTATACACTTGCTTGTGGTATCTCCTCAACCCTTCCCTCTCCATTTTCCATACCATTGAGAGGTTGATAGCCCAAACACTTACCACACCTTTTGAGAGTGTTGAGTGACGTTTTGGTGCTGCTGGGAAGTATTGGAAGAAGCCTGGAATGGCAGATGCAACATGGAGCTTGTTGCGTGATCCGGAGAGCTAGACAAGACACGGTTCCGAGAAACCTTGTTGGAGTAGGAGCTTGGAGGGCTTAGGTACATCGGGTAGATTAGGCTTGGAGGGTCTCTTGCTTACTCATGTATCCCAACTGATTGTCTAGTGGATCGATTTCCGCTTGGAGGGCGGCGGAGAGGTTTTTCGCCGAGTTCTTCGGTTTCCTCTTCGAGAACACGTTTCGGTGTTTTCTGTGTTTGCATCCTTCTTCCCTACTCTTGTTTATTCCATTATACTGCTGTGTTGCTTAGTTTATGGATTAGAGTAGCTTACATGTTCATCCGCTCGCTTTTACACTATTCCGCACTTTATATCAAAGTTGTGTAAAATCTATCGAGCCGTATTTTTAATTAGGGGGTCTAAACAGCTCTTGTGTTTTCAACACGTATTCGAGCTTTCATTTTTAATTAAGTAGCCACGTGGCTGAATTTTAAAATGAAAACTTAAAAAACAACACGTAAAGTACCGTAACTAAGTTTTATTCTAAATTTATTGATATAAATGAATCTAACATTTTGTCAAGTTGCACTGAGAAATAAAGAGAATTCTCTTTATTAGTTCATTAAGTCCTCCACCCCTCATCAAAAATTTGCATCTATGTTATTGTCATTGCATTAATTACATGTCACGTGCTAATGCATAAATGCATTAATTTTAAAGTATTAATTAATTGTAGATGGTCTACTAATTATATTTATATAAAATGAATTTATGTGATGGATTTTAAAATTTTATATATGAAATAATTTATTTGAAATACTTATGAAATAAAAAATAAATAAATAAATTGATTTGGAAGATGAAATTTTTGCCAAGTGTTGCATTCATTGGAAAAGAATTAGGATATCTATACTACTATTTAAGGGGCTGCACCTGTTTGGACCGGATTTTTTTTGTTCCAAAATACTCCTATTTCTCTAGGTTTAAGTAGAGATAAAACTAAAGGATAATTTAGTAAAATATATGTCTAACATGCACTAAAATATTGCCTACAAAATAGACAATATTTAACTCCCACGTTTAACTCCAAGCATTACTCACGTTTACACTTTTCCTTTTTCAGTTTTTTTTTTTTTCCTTCCTTTATCAAGACTTAACTTTTTTTTTTTCTTTGCATAAAAATAAATAAATAAATAAAATAAATAAAACTTTTTTTTTCAATACCCGGTTTCCCTTAATCTCATCTCACGTTTGGTTTTTTTTTTTTTTTTTAAGAAAAAATATACTAAAAAGTAGAAGTCAATCATATCCAAAAGAAATCCAAAAAATTTCAAATACCACATCCAAACGAATCAATCCCACGTTCAACTTAAAAAAAAAAAAAAAAAAAAAAAAACCACGTTCAAATTTATCCCAAAAAAAACCCTCAAATATTTAACAAAACTTATAGCTAAAAAAACTGAAGTTAAATAAAAAATAAAAAAACACAAACATCTGCCGTTATTGCCAAAAAAAAAAAAATCAATTACCTTTATAAAAGAAAGAGTAAATGTTACCACAATTCTTATCTCAATCCAATTATCACAACAATTATCTTTTGAACAATAAAAAAAAACACTATTAAAAATTCATCCACTCTTTTACCCACATACAAGTTTAAACTCCCCTCATATGAAAAAGAAAAAAGAAAAAAAAGAAAATTTAACTCCCCATTATCACCAAACAGTTAGAGTCTAGCAGTTACAATTTTATTTGACTCTGTCCATCCTTATCCTCACGTTTTGCAAATTCAAATTAAAAACAAACAAACAAACAAAAATCTTTGCTACGTTAAGAGCCCGAGAGGTCTGGTATCAAACCAAAAAAAAAAAAAAAAATGGCAGAGAAACGTGCAAAGAAGGCCATCGCTCAAAATAAAAAATAAAAGGTGGGTACTACTTTCCTATTCATTATTCATTGCCTTCCCCCAGAACAAGATTTGATTTTTTCACTGGTGAATTTTGTCAATTCCGTTCTTTACCGGCTTCGTTGATTGACTTCTATTTGGAGATGTTATTTATACTCTCTCTATAAGAAGACACTGTTCGATAGCTTCTTCTCCTTTCTCTAATCTGTCCTATGTATTCTGTTATTGACTTTTTAGTTTTATGTGCTGTGGTTTCCATAGGTTGTGATTTATTTGTTTGTTTCAATTTGGTGGTGTGTAGGTGGAAATTTATTGGCAAGGATTTCATACAATTGTTGCTCTATCTCATTTATATGCTAGGCACCCTCTCCCTCTCATGTTCTTTTTAAATTTTTAGTTTTTTTGTTTACTACCCTCTATTTTTCTTTTAGATTTTACAATTTCTTATATAATTCTATCAGCAAATTGTGGCATGTTGATTTTGTCTATTGCTTTTGTGTATTTTGTAGAAGATTTGCACGGACAAGGTCTTCTGATATTGGAGCAATGTTTTTGCATTCAAATAAATGAGAATCACAATTCAGGTGGATTGATATTCATGGCTATATCTATACCTTATTCTTTGAGTTTTTTTATTTTATTTTTAGATTTTAGAATTTCTTATCTAATTTTATTAGCAAATTAGCAAATAGTCCATTCCTTTTTCCATTGTGTTACTTTGTTATACTATTTTCAACAAGAAATAAACTTAATTGAGTTCCTAGATTAGGCCCTTAAAGAGGAATTAAAGCTACTAAATACAACGTACTTGGAGTAGACGCTGAGTCAAATGATCAATTCTGTCCAAGTAAGGAATGAAATGGTCTATTTCTTCCCAAATTTGAACCACTATCTAAAGCCGATGAGAAAGCTTCTATTTTTTTTTTTTCTACTGAAGCTAATATTTAATGCAGAACAGAGACAACAACAAGAAGGAGGAAGATGATTTAAAATTTGAGATTCATCATGGGGGAAGGTTCAGGAATCTTAATGGGTTAATTCATGTTTAGGAATCTTAATGGGTTAATTCATGTTTAGGAATCTTAACGAGGCAAGGTTAGCTATGTGCTCCAAGTTATTTTTATTTTTTAGGGGGGATTAATATTTTGATGCTTATGTATATATTGTTTTGTGTGTTATAACGTAGGATACATTGTCTACCAATGGTCAGAAGACACCTTAAGGCTACAACAAGTACAACAAGTGTTGGAGGTGGATTGCTACTACTACAAGTGTTGTTTTTGTAACTGAAACTACTACAAGGGCTGGAGAAGCAAGGGTTGCTGCTACAAGTGCTAGAGATTCAAGGTCAAAGTATGCAAGCCAAGCAAAAGAACAAACCTTGGACGATTTGAATTAGACATTAACAATAATCTGTTTTATGTAATCCACATACACTTGGTGGTGATAATTTTAGAGCCTTAGGTGATATAGATTATGCACCCGCAAATAATTCTGTAAATTTTTTTTTGTCCTTAATATAATTCTGCAACTTTAGGTGATAATTCTCACCTATTTATCCTGAATAAAGCTGCATTTTTACAAATTGCATATTTTAGGTGATATAAATAACTATGTTGCTACATTAATAGCATGGGAAACTCTTATGATACCTATTCTGTCAAACTTGAAAATATGTCATTGCTAAATGAAATACTTATTCCTTCAAATCTTAAGTAAGAAGGAATAAGGAGAGATGGAAGTGCCTAATTTTAAGGGACATAGATAAGTATCTAAAATTCAAGAGTGTTTGAATCAGTACTTTTACATATCCAACCTTATTATTTAATCTTTTTAAATATATGAATTTGAGGGTATTTTGGTATGCAAAATGATGAAACCCAAATAAGGAATCATGTTATTAGTAATATAGACTAGCCTCTGAGCACGCGCTCACGCGCGTGCTCAGACGCTCTTTTATTTTTTGGGTAAGAATTAAATTAGAACATTTATTATAATTTAAAATTATTACATTTTCTAATCACAAAAAAAACCTAGAGGTGTGATGAAAAATTATTTCACCACACATAATACTCATCACACTCCTAAGTTTTTTTGTGATTGAAAAATGTAATAATCCCAAATTATAATAAATATTCTAATTTAATCCTTACCTAAAAAATAGAAGAGCCTCTGAGCACGCGCGTGAGCGCGTGCTCAGAGGCTAGTGTTTTGTAACTAATTTTTTCCTTCATTTTCTGTTTCCAAAAACAGTTTTCTATTTTTGAGATTAAAAAACCTGTTTGGCAACCCAAAATGGACAGAAAACAAAAACTGTTATCAAAACTCAATTTGTGAAGGAAACTAAAATCATGCAAAAAGCTATTTTCAATTTCTATTTTTCAAAAGTCAATAAAAACACGCATTTTAGTTAATGAAACTATCTCATTTAATGAATTAGTATTAGAGATCAAATGCTAGTAACAATATATTTTATTATTTTCTATTTTTTTCTTCAAAAAATTACTTTTTAAATTTCAATTAACCAAACATGTTTTTGATTTCAAAAATACAAGAAAATTGATTTTTCTTTATATTCCCAAAAATAAGTTTTTGAAAATAGAAAATAAAAACTGTTACCAAACATAATCTTAGTTAGCATTCAACCTCATAATTTTTTTTTTTCATTTATGTTAATGCATTAATTATATATCACGTGTTAATAAGCTAACTGCATTTATTTTCATGAATTAATTATCTATAAATGATATACTAAATAATATTTATATAAATGAATTTATAAGGTCATTTTTATAAAATTTATCAAAGAATTGATTTATTTGAATTATTTATTTTTAATAAAAAGATGAAAAAATTTTATTTGGATTATGAAATTCTCTCTCATATATGGTTTCTTTGGAAACAATTGAAACAAAAATATTAGTAGACAAGGCAAATTTTAATTTATAGATATAGAAAATGTATATGTGTATGTGACCAATATTGTATATTTTAATTTATTAATTAGTCTTAATAATTTACATTTTCTAATTCCTTTCAATGACAAAATTTATACATGTGTCTGACCAATACTATAATAAACTAATTTGTACTATGTAATTAAACAATGTATTAATGGGGTAAATATATTTATTTTCATAATTTAATTATTTGTGTAAAATGAAATTTCATTATTATTTTTCTAATAAATATATATATATATAACAATTAATTGATTTTAAAAATGACAATCTTGCTCAAATTTACTTACTTTAAAAACTATTGGAATAAAGTACTAAAAAATTTATTAACACACAATTAAGAGTATAAAATAATTAAATATTTTTCGTTTAAATTAGTGAAAATAATCAAATGTTTTTCAATTCACTCAAGTAATAAGTTCATATTATTTATTATATTAATTCTAACAATTTGCATTCCATTTTTTCTAATCACATAGTTGAAGTTGATTCCCCATATGTTGTAATACATAATAAGTATTTTACATGTACTATAAGATAAATTATTACAAAATGTTACAAAGTAACACAAAAAAAAAAAAAAAAAAAAATGACCAAGAACATAACAAAGAGACAACGAAGGCTTATACCCTTGTAAGACCACAAAAATTTCCACAAAAAACCCAACTAGAAAAAAACGAAAAAACCTCCAAAAGAAAAGCCCAACTAGGAAAAGAGCCGAGTCATTACCAGACTGATCCAACTTTCATAAAAGATGAGCCAGGTTATATCAAATAAACGTTACTTCAGGGCTTTTTTTTCCCTCTCTTTCATAGAAAATTGCTCAAGAAACGTAACGCTTTACATTAGAAAGTCTATTTATTATAGGTTTTAGTTAACAAAATCTCTGATTAAAAACACAATCATCAAAAGTTGACACTCTATTAAAAAAAAAAACCCTCAAGTAGCTAAACTATACTATATAGACACTCCACTCTTAATCCTCTTGAACTTCTTAATCAAATACCTCATTACAAAAGGCCCAGCCGCAGTCAGCAAAATATAGTTAAAACACACTGATTCCTTGGGCTTGACAGCAAATATAGCAGACCCATAAGTTAAAATCATTGAAGCCGTGGCAACAAATATTTCAAATTGATCAAAAGGGAACCTCCGTGCAACAGTGCATGTGAGTGACATGATGACCAAGACTAAAGCTGAGAGAGCCAAAGCGTTAGGAATCAAGAAAAACATAGAAGGCTTCTTTTTCAGATGCATAAATGGCTCTCACTGCTCTATGTCCATGGTCATTACCTTGCCAAACCCCGCTAGGAGGGTTAAACCCAGCTTGAAAGGACACTGCAGCAATCAACGTAGCAACCACTAAGAGAACGTTTCGGACTTCAGTTGGTGAGTCCCGGTCTTCTTCGTATTGGAAGTACTTAAACCAGTTCCTCCAGCTACGAGTATTTTGAGGTAGGTTAGCCATTATTTTCTTTGCAAGCAATCATATAAGTCTCTGCAAAACCATACGGTCTTGCACTTGCATGACGTTTTTTTCTCATTTGTTTGCTGTATAGAGCATACTTGTTTTTTTTATAAAACCATATTAGCTGTGGTTTTGGCCAATAAAGATGTGCCATGTGAGGAAGAGATGAGGAGGTTTCATCCTTATGGAAAAGGAAAATGCAATATTGCAGTAAAAATATATGTATATACAATTCAGTTCCTTGGAAAAAGGATGATTTTTTTTTCCTAGGCATAAAAAGAGATGAAATTTTGTGTCAATATAACAAATAATTGTTTGCAGTGAATCCTTGAGTCGATGACAAACGACCATTTTAGAGTCAATAACAATTTGTATGTAATAAAAACAACCCTAAGTAATAATGGTCCAATAGCCTTCGATGATGTGCCAGTAAGATGGTAGTAAGCCAAATAAATTTCACACATGCCTAACAAACAAAAAGACACAGCGTGTATTTTTCAAGATAGCAATATATAATTAATAAATTACGTTAATAATAATAATAATAATAAGATGAAAATTTTAGATTTATGGTACATCTCTCTTGGTAATTCAATTATTATAATAAAAAAAGGGAAGATTTGAATTACCTTTCTCCTATAAAAGATCAAGTATATCATTGAAATATAAAATTCTTGACCATTTATAGCACATCTAGGATGCCCGAGACAATACCAAACATACCATTATACAACACTTCTATTTATGCTATATTTATTTGAAAAGAAAGACTCAAAAAAAGTTTATATAGCATGCTTTGGAAAGAGCTTTTTGTCAGTCATCTCCACTTAATTTGAAGAAAGTGTAATACTACAAGCGAATAAAGTGTTATACCACAAGCGAGAGATATGTAAGGAAAATGATTCTCTCCATTTCAAATGGAACAATTTCATAACTCAGATTAAATTTTACAAATCTGAAGGTATAAATACTATCAGATTATTTTAAATTTTAAATGATGTCGTTGTCTATACATTATTAGATCTAAAAAATGATAAAATATTAATTGTATAATATATGAAATGGAGAGAACTTTGATGTAATTTTTTTTTTCTATTCTTTTTTATTTTTTTCAAGCATTATTATCTAAAACATTAAATATCCCT
Organism: Quercus variabilis; assembly: GCA_030445155.1. Classification (NCBI taxonomy): domain Eukaryota; kingdom Viridiplantae; phylum Streptophyta; class Magnoliopsida; order Fagales; family Fagaceae; genus Quercus; species Quercus variabilis. The sequence continues at coordinate 25,558,313 of CP129448.1, read as the reverse complement.
TATTAACCAATTCTTTTACGCAATATTTGTTTTTGTTTACAACACATTATACAACTTTTTTTTATACAATCTAGAATTTTGGAAAATGATAAGTTCTCTTAAATTTATATATATATATATATATATATATTTAGATATGTGTTTTGAGTTTATCTTAATTAAGTCTCCTGATTATTGTATCAATACCATAACTCGGTTCCCAACAAAAATTATTGGTTTTGCCTGTGTTATAACAAAATCTTAAGAACACTAACTAATATCAGATGTCAAGAAAAGATATGTTTTTTATTAGAATAAATCTAACATATGTAGTGATCATGAGGATATTAATGGCCTATTGGGTTTGAATTTTTCAAATGGTTTAAAAACATATATAAAAATAATTAAACTTGATTTATATCTTTCTTGGTTAACCCAAAAAATAAAAAAGATAATATAATTTTTAATGTGAAAATTCCATAATATTTATAACTAAAGATACATACATAGAGGGGGGGAAAACATCGAAAAAGCAAAATCAAACAGACCCATGCAAATTTGTACATAGATATAGCAGCTGTCCCCCGACAGTTTTATGGCATAATAATACAGAATCGGAACATGCTAGACGTCTTCTGAACTTTATTTTTGATACAACTGATGGAAATTCAACATTTTCACTTGGGAATCTCACTTCCCACGTCTTTTTTGGGAATCTCAATTCCACATCTTCTGCAGAAATTCCCACTTATACATTTGTCACACAGATCCTCTTGTTTTGTATATGCTTTGCACTTGACCATATAAATCAAAGCTCGTAGCACAAAAGGCAAAGCAGCTGCTATGAGGATGTAACGATATCTAAAAGAATCACCAGGCGTGACGGCAAATATGGCCGATGCGTAAGTTGCAAGCATTGAAGCTGTGGCAATCAATACTTCTAAATGGAAAGGGAACTCATATGTGAGAGACATAATGACAAGAACCGAAGTGGAAAGTGCCACAGTGTTAAAGACCAAGAAAACATAGAAGTCGGCTTCTCGAGACGCATAAATGGCCGTCCCTGCATCATGTGATTTATAACATGAAGGGTCTGGCATACCTTTGTCACGACATAAAGCGTCATTCTTTATCGTATATTCTTGCCAAACACCACCAGGAGGGTTAACCCCAGCTTGAAAAGTGACTGCAGCAATTAGAGCGGCAACTACCAAGAGGATGTTTCGGACTTCGCCTTCTTTGTCCTTCTTTGGGTTATATCGGAAGTCTAGGAAGCAGCTCTTGCTTTTGCTAAATGGAAAGCAGTTAGCCATTAATTTTTCTTAAGCAATAACAATGTATCGATGGTTGTGTTGTGTCCTAGACTTACCTATATATAATAGAATGGAAGTTATATGCTTGTCTCTTTTACTATCTGATAGTTCACGAGTAATGACAGGAGCAGGACGACAACTTTTATCATGATATTTTTACCACAACTCCACCACTTATTACATAAATAAGTAGTAGCAAAATTGGTCGTGTTAGCATTTTCGGATGGTCCACTTATCTTTTCCTTGGGCGGGTGGGCCCAAATGTTTGGTACATTATCGGAACGCGCATACTGTAGATTGGTATACGTGATTCACGTGGGTTGCATATCCATCCATATCTATTCTGGGGTTTACGTGTTCACCAACGACTCAAAAGTTTATTGCATAATGTTATTAACTGTACGGTAACGTTAGAAATCTATAAAAATAAAAAGAGTTGATTTATTTTCTATGATAGAAAATAAAGAAGAGAAAGAAAGACCGTTGTTTACAAGCAAATTAACCTGCAATACATCATTTTTTTTTTACCTCTGTTGTTTCGTTATATTGAATATGTGGAGGGTTTTTTTTTTTTTTTTTTGTTCACTCTTTCTTCTTTTCTTTTCTTTTTCGTATCTCATTAAGTTGAAAATTTTCTCTTTATTTTACAAGCAAACCTGCAATACATCATTGTTACATTTATCAGCTGCCAAAAATTAGTGGAGTTACATCCTTGTTTGGCAAAAATTAGTGTGCATAATTCATAGGGACCACTAAATTTGACTCACAAAGCGTAAAGACAAACAAGTGGGCAATTAAATAATAGTGAGGGGACGAGTTCATGATCTAAACCAAGGAAAACAACAGCTATAAAGTGCAACAAAAGGAATCTAGTGTTTTCTAATTATGCATGCACTTACTGCTCAGGGAAAATGACATTTAACTTTAATTTTTGAACTAATTTTCAATCTATATATCAAAATACTCTTGTTTTTTAATTTGATATTACTGATGTCAAGCTTTGCATGGAACTTGACATTAGTAATGTCAAGTTCTATGTGTATTTTTCTACTTATATTTTTTTGAAAATTTTGTACAAAATTTGACAATAGAAATGTTGAGTTCTACTTTAAAATACCCAAAAGTGGTATTTTGCTAAAGTAGTTTGAAAAGGGGATTATTTGGCTATATATATATTTTAAAAATTAAGGTTATTTAGCCATTTTTCCCGTCTAAAGACCGAAAGTCTTGGACACAATTTTTGTCACTATCATGATATATGTGATTATAAGTGATGAAGAAAAAGTAATGAGTTTATCAATTTGCATGTGATAATTTATCAATCACAATTACACATATCATGAAATTGTGGCAAAAATTGTGACAAATGGTATGGTAGTCGAAAAACTTGTCTAAAAATTGCTCAATAGTGCAGTATGTGATGCATGAAAATTATATTTTTGTGCTCAATAGTGCTAATTAATTGCGTACGGAAGGAATCGTTAACAAACACACAATCAAAAAAATTTGAGATTATGTTGTACGGAAATTAGATAATCATTTTGGGATCTAATCTTGCTAATCGGTGCAATTCTGATCATATTTAGGGATCTTTGCTAATTATTGGAGATTATTATGCAAATATTTGTAGATACTCAGATTTTTTTTTTTTTTTTTTTTTTTGGCTTCCAAAATGAGTCAAATGACACCCGAGAAGGACCATCTATTGGAGAAATTTGTCTTTTCTCTTAGATCATTAGAGATCTGATTAGTAGAGGAATCGAGTTTGTTTGGAGGTAAAAGTAACATACATACCTCCTTTAGGGCTCACTTGGACCAACCAAAAAGTTTTCTCTCCAAAGTGAGGAGAAAACTTGGTGGGAAATATCTAATGGGTGAGGACAAAAATGTCCATGTGCAAGTTGCACATGGGCTTTATTACGTGTTGTGTTGTGTTTAAAATGTTCTCATTCTTTTTTTTTTTTTCACTTGCTTTGTTGGGCTTTAGTACCCTTGTTAAGTGTTTCTTTTGTTCTCATTTCAATCTTTTTTTTTTTTAGACTTGATTTTTATTTTTTAATAAATTTGGGTTTTTTATTTTTTTGGTGGTTTGTCATTTTTTTTTTTTTTGTTTTAATTAGGCATCATTTTTTAACAAGGGTATATAAGTAAATTTATACAAACTCACTTTTTTCATCCCTTCACTTTTTCACTCCCAACCAAAAAAAAAAAAAATGAGGGAAATTAAAATATTTTCTATCCTCCTACTTTTTATCCTCCTACCATTTTTTATCCTTCCACTTTTCCACTCCTCCAACAAAACACACCCTTAGTCTCATATGAAAGTCGTATATTGTGAAATAATTTATGTCCCTTCTTATTCATAGAGAATAATTGTAACAATGAGGCTTGAATAAGTTTGGCTTGTATTTTGTGTTCTTGTGCACTAGAGATGGAAGTATATTGAGATTAACCCCCTCCCCTCCCAAAATTAATATTCTATATGTATTATTTATTATTTATCATTATTAAAAATTTTAAGAGATTTCAAAAAAAAAAAAAAAAAAGGATTTTGCCTCCCAAAAAATTTGAATCACCCCCCTCCAAAAGAAGAGAGAGAGAGAGAGAGAGAGATCTTTTGAACTCTAAAAAAAATTGTAGTATCTCATTAAATATTGATAAATTATACAAATTTTATAAAAGCTCAACTCAAATTTTTTTTTTTTTTTGGTGAAAATAATATTGTGATAATTCTTTAGTGGTTCTTATTCAATTAAATTTAAGGCATGTGGCAAAGGAAAATATATTTTCAAATTCAAAATTAAATACCAATTCGGTGTGAGTAATAAATGTTGTCTAAGGAGTTTAGGCTTTGTTAACTGAAGCTCAGTAATGCACTTTTCAGACTATATTTTCAATATTCTTAGTTTTTATAATTTTCTTGAGTACTCTTTTTTATTCAATTTATTGTTATTTTTTAAAATATATTTTATAGTATTTTGTTGAACTTTATTTATTATTTTTTTTTTTTGAGAAAGATTTTGTTGAACTTTAGGACAATGTGTGAAGTCGCATGAGATATAAATTGAAAAGAAAATCGAGTTTTTTGAGAGACTAAATTGGAATGATAGTTTTCTATTGTTATTTGACCATCAAATAATTGATATATATTCTTAGTAATTAGTGTATTACACAAGTTTTTTATTATTAATTATGAATGGTAAATTAAATTAAAGCAAAAGTTATCTCGAAACACATCAATAAAGTTAAGAATATGTGTTACAAATACTATATAAACTCTCAATTTAAATTCAATTCTTTATATAACACTTAAAGATCTTTCAATTACTCAATAATACTTATTCAATTTTATAAGAAAAATAGTACATAAGCCAAGCTTATGATGTTAAAAAATACATAAAAGAAATTAAATTAAGAATTTCTTTGTAATTTTAACTTAATTACCTCTCACAAAATAAAAATATATAAAAAAAAAATCACTAACATTTTTAATCGAAATAATAAACATATGCATACCTCTGCATGTTTATTTGTGTTTGAGTTTCATACAATTTTATTTTAGTCCTAAAATTTGTCCAAAAATAAGATTTGGAAAGAAGGGAGCAAATTTAATTGATTCTACTTTACAATGCAAGACGAAAGCTTGCCACATCAGTAGGTGACATAAGCGTTATGACGAAAAGGATCAACATTTTCTTTTCGAGTGGGTTTGGACCTACATGTTACAATTATTTGACACTCACATGTGATAAAGGAAAATTCATACTTTTTATATTGTAGATTAAAAAATGTGTACAATATTATATTTTTTTTTGCAAATGTGTATCAAGTTGTTACATATTTGTTTAATCTATATATATCAACTATCAACTAAAGCATAGATGTGCTTAATAAAGTGATGACGACATGAAAAACGAGTGTAAATTTTCCAACTGGAGAGCACTTCCTCTATTTTGGATAGTGAAATTTTCTTCAACATTCATTTCACATTCAAATGGCCAATTGGCATCCTCCAAATAAAAGATAGCATGTGATGTGCCATGCTAGTTAGTTAGAACGGATCTGTCTAGCACCAATAATTCAAAATGAGATTTGATATAGAATTCAAAATCAAATAGTATCGTCGAGTAAAAAATGTTTGGCCTATAGCATCAATAACTCAAATCAAAACTTTGTTAACTATCAAATTGAACCTACGAAAAATAAAAGGAAATGATCACACTTCAAATAGAACTAGTAATGAATTAAGATATGATACAGACCTAAAACCTACATATTTTTACCATAACTTTTTTAATAATCCTATAATATGTGTGATTATGATTAATAGAGAAAAAAAATGGTGATTTCATATAAAAGTAATGGTTCACCAATCACAATTGCACATATCATTAATTATGACAAATTCGATTGTCTTTTTTGGAACTAAGTCTAAAGCTCAATATCGACTCAAAGGAGACTATTAGCTATCGGTGTACCTCTTCTGCCTATACGATAAACCAAGCAAAAAAAATTGAGAAGCAATGCACGTGTGTTGATATAACATTAATCTGTGCCCAATTGGCATGACATAAAACATAGCAACATGTGTATACATCCAACAAGAGGGTAAGTTCAAACTGTAACCATGTTTTAAGAACTAGAATTGTCAAAGAATTGAAAAAGGGTCTGGTTTCCAATTTTTACTGATTTTGGCCCATTTTACCCGACCGGTTTAGACATCAAGCAATATCAATTTCCAAGGAATTTAATGTTATCATACTATCCCTAGCTCCTAAGAAGGTTTGGGGTGAAGCAGCTTTCACCATTGTGTATGTAATGAAATGAATAGAATTCCTCCTTAACAGCCATAGGTGGAATTTCACCTTTTGAGATGCTCTACAAAATTCCTCCAAATCATTCTAAACTTCGCTGTGTTAATTTCGCTCCATTTGTTTTGTCCTTCTCCCCAAAGTTGAAAATGAAAAATTATCTAAATGAGCTACTATTTATGTGTTTTTAAGCTATGGTATTGGGGAAAAAAAGGACATTAGTGTTATATATGTTGTTCATGTTGTCAGTTAATCTATGACATCACTATGCACAGTCCATTTTACAGTTGTCCTTTGTTGTGCGTGGGATAATGCATAAAGGTCTATTATTATCTTGTTCATCTAAGCTCGAGTTTAATGCTTAATCTGTAGTTATTTACTCCTTAACTGAACCAGAATATTGAGCTTTAGCTTACGCTACTTCAAAAGTTATTTGGCTTCAATGTTCACTCAAAGTGATAAAGGGGTTTTGTTTCTAGTCTTTCTCCACTTTATTGTGATAGCAAGGCCATGGTCTAAGCAACACATAATGATGTCTTTCATGATCGCACCAAACACGTCAAGATAATGAAAGTTCGAAAATGTGTTGAAAACACAAGAGCAATTTAGACCCCCCAATTAAAATTACGGCTCGATAGATTTTATACTAACTTAATACTAAGTGCAGAATAGTGTAAATGCGAGCGGATGAACAAATAAGCTACTCTAATCCATAAACTAAACAACACAGCAGTATAATGGAATATAAAAGAGTAGGGAAGAGAGATACAAACACAGAAAACACCAAGATGTGTTTTCGAAGAGGAAACCGAAGAACTCGGCAAAAAACCTTTTTGCTGCCCTCCAAGCGGAAATCGATCTACTAGACAATCAGTTGGGATACATGGGTTAGCAAGAGACCCTCCAAGCCTAATTTACCCGATGTACCTAAGCCCTCCAAGCTTCTACTCCAACAAGGCTTCTCGGAACCGTGTCTTGTCTTAGTTCTCCGGATCCCGCAACAAGCTCCATGTTGCATCTACCATTCTTGGCTTCTTCCAATACTTCCCAGCAGCTCCAAAACACTGTCTACACTCTGAATAGGTGTGGGTTGTATTTGGGTACAAATCTCCTCTCAAAGTATGATAATGGGAGAGGGATGGAGAAGAGGCTACAATGATTTCTCACTAAGGAGGAGTAGCTCTCCCTCAAAAGATTGGTGTGTGTGCTGTAGAAAACCTATCTAGGGTTTTTCTCTCTGAATGACCTCACCTACATATGTGGGTAATGAGGGTATATATAGAGTGGGCAAGGATAGAGTGTATCAAAAATGACAGATCAGCTAAACAAAGCATTTTGCGGGTATCTCGCGGGAAGGCCTTACCAGCGAGCTACTCGCGAAACACATCTGTCTACATCTGTCCTGACTCTTCGCATTCCAACATATGCAGGGCACATGTGTCACTTTGCAGCAAACTAAGTCGCGACCTACCAGCGAGAAATCTTCAGTCTTCAAATGCTTGAGTCTTCACACCCTCTCTCTCTAACATACAACCATTACAATGAAATCCCATAATAGATACAGGGTATAAACGATTGATAATAATTACAATAAAATTTGGCACGGAATAAAAGCCAACAAAATACATAGTTGTAAATAACAACTTTACAATCTCCCATTTTGGCTATTTCGTGACAAAACCCTAAAAATAGACTCTAGATTTAAACGTGAGTTTGGGAATAAAGGCAAAACTCACTCGTACCTAATCTAGAAGCTGAAAGGCTCTTGAACATATGAACAAGTAACTCCTGAAACACAACAATACAATAATATCATTGTATGTAGAAAACTTGAAATGCATATGGAGTAAATAGAATGTGATCAAGCAAAATGGAATAAAACAATAGACCATGGCAAGATCAAACAAGCAATCACTATACAAAAGTGATCACTATGCTCATTCACATAAGGAATGAACATCCGGACATGCAAGGTGATAAGCTCAATTGAAGAGTATCATTTGCAAGTCCAACACTCAACCAATGCGAAACACACAAAGTATTTGCATGTAGGAAAAATCCTACTAGGGCACAAGAGTGTTCATCACTCAACTAATGCATAGAACGTATATGCATCTAGGAACAATCCTACAAGGGCACAAGAGTGTTGTACTGAAGTAAAATGTAAAACATTAAACATCAAGTACACAAGCATAAAGGCTGCATAAACAAGGTACTGCATATGCATGAAACAAACCATAAAAGCCTACAAGCATGCAATGAAACAAACCCTAAAAGCTTACAAAAGCAACATGGGTACAAACTATAAAGTACTTCCCTATCATATCACTCCCCATATTATGAATCATAGGAGCTGTGATAAACTTGGAACATATATACCTGTAACCTGAAACACTTGCACAAAACACATTAGACTCTCAAGGTGATAAAAAGACAAGTATAATGTAACAAGTAAAATGCGATCAAGTAAACATGTTGTGAAACATATGAGCAACTTGATCAAACACATGACAGTCATATGGAAATGACTACAATAATCATATAGCAAAGCAAATGATCATCCGAACATGCAACTAATAAAGCACAATAGCATAAGGGTAAAAGCATGTCCAACACATAAGCACGATGCAATGAGAGCAATAAAGCATATCAAAGCACCAAAAAGTAACGAGAAAACAAGCATAAAGTAAATCAAAGTTTTCTAAAAAATGTCTTCTCTCCCTTTGTATATGCATCTCCCCTATGACTTTCTTCCCCTACGAATGTGCACAAGGTAGAATTTCTCCCCCTAAGAGTGTGTACATAAGGCATATAGAAATGACAAAACACGTCGGTATACTCTCTGGTATATTCTCCCCCTTTTTGTCACGAATAGACAAATGAATCAAGAGGAAGGAGGGAAAGAAGAAAGTATGCAGATGATGCATGATGCATGAGGGATGCAAGATGAATGAGAAAATGAAGCTCAAACATAAGACAAAAACATTTTTTTTAAAATGCTACAAAGCATAAAGAACATGACATGCTAAGGATGATGGAACATGATATGAACCTAGGCATGACATAGACAAAAGAACATGTTAAATGTGTTAAAAGGTCTAAAAAGACTTAGCTAGCATGAGTATGCAAAAACATGTCAAGTGTTCAAGTGTGTGCAGCAAAGGTGCAACTAGTGTGCATCTAGTGTGCATGTGAGATGCATGACCAATGCATGAGCAAGGCACTCAAGGGGCAAAGTGTACAAAACACACCACCAAAGATCAAAACATGATAAAAATGAATAATTATGGTGATTCCCAAAATTTGGTACTCATCGGAGTCCAAAACAACGAGAAAATGCCATATGGGCATTTTATCAAACACTTAGAGTGCACACACTACACATGTATGATGAACAATGCAAGAACATATGAAAATCTTGCCTAAATACATGTTAATTTTGCCACAAGGGGCCAACATCCAAAGAAAATTATCATTTAAAACAAAGCTTAATCAAAAAGATTGACAGAAAATAAGTTTTCCATCTCTCATTTGAGAAAATCCCAACTATGAACATAAAACCCCCCAAAAACATAATCTAAGGATCAAAATCAATGAAAAGAGTTAAAGATTACCTTAGAGATGTTAATGAAATGAAAAACACTTGAATATAGTTGGGTTTTGATGTAGAAATATTAAAATATGGGTTTGGTAGAAGATGAGAGAAGTTTAAAACAAAAGACCCACGAAATGCCCTTTAAAAAGCTGATCTGGAAATTTTCGCTGGTATCTCGCTACTTAGAATCTCGCAAAAATTTCGCTGGTATCTCACAGGTAAGCCTTACTCGCAAAACAGCCGCGAAACAATCGCGAAACTCTCTGTCCAAAGCTAAAAAACTTGCGAATTGGACCCTTTCACTCGTAACTGAACTTAAACATGAAATAAGTCACGAAAACACCCAGAAAACATGTTTTTCACACAAAAACATTTTAAAAACTTTGAAAAACATAGGTGATACAAATCACTTCCAAAAGCAACTAATAGAACAAAAATCTTTTTAGTTTGAACCATATATGGTTGAGCACACACACATCACATTTGAATATGTACAATCACACAAATGAAATAGACATTCATTGAACAAAAGCCTGGTGTGTTGTGTGTGAGGATCAAGTGTAGAATAGTCCTTAGACTAGAGTGAAGCTTCAATAATCAATTCAATCGAGTCATACACAACTGATACGAAATCAAGTGGACTATCTCCATTATAGAAATGAGTATATATGACCTCCCACACATTGAAAACACAACTTAGAAGCTTTTCATTTGGCTTCTGCATAAAGCATAACAATTGATCCATTTTTGGACAAAACATCTCATTTTGAGATCGATGTTTGAAATTTTTGATATTTAAACATTGAGGATTAGCCTTTGGCTTTTTGAGCACCATACAATTTACATTAAAAGAGTCGCTTTCTCTTTTTCCTAGTCGAATACTAGTGTGTGCAACAAGCTTTTGCAGCTCAATATCTCTTTTCATTTGGAGATTTACATTAGGTGAGTTCTTTTTACAAAAACATAAAAATAAAGTGGGAAGAGATATAGACACAAGTCTATGCAAGTATCAAGACCAACAAGACTATTGACCAATCATTCATGACAAGCTTGAATATCTATTTACAACAGTCACACATAGTTTTCAATATTTCTTCCACAAAGATAAATGTGCATACAGAACAAGCTAAGCTCGTAAATACACTATGCCATTAGTACGAAGGTACTAGGCCAAACTCACATGTGAAATGTGCTCAAATATATACGATCAAACTTTTTGAATTTTTTACTTTTTATGTGGTTTTGGATTTTTTACACACACAAAACAAAGACATAAAAGTAAGATCAAAACAAAAGCAATGCATACAAATAAATGCAAAATGCACAAATGCATGAAGATATGACATTCAATGCATGAAGGGTCCTACAAAGATCGAAAGAATTAAATCAATGACCAAAAGAGCAAAAACTCAACCATAAGAACCCTTCCTCATCCAAACGAAATGATTGCTTAGAATGAGTGTCTCAAGAGAAGTGAAACGAGGGTTGGAAGAATGAGAATCGGAGATGCACATAGTCAAGGAGTTAAGAGCATTAAACACTTTCTTTAACAACATGCTATTTTCACTCAAATCCGGTTTATCATTTTTAGCACAACTTCCAAAAAGCTTAGGTTTCTCTTTTCTTTTGATTCTTTTAAAAGCTTGAAACTAAGAGCAATGAGGTCTAAGATGACCAAGGGCACCACAATGGTGACAGACAATGTGTTTCGGTCCACTAGGCATTTTAGGAAGGGATCTAGCAACATGAGTTTGTTCTCTCTTTAACTTGGGGCATTGAGGTCTTATGTGACCGATCACACCACAATGGTGGCAATTAAGAACAAACTTAGATCCACTCAAATCCTTAGGATGAGACCTAAACAGAGGCTTAGGCTTAAGAGTCTTTCTCTCCACTTTTTGGTTTCTTTTGTGTGGAGGAATGTACACCGATTTGTCTTTAGAGGTAGAACTCACAATAGGGACAAAATCAGGTACCACAACATGATTGCAACATATATTATCTTCCTTTTTAATAACATATTTAGCAATTAAACACTTGACATACATCTTAAGAGATTCATTTTCTCATTTAAGATCATTAACAAGTTTGTTAGACAAAACAAGTTTAGCATACAAGTCCATATTTAAACATTCAAACTCTTTTATCTTTTCAAGAGAATTTTTAGCAAGCTTTTTATATTTTTCAACCAATTTATTGGATTCATTGAGCTTAGCAATCAAATTATCATTTTCACAAATGAATTAAACTTGCTCAAATTCTTTTGAAACTTCTTAGCTTCTTTCTTCAAGAGTTTGTCAACAACACCCATAGATTCAAGTAACATGTTATCACAATTATGAGAATTAATACTCATAGAGGCATTATCACAAACACATGGCATGTTACATTCATCACTAACCAAATCATACAAAGAGGCATACAAAGCACAATCCATGGCAAATAAACATAAGGGGTCAAGAATCACACTTAGGTATTTAAACCACAACAAGTGTACCCACTCTGATACCAATTGAAAGTTTGAAAACGTGTTGAAAATACAAGAGCAATTTAGACCCCCCAATTAAAATTACGGCTCGATAGATTTTACACTAACTTAATACTAAGTGCGGAATAGTGTAAATGCGAGCGGATGAACAAATAAGCTACTCTAATCCATAAACTAAGCAACACAGCAGTATAGTGGAATATAAAAGAGTAGAGAAGAGAGATGCAAACATAGAAAACACCGAGACGTGTTTTCGAAGAGGAAACCTAAGAACTCAGCGAAAAATCTCTCCGCCACCCTCCAAGCAAAAATCGATCCATTAGACAATCAGTTAGGATACATGAGTTAGCAAGAGACCCTCCAAGCCTAATCTACCCGATGTACCTAAGCCCTCCAAGCTCCTACTCCAACAAGACTTCTCGGAACCGTGTCTTGTCTTAGTTCTCCGGATCCTGCAACAAGCTCCATGTTGCATCTGCCATCCTTGGCTTCTTCCAATGCTTCCCAGCAGCTCCAAAACACTCTCTATACTCTAAATAGGTGTGGATTGTGTTTGGGTACAAATCTCCTCTCAAGGTATGATAATGGGAGAGGGATGGAGAAGATGCTACAATGATATCTCACTAAAGAGGAGTAGCTCTCTCTCAAAAGATAGGTGTGTGTTGTAGAAAACCTATCTAGGATTTTTCTCTCTGACTGACCTCACCTACATATGTGGGTAATGAGGGTATATATAGAGTGGGCAAGGATAGAGTGTATCAAAAATGACAGTTCAGCTAAATAGAGCGTTTCGCTAGTATCTCGCGGGAAGGCCTTACCAGCGAGCTACTCACGAAACACAGCTGTCTACATCTGTCCTGACTCTTCGCATTTCAGCATGTGCAGGGCACATGTGTCACTTCGCGGGAAGCTAAGTCGCGACATACCCGCGAGAAACCTTCAAATGCTTGAGTCTTCACACTTTCTCTCTCTAACACACAACCCTTACAATGAAATCCCATAATAGATACAGGGTATAAACGATTGATAATAATTACAATCAAATTTGGCACAGAATAAAAGCCAACAAAATACATAGTTGTAAATAACAACTTTACAAATAACATGACATTTTTCGGCACTGCATACGTGAGGAGTCATTGTCATGCCTTTCATTACTTCACACTTACAAGTTGCAAACTTTTTTCTGATAAAGTCTCAACCACCATTCACGTTCACTACTTAGCATCCAAATTAGTTACCACCAGCAAGTGTGGTGCAATCAAAGGAAGCCTTGAAAAAATCTCATCACAACTAAGTGTCAAGAGGTCGCTGGTTTGAGTAGTAGTATTGACTCATACTTCTGCAGAAATTGTGATAATGAGATCAAATCACTACAACAAAATGTATTTTCAGTGACGAATTTTAGTAAGGAAAATTTTTTCATCACAAAAAGGTACCATATAGTGACGAAATTTATATTTCATCACTATTTATAAAAAAAAAAAAAAAATAGTAGCTTTTAGTGACGAAAATTAAATTTCGTCACTATATGTTGGGTTGAACTAAAGGCGCCAAACTAAATTCATCTACAGCAACGAATTATTTCATCGCTAAAAGTTTAAGTTTTTTGTAACGAAAACTTTCGTCACTAAAGGTGTTGCTAAGAACTCTATTAGTGACGAAATTCATTTCGTCGCTAAATGTGACAAATAGTGACGAAAATAAGTCATCGCTAAAAATAGGAACATAAAATCAGATGGAAGTACCAGCGACGAATCCAAATTTTCGTCGCTAAAAGTAGCCTATAGTGACGACATACAAGTCATCACTAAAAGTTTAATACTTAAAACACTTCAACCCCCTCCCTTTTTTCTTTTTCTTTTTTTCACTTTTCCCACTTTATTTTCCTTCCCTTACCTGATTCTCTCTTTCCTTCACTCAATACCTCACAGCCGCTTCACCATATCTCAACCATCACCGCCGATCGAGCTTGCCGTGCCGCCGTTAGTGTCGATCGTGACGCTTAAGCGTCACCGTTGGCACCGATAGCGATGCTTCAGCTCGTCGTTGGCATCAATAGTGACAATTCAACTTGCCGTTGGCACCGATCGCGATGCTTCAGCTCGCCGAACGTTCGCGACGCTTCAGTTTGCACCATTCGGCGATGCTTCAGTTCGCACCATCTGGCGACGCTTCTGGCAACCCTTTGCCTTCCACCCAACCGGTGACCCTTCGCCTCCCACCCCCAACCGACGACCCTTCGCTTCCCACCACAGCCGGCGACGCTTCTGTTCGTGTAATGGGTATTTTTTTTCATTTTTTTTTCTCTTGAGTTAATTTTTTTGTTAATTTTTGTTTAATGATCCAAATTTGGGTTTGCTTTTCCATGTTCGAAATACATAATTTGTTTTTGTTTTTGTTTTTTTAATTTTTTATTGATCTAGTTGAAACAGCAATGGGTGATTACTTATGTGTTTACTCCAAAATAAGGGAAAGATTACTTGTTTGTTGTATTGTGTTGCTTGATTGATTTAATTGAAAATGTTAAACAATTGTTTGCTTTTTAGTAGAAACTGAAGGCATCGTTTTATAGGATTTGGATTCATTCTGGACTCTATGATATAATAATAATAATGTGTTACTCTTTTGCAAGTTTTAGTGATATAAATGTGGGATTTTTGGTGAAAGCTTTTGTATTAATAGTTGGTATGTTGATAATGGTTGTTGAACAGGGGGAAATCTCTAGTTAAATAGTGTTAGTTGCATCATCTTTATGTTGGTGTTGAATTGGGTGAATCTTCACAATTAGGTGAATGGTTGGAGTTGTTTCTCTAAAGAGTTGTTCAGTTATTGAATGGTTGATTTTTGAATCTGATTTTTTGATTATAGTACAAGTAGTGTTGTTTCTGGATTGTGGCTTTTGTTTGCTAGTTTTCATATGGGGTAGTGATTTTGAAGAATTAGATATTTGTGCTGACATTTGATTGTTTACAAGCTTTTCATTCCCCTGTAATTATCTTTCTTCATTGGCAGTTCTAATTATTGTCTTATCTGCTTATTTAACTTTTCTTTAACTTTTGTACTAATAAATTTAACTTTTCTTTTGCAGACTAAATACACATTGTTTGCAGTAACTTTGGATTTTTTCTGAAAGTTGTAAACTTAGCTTAAGCAAAGTAAGTAAATTCTAATTAAAAACTTATAAAACTCTATACTTGTGATGTTGGAAATTGGATTTGTGGTGGTATGTTGTGTTGGAGCAAGCGGGTGGCTTGCATGATGTTATAAGATGGTTTAAATTCATATTGGAAGTATTTTTAATTTCTTGCAAATGTGAATGAAACTTGTTGATTAGTAGCAATTGTATTCCTTTATTCGATTTCAATAGTTGTAAGCATTGTACTTGTGATGTTTATGATTGGTTTTGTGGTGGGTTGTTGTGTTGGAGCAAGCGGGTGGCTTGCATGGTGTTATAAGGTGGTTTAAATTCATATTGAGAGTGTTTTTAATTTCTTGCAAATGTGAATGAACCTTGTTGATTAGATGTGATGAATAGTACTTTAATTGATTTCAATACTTGTAAACACTCTATATTTGTGATGTTTGTGATTGGTTTTGTGGTGGGTTGTTGTGTTGGAGCAAGCGGGTGGCTTGCATGGTATTATAAGGTGGGTTGTGTTGGATTTTTGAGATTGGTGAAAATTGTATGAACCTTTTGAGGAGGGTTAAAGTGTGATGAGTAGATTAGGTACTACTTCATTCATTTCAATTAGTTTGTATATATATGATATGGGATGTGGATTTTTGAGATTTGTGAAAATTGTGTGAACTTTTTGAGGAGGGTTAAAGTGTGATGAGTAGATTTTCACAAATGGGGTATTGGATTTACTTAGACTTTGATGTTTTGGCATTTGGGTGTTTGTTTCAAAGTGTGGTTCAATATTTACTTATAATTGTTTGGTTGTTGCTTTCAAGAATTAAGGTTCAAAGATTAATTAGTTCTTTATGGGGGATTCTTTGGTTTCACATTATTTCAAGGTGATCTAATGTAAGGGCTATATACATAAAACTTGGATAGAAAAGGGTAAAATGAGTAGGTAAAGAGGCATGTTCTTGTTAAGTAATTTTTTTTTCCAAGAAAAGGGTCCTCTTCATTTGTCTTTGAAATGGAAAATGTCCATTTAATGGTGTGCATGGTGTCTTGTCCTCTAAAATAAGTATTCATTCCTTTACATCCGAACACTGAAATGGAAAGTATAAGGGAGTCCTATAATTTGAATGTATATGTCACCAAGAGCCTTGTACTTAGCGGCATTGGCACATTGTCCAGTTCTCTATAGAGGCAGGAGAACTTGAGTTTGAATCTCCCTCCCCCACTTGTATGTCAGAAATGTTAAACAATGTTAGTTTTGAAAATCTCGTTTCATATTTGATGGTAGATGCTAAGATTTTGTTTGTGGTAATATGTAGGTTTTTGGTCCCTCATCTCAACAAAGAGATCTTTATGATCAAGCAGTGATTCCAATAGTACATGAAGTTTTAGAAGGCTTCAATTGTACCAAGAGGAGCGAGCTAGGGACCAAGAGGCATGAGTTAAGCAAGAGACATGAGGACATCTTCCGTTAGTTCTAATTATATTATGTTATACTTTTTGTATTGTTATAAAACATCTTGAGTCATTGTATACTTGTATGGTAGGAGTTTGAATTGGATACTTGTTTTCTTTTTACTTGTGGAATGTATAAATCTTTTTTTATAAATGTGTTGTTGAAATAAATGTGTTATTCAAATGTGAGATTTTAATAATGTAATGACAGGTTACAGGTTAATATCAAAGCCATGAAAAAAATAAAAACATAAAAGAAGTTTTAGTGACGAATTTTTTCGTCACAAATATATTAACAAAAAATTGTTTTAGTGATGAAATATTTTGTCGCTAAATGTAGCAAAATTTTGTAAGAAATGGTTTTAGTGACAAAAATTTTCGTCGCTATATATGCCTGGATTTTCTTAAAAATGGTTTTAATGACGAACTTTTTCGTCACTATATGTACCCGAACATAGTTTTAGTGACGAAATTATTCATCACTAAATATGATTTAATAAACTAAAGTGTTTTTAGTGACGAAATATTTTCATCACTAAATAGTGTTTTTAGCGAGGAAAACATTTAGTGACGAAACGTTTTCGTCACTAAAAGTTTTTTTTTTTTTTTAAATTAAACCGGACTTTTAGTGACGGGGTTTCAATGACGAAATGAGTTTCGTCACTAAAAGTCCAATTTCGTTATTAAAGGTCTTTAGTGACGAAAAATGGACTTTTAGTGACGAATTTTTTCGTCACTGAAAATACATTTTGTTGTAGTGAATAGTGGCACACCTTGTGTGCTAGTGGTACTCACGAGCTTGCCAAAAGCTCAAATGACAATGTACCATGGGGTGCCTTTTTCTTTTTTTCTTTTTTCTCAAAAAAAAAAAAATCCAAGTTAGTTTGAGGGGTGTTAATTCATAATATATATATATATATATATATATATATATGTGCAAACACTATATATCCAGCTATTCCACAAATTTAAAATATATATATATATATATATTTTTTTTTTTTAATTTGTAGAATAGCTGGATATATAGTGTTATATATATATATATATATATATATATATATATTTTTTTTTTTTTAATTTGTGGAATAGCTGGATATATAGTGTTTGCACCGTTCATATATAAAAGCTTATGTGAAATATATTACTTGTCCAAATGTTTTTTTTTTTTTTGCTAGGTGTTTGGTCCTCCCATACGATAGAGTCCCCCATATAATATGTATATTTTTACTTTGAAATTCAGCCTCGTTGGATACTCGTGACCTTATTCCTACTAAAATTTTTTTTGTTATTGTCCGGTTTATTTCCTATAACACATTAACACTGCAATTTATTTTTTTAAAAAAAGGGCATGTGTGTTCCGGAATTTTGATGATCTGTTCTAACTTGACTTTCTTAAATGATAAAAGGATCCTTAAAAAAATAAAATAAAAAAATAAAAAGGCATGCATTTTTCAGAAATTTGACTATTCTATTCTAATTTTTCCTCACGGAAAGAACCACATAGGTAGAGTTTGGATAGCGTGTCCAGCGTCCAGTATTTTTTGGTGGGTCCTGTGCACTGTTCACGGAACCCGCAAGTACTTTTTTTTAAGAAAAACAACTTTAAAACTGGGTCTCATGGTACTATTCACACATTTAAAAATTATTTTGTTACAGTGTTTTTAGTTTTCAGCAATAAGCAGTATCTGAACAGACCCATAGTATCATTGAATCACACAGTTCTTAACATTGTTCTTGAGTTAGGCCAAATGCTCAAGAACACCAAAAAATATATATATTTATCACAAGCAAATTTTTCTTGTTACCAAAAAATAAATAAATAAATAAATAGAGAATATATTTGGCATATGCAGCAAGGATATTAAGGACATGATTAAATTTTATTTTTATCTGATTTGAATTAATAAGAAGATGAACTTTTTAAAGTGATAAATCCATAAAAGTTGCAATTACTTAAACACGGAGGGAAAAATAAAACACATTGAAAAAGCTGATCAGATAGGCCCCAACATGCATGTATATAGCTAGAGCAGCTGTACCTCGACAGGTTATCATAATAATAAAGAAAGTGGCAAATGATAGAAGACACATAATTTGGCATGGTTGACAATACCAAAACACATGACCCTAACAATAAGGTGTGTTATGCCCCTTTAAAGGATTATGAGTATGTCTCCCCCTGTTTTGGTTGTTCTTACCATGTCCATGCCCTCGATTTTTATTTCCTCCATTTCATTCAAAAGACATTCCGTTCACTTCAAGCAATGGTGTGGAGCCGGTTTGTTGGGACAAGTGATTTCTCAATAGAAGCTCATTATTTTATTCAGCCACTAGAAGACATGATATAAGTTCCGAATATTTTTGAAACTTAGCTCACGATATTGTTCTTGCAAGAGCATATTTGAAGCATGGAATTTAGTATATGTTTTTTCTAACATGTCTTCCTCAGTGATTTTTTGTCACATAATCTCAATTGTGAGGTAATTTTAAATAGTGTTGAATTATACTCACTCACACTTTTGAAATCTTGCAACCTTAGGTGCATCTAGTCATAATGAGCTTTTGGGAGGATTATACTCTTATGTTACTCATATCTCTCCTTTAGTTTTTTCCATAGGACTAAGGAATCTTTGTTAGGAACTATACCACACACCTTGTAATCTCCTAATAGTTGTTGTGTTTCCTTTAGTTAGTTAGGTAGTTGAGATCATGATGAGTTAGTTAAGAATTAAGCACGTGTAATTCATTAAACACATGACTTAAGTCATAAAGCATATTGATAACACCTTAAAATATATACTTTTTATATATTTATGTGAACGTTATCTCCTTATTACTATGCTTAATTTGTATAATTAAGCCATGATTTGCATTAGTCTCTATTATTTATCTTTACATAATTTCATGAATAAGATGTCATTCACTGTGTGTAATTTTCTACTTTCAAAAAATCATGTGAGAAAGATGAGTTTATAGGAGTTTGTGAGAGAATGAAGGCCAAACTAGAATTAAAATTGAGCTAAAGGACTATGCTTAAATGTCTAAGGAGATACAGCTGGAGTGCTTGGATCATCTACCATGTTTGGAAGCTTCAAATAAGGGAAAAAAATCAAAGAGGTAGAATCTGAAAAGAAAAAATCAGATTTAAGCACTGATCAGTATTTTGGGCGTATCTCTCTCCTCAAAATACAATTGGCACAATGCCAAATGAGTTGGAACCGTGACTTAAATATCTACAACTTTCCAATTTTGAGTTTTTTGAAATTCAAAATTTTTGAAGGTATAAATTAACTCACAATTTACTGCTGTAAACCTGGACGAAAATTAAAATAGTAAAAATTTTATTTTCTTTAGAGACTTTTACGTTAGGGTTTTGAATGGAGGCTGGGTCAAACGAATTTGAAGAGAAAACCTTGTATTTTCCTTTCTCTAATGGTAGCCTAAACTCTTTGCTAGGGTTAGGGGTTATGTTTCTTCTATACAGTATGAATATTCAATGTAATTCTTTCTAAGATTTTATCAATAATATATTTGATTGTTCAATTAGATATCTTTTGATGTATTAGTTCTTCCATGATTTCAATAAGTTCAATCATGTTTTTCTTATTGTTTAGATGAATTTCTAATAATTTCAAATAGAAATCAGGTTTTTAAGTGAATGGATTTTTCTAAAAACTTTTCTAACCGCGTTATTAATCTAGGTTATCATATGTTCTTGACTTGTCTCAATTCAACCGAATCATAAGTATTTAATTGTATAAGAACAATCAATTATGAAATATATAATTTCTTAGATCACAAAGAATTTCATATCGATATAGGGAAACACCCCGATGCCCTAGTATTTACATTATTGATTTGAATCAGTTTTTATTATTATTCTTATCACTCTTAATTTTTATGTGAGGTACTCAGTTTTTAATTCCTTATGTTGATGGTGGTGAATGAAAATCATTGACTTTGCTTGATTATGTGAGGATGCTTTATTGACATCTTTAATGGTATCTCCAAAGGCCATTGCCTCTAAGTAGATGTCAACATCCAAGATCCATGATAGATAATTTTTGGTTACGTCTATAACGTAGACTAAATATTGTATTATTAAATTGATATTTTGCATGTTATAAATACTTATCTATTGTAATTATTAATATTATGTAACACATATGAATCAAGTTAGAGTGTCACAAAAATAATCTTTTACTTCAGGAGGCAAAACGATGATAACTCTCTTTCTGAATCTGGCTAAAACTTCGTGCTGAAAACGTGTTGTAAACTAAAGGAAATATAAAGACAAGAATAGGAAATATGAGAGTAAGATCATATCTAAATTGCTTCTCTTCTAGTGTTCATTCACCGCATTATATTGTACATGTACATATATCTCTTTGTTATCCATCTCTCAATGATTTTACCGTTTCTACACACAATCACAATGCCTCTTGTACAATCTATTTACAAAAGAAAAAGTTCCAAACAAAGCATTAATTGAAGGAGTAAATTTCTACTCCTAAAATGTAGCTTTTGGCTACCCTATAGATTTAGGGTGTGGCTTACATGCAGTCCGTATGTTTACAAGCCGGCCATGTGTAATATAAAGAGATATTTAACAAAAAAACACAAAATAGAGCACTAGATGGAAATGCTCTTACTAATGGTCATAGTTAACTATTAATAAATGAGAAATTCCATAAACATAATAAAATATTATTAAATTTTTACAACACTTTTATTTTTAATTGTGGTGTGCCCTAAAAAAATATTTTGCTATTTTATTTTGACTTATGACTAACACCTTAACTGTTGTGATAATTTGTTATATCCCAGCCCAATCACAATACAACTTAGTAAAAATAATAATATAATACACAAATTTTGGGAGATGAAGTAGAAACTCAAGAAGAACGCACAAGAAGAAAAACCACTATAGGAGTTATCAACCTCGTAGAAACCAAAGTCCCTAAATTATACTCAAAAAATCTATACTCAAAAAATCTTTGTAGACAGCTAGACACGACTTATAGCCTCAACTAGCTTCATTGTGGTCCCTAAATTTTGGAACTGTTCTATAGTACTTCCTCCAAAACCAAAGTCCTTTGCTTCAACACTGTACTCTAGAACTCTGAAATTCATGTGCATGATTGGTATTTGTAGGTAATTATAAGTTCAAGTTTAGGTAACTGTATTTAAAGAAGGATCATGATATATATGAGAAATTCTGTTCACTCGAGTAAGGATAGTGAAGTCACTTGAAATTGCTCAAGGGACTCTTCATGAACTTGAAATCTTTAAACACAACTTGACTCACTATCTAACTTACATAATTCGCAAATTAGTACAACCATCATCAAAGCAGGGTTTAGCCAAGTTGGATCTAAATCCTAACAAATGAGTCTCCCTCCTAAGAACTTAGACCCCAGTTCTTGACCTCCTACACCTCACAAACATTTATACTTATGGAATGACCATCACACTAAAGGTGCGCGGACATAAATTAGACCTATATAACTTTGTCAATGTTTCATCTCTTGACAACTTTTTATTGAATTTAATCCTTGAAGAAATCACCATTAGATGACATTGTTCACCCTTAATGAGTTTATGTATCGAAATATTAGAGATCTATTGAAATCTAAACTAAAAAATATTAAATTTCAAAGTTATTGTACTTTAATATTATAGAAAATATGTCACAAGTATTATAGCTCAACTAATATTTTCTAATATCTCTAAAGGAAAAGTCCAATGTTCAAATCCTCATTCTTGGCTCCATTGAATTATAAACAGAATATGAATTTATGTATCAAATATTAAATAATATTCAATTAATACAAAATAAGCATATGTATTAAGAACAAAAAGTGTGTATAAAAACATTAATTAAGAAAGAATTACATCAAAGTGTGAATTTATTCTAACTGTACATATATAACAATAATCTCAAAACAATATATAGTCACCAAAATAGTTTGTTTTAGAATGAAAAGGTCATCGATTTAATATATATATATATATATGTGTGTGTGTGTGTGTGTGTAAAAAAAAAAAAGAATTACACATTTCAGAAATTTAATAAACTAGATAAGGACTTAGGAAAATTTAAAAAAAAAAATATATATATATATATATTAATAGGGTAAATATATTTATTTTCATAATTTAAATATTTGTGTAAAATGAATTTTCATTATTATTTTTTTAATATATATATATATATATATATATGGGGCCCGTGGGCCTAATAGCCTCAGCCCATCTTGTAGTAGGCCCAAGGCCCATGCCGAGGAAGGATGACCATCCGAGGTTAGTTTATGGAGAGACTCTTTTCTGGATCCACACCAAGGACTTCTTCGTCCTCGGCATACTGAGGATAACTTTAGGTGGGGGACAAGTCCAAAACAAGTTGTCACCTCCACAATTAATGCATTCACCTAACTCCTCTGGCCGCATTAATGGGGAGGTAACCCCTTAGCAGGGCAACGTTGATCAGGGTGAATCACTTGAGTGCTGATAAGACCTCTGATGGGACGGACGGTCAGAAGGAAGACAAATGGATGATTAACAGATGGAAGAACAAGATAGGACGATGGGGGCTATATAAGAGGGGTGAGTAAAGTAAGTAGAGAGGGGGGGGGGGGGGGAGAAAAAGATGGAAGGAGGAACCTCCTCGGACAGGTGCCGAGGAGCGATCCTTAACTAAAAAGTTGGGTTCATCCCCCTCCAACAGTGAGGACTTCCCCGTGAACTGTTGTTAGCTTGTTTGGGCCTAGTTCTTCATCCCACTCTCTAGAAATGTATTGTTTGGAGTACCTTTACAAATTGAGTCCCTACAATTGGCACTGTTTGTGGGAAGAATTAGTGCCCTAACAGGCGCAACGGACAATTGTTTTGAAGTTGGTAATTTACGATAGGCTAGTGGCGGTGCATCATAAAAAAAAAATTTTGCAGAAAGATAAAAGATTCGACAGAAAAAAAAAAAAAAAAAAAAAAAAAGAAACTTGATATTCTTTTATTTTATTAGATGAAAAGTACAGATTACAATCAGAGGCTCAAGCAGGCGTGCTTTACAAACAAATTTACAAGCTAATTCTACAATCAGAGGCCCAGGTGGACCCGACCTAAAATTAGCTAGAGGGAAGTGTCAACCTGTGCCCTTATTGGCATCAAGAGAATGGGAGAGCTTGACAATAAGATGGGAGAATGGAGTTGAGGCTAGCCCGTTTCAAGGCTACCAACAACTCCTTGGCCGGTGCGGCCAAGCTTGAACAAAGAGAGGAGCCGATGCAAGGGCTCCAGGAGGCCCTTCCCATGATGTTCCCTTGATTCTCTCCAGTCCTCACAAGAGTTGGCCGCTGAAGACGGCAACACTTGGGCACTGGCCGTGGCGTGATCTTGTGCGTCTCCTCCGGCAAGGGTGCGCCCTGGGGAGGAGCGTTAGGTACTCTAAAGACATCCCTCCTAGACACCATGCAGGGCACTATTAGGGTTACGCCCAGGGTCTGCCGTGCCGGGAGTCTGGTGAGGGCTGAGGCCACGACAGCTCTTGGCCGCATATCTCTCAACTCTGGTCACAATCCTGGCAGGGTTGTTGAAGGGGCTCAAGGAGGTGAAAAGACGTGTTTCTGGTTGGGTTGGAAAGTTCATAGAGTGTGGAGAAACGTTTCCCCCCAGAGAGCCTTATATAGAGGGTGAAAACTGGTGGGAATTGATCCACACAGAGTTCGAAAAGAGGATTATCAGTGGTATTAATCCTGACCAAATCCCAAGAAGATCATGGACCGCTAGATTTTCATCAATTCACGAGGACAGTAATGAGGGCACGTCTCATGCATCGAAACGTCAAGCGCGGAGCGCGAATAGTCAAAGGACGCCTCGTAATTGGAGAGGAAGGGAATTTGAGTTGAAGGCGAGGCCAATGCCACATGTAAGATCAGAGTTCAAACCATCCCTGCCCAGAGCACCATAGAGCTAACAGTCCGATCCGAGGAGAAACCGCTTCCAGTAAAGCGGTCCGAGGACATCATTGTAACAAAAGTAAGACTCTCAGAGCTGAAGACAAGCTCCTACTTACAGAAAAATAGAAGTGATAGATAGAACCAAGGTATTGCATGGTCCTCGGACTCAAGCCTATGAGAAAACTAATCACACCATTATATCTGGGTACTAGACAGAACCAAGGTATTGCATGGTCCAAGGACTCAAACTTATGGGAAAACTAGATACTTACAGAAAAATAAAAGTGATAGACAGAACCAAGGTATTGCATGGTCCTCGAACTCAAACTTATGGGAAAACTAATCACACCATTATATCTGGGTACTAGACAGAACCAAGGTATTGTATGGTCCAAGGACTCAAACCTATGGGGAAATTAGATACTTAAAGAAAAATAAAAGTGATAGACAGAACTAAGGTATTGCATGGTCCTTGGACTCAAACCTATGGGAAAACTAATCACACCATTATTCTAGGTACTAGACAGAACCAAGGTATTGCATGGTCCAAGGACTCAAACCTATGGGGAAACTAGATACTTACAGAAAAATAGAAGTGATAGACAGAACCAAGGTATTGCATGGTCCTCGGACTCAAACCTATGGGAAAACTAGATACTTACAGAAAAATAGAAGTGATAGACAGAACCAAGGTATTGCATGGTCCTCGGACTCAAACCTATGGAAAAACTAATCACACCATTATATCTGGGTACTAGACAGAACCAAGGTATTGCATGGTCCAAGGACTCAAACCTATGGGGAAACTAGATACTTACAGAAAAATAGAAGTGATAGACAGAACCAAGGTATTACATGGTCCTCGGACTCAAACCTATGGGAAAACTAATCACACCATTATATCTGGGTACTAGACAGAACCAAGGTATTGCATGGTCCAAGGACTCAAACCTATGGGGAAACTAGATACTTACAGAAAAATAGAAGTGATAGACAGAATCAAGGTATTGCATGGTCCTCGGACTCAAGCCTATGGGAAAACTAATCACCCCATTATATCTAAGTGATAGGCAGGACCAGGGTATTGCGTAATCCAAGGACTCAAACCTATGGAGAAAGTAGCTATCTGTAGAAGAACCAAAGCATTACTTAGAGTCAAGCTGTAATACGGTCCTCAGATTTATATTTGAAGGATAGCAAGTGGTCTCATGAGACTAACTCCAGAATAGAATACAAGTATTGAGCAAAATATTAGGGTAAGGCGAGTAAAAGAAAGTATCAACAGTTGGAAGCAAAACATTGAATATTCATTTCAGATAGAAAATATACAGTTTATTACATTGCCATCGAGGCAAAAAACAAAATAAAATGAATAAGAAAGCAAAAAGAAATATCCTATGCCATATGCCAGTCCCCCCAATTTAGTGGGCAAATTGTTCTGATAAGCTGGCCAAAAGGCTTTGATTAAACGCCTAAGGATCTTGTCTTGGAAAGACCGTGGGTATGGCCAGGGAGTCCGTAGGAAGTCTCACCACGTCCTGTGGCATTTCCTGGCTCTCGGTTCTAACTCCCTCCAACGATCTCCGGGGCTCAGCCTCCTCTAGGGGCTTGTCGGCTGAAGATGTGTCCTCAGCAGTCTTATCATGGCTCTCACTCACCGCCGGTAATTCGGACCCCTCCTCGCGAGCAGCAGGGGCAGTCTCGCGAATTGCAATGGGGTAATACACCCTCTCCGCCCTTCTAAGGTCAGATGAGGCGTCAACCTCTGCTTGGTTGAGGGCTTCGTGCCATGTCTCGGAACAGAAGTGCTTGCACACTGCAGGGACTTGAGCTTGAAGGGTGGCTTCAGTCTTAGCTACCCCCTCTGCAAAAGCCTTCTCCTCCGCCTGTTCTACAGAGCACTCAGCGTCTATTCTGGCAAACACTGCCTCATCTTTGGCCCTCACAGCCTCGTCTCTGGCATACTCGGCAATACCTCTCTCGCTGATTGCCTCGGCCAGCTTTTTATTCAGGTTGGCAATATCCTCTTTGGTAGTTTGGAGGTGGGCCTCAACATCTTGCAAGCGTTTAGTCTGATCCTCGGCTTACTTCCTAGTCGCGACTAAGTCGGAGGCGGCATTATCCCTGGCCTTTGTCATCTCCTCCAAATTCTCAGTCGCGTTTTTTAGATCAGCCTCTTTTAGATCAGCCTCAGACCTGTTAAGGGTACTGGCAGCCTTCAAAAATTTATCACATTCTTGCACTAGGATGCTACTCTGGCCATCGACCTCCTCATCCAACCTGAAAAGGGCCTGGACAGCCTGCCAACAAAAACAAGCAACTCAGTAAAGAGAAGGAAAGGTGTTAAGTGACAAAGTTCTAATAAAGTAAACAGGTGCTAGGGGACCCACCATGCCTAGATATCTCTTGAGGTTAAGGGCGACCTCTGGCCCGCTCATATTCTCTAGCTCGGCCATATCGGTGGGAAGGAGAAGGGACTTTTCCAGGGCGTCAGCTACGAGAGCCCCCTCAACTCCTCGGGATTCACGTATCGATGCATCATCCATCAGGGGTTGATCATGGAGCATGGCAGCGGACAGCCAGGCTTGGGCCCCAGACTGCTGGACGATCTCCTTACCCTTGCGTTGACCACCGAGCTTCAATTGCTTCGGAGGCCTATGGAGTCCACCCTCCTCGGGCGAGGAGTGGGACTTGCTCCCATCCACTGGGTCCTTACCCTTGGAGGGCCTCTTCCTTTTTGGATCAGAAGACTTGGTCTGAGGGGAAGAGGCTGGAGGAGTAGAAGATGACCTGATGGGCACAGATAAAGGCTGAGGCGGAGGCGTTGGAGGCTTGGGCTGTGACTCTTTCGATGCCCCCTTCTTGGAGCCGCCTTCAAGCAAGTCAAGAAGACTGGTTTGGGGTTGTCTTTTTAAACCCATCTCGGCCTGAGTACCAACTCTTAGGGACTGAAGATCAGCTTCGGACAGATGAGGGTCTCCTAAATCACCAGAAGGATCCTCGGACTGATCAGCTAGGTTGAACACACTGTATTCGTCTTCAGACGAGCTCAATTCAACCACCTCCCCTACCTTGTTAGATCTCCCTACCTCGGCCTCCGTTACTTGATGGGATGAGAAGGAACCTGCTAGTGGAATGCCTTCGGGAATATAACATCCCTCGGAAAATGCAAAACCGTCCTCCACCACGGTGATTTGCCTGAGCCGAGGATCACGAGCTCTAATGACATGCTTTGGAACTGAGAACAACTTCTGGGTGGGGTCGCATCCGAGGATCTTGTGAGCAGCTCTAACTTGGTTATCAGTCTCGTTCAAGAAAAGCTCCGTCCTAAAAACGGCCTCCAAATCCGCCTTGTTGACCAGGTGGAAATGACGTGCAAAGGCGTGCGGATCTGCGAAAGGAGAAGCAAAACCCCTGTGACTAACCAATCAAGGCAGATAAAAAAAAAAAAAAATTGTACTGAAACCTAGACCGTTCTATACTTTGGGTACCCTACCTGGCTCTCCCTCTACTATTGGGCAGTGGAGACCGTCGTGCTATTCTCCCGACACAATGAGAAAGTCTTGGGTTAGCCCCTTATTAGAATCAGGAAGACACTGGATAAGTCGGACCCTATCGTCCCTCGTCTTCATATAGTACGTCTTACCCCTCAGGTGCTGAAGATTGTAGCACCAGTTTACATCATGGTGAGTTAATCTCAGCCCCATTTTCTCATTCAAAGTGTCTACGCACCCTAGTATCCTAAATACGTTCACGGCACACTGGGTGGGAGCCAAGCAAAAATGCCTAAGGTAACCGCTAGTCACTGGCCTTATAGGGATTCTCATCCCTCCCTCAACGAAAGCGACCATGGGGATCACGACTTCACCCTCGTTTCTCTTGATATACCATTCCCCTTCCTCACAGTACTTTAAACTCACATTATTGGGTATCCCATAATCGACAATGAATTTCTTCATCATCTCGTCGGATTCAACCAGCTTCTTAAACTTACCCATCCCCGACAATGATTAAAGGATCCAAAAGAAGAAAAGAAGGGGTAGAATCAAGGAAAATTTGGTGTTACCGGGAGAAGAAGACTTACAGAAATATGAGGATCTTCCTCGGGCAGTGTGGAAGTTGAACCAAATTCAAAGTATACACATCAAAGTTTGTAAGCGCGAAAATGAGAAGGCTAGGCGGTTCAAACGAGTACTTATGCCCCCCCATTTAGGTTCCCCAAGTGTAACCTCCTTCCCCTAAAAGCAAGGGATACCCACCGGACAATTATCATCACACCGTTGAAAGTGGGAAATGTGGAGCCGCCAAGATTTAATGCGGGCGCGCACTGAGTCTCGAAACGCCCAAAACGAACATCGGGCAGGCGAAAAGTCGCCAGCATTAGCGCGGGCCTGAGTGGGGCAATTCGTCTAAAGGGCCCGTGGATATCAAAACCCTACTCCCCGTCCGAGGGAACGTGCAACAGGATTTTGAGGGGCTATTGTGAGGCCCGTGGGCCTGATAGCCTCAGCCCATCTTGTAGTAGGCCCAAGGCCCATGCCGAGGAAGGATGACCATCCGAGGTTAGTTTATGGAGAGACTCTTTTCTGGATCCACGCCGAGGACTTCTTCGTCCTCGGCATACTGAGGATAACTTTAGGTGGGGGACAAGTCCAGAGCAAGTTGTCACCTCCACAATTAATGCATTCACCTAACTCCTTTGGCCGCATTAATGGGGAGGTAACCCCTTAGCAGGGCAACGTTAATCAGGGTGAATCACTTGAGTGCTGATAAGACCTCTGATGGGACAGACGGTCAGAAGGAAGACAAATAGATGATTAACAGATGGAAGAACAAGATAGGACGATGGGGGCTATATAAGAGGGGCGAGTAAAGTAAGCAGAGAGGGGGGGGGGGAGAAAAAGATGGAAGGAGGAACCTCCTCGGACAGGTGCCGAGGAGCATCCTTAACTAAAAAGTTGGGTTCATCCCCCTCCAACAGTGAGGACTTCCCCGTGAACTGTTGTTAGCTTGTTTGGGCCTAGTTCTTCATCCCACTCTCTAGAAATGTATTGTTTGGGGTACCTTTACAAATTGAGTCCCTACAATATATATATATATATATATAACAATTAATTGATTTTAAAAATGACATTCTTGCTCAAATTTACTTACTTTAAAAAATATTGGAATAAATTACTAAAAAAAAATATTAACACACAATTAAGAGTATAAAATAATTAAATATTTTACGTTTAAATTAGTGAAAATAATTAAATGTTTTTCAATTCACTCAAGTAATAAGTTCATATTATTAATTATATTAATTCTAACAATTTGCATTCCACTTTTTCTAATCACATAGTTGAAGTTGATTCCCCCAAATGTTGTAATACATGATAAGTATTTTACATATACTATAAGATAATTTGTTACAAAATGTTACAAAGTAACACAAAAAAAAGACCAAGAACATAACAAAGAGACAACTAAGGCTTATACCCTTGTAAGACCACAAAAACTTCCACAGAAAAGCCCAACTAGAAAATGACCACAAAAACCTCCAGAAGAAAAGCTCAACTAGGAAAAGAGCCAAGTCATTACCAGACTGATCCAAATTTCATAGAAGATGAGCGAGGTTATATAAAACAAACGTTACTTTAGGGTTTTTTCCCCTCTCTTTCTTTCTTTTTGTGTAAGGTTACCTTAGGACTTGAGGAAATTAAGAAACCTAATACTATACATTAAAAAGTCTATTTATCATAGATTTCAGTTAACTCAAATAGTAAAATCTCTAATGAAAAACACAATCATCAAAAGTTGACGCTCTATTAAAAAAAAAAAAAAAAAAAAATCTTCAAGTAGCTAAACTATACTATATAGGCACTCCAGTACTCTTAATCCTCTTGAACTTCTTAATCAAACATCTCATTACAAAAGGCCCAGCCGCAGCCAGCAAAATATAGTTAAAACGCACTGATCCCTTGGGCTTGACAGCAAATATAGCAGACCCATAAGTTAAAATCATTGAAGCCGTGGCAACAAATATTTCAAATTGATCAAAAGGGAACCTCCGTGCATCAGTGCATGTAAGTGACATGATGACCAGCTGAGAGAGCCAAAGTGTTAGGAATCAAGAAAACATAGAAGGCTTCTTTTTCAGATGCATATAAGTGGCTCTCCCTGCTCTATGTCCATGGTCATTACCTTGCCAAAACCCGCTAGGAGGGTTAACCCCAGCTTGAAAGGACACTGCAGCAATCATTATCGTAGCAACCACAAAGAAAACGTTTCGGACTTCGGTTGGTGAGTCCCGGTCTTCTTCGTATTGGAAGTACTTAAACCAGTTCCTCCAGCTACGAGTATTTTGAGGTAGGTTAGCCTTTTTTTTTCTTTGCAAGCAATCACATAAGTCTCTGCAAAACCATACGGTCTTGCACTTGCATGACGTTTTTTATCATTTGTTTGCTATATATAGCATACTTGTTTTTTTTATAAAACCATATTAGCTGTGGTTTTGGTCAATAAAGATGTGCCATGTGAGGAAGAGATGAGGAGGTTTCATCCTTATGGAAAAGGAAAATGCAATGCAGTAAAAATATATGTATATACAATTCAGTTCCTTGGAAAAAGGATGAATTTTTTTTTCCTAGGCATAAAAAGAGATGAAATTTTGTGTCAATATGACAAATAATTGTTTGCAGTGAATCTTTGAGTCGATGACAAACGACCATTTTAGAGTCAATAACAATTTGTATGTAATAAAAACAACCCTAAGTAATAATGGTCCAATAGCCTTCGATGATGTGCAAGTAAGATGGTAGTAAGCCAAATAAACTTCACACATGCCTAACAAACAAAAAGACACTGCGTGTATTCTTCAAGATAGCAATATATAATTAATAATTTACGTTAATAATAATAATAATAAGAAGAAGAAGAAGAAGATGAAAATTTAAGATTTATGGTACATCTATTTTGGTAATTCAATTGTTATAATAAAAAAAGGGAAGATTTGAATTACGTTTCTCCTAAAAAAGATCAAGTATATCACTGAAATATAAAATTCTTGACCATTTATAGCATATCTAGATGCCCAAGACAATACCAAACATACCATTATACACCACTTCTATTTATGCTATATTTATTTGAAAAGAAAGACTCAAAAAAAAGGTTATATAGGATCCATTTGGATACAACTTATTTTTACTAAAACTGAAAACTGAAAACACTGTAGCAAAATAATTTTTAAATGTGTGAATAGTACCGTAAGACCAGTGAACAGTGCATAAACTGTGTATGAACAATACACTTTGTTTCCTATACAGTGAATCCATATGTATGAACAGTGCAATTACTGTTCATACGTGCTTAGAAAAAATAATAAAAGAAAGGTAGAAAAATGCAAACATGAGGAAACGTGAATCCAAACACTCACATAGCATGCTTTGGAAAGAGCTTTTTGTTAGTCATCTCCACTTAATTTGAAGAAACACTCACAACTAAGTGTCAAGAGGTCGCTGGTTTGAGTACTAGTATTGACTCATACTTCCGCAGAAATTGTGATAATGAAATCAAATCACTACAACAAAATGTATTTTCAGTGACGAATTTTAGTAAAGAAAATTTTTTTAATCACAAAAAGGTACCATGTAGTGACGAAATTTATATTTCGTCACTATTTATAAAAAAAAAAAAAATAGTAACTTTTAGTGACGAAAATTAAATTACGTCACTATATGTTGGGTTAAACTAAAGGCGCCAAACAAAAATGTAGGCACCAAACTAAATTCATCTACAGCAATGAATTATTTCGCCACTAAAAGTTTAAGTTTTTTGTAACGAAAACTTTTGTCACTAAAGGTGTTGCTAAGAACACTATTAGTGACGAAATTCATTTCGTTGCTAAATGTGACAAATAGTGACAAAAATAAGTTATCACTAAAAATAGGAACATAAAATCAGATGGGAGTATCAGTGACGAATCCAAATTTTCATCGTTAAAAGTAGCCTATAGTGACGACATAAAAGTCGTCACTAAAAGTTTAATACTTAAAACACTTTAGCCCCCTCCCTTTTTTCTTTTTCTTTTTTTCACTTTTCCCACTTTAATTTCCTTCCCTTACCCGATTCTCTCTTTCCTTCACTCAATACCTCATAGCCGCTTCACCTTATCTCAGCCGTCGCCGTTGATCGAGCTTGCCATGCTGCCGTTAGCACCGATCGCGACACTTAAGCGTCGCCGTTGGCACCGATAGCGATGCTTCAGCTCATCGTTGGCACCGATAGCGACAATTCAACTTGCCGTTGGTGCCGATTGCGACGCTTTAGCTCGCCGAACATTCGCAACGCTTCAATTTGCACCATTCGGTGATGCTTCAGTTCGCACCATCTGGCGACCCTTCGCCTTCCACCCAACCAGTGACCCTTCGCTTCCCACCCCCAACCACCGACCCTTCGCCTTCCACCACAACCGGCGACGCTTCAGTTCGTGTAATGGGTATTTTTTTTCATTTTTTTTTCTCTTGTGAGTTAATTTTTTTGTTAATTTTTGTTTAATGATCCAAATTTGGGTTTGTTTTTCCATGTTCGAAATACATAATTTGTTTTTGTTTTTGTTTTTTTTAATTTTTTATTGTTCTAGTTGAAACAGCAATGGATGATTACTTATGTGTTTGCTCCAAAATAAGGGAAAGATTACTTGTTTGTTGTATTGTGTTGCTTGATTGATTTAATTGAAAATGTTAAACAATTGCTTGCTTTTTAGTAGAAACTGAAGGCATCGTTTTATAGGATTTGGATTCATTCTGGATTCTATGATATAATAATAATAATAATGTGTTACTCTTTTGCAAGTTTTAGTGATATAAATGTGGGATTTTTGGTGAAAGCTTTTGTATTAATAGTTGGTATGTTGATAATGGTTGTTGAACAGGGGGAAATCTCTAGTTAAACAGTGTTAGTTGCACCATCTTTATGTTGGTGTTGAATTGGGTGAATCTTCACAATTAGGTGAATGGTTGGAGTTGTTTCTCTAAAGAGTTGTTCAGTTATTGAATGGTTGATTTTTTAATCTGATTTTTCCATTATAGTACAAGTAGTGTTGTTTCTGGATTGTGGCTTTTGTTTTCTAGTTTTCATATGGAGTAGTGATTTTGAATAATTAGATATTTGTGCTGACATTTGATTGTTTACAAGCTTTTCATTCCCCTGTAAATATCTTTCTTCATTGACGGTTCTAAATATTGTCTTATCTGCTTATTTAACTTTTCTTTAACTTTTGTACTTATAAATTTAACTTTTCTTTTGCAGACTAAATACACATTGTTTGTAGTAACTTTGGATTTTTTCTGAAAGTTGTAAACTTAGCTTGAGCAAAGTAAATTCTAATTAAAAACTTATAAAACTCTATACTTGTGATGTTGGAAATTGGATTTGTGGTGGTATGTTGTGTTGAAGAAAGCGAGTGGCTTGCATGATGTTATAAGGTGGTTTAAATTCATAATGAGAGTATTTTTAATTTCTTGCAAATGTGAATAAAACTTGTTGATTAGTAGCAATTGTATTCCTTTATTCGATTTCAATACTTGTAAGCATTGTACTTGTGATGTTTATGATTGGTTTTGTGGTGGGTTGTTGTGTTGCAGCAAGCGGGTGGCTTGCATGGTGTTATAAGGTGGTTTAAATTCATATTGGGAGTATTTTTAATTTCATGCAAATGTGAATGGACCTTGTTGATTAGATGTGATGAATAGTACTTTAATTGATTTCAATACTTGTAAACGCTCTATATTTGTGATGTTTGTGATTGGTTTTGTGGTGGGTTGTTGTGTTGGAGCAAGCGGGTGGCTTGCATAGTGTTATAAGGTGGGTTGTGTTGGATTTTTGAGATTGGTGAAAATTGTATGAACCTTTTGAGGAGGGTTAAAGTGTGATGAGTAGATTAGGTACTACTTCATTCATTTCAATTAGTTTGTATATATATGATATGGGATGTGGATTTTTGAGATTGGTGAAAATTGTATGAACTTTTTGAAGAGGGTTAAAGTGTGATGAGTAGATTTTCACAAATGGGGTATTGGATTTACTTAGACTTTGATGTTTTGGCATTTGGGTGTTTGTTTCAAAGTGTGGTTCAATATTTACTTATAATTGTTTGGTTGTTTCAAGAATTAAGGTTCAAAGATTAATTAGTTCTTTACTGGGGATTCTTTGGTTTCACATTATTTCAAGGTGATCTAATGTAAGGGCTATATACATAAAACTTGGATAGAAAAGGGTAAAATGAGTAGGTAAAGAGGCATGTTCTTGTTAAGTAATTTTTTTTTCCAAGAAAAGGGTCCTCTTCATTTGTCTCTGAAATGGAAAATGTCCATTTAATGGTGTGCATGGTGTCTTGTCCTCTAAAATAAGTATTCATTCCTTGGTGTAGTAAGAATAGAATATTAAATGATGTGCCACCATGTACACCTTTACATCCGAACACTGAAATGAAAAGTATAAGGGAGTCCTATAATTTGAATGTATATGTCACCAAGAGCCTTGTACTTAGTGGCATTGGCACATTGTCCAGTTCTCTATAGAGGCAAGAGAACTTGAGTTTGAATCTCCCTCCCCCACTTGTATGTTAGAAATGTTAAACAATGTTAGTTTTGAGAATCTAGTTTCATATTTGATGGTAGATGCTAAGATTTTGTTTGTGGTAATATGTAGGTTTTTGGTCCCTTATCTC
This sequence comes from Quercus variabilis, assembly GCA_030445155.1. Lineage (NCBI taxonomy): Eukaryota > Viridiplantae > Streptophyta > Magnoliopsida > Fagales > Fagaceae > Quercus > Quercus variabilis. The sequence continues at coordinate 25,522,867 of CP129448.1, read as the reverse complement.
AACAAAGAGATCTTTATGATCAAGCAGTGATTCCAATAGTACATGAAGTTTTAGAAGGCTTCAATTGTACCAAGAGGAGCAAGCTAGGGACCAAGAGGCACGAGTTAGGCAAGAGACATGATGACATCTTCCGTTAGTTCTAATTATATTATGTTATACTTTTTGTATTGTTATAAAACATCTTGAGTTATTGTATACTTGTATGGTAGGAGTTTGAATTGGATACTTGTTTTATTTTTTACTTGTGGAATGTATAAATCTTTTTTTTATAAATGTATTGTTGAAATAAATGTGTTATTCAAATGTGAGATTTTAATAATGTAATGACAGGTTACAGGTTAATATCAAAGTCATGAAAAAAATAAAAACAGAAAATAAGTTTTAGTGACGAATTTTTTCGTCACAAATATAGTAACAAAAAATTTTTTTAGTGATGAAATATTTTGTCGCTAAATGTAGCAAAATTTTGTAAGAAATGGTTTTAGTGACGAAAATTTTCGTCGCTATATATGCCTAGATTTTCTTAAAAACGGTTTTAGTGACGAACTTTTTCGTCACTATATGTACCCGAACATAGTTTTAGTGACGAAATTATTCGTCACTAAATATGATTTAATAAACTAAAGTGCTTTTAGTGACGAAATTTTTTCGTCACTAAATAGTGTTTTTAGTGAGGAAAACATTTAGTGACAAAACGTTTTCGTCACTAAAAGTTTTTTTTTTTTTGAAATCAAATTGAACTTTTAGTGACGGGGTATCAATGACGAAATGAGTTTCGTCAGTACTAAAAGTCCAATTTCGTTACTAAAGGTCCTTAGTGACGAAAAATGGACATTTAGTGACGAATTTTTTCGTCACAGAAAATACATTTTGTTGTAGTGAATAGTGGCACACCTTGTGTGCTAGTGGTACTCACGAGCTTGCCAAAAGCTCAAATGACAATGTACCATGGGGTGTGAAGTGGTGATTACATACAACACACGTGAGCTCCCTTTTTCTTTTTTTCTTTTTTCTCAAAAAAAAAAAAATCCAAATTAGTTCGAGGGGTGTTAATTCATAATATATATATATATATATATATATATATATATATATATTTTTTTTTTTTTAAAATTTGTCGAATAGCTGGATATATAGTGTTTGCACCGTTCATATATAAAAGCTTATGTGAAATATATTACTTGTCCAAATGTTTTTTTTTTGCTAGGTGTTTGGTCCTCCCATACGATAGAGTCCCCCATATGATATTTATATTTTTACTTTGAAATTCAGCCTCGTTGGATACTAGTGACCTTATTCCTACTAAAACATTTTTGTTGTTGTCCGGTTTATGTCCTATAACACATTAACACTGCAATTTATTTTTTTTTTTAAAAGGGCATGTGTGTTCCGGAATTTTGATGATCTGTTCTAACTTGACTTTCTTAAATAATAAAAGGATCATTAAAAAAAATAAAAAATAAAATAAAAAGGCATGCATTTTTCAAAAATTTGACTATTCTATTCTAATTTTTCCTCACGGAAAAAACCACATAGGTAGAGTTTGGATAACATGTCCAGCGTCCAGCGTTTTTTGGTGGGTCCTGTGCACTGTTCATGGGACCCGCAAGTACTTTTTTTTAGAAAAACAACTTTAAAACTGGGTCCCACGGTACTATTCACACATTTAAAAATTATTTTATTATAGTGTTTTCAGTTTTTAGCAATAAGCAGTATTTGAACAGACCCATAGTATCATTGAATCACACGGTTCTTAACATTGTTCTTGAGTTAGGCCAAATACTCAAGAACACCAAAAAATATATATATTTATCACAAGCAAATTTTTCTTGTTACCAAAATAAATAAATAAATAAATAAATAGAGAATATATTTGGCATATGCAGCAAGGATATTAAGGACATGATTAAATTTTATTTTTATCTGATTTGAATTAATAAGAAGATGAACTTTTTAAAGTGATAAATCCATAAAAGTTGCAATTACTTAAACACGGAGGGAAAAATAAAACACATTGAAAAAGCTGATCAGACAGGCCCCAACATGCATGTATATAGCTAGAGCAGCTGTACCTCGACAGGTTATCATAATAATAAAGAAAGTGGCAAATGATAGAAGACACATAATTTGGCATGGTTGACAATACCAAAACACATGACCCTAACAATAAGGTGTGTTATGCCCCTTTAAAGGATTATGAGTATGTCTCCCCTTGTTTTGGTTGTTCTTACCATGTCCACGCCCTCGATTTTTATTTCCTCCATTTCATTCAAAAGACATTCTGTTCACTTCAAGCAATGGTGTGGAGCCAGTTTGTTGGGATGAGTAATTCCTCAGTAGAAGCTCATTATTTTGTTCAGCCACTAGAAGACATGATATAAGTTCCGAATATTTTTGAAACTTAGCTCACGATATTGTTCTTGCAAGAGCATATTTGAAGCATGGAATTTAGTAAATGTTTTTTCTAACATGTCTTCCTTAGTGATTTTTTGCCACATAATCTCAATTGTGAGGCAATTTTAAATAGTGTTGAATTATACTCACTCACACTTTTGAAATCTTGCAACCTTAGGTGCATCTAGTCATAGTGAGCTTTTGGGAGGATTATACTCTTATGGTACTCATATCTCTCCTTTAGTTTTTTCCATAGGACTAAGGGATCTTTGTTAGGAACTAGCCAAATTATACCACACACCTTGTAATCTCCTAATAGTCGTTGTGTTTCCTTTAGTTAGTTAGGTAGTTGAGATCATGATGAGTTAGTTAAGAATTAAGCACGTGTAATTCATTAAACACATGACTTAAGTCATAAAGCATATTGATAACGCCTTAAAATATATACTTGTTATATATTTATGTGGATGTTATCTCCTTATTACTATACTTAATTTGTATAATTAAGCCATGATTTGCATTAGTCTCTATTATTTATCTTTACATAATTTCATGAATAAGAAGTCATTCACTGTGTGTAATTTTCTACTTTCAAAAAATCATGTGAGAAAGATGAGTTTATAGGAGTTTGTGAGAGAATGAAAGCCAAACTACAATTAAAATTGAGCTAAAGGACTATGATTAAATGTCTAAGGAGATACAGCTGGAGTGCTTGGATCATCTACCATGTTTGGAAGCTTCACATAAGGGAAAAAAATCAAAGAGGTAGAATCTGAAAAGGAAAAATCAGATTTAAGCACTGATCAGTATTTTGGGCATATCTCTCTCCTCAAAATACAATTGGCACAATGCCAAATGAGTTGGAACCGTGACTTAAATATCTACAACTTTCCAATTTTGAGTTTTTCAAAATTCAAAATTTTTTAAGGTAGAAATTAACTCACAATTTACTGCTGTAAACCTGGACGAAAATTAAAATAGTAAAAATTTTATTTTCTTTGGAGACTTTTACGTTAGGGTTTTGAATGGAGGCTAGGTAAAACGAATTTTGGAGAGAAAACCTTGTATTTTCCTATCTCTATTGGCAGCCTAAACTCTTTGCTAGGGTTAGGGGTTATGTTTCTTCTATACGGTATGAATATTCAATGTGATTCTTTCTAGGATTTTATCAATAATATATTTGATTATTCAATTAGATTTCTTTTGATGTATTAGTTCTTCCATGATTTCAATAAGTTCAATCATGTTTTTCTTATTGTTTAGATGAATTTCTAATAATTTCAAATAGAAATCAGGTTTTGAAGTGAATGGGCACTACAAGAAAATGTATTTTTAGTGACGAAAAAATTCGTCACTAAAAGTCCAGTTTTTCGTCACTAAGAACCTTTAGTGACGAAATTGGACTTTTAGTGACGAAATTCGTTTCGTCGCTGTAGTCCCGTCGCTAAAAGTCCTGGCGGCTTTTAGCGACGAAAAATTTCGTCACTAAAAGTCGAATTTGGTATAAAAAAAAAAAACTTTTAGCGACGAAAACGTTTCGTCGCTAAATGTTTTCCTCGCTAAAAACAGTATTTAGTGACGAAAATATTTCATCACTAAAACCATTTCAGTTTATTAAATCATATTTAGTGACGAAAAATTTCGTCACTAAAACTATTTTCGGGTACATATAGTGACGAAAATATTCGTCACTAAAACTATTTTTAAGAAAATCCATGCACATATAGTGACGAAATTTTTCGTCACTAAAACCATTTCTTACAAAATTCCACTGCATTTAGTGACGAAATATTTCGTCACTAAAACAATTTTTTGTTGCTATATTTGTGACGAAAAAATTCGTCACTAAAACATATTTTTTGTTTTTATTATTTTCATGACGTTGATATTAACCTGTAACCTGTCATTACATTATTAAAACCTCACATTTGATTAACACATTTACAAAAAATCGATCCATACATTGCACAAGTTAAAATTAAAACAAGTATCAAATTCAAACTTCTTCCATACAATAATTGTTTACAACACATACAATAACTTAAAATGTTTTATAACAATACAAAAAATGTAGCATAATATAATTAGAATCCCCTAAAGTCAAAAGATATTCTCATATGTCTTCAAATAATGCCAAAGCAAACACCCAAAAGCCACCAATAAGAAATCTGCACAAATATAAAAACACTATTACATTAAAATCGTAAAGTAAAAACATTAACTATGTTATAAAAAAATTTCTAACAATTAGTTTCAAATGATACATAAAAAATGAAGTATTACCAATAAGTGATTTAACTTGAAGATGAACCACCTCCATAGTTAAAACCGTCATCATAACCCTTGCTCCTTAAAAAATTAAGAATATTCTTTTGAATCTCATCTTGCTTAGCTCGTGCCTCTTGCTCCTTAGCTCGTGCCTCTTGCTCCTTAGCTCGCTCCTCTTCGTCCCTAACTCTTGCCTCTTTGAGCTCAATTATCTCATTTTCTAACCGATGAATATACTCTATCGAGGCACTAGATGAGGCAGTAGTTACTAGAGAAGAAGAAGGTCTCATGCCAAGTCCTTTTACAATACCAGATTTTTTCTTAAAAACCAAGTTTGAAATTTCCTCTTGTGTAAGGGGAATTGCATTAGGATCTTGACAATGATCTTCTTGCACTTTGAGAATAGTTTCCTACCATTTGAAAGAGGGAAAAAAAAAAAACAACAATCACAACATTAATACTACATATGTAATAACTTTACAAACATGATAAGAATGGAATAATAAGGATGGAATGATACACATACATATGTCGCTTCATCGTCATGGTGTATCCACTTATTTGTGTTTGGATTGAAATGAACATCTTTGTAGACTTTTGCCAATTCAGGAACTTGACCACCATTATTATTTGTCTAATTAATTAACATTCGAGTGTTAGTTATTTATAATTAATTAATCATAACATGTAATATACTAAGGTTTAAGAAAATGAAAAAACACACACCTCCTCATCAACCCTAACAGCAAGTGCCTTTGTCCCGCATCTATGTTTGCCTGAAGTTTTGCTTCTATTTTCAGAATTAATTCTTGATTTTTCCTAATAAAGAACATTCAAGATATTTATTAAATCATTAATAAAACAGTATAAATTTACTTCATCTAAGTATTAATCTAATCATTTGACAACATAATATAATAAATATTGGATAATAATAATATACGCATAAATAATTTACCAGCCAATCCTTATTGGTCCATCTTCCTTCAATAAGTCCAGTCCATTGCTCAAGTGTGACATTCTTTGGCGGGTGGCTTTTTGCAAGAAATTAAAAACACTCCCAATATGAATTTAAGCCACCTTATAACACCATGCAAGCCACCCGCTTGCTCCAACACAACAACCCACCACAAAACAAATTTCCAACATCACAACTATAATGCTTACAAGTATTGAAATTGAGTAAAGAAACACAATTGCTACTAATCAACAAGTTTCATTCACATTTGCAAGAAATTAAAAACACTCCCAATATGAATTTCAGCCACCTTATAACACCATGCAAGCCACCCGCTTGCTCCAACACAACAACCCACCACAAAACAAATTTCCAACATCACAAGAATATTTAAAGTTTTACAAGTATTGAAATTGAATATACTTACTTTGCTCAAGCTAAGTTTACAACTTTTAGAAAAAATCCAAAGTTAACTTGTATTCTTCACCTTGTTCCTCACAATTTCTTCAGTCACAAAAGAGAGAGCTAGAAATAAAAGAAAGATAACTTTTAGTGAACAGTTATGTAGACCCAATGATAAGCACAAAAAGATGAGTGAAACTTTACCTGCATGCAATACATAGATAAGTGAAGCTTTACCTCTTGTGATGGCTACCAACAATCACAAAAATATGATAATCCTTGATATTTTATAAAAACACGATGTATATATTAAATACTTAAAACAACCAATTTGGATCATTTAGTGTAATTTTGGGAAAGTTTCGTTTTTAATAGGTTTTTTTTTAATTTATTATTAAGTTAAATTGACCAAAAGTTAAAAATAATATAAACTAAATTTACTATTTAAAAAAATTATTATTATTATTATTATTAAAATGTTGGGATCAAATTAACTGAGATCTCAACTCACGTAAAGACTAAAATAGTATTTTGGCAAAGGGATCAATAACTCTTACCAATTAGGACCTATTTTCGCCCTAAAAAGAAACTTAGTGGTTAATGGCGTGTTTGGCAAGTGCAAGTAACTAGTGGTCAACGCCGCTTAAAATGACCTATTTTTCTTCACGTGGAGTCACGCTTTCGCAAGAGGACCCAAAAAAACAGAAACAAAAACAAATATGCGTTATTTTAGCCTTATTAAGAAAAAGAGAGAAAGAGAATACAAAAAGGTGTTTTTTAGCCTTATTTTATCTATTGCTTTGCTTTGATACCAGATTTGAAGAAATCCATTTGCAATAGCAGCAGATTTTAAGCATTTCAGTAAAGAAATGCAATTATTGTTATTGTTAGCATCATTATAAGATTAGAAATTTCTTTTGGGCTGCATCAAACCCTTAAAAAAAGAGTAACTCTGTAACTAAAACATACAATGAATTGAGCAATAATTAAGAAACTCAACCCACGTAAAACAAATCCCAAATGAAAATGGACAGCCCAAAAGAAAGAAAAAAAAAATCAATTATACAGCCATGAAACAAATGGTTAACAATAAACTTTGCTTCCAACTTCAACCAATAATTTTAACAATTACATATTAATAAACATAATACACATAATAATATGCCTTATCTAACCCATCTAAATAATCCCAAATTATGCATATCCAGATGCTAGCCCCTAAGTTCAATGAGCTATACAAGCCATATAAGTACATACATGAAGAACATATTTATACAAGAACCCAACTCTGTTCAATAGACCTTCAAGCTTCCAGATTATCCAGATTACCCATGAAGAACATAAGATAAAAAGCTTCCAAAATTGAAACCTTCAATAAATTAACTGCCGAATTTAAGTTGAAACTTGTAGAAAAATAAAAGGCATATAACAATCAAACTTGTTTACCTTGTCAGTAGGCAAACAAGTGCTTCATAAATTTGTTAACCTGAACGTTGTAAAAAACCAAAGTTAAAATAAAAAATTACTAAACAAAAATGGATCCAATCATCTAGAAAAAATGAAAAACAAATAAATTGAGAGAAAAAACCAAAAGCTGAAAAAAAAAAAATACCTGAATCGGTGAAGGGAAGCTGAAGCGACGCGGTGAAGGGAAGCCGAAGCGACGCCGGTTGCGTCACTGAAACGTCGCCGGAGCGTCGCGATGCGTGGCCGGAGCGTCGCAGTGGGTGGCTGAAGCGTCGCTGTGCTCGCGACGGCGAAGCCGAAGCGTCGCTGGGCTCGCGACGCTCGCGCCGAAGCGTCGCTGGGCTCGCGACGCTCGCGCCGAAGCGTCGCTGGGCTCGCGACGCTCGCGCCGAAGCGTCGCTGTGCTCGCGACGCTGAAGCCGAAGCGTCGCTGTGCTCGCGACACTCGCGCCGAAGCGTCGCTGTGCTCGCGACGCTCGCACCGAAGCGTCGCTGTGCTCGCGACGCTCGCGCCGAAGCGTCGCTGTGCTCGCGCCGGCGCAGTCGAACCGTCGCTAAGGCGACGCTGGGATCATCGCCTTAGCGTCGCCGGGATCGGCGGCTTAGCAACGACGGCTCTGATTCGTCGTCATTGAGGTCTGATTTGAGTTTGGGTATGTGGGTTTTGTGGGTATGAGTTTGGGTATGTGTGGGTTTGTGGGTATGTGAGTTTGGGAAAGGAGAGAACGCAGAAAGAAGATAGTGAAAAAAAAAAAAAAAAAAAAAGGCTGAAGCTCATATAAGTTCAAACCCTTTAGTGACGAACTCTGATTCGTCACTATTGGGTGCCTTTAGCGACGAAACTTTTCGTCGCAAAAAATTAAACTTTTAGCGACGAACCGTTTCGTCGCTATAGCTAAATTTTTTGGCGCAACAATTTTTCACTTTGGCGCCTGAGTTCTATAAAGCTTTTAGTGACGAAATCGGATTCGTCACTAAAGCATACTTGTAGTGACGAACTCGGATTCGTCACTAAAGCATACTTTTAGTGACGAACTCGGATTCGTCACTAAAGCATACTTTTAGTGACGAATTCAAGTTCGTCGCTGAAACTTTATTCATATTTTTTTTTTGTGGTATTCATATGTTTTACCCCTATATGTTTTAGTGACGAAACCATATTTCGTCACTAAAGCATACCTTTAGTGACGAAATATGATTTCGTCACTAAAACATATACGGTAAATGTATTATTGTTTTTAGTGACGAAATGTGATTTCGTCACTAAAGCATACTTTTAGTGACGAAATCAAGTTCGTCACTGAAACTATATTCATATGTTTTACCCGTATGTGTTTTAGTGACGAAATATGATTTCGTCACTAAAACTCATACGGTAAATCTATTATTGTTTTTAGTGACGAAATGTGATTTCGTCACTAAAACATTCTTTTAGTGACGAAATGTGATTTCGTCGCTAAAAACATATAAGTGTAATTCCTTTATTTTTTTAGTGACGACTACTTTTCGTCACTAATACTAACTTATAGCGACGAATGTATTTTCGTCACTAAAACTATCCACAGTAATATCTACAGTGACGAAATATTTCGTCACTAAAAATTTCAACTTTTAGTGACGAAAGATTTCGTCACTATAGATTAATTAAGTTGGCGCCAAAGTTTCCCTCCTTGGTGATTAATTTTCAGATCACAATAGCGACGAAATTTATTTTTCGTCGCTAAATGTAATAATTTTTTTTCATTATTAGTGACGAAATATGAATTTCGTCACTAAAGATGTATTTTTAGTGACGAAAAATATTTCCTCACTAATTTTCGTCACTAAAAATACATTTTGTTGTAGTGGGGTTTTTCTAAAAACTTTTTTAACCGCGTTATTAATCTAGGTTATCATACGTTCTTGACTTGTCTCAATTCAACCGAATCATAAGTATTTAATTGTATAAGAACAATCAATTATGAAATATATAATTTCTTAGATCACAAAAAATTTCATATCGATATAGGAAAACACCCCGATACCCTGGTATTTACATTATTAATTTAAATCAGTTTTTATTATTATTCTTATCAATCTTTTTATGTGAGGTACTCAGTTTTTAATTCCTTATGTTGATGGTGGTGAATGAAAATCATTGACTTTGCTTGATTATGTGAGGATGCTTTATTGACATCTTTAATGGTATCTCCAAGGGCCATTGCCTCTAAGTAGATGTCAACATCCAAGATCCATGATAGATAATTTTTGGTTACGTCTATAACGTAGACTAAATATTGTATTACGTAATTGATATTTTGCATGTTATAAATACTTATCTATTGTAATTATTAATATTATGTAACACATATGAATCAAGTTAGTGTCACAAAAATAATCTTTTACTTCAGGAGGCAAAACGATGATAACTCTCTTTTTGAATCTGGCTAGAACTTTGTGCTGAAAACGTGTTGTAAACTAAAGGAAATATTATGACAAGAATAGGAAATATGAGAGTAAGATAATATGTAAATTACTTCTTTTCTAGTGGTCATTCACCACATTATATTATACATGTACATATTTCTCTTTGTTATCTATCTCTCAATGATTTTACCGTTTCTACACACAATCACAATGCCTCTTGTACAATCTATTTACAAAAGAAAAAGTTCCAAACAAAGCATTAATTGAAGGAGTAAATTTCTACTCCTAAAATGTAGCTTTTGGCTAACCTATAGATTTAGGTATGGCTTACATGCAGCCCATATGTTTACAAGCCGGCCATGTGTAATATAAAGAGATATTTAACAAAAAAACACAAAATAGAGCACTAGATGGAAATGCTCTTACTAATGGTCATAGTTAACTATTAATAAATGAGAAATTCCATAAACACAATAAAATATTATTAAATTTTTACAACACTTTTATTTTTAATTGTGGTGTGCCCTAATAAAATATTTTGCTATTTTATTTTGACCTATGACTAACACCTTAACTGTTGTGATAATTTGTTATATCCCAGCCCAATCACAATACAACTTAATAAAAATAATAATATAATACACAAATTTTGGGAGATGAAGTAGAAACTCAAGAAGAACAAGAAGAAAAACCACTATAGGAGTGATCAACCTCGTAGAAACCAAAGTCCCTAAATTATACTCAAAAAATCTATACTCAAAAAATCTTTGTAGACAGCTAGACACGACTTATAGCCTCAACTAGCTTCATTGTGGTCCCTAAATTTTGGAACTGTTCTATAGTACTTCCTCCAAAACCAAAGTCCTTTGCTTCAACATTGTACTCTAAAGAACTCTGAAATTCATGTGCATGATTGGTATTTGTAGGTAATTATAAGTTCAAGTTCAGGTAATTGTATTTAAAGAAGGATCATGATATATATGAGAAATTCTGTTCACTCGAGTAAGGATAGTGAAGTCACTTGAAATTGCTCAAGGGACTCTTCATGAACTTGAAATCTTTAAACACAGCTTGACTCACTATCTAACTTACATAATTCGCAAATTAGTACAACCATCATTAAAGCAGGGTTTAGCCAAGTTGGATCTAAATCCTAACAAATGAGTCTCCCTCCTAAAAACTTGGACCCCAGTTCTTGACCTCTTACACCTCACAAACATTTATACTTATGGAATGACCATCACACTAAAGGTGCGCGGACATAAATTAGACCTATATAACTTTGTCAATGTTTCATCACTTGACAACTTTTTATTGAATTTAATTCTTGAAGAAATCACCATTAGATGACATTGTTCACCCTTAATGAGTTTATGTATCAGAATATTAGAGATCTATTGAAATCTAAACTAAAAAATATTAAATTTCAAAGTTATTGTCCTTTAATATTATAGAAAATATGTCACAAGTATTATAGCTCAACTAATATTTTCTAGTGTTTCTAAAGGAAAAGTCCAATGTTCAAATCCTCATTCTTGGCTCCATTGAATTATAAACAGAATATGAACTTATGGATCAAATATTAAATAATATTCAATTAATACAAAATAAGCATATGTATTAAGAACAAAAAGTGTGTATGAAAACATTAATTAAGAAAGAATTACATCAAAGTGTGAATTTATTCTAACTGTACATATATAACAATAATCTCAAAACGATATATAGTCACCAAAATAGTTTGTTTTAGTATACAAATTGAAAAGGTCATCGATTTAATATATATATATATATATGTGTGTGTGTGTGTGTGTGTATAAAAAAAAGAATTACACATTTCGGAAATTTAATTAACTAGATAAGGACACAGGAAAATTTAAAAAGAAAAAAAGAAAATATATATATATATATATATATATATATCTATATATTAATAGGGTAAATATATTTATTTTCATAATATAAATATTTGTGTAAAATGAATTTTCATTATTATTTTTCTAATATATATATATATATATCATCATTAATTGATTTTAAAAATGACATTCTTGCTCAAATTTACTTACTTTAAAAAATATTGGAATAAATTACTAAAAAAAAAAATATTAACACACAATTAAGAGTATAAAATAATTAAATATTTTACGTTTAAATTAGTGAAAATAATTAAATGTTTTTCAATTCACTCAAGTAATAAGTTCATATTATTAATTATATTAATTCTAACAATTTGCATTCCACTTTTTCTAATCACATATTTGAAGTTGATTCCCCCAAATGTTGTAATACGTGATAAGTATTTTACATATACTATAAGATAATTTGTTACAAAATGTTACAAAGTAACACATAAAAAAGACCAAGAACATAACAAAGAGACAACTAAGGCTTATACCCTTGTAAGACCACAAAAACTTCCACAGAAAAGCCCAACTAGAAAAAGACCACAAAAACCTCCAAAAGAAAAGCTCAACTAGGAAAAGAGCCGAGTCATTACCAGACTGATCCAAATTTCATAGAAGATGAGCCAGGTTATATAAAACAAACGTTACTTTAGGGGTTTTTTCCCCTTTCTTTCTTTCTTTTTGTGTAAGGTTACCTTAGGACTTGAGGAAATTAAGAAACCTAATACTATACATTAAAAAGTCTATTTATCATAGATTTCAGTTAACTCAAATAATAAAATCTCTAATGAAAAACACAATCATCAAAAGTTGACGCTCTATTAAAAAAAAAAAAAAAATCCTCAAGTAGCTAAACTATACTATATAGACACTCCAGTACTCTTAATCCTCTTGAACTTCTTAATCATATATCTCATTACAAAAGGCCCAGCCGCAGCCAGCAAAATATAGTTAAAACGCACTGATCCCTTGGGCTTGACAACAAATATAGCAGACCCATAAGTTAAAATCATTGAAGCCGTGGCAACAAATATTTCAAATTGATCAAAAGGGAACCTCCGTGCATCAGTGCATGTGAGTGACATGATGACCAGCTGAGAGAGCCAAAGTGTTAGGAATCAAGAAAACATAGAAGGCTTCTTTTTTCAGATGCATATAAGTGGCTCACCCTGCTCTATGTCCATGGTCATTACCTTGCCAAACCCCGCTAGGAGGGTTAACCCCAGCTTGAAACTTGAAAGGACACTGCAGCAATCATTATCGTAGCAACCACAAAGAGAACGTTTCGGACTTCGGTTGGTGAGTCCCGGTCTTCTTCGTATTGGAAGAACTTAAACCAGTTCCTCCAGCTACGAGTATTTTGAGGTAGGTTAGCCTTTTTTTTTCTTTGCAAGCAATCACATAAATCTCTGCAAAACCATACGGTCTTGCACTTGCATGACGTTTTTTTATCATTTGTTTGCTATATATAGCATACTTGTTTTTTTTATAAAACCATATTAGCTGTGGTTTTGGTCAATAAAGATGTGCCATGTGAGGAAGAGATGAGGAGGTTTCATCCTTATGGAAAAGGAAAATGCAATGCAGTAAAAATATATGTATATACAATTCAGTTCCTTGGAAAAAGGATGAATTTTTTTTTTCCTAGGCATAAAAAGAGATGAAATTTTGTGTCAATATGACAAATAATTGTTTGCAGTGAATCTTTGAGTCGATGACAAACGACCATTTTAGAGTCAATAACAATTTGTATGTAATAAAAACAACCCTAAGTAATAATGGTCCAATAGCCTTCCATGATGTGCAAGTAAGATGGTAGTAAGCCAAATAAACTTCACACATGCCTAACAAACAAAAAGACACTGCGTGTATTTTTCAAGATAGCAATATATAATTAATAATTTACGTTAATAATAATAATAATAATAATAATAAGAAGAAGAAGAAGAAGAAGATGAAAATTTTAGATTTATGGTACATCTCTTTTGGTAATTCAATTGTTATAATAAAAAAAGGGAAGATTTGAATTACGTTTCTCCTAAAAAAGATCAAGTAAATCACTGAAATATAAAATTCTTGACCATTTATAGCACATCTAGATGCCCAAGACAATACCAAACATACCATTATACAACACTTCTATTTATGCTATATTTATTTGAAAAGAAAGACTCAAAAAAAAGGTTATATAGGGTCCGTTTGGATACAACTTATTTTTACTAAAACTAAAAACTGAAAACACTGTAGTAAAATAATTTTTAAATGTGTGAATAGTGTCGTAAGACCAGTGAACAGTGCGTAAACTGTGCATGAACAGTGCACTTTGTTTCTTACACAGTGAATCCATATGCATGAACAGTGCGGTTACTGTTCATGCGTGCTTAAAAAAATAATAAAAAAAAGCAGTAAAATGCAAACATGAGAAAACATGAATCCAAACACTCACATAGCATGCTTTAGAAAGAGCCTTTTGTTAGTCATCTCCCCTTAATTTGAAGAAAGTATAATACTACAAGCAAGAGATATGTAAGGAAAATGTTTTTCTCCATTTCAAATGGAACAATTTCATAACTCATACTAAATTTTACAAATCTAAAGGTATAAATACTATCAAATTATTTTAAATTTTAAATGATGTGGTTGTCTGTACATTATTAAATCTAAAAAATAATAAAATATTAATTGTATAATATATGAAATGGAGAGAACTTTGATGTAAATTTTTTTTCTGTTCTCTTTTATTTTTTTTTTCCCGAGCATTATTATCTAGAACATTAAATATCCCTTATTAACCAATTCTTTTACGCAATATTTGTTTTTGTTTACAACACATTATACAACTTTTTTTTTTTATACAATCTAGAGTTTAGGAAAATGATAAGTTCTCTTAAATTTATATTTATATATATATATATATATATATATATTTAGATATGTGTTTTGAGTTTATCTTAATTAAGTCTCCTGATTATTGTATCAATACCATAACTCGGTTCTCAACAAAAATTATTGGTTTTGCCTGTGTTATAACAAAAACTTAAGAACACTGGCTAATATCAGATGTCAAGAAAAGATGTGTTTTTTATTAGAATAAATCATACATATGTAGTGAGGATATTAATGGCCTATTGGGTTTGAATTTTTCAAGTGGTTTAAAAAAATATATAAAAATAATTAAACTTGATTTATATCTTTCTTGGTTAACCCAAAAAAAAAAAAAGATGATATAATTTTTAATGTGAAAATTCCATAATATTTATAACTAAAGATACATACATAGAGGGGGGAAAAAACATCAAAAAAGCAAAATCAAACAGACCCATGCAAATTTGTACATAGATATAGCAGCTGTCTCACGACAGTTTTATGGCATAATAATACAGAATCGGAACATGCTAGACGTCTTCTGAACTTTATTTTTGATACAACTGATGGAAATTCAAACTTAGACGCTTATTCCTGAATTTTTGGTTACCCCACTTCCACATTTTCTGCAGAAATTCCCACTTCTACATTTGTCACACAGATTCTCTTGTTCTGAATTTTTGATCTCTTGTTCTTGATCTGCACGTGCTTTGACCATATAAATCAAACCTCGTAGCACAAAAGGAAAAGCAACTGCAGTCAGGGAGAACCGAAATCCAGAAGAATAACCAGCTGGCGTGACAGCAAATATGGCCGATGCGTAAGTTCCAAGCATTGAAGCTGTGGCAATCAATACTTCTAAATGGAAAGGGAAGTTATATGTGAGAGAAATAATGACAAGAACCGAAGTGGAAAGAGCCACAGTGTTAAAGGCCAAGAAAATATAGAAGTCGGGATTTCGAGACGCATAAATGGCCGTCCCTGCAACATGTTCATAACACGAATGGTCTGGCCAAATCCCTTGAGCAAGTCTTTCTTTACATAAAGTGAGATTACTTGCCGTATCTTCTTGCCAAACACCACCAGGAGGGTTAACCCCAGCTTGAAAAGTCACTGCTGCAATTAGAGTTGCAACTATCAACAGAATGTTTCGGACATCGCCTGCCTGGTCCTTCTTTGGGTCATATTGGAAGTCTTTAAACCAGCTCTTGCTTTTCTTGAGTTTATCAAGTGGAATGCAGCTAGCCATTAATTTTTCTAAAGCAATAACAATGTATCAATGATTCTGTTGTGTCTCTAGTCTTATCTATATATAATAGAATGAAAGTTATACCTTTCTCTTTTACTATCTGATAGTTCACGAGCAATGGTAGGAATAGGATTACAACTTTTATCAAGATCAATTTTTGTCTTAATTTTATTATTCATAACTTGACATGTAAATAAATTATCAAAATATATTGCGTTAGCATTTTCCGACCCTTATCTTTATTTTGGATCCAAATGTTTGGTACAATGTCAGAGGGCGCACACTGTATATTGGTATAGCGTGTTTCACGTGGGCTGCATGTCCACGTGATTAAAAAAATATTACCCTACCACTCAAAAGTTTATTGCATAATGTTATTAACTGTACGGTAACATTCGAAATCTATAAAAATAAATAAATAAATAAAAAGAGTTGATTTACTTTCTAAGTTTCTATGATAGAAAATAAAAAAGAGAAAGAAAGGCTTGTTTACAAGCAAATTAACCTGTAATACATCAATTTTTTACCTCTGTTGTTTCGTTATATTGAGAATGTAGAGGATTTTTTTCTTTTTTCTTTTTTTTTTTTTTTGGTTCTTCACTCTTTTTATTTTCTTTTTCGTATCTCATTAAGTTGAAAATTTTCTCTTTATTTAACAAGCAAACCTGCAATACATCATTGTTACATTTATCAGCTGCCAAAAATAAGTGGAGTTACATCCTTGTTTGGTAGAAATTAGCGTACATAATTCGTAGGGACCACTAAATTTGACTAACAAAGCGTAAAGACAAACACGTGGGCTATTAAATAATAGTCACGGGACGTAAACCAAGGAAAACAATTATAGCGTAGTGGGCTATTAAATAATAGTCACGGGACGTAAACCAAGGAAAGTGTTTTTTTTTTTCTTTTTTTCTTTTGAGAACTGATCAGAAAACTTTATTTATTTATTTATTATTTTTTTATGGGATCAGAAAACTTTATTAAACTAGAAAAGAAATACACGTATAAAAAAACCTTGTATAAGTCCAAGGCCAGCTACATGCAGCTGGCCATAGACTGAGGCTACACTAACGCAGCTAAGAAAAGACCCATACTAAACAATTATCTTTGTAAAAAAAACTTGCATAAGTCCAAGGCCAGCTACATACAGCTGGCCATAGACTGAGGCTACACTAACGTATAGTGTTTTCTAATTATGCATGCACTTACTGCTCAGGGAGAATGACTATTTAACTTTAATTTTTGAACTATATAGTTAAGCAGCCACATTTTCAAACTATATAGTTAAATATTCTTGTTTTTGAATTTGATATTGCTAATGTCAAGTTTTGCGTGAAACTTGACATTAATAATGTCGAGTTTTGCGCATATTTACAAATTAAATTTTTTACAAAATTTGCACAAAATTTGATAGTAAACAATGTTAACTTCTACTTAAAAATATGCACACGTTGAGTTCTAAAAAATGAGCATTTTGCTATAATAGTTTGAAAAAAAGAAGTTGTTTAGCTACATAGTTTTAAAATTAAGGCTATTTAGTCATTTTTCTCATCTAAAGATAGGAAGTCTTGGACAAGATTTTTGTCAGCACCATAATATATGTGATTATAAGTAATAAAAAAAAAAAGTAATGAGTTTATGTGTATGTGATAATTCATCAATCATAATTATGTATAACATCAAATTGTGACAAAAATAGTGACAAATGATACGGTACCCATAAAACTTGTATAAAAAATGCTCATTAGTGCATAGTATTGTGAATGTGATGCATAAAAATTATATTTTTGTGCTCTCTAGTGCTAATTAATCGCGTACGGAAAGAGTCGTTAACAAACACAATCAAAACAACTTTGAGATTATGTTGCACGGAAATTAGACAATCATTTTGGGATCTAATCTTTCTAATCAGTGCAATTCTCATCATATTTAGGGATCTTTGCTAATCAGTGGAGATTATTATATGCAAATATTGGTAGATACTTGATTGATTTTTGATTTTTGATTTTTTTTTTTTTTTTTTTTTTTTTTTTTTTTTTTTTTTTTGCTTCCAAAATGACACTCGAGAATTAAGGACCATCTGTTGGAGAAATTGATCTTTTCCCTGTGATCATTAGGGATCTGATTAGTAAGGGAATCCGGTAAAACATACATGCCTCCTTTAGAGCATCAACATTGGTGGTGCCAAAAATTTTAACTTTTGATACCACAAAAAGCTATTTTATCTATTTTTACCACCTCACTTTACAAAACACCCCACATTAGATTCAGTATTATACTTCGAACGTGCCTTATAAATTGACATTTAACTGTTGGGGGTAATGTCACATAGCTTTTGGAAAACTTTATCTTGTGGAAAAATTGTCACCTATGAGCAGCAATTTTTTGTTGACTTGAAGATGGCATCTAGTTTGTAATGTCCCTTAGAGTACTGTAGACTCAACATACCTATCCACAAACTTTCTTACTACTGGGCCCAAATGTTCTTTTATTTCTTCCTTTTTTATCCTGAAATGTTGTTGGAAAGATAGTGTAGACTATGTTCCAATGATTCTAAACTTGTGTAAATTTGACTAAAATATATATCCAGTCTTTAAAGATTTTGCATCTTACATTTGATCGTGGCTCGTGAGTAGGCATTGGAAAGGTAATCTTAACCTCATCTCAAAGGTAGTCAATTTAATCCAATTAGATGCTAGGATGTTTGATTAGCTTAGAGCCAGTCCCAATTAATTAGTGTTTAACTCAATCAAAACAGGTCCAAGTTGGGATTATGCTTTCTAATCACATTTTTATTAATTTGTGAATAGATTTGACTGAAAGAAACGATAAAAAATTAAGCCTAGGAGCTTTTGCTTTTGCTTTAAGGCATTCATTTTAAACTTTTTCTTTTATTTATGTAGTTAGGTTTATGTTTTTGTATGTCTTAAAAGCATGTAATTAGGTTGTTAGAGTTAAGCTTTCAAGTGTTTTTCTGCGTTTCTGTTTCTGGGTTAGGGTTTAGGGTGTGTCTGCATACCTCAGAAAGATAGGAACGTAAGAATGTGTGTGAATTTTAGGGATTTGAACAAAACTTACCCTAAGGATGATTTCCCTCTTCCTCACATAGATGTTTTAGTGGATAACACAGCTAGTAGTGCCTTGATGTTTTTCATGGATGGTTTCTAGGGATATAACCAAATCAAGATGGCTCCTAGGGATATGACCAAAACTACCTTTACCATAGAATGGGGAATTTTACCACCTCACTTTACAAAACACCCAACATTAGTGGTTTTATTTCAGCATTCAACACATTAAAATAATATAAACAACACAATAAAAGAATATAAATAACACAATAAAATAATATATTCACTATAATAAACAATGACCACAACCACACCCACAACCACAACCACAACCACCACCACCCAAAATGAATCCCTAACCCAAAACTAAACAAAACTCAAATCCAAAGAGAGAAGAAAGGACGAGATGGGTCAAAGATGGGTCGGCGATAGAGGCAAAGATGGGTTGACTAGGGGCTTGGGGCTTTGGTCGATGGCAAGTGGAGGAAGAAAAATAGGTCGACGTCTGGGCAAGGGAATTGGGCTTGCGAGGAGTGGAGGAAGAAAGAAAAAATAAATAAAAGGGAGAAGAGAAGGGTGGTGGCAAGTGGAGGAAGAGGTGGGTCGAAGTTAGGCAGGGGAGATGCGTCGGTCAGCGGCTGGGCAGGTGAGATGGGTTAGCGAGGTGGAGGAAGACAGAAAAATATCTAAGGAGAGAGGGTGAGAGAAGTGAAGATTGATGAAAAGAGAGAGAAGGAGCTACAGTGGAGGAGCAAAAATGAGAAATGAAAGGAAGAGGGAAAAAAAAAAAAAGGAGGAAATAATCATTTAATAATATGAGCTACAGTGGAGGAGCTAATAATTTTTTTTTTTTGGTTTAACATCTGCTACAATGCATGCACTGCCAAAGATGGTTGTACACTCTAGTTCAACAGCCAAAAATTTTATCTTTTCCACCATTGATGCAGCTCATTTTTGTTATATTTGGTTGTTAAATTTAGCAATTTGGCACCATCAATACTAATACTCTTAGTCCCATGTTAAAGTGGTATATTGTGAAATAATTTACACCCCTTGACTTATTTATAGAGAATAATTGTACCAATGAGGCGTGAATGAGTTTGGCTTGTATTTTGTGTTCTTATGCACTAGAGATGGAAGTATATTCAAATTTACCTCCCCAAATTAATATTCTATATGTAGTATTTTTATAATATAAACAATTTGTAGTATCTCATAAAATATTGATAGATTATACAAATTTTATAAAAGCTCCACTTTATTGTTTTTTGTGAAAATAATATTGTGATAATTCTTTAGTGATTCTTATACAATTGAATTTTAGGCATGTGGCTAAGGAAAATATATTTTCAAATTCAAAATTAAATACCAATTTGGTATGAGTAAAAAATGCTATCTAAGGAGTTTAGGCTTTGTTAACTCAAGCTCAATAGTGCACTTTTCAAACTATATCTTCAATATGCTTAGTTTTTATAATTTTCTTGAATACTCTTTTTTGTTCAATTTATTGTTATTTTTAAATATATTTTATTGAACTTTAGGGTAATGTGCAAAGTCGCATGAGATATCAATTGAAAAGAAAATTGAGTTTTTTGAAAGTCTAATTAAATTGGAATGATAGTTTTCTATTGTTATAAATTGAGTTTTTTGAGAGTCTAATTAAATTGGAATGATAGTTTTCTATTGTTATTTGTATGTCAAATAATTGTTATATATTCTTAGCAATTATTGTATTACATAAGTTTTTTATTATTGATTATGAATTGTAAATGAAATTACTTCTTTCTAAATAAAATTTCAAAATGCTTAAGAGGTTAAAAGTTTCATTAAAGCAAAAGTAATCTCAAAACACATCAATAAAGTTAAGAATATGTTACAAATACTATATAAAATCTCAATTTAAATTCAATTCTTTATATAACACTTAAAGATCTTTCATTTACTCAATAATACTAGTGCATAAGCCAAGCTTATGATGTTAGAAAATACATAAAGAAATTAAATTAAGAATTTCTTTGTAATTTTAACTTAATTATCTCTCACAAAATAAATATATATTAAAAAATCACTAACATTTTTAATCGAAATAACAAACGTATGCATACCTCTGCATGTTTGTTTGTGTTTGAGTTTCATACAATTTTATTTGGTCCTAAAATTTGTCCAAAAATAAGATTCGGAGAGAAGAGAGCAAATTTAATTGATTCTACTTTACAATGCAAGACGAAAGCATGCCACATCAGTAGGTGACATAAGCGTTATGACGAAAAGGATTAACATTTTCTTTTCGGGTGGGTTTGTACCTACATGTTACAATTATTTGACGCTCACATGTGATAAAGGAAAATTCATACTTTTTATATTGTAGATTAAAAAAATGTGTACAATATTATATATTTTTGCAAATATGTATAATGTTGGACATATTTGTTTAATCTATATATATGTCAACTATCAGGAGAAAATGGGCAAATGCCCCTTTCAAAAAAAAAAAAAAAATCCAGCATTTTGCCCCATTTTCCAAACTAATTAGGGAAATGCTCTTCTTTTGAAACTCGATTTTCTTAAAATCGAGTTATAAAAAAAAAAAAAAAAATTCTGGAGCCCTATAGTGACGTTTTTTAACTCGATCACCATGAAATCAAGTTACATGCATTTTTTTTTTTTTACCTATAACTCGATTTTATGTATCTCGAGTTACGAAACGCCACTAAAGGTCCTTAAAACATCACTATAGGCTCCTTAAAAACGCCACTATAGGGTCTAAATTGATTTTGAGAAAATTAATTTTCAAAAGAGGGACATTTCCTTAATTAGTTTGAGAAAGAGGGCAAAATGCTGGATCGTTTTTTTAGAAAGGGCAAAGACCAATTTTTTCCTCAACTATCAACTAAAGCATAGATTCTTCTCTTAAAAAACAAACTAAAGCATAGATGTGCTTAATAACGTGACGACATAAAAAAGGAGTGTAAATTTTCCAACTGGAAAGCACTTCCTCTATTTTGGATGGTGAAATTTTCTTCAACATTCACATTCAAATGTCCAATTGGCATGCTCCAAATTAATAAAAGATAGCATGTGATGGGCCATGCTAGTTAGAACGGATTTGTCTAGCACCAATAATTCAAAATAAGATTTGATATAGAATTCAAAATCAATTAGCACCGTCAAGTAAAAAATGTTTGGCCTATAGCATCAATAATTCAAAACAAAACTTTGTTAACTATCAAATTGAACCCACGAAAAATAAAAGGAAATGATCACACTTTTCAAATAGAAATAGTAATGAATCAAGATGTGATATAGACCCGAATTCTACATATTTTTATTAAGAAAGTCTATAGACACAATTTTTGTAGCATAACTTTTTTAATAATCATATAACGTGTGATTATGATTAATAGAAAAAAAAAAAATGATGATTCCACATAAAAATGATAGTTCACCAATCACAATTGTACATATCATTAATTATGACAAATTCGATTGCCTTTTTGGGAACTAAATCTAAAACTCAATGTTGACCCAAAGGAGACTATTAGCTATCAGTGTAACTCTTCCGCCTATAAGATCAACCAAGCAAAAAATTTGAGAAGCAAGACACGTGTGTTGATATAACATTCATCTATTCCCAATTGGTATGACATAAAACATAAATGATATAATCTAATAAAAATAGAAATTCTTATATTGACAACAACAACAACAACCAAAAAACAAGCAAATGTATAAAATTTTACAATTTTCTTTTACGAGTATGTTATTTCCTTATCAAATCTTTCTACATAATATTAGCAAAAGAATAAACAATAAACTATAAGTTCATTTGAAATATTAATAAAAGTACTAATTATTGTCATTTAGTTGTTTTATTATTTTTATTTACTGATCACTAGTAGTCTAGCACACACCCCACTGCTTCGTTGTAAAGACTAAAAATACACTACCTCAGCCACCCGACTCAACCCATTACCTAACATAGTTTAATTTTTTATTTTTTATAATGTCTTGTTCATTTACTTTTAATGCCCACTAGTCTAGTCCACTACCCCAATCCAATGTGACACCCCATCTACCCCCACTCAGGAGACGAGCTAATTAACACAATTACATACACTTACACAAGAGCCGAAAGATGAGGAGTAATGTTCAGGATACAACTTTCACCACAACTTTTGTCACAACTTGCTCACGTGGCAAGTTGTGAGTGATGAAGTTGTGAGCCCACCACTATTACTCCACTACTCACAAATTGTCATGCGAGCGCAAGTTATGGCAAAAGTTGTGGTGTAAGTTGTGTCCCTAGCATTACTCAAAGATGAAAGCCTAAGGTAGGTTCCAGGTGTTTTCTCTCCGAGCTCACCAAAAATTTTCTCTCCAAAATGGAGAAAAAAACTGTGGAGAGAAGCTTACCAATAAGATTTGCCCAAAATGCCCATCACATTCTTCTTTGCTATTTTTTTTTTCTTTGTTAATGTTCATGTTACTTTAGGATTTTTTTTTTCATCCCACTTGTTTGGTAAAAATTAGTGTGCATAATTCATAGGGACCACTAAATTTGACTCACAAAGCGTAAAGACAAACAAGTGGGCTATTATAAATAATAGTCAGTGGACGAGTTCTTGATCTAAACTAAGGAAAGCAAAAGTTATAAAGTACAACAAAAGGAATCTACTGTTTTCTAATAATTATGCATGCACTTGATCTAAAGAGGGAAGACTATTTAACCTTAATTTTTTAACTATACAGTTAAACGGCCACATTTTCAAACTATATACCAAAGTATATAGTTAAACGGCGACCATGCTAAGGCAGTGTGGCAATCGGTGCTCTGTTTTGCGAAACTATATCAGAGGAATTTCAGATCCTTCATGGATGTTGTTGAGGCTGTTATGGAGCAAAGGCCAGCATTCACAGTGGCGTTTTTCTCCACCATTGCATGGAGTTTATGGGAGAGGAGAAATAGAATTAGAGAAAACCAACCAACGTGGCCTCTCCATGAGATCGGGAACAGAGCAAAGGAGATGGTGGTGGAGTTCTTCGATGCTCATGAACAGGTATCACGTTCTGTGCCACGGATTCCTTGGGTTCGATGGGCACCGCCTCCAGTGGGTTTTTACAAAGCTAACTGCGATGCAGCCTTGTTCGAGGAGAGAAATTTTGCCGGGATAGGAGTGGTTATTAGGGACTGTATGGGTGAGGTTATTGGTGCTCTAAGTCAGAAGATTCTGCTGCCCCAGTCCGTCGAACATGCAGAAGCCTTAGCAGTGAGCCGAGCAGTGCAGTTAGTGTCGGAGCTCTGTCTCTTTGATGTTATTTTTGAAGGAGATAGTCTACGAGTTATAACAGCCATTAATTCTGCTGAAGTGTGCCGTGCTATGTTTGGGCATATCATTGAGGAGATCTGTGGCCGTAGTTTGTCTTTAGCGAGATGTCAATTTAAGCATATTCGTAGGAAGGGCAATTCCTTGACCCATGCCTTGGCTAGAAGAGCAGTTCTAACTGCATATACTAATATTTGGGTAGAAGAGCTGCCTAATGACTTGGATGATGTATTCCAATGTGATTTAAGTTAATAAAAATTTGCTTACCTCTTCCTCAAAAAAAAAAAAAAAAAAAAAAAAAAGTACTCCTGTTTTTTAATTCAATATTGCTGATGTTGAATTCTGCTTGGATCTCGACATTAACAATGTCGAGTTTTACGTATATTTTACTACTTAATAATTTTTTTTTAAATTTACACAGAATTTGACAATAGAAATGTTGAGTTCTACTTTAAAATACACTCATGTCAAGTTCTAAAAGAGCGGTATTTTGCTAAAATAGTTTGAAAAAAGAGTTATTTAGTTATATAGTTTTAAAATTAAGGTTATTTAGCCATTTTTTCCGTCTAAAGGCATAAAATATTGGACACAATTTTTATCACTACCATGATATATGTGATTATAAGTGATAAAGAAAAAGTAATGAGTTGCACATGATAATTCGTCAATTACAATTACACATATCATCAAATTGTAGCAAAAATTGTGACAAATGGTGCGGTACACGAAAAACTTGTCTAAAACATGCTCAATGGTGCATAGTATTGTGGACGTGATGCATGAAAATTATATTTTTGTGCTCAATAGTGCTAATTAATGGCGTACTGAAAGAGTCGTTGACAAACACAATCAAAACAATTTTGAGATTATGTTGTACGGAAATTAGATAATCATTTTGGGGTCTAATCTTGCTAATCAGTGCAATTCTCATCATATTTAGGGATCTTGCTTCCAAAATGACACTCGAGAAGGACCATCTGTTGGAGAAATTGGTCTTTTCCCTTAGATCATTAGGAATCTGATTAGTAGGGGAATCGAGTTTGTTTGGGGGTCAAACATACATGCCTCCTTTAATTTATTCCCATGTGAAAGTGGTATATTGTGAAATAGTTTATGTCCCTTGACTTATATATATATATATATATATATATATATATATATATCCGAAACTCCTGAAACTTTTACAATTTTTCACATTAGCACAATATTTAAATAAAATTATCATTTTATTTAAATAAAATTATTTTTGTTTAGTCCAAACTTAAAAAAGAGTGAAATAAAATTATTTTTGTTTAATCCAAACTTAACAAAGAGTGAAATTCTATCTCTCTAACAAGTCCAACTTAAACTCAAACTCATCGTTATCATTTTTTAAACAAAATTATTTTTGTTTAATCCAAACTTAACAATGAGTGAAACTCTGTCTCTCCAACAAGTCCAACTTACACTCAAACTCAAACTTAAACCAAAGTCTTTGACTTTTTGTTGACTTCTTCAGAATTTGCCACATCATTATTATTTTTTTAAAACAAAATTATTTAAATTTTTTACACCTCATTATAATTTATTTTATTTTTAATTTCTTCAATTAGATTGAAAAAAAAAATAACAACTTAAAAATACAAACATAAATTGTATCAATCCAAAGTAGAGTTCTAAAGATCACAAAATTTCATTAAAAAAAAAAAAAAATACACCAACTAACCGTGTATATATAAACACTCTCCAATTTAAAGGAGTCCAAGTAAAAATCAAATACCTTAAAATTCTTGAACTCTACGTTAATACCGTGTATATATCAAACGTTTTTTATTTTTTATTTTTTGAAGGAGGGATATATACAAACGAAGAATGTATGTAATCAGGTTTTTTACTAAAGATGTAATTAAAAACTGGATGCTACTTTGAAAACCAATTTATTGAAACCCTAAGATTGAAAAGGTAAAAACAAACGAAATCAAAACCAACATCAAAATTTGAATCATATTATTATACAGATTGAAAGAGTTTTTTTTTTTTTAATTATGTATATATAATAATTGAACTCTACGAATACTAAAAGATCATGATATATTAGAACTTTGGGAGACTAACCACTTGGTGGACAAATTATTGACACCAGCATAGATGGCTCTCAGTGGTGACTGCTTGATTGGTGAGGAAGAAAAAGAAATCGCATTATACATATAATTTCGATCTCAAGTCTCAACAACAAGCTATTATCCTAGGTTAAACTTGGCGCTAGGTTCAACCCACCAGTAGATTGTTTCATCTAAATAATTCCATTGTGTTTTAACTGCTGACTTTTTGGTTAATTTTTTGTAACATTTGAAATCTTCTTGTAGATTTTAACAATTATAGCAATGGATTATTCTTTTGAGAGTAGAATATCTTTCTTTTATATTTCTCTATGTGTAGTTACATTTTTTTTTTTTTTTTGGTTTATATTTTGTTTCAATAATTTGTAGGTGTTAGGTTCTAAAAGTTTAGAACAATTGGCAAATCGTGAATGCAAACTTGTCTAGATATAGATCATAGAGTGTATAGTATTATTAGACAATACTCAATGTGATACAAGTCAAGATTCAAGAACATACAAGCTACAGAAAGATGAATTCGAAATCTACCTGGTTCGACTGATAGAAAGACAGGCTCAATCGATCGAAATACGAGTCTGCAAAATTTTAAGCTCGGCCCAACAGCAGTTCAAGCCCAAAAAGGATTAGGGTTTCAGATCTACTTCTTCTAGTATATAAAGAAAACCTCAAGTACATTTTTATAAGGTTTTTCAGAGAGAGAATAGTGTGTCTCTTTTGTATCTAGGGTTTTGCACCAAAAAACCTCTCTCATATCTTCTACTGGTGTTATTCCTTGAAAAATCTCATGATTCAGTGTTGTAGAAGTTGCTGCCTTCTCTAGTCATCAAAGATACTGATGATATAAATATTCAAGGGTAGTCTTGGAGTTACAAACAGGAGAGTTTGTGTTGATAAACCTTTGAATGGAGTCTCAAAGTCACAAGTGCGGATGCTTGTATTGCAAAGGCCTTGGAAAGAAGTAGTCCTGGGACTCGAAGCTATCATGGGGTTATGGTAGTAAGTTTTACATGTAGTAGCAATAGGATGTTAGTAGTCAAAGTCTTATTGTAAACTTCAATTCTTTCTAGTGGATTTACTTTTTACTTTGAGGATAGCTAAGTTAAATCCTCCCCAGGTTTTTTACTGGTTTGGTTTTCCTAGATCATCATATCGTTGTATTATTTACTTTTCCGCTGCTTTGCATGATATGATTGTTTTGTTTTAACCTAAATCTGAATAATAAACCTAAGTATTCACTTGGTTAATTAATTAGATTAAACAATCTAGTTTACAAAGATCTAAAAACCTAACAGTAGGCACCAAATTTTCTAATTCTTTAGTTTCATCTGAATTTTTGGGTTTATTTTTTGCATTACATGAAACTATGTGGCATATTTCAACGGCATCTTTCTCTTGTATTTCTCTTTTGTGTGTAATGACTATAGTCATATATTTTTTCTATTGTTTCAATAATTCTAGGTTTAGAATCTTCTAATTTTTTTAAATTATTTTTTTGGCATTTTAGAAGTTTTAAAATTTGACCTTTTACATTAGTTTTAGCAATATCTGAACATGTTTGGTAGATTTCAACAACTATACCATGGGTAATTCTTTTGAAGATAACTAATATTTCTCTTATATGTCTTTACTGTGTAGCCATATATATTTTGTTTTGTTTCAACAATTCCTAGGCAATGAATCTTCCGATTCACAAATATTTTAAGATTTGACTTCTTCATCAAATTGTAACACAAATTCAAGTCAGATAGGAGCAATTTATGCAATTGTATAGTTTCATAATCAATTGTATAGTGGCTACTTTATAGAGAATAATTGTACCAATGAAGCTTGAATGAGTTTGGCTTGTACTTTGTGTTCTTCTTGTACTTTGTGTTCTTGTGCACTAGAGATGGAAGTATATTGAGATTACCCCCCCCCCCCCTCCCAAAAAAAATCTATATTGTATTATTTATAATTATTAAAAATTTTAAGAGATTTCGAAAAAATAAATAAATAAGAGTTTGGCTCCCTAAAAATTTGAATCCCCCCCCCCCCCCCCCCAAAGGAGAGAGGGACGTCTTTTGAACTCAAAAAAAAAAAAAATGTAGTATCTCATAAAATTTTGATAGATTATATAAATTTTATAAAAGCTCAATTGTTTTTTGTGAAAATAATATTGTGATAATTCTTTAGTGGTTCTTATACAATTAAATTTAAGGCATGTGGCTAAGGAAAATTTATTTTCAAATTCAAAAGTAAATACCGATTTGGTATGAGTAATAAATGTTGTCTAAGGAGTTTAGGCTTTGTTATCTCAAGTTCAATAATGCACTTTTCAGACTATATGTTCAATATGCTTAGTTTTTATAATTTTCTTGAGTACTCTTTTTTGTTCAATTTATTGGTATTTTTTAAAATATATTTTATAGTATTTTGTTGAACTTAAGGACAATGTGTAAAGTCACATGAGATATCAATAGAAAAGAAATTCGAGTTTTTTGAGAGTCTAAATTGGAATTATAGTTTTTTTAAATGATTTTTGATTAATGTATTGCTTTGTTATTTGTTGGTCAAATACTTATTATATATTCTTAGCAATTAGTGTATTACACAAGTTTTTTATTATTAATTACGAGTGATAAATGAAGTTACTTCTTTCTAAATAAAATTTCAAATGTGTAAGGGGTTAAAAGTTTCATTAAAGCGAAAGTTATCTCAAAACCCATCAATAAAGTTAAGAACAAGTTTTTTTTTTTTTTTTTTTTTTTTAATACAAGATAGTATTTCTACTCTAGCATAATCTAAATGTATATGTGTGTAAAACTCCATCTTGGAGACTTGAACGTCAGCCCTTACTCCTACACCCTACAAGTATTTATATTTGTAGAGTGACCACCACACCAAGGGTGCGCGGGGGTGGTCACTCTTTTAAATTCTATATAAAGTCGCAATTTAAATTCAATTCTTTATAGAACACTTAAAAATCTTTCAATTACTCAATAATACTTATTCAATTTTAAAAGAAAATTAGTATATAACCCAAGCCTTTGATATTAGAAAATACATAAAAGAAGAAATAAATTGAGAAGAAATACATAAAAGAAATTGAATTAAGAATTTCTCTGTAATTTTAACTTAATTACCTCTCACAAAATAAATATATAAAAAAAAAAATCACTAACATTTTTTAGTGAAATAACAAACATATGCAAATCTCTTCATGTTTATGTGTGTTTGAGTCTCATACAATTTCATTTTGGTCCTAAAATTTGCCCAAAAATAAGATTTGAAAAGAAAAAACCAAATTTAATTGATTTCACTGTATGATGCAAGAAGAAAGCATGCCACATCAGTAGGTGACATACGCATTATGACATAAAGGATCAGCATTTTCTTTTCAAGTGGGTTTGGGCCTACATGTTACGCCTATATTCAACGCTCACATGTGATAAAGGAAAATTCCTACTTTTTATATTATAATTTCCACATCTGACTATCCCAAAATGTTTGTCCATTAAGGTTAATTTATTTAGGGTTGATGGAAAATTTCTATTTAATTTCTTACATATACTACTTCAAGTGGGGAGATTGGGAATTAGCCTTTTGTTATCCAATGGAGTCAATTTTACACAACAAGGAAGGATGGGTATTCAACCAAAAAACTAGGAAGGAGGGCGAAAAGGGTTTGGTTTTGTTGTATATGATTTTGTGGCCAAAGTAAGCAAAAAGTAAAAGTCAACAAAGCCAGTGCATGGATTTTCTGAAAATAATTTATGGTTTGGGAAGCCTATGCCAGTCAGGACCAATGTGTTTAGTCCTCCCTTTAAATTCTTTTTTTTTTTTTTTGACAAAAAGATAGAAGTATATTAATAAAACTGAAAGGAGTACACTGAACGCATTAGGGGTGGCTCCCACCGACCTGGCCCTAACAGGCAATACAACCAAAAGGAAAAGAAAAAACTATAAAGTATACAAAAATCCCCAAAAAGTGAGGACCCCCTTACTTGACCCCAGCAGGCCATACATCCAGAAGGAAAAGAAAAATTATAAAGTATGCAACAGGCCCCCAAAAGTGAGGACAGCATCCACAGATGCTCAATTGCTAGGCATGCCTCGAGTTAGCCTTTGGTAATCATCCAATAACGTTTCCGCACTCTTGAGTATTGCATGCGGCGAGGTTTGGTACACTTCAAAATACATTCTATTACGCGCGTTCCAAATGGACCATGCCACCATGGCCCACGTCTCAAGCTCCTTCCGGGACAACTTGTCCATCAACGTTTGGGCTAAGCAAAAGAAAGTCCTGGCCGAGGAGTCACATTTTTGCAGTTTTCCCCGAATCAGTGCCCAAACGTTCCGCGCTAACGGGCACTGCCAAAGGATGTGAAGGGCCGACTCATCACTCGATCCACACACTGCACACTTAGGATCAATGGGAACTCTCCGACGGGCCAAGTTTGCACGAGTGGGAAGGATGTCCGAACTAGCCCGCCACACGAAGTTTCGTACTTTTGGAGGAATGGACAGTTTCCACAGTTTGTTCCATACTCGCTTGTCTTCATGCATCCTGGAGTGTTCTGAGCTTCCTGACTGGTTCATCCGAAGAGCTACTTGGTAAGCGGTTCGCACCGAGAACGTTTGAGCCTTGTTTTCATTCCATACCAGTGAGTCCCGATTCTCCAAATTCCCCAAACGAACACGCAAGACACTGTCTCTCGAAGGTGGTTGAAACCAGGCGTCCACCTTCCCCCTGTCCCACTGCTTGGTTTGTGGGTTTATAAAGTCAGCCACTCTCAAAGACAGGTCCATACCAGCATGGAACGTTGGGGGGTGAGGTAGCCACTTATGAGTCTGGATGCCAACCGAGCTACCATCCCCGATTCTCCATACGGACCCCTCCCGAATCAACTCCCTAGCTCTAAGGAGACTACGCCACACGTAAGAGGGGTTGCTCCCAAGTTGGGCCTCCATGAAAGAACATGCCGGGAAGTACCTTGCTTTGTAAACTCGGTAGAACAGCGAATGTGTCCCATGGATGAGCCTCCACGCCTGCTTGGCTAACATCGCTAGATTAAAGGCATGAATATCCCGAAAGCCCACCCCACCACGATTCTTAGGAGTGCACAGTTTGCCCCAGTTGATCCAGTGAATTTTCCGCTCATTCTGGGTTTGTCCCCACCAATACTTAGCCAGCACAGAGTTCATTCCGTCACAAACCGCTTTTGGGATTTTGAAAATGCTCATTGAGTACGTAGGTATCGCTTGGGCCACTGTCTTGATAAGGACCTCCCTCCCAGCCTTAGAAATGTTCTTTTCCTTCCACCCCATCACCCTTTTAGTGACCCTTTCCTGGAGATCCTTAAAGGTACTCACTCTTGATCTTCCACCCACCATGGGTAACCCTAGATATTTCTCGCAGTTTGTCATTACTTGTGCACCGAACATGGTCCGAATGTTATCCTGAACCTCTCGGCAAGTGTTCCGGCTAAAGAACAAAGTGGTCTTTTGGCGATTAATAACTTGCCCTGAAGCATTTTCGTACTGGGTGAGCACTTCCAGCAACCGACGAGATTCATCTATTTTGGCTTCACTAAAGAGTAGGCTATCGTCGGCAAAGAGAAGGTGAGAGATGCGCACCCCTCCTTGACAAGAGAGAAGTCCTTTCAAATGACGAGTTTCAATCGCCCTCCGCATCAGGGAGGAGAGCCCCTCGGCGCAAAACAGAAAGAGATACGGGGACAACGGGTCCCCTTGCTTGATACCTCTTGAGGGAGAGACATATCCGCAAGGTTCACTGTTAATAATGATGGAGTAAGAAGCTGTACGAACTGTCAACATTGCGAGGTTCACCCATTGCACTGGCAAGCCGATCTTCAGCATGATTTTTTCTAAGAATTTCCACTCCACCCTATCGTAAGCCTTACTAACATCAAGCTTAACCGCCATGTGCCCCACCTTCCCACTTCGCTTATTCCGCATCCTGTGTAGCATTTCATAAGCAACAGTAGTGTTGTCTGTGATAAGCCTGTCGGGTACAAACGCACTCTGCGAGTCAGAAATAATATTTGGTAGAATAGGCTTCATCCTATTTGCGAGTACCTTTGAGATAATCCTTGAGACAACGTTTCCCAAACTTATAGGACGAAACTCTGTAATGTATTGTGGATCTTTCTTTTTAGGGATCAACACAATATGTGTATAATTCATTTTTTTCAAATACCTCCCTGAGTGTAACACAGACCAGACCGCTGCAGTAACGTCATGCCCCACAATATGCCAAAATTTTTGGAAGAAGAAGGGAGACATACCATCAGGACCCGGTGACTTTGAGGGGTGCATCTGGAATAGGGCCACCCGTACCTCCTCCTCCGTGTAGGAACGCATCAAGCTCCTTGCCATCTCTTCAGTAACTACCCTTTCCACAGAAGTCAGCACACCCTCCATGTTGAGGTCCGTTGAGGCAGTGAACAAACCTTTGTAGTATGCTTCTGCTATGTTGGCTATCTCCCCAGTATTCGTACACCATATCCCATTTGTATCATGCAGGCCCTCAATGGAATTTTTCTTTCGCCGTTGGCTAGCCCGTTGGTGAAAATACTTGGTGTTCTTATCACCCGCGGGAAGCCAGATGGACCGAGACCTTTGCCGCCAAAACACTTCTTCGTGATGCAGAAGGTCATTAATCTCTCTTCGAACTGCATAAATTCTGTCCAAGTTTTCCTCAAAGCCCGCAGCCATTAGCTCCTCCATCTCCACCTGTTTGGAGTTTAAGCGGTCCCGAGTGTTTCCAAAGGTATTTCTACTCCAAGCCACCAAGTTCATCCTGCATATTTTCAGTTTTTCAAACAGACAGAACATATGAATAAAGACTTGCGAAAAGGCATATTGCCTTTTAGCACAAAATGATTTTTTTTTTTTTTAAGTTTGTACAACAAACCCAAAAACAATACAAAATTCCTTTTCTCCTGACCAATCCCTATACACACACACACACATATATATATATAGAGAGAGAGAGAGAGAGAGAGAGAGAGAGAGAGAGAGAGAGAAATAAATAAACCCAAATCTATCTTCTTCGAGAGAACCATAATACCTAGCATGAAAAAAAAAACACACACACACACAAAAGAGAACCTAAATCTGTCTTTCAGTTACTCCATCATGCCATCAGTATCCATACTTGCCAGAAGTTAATCACCTTGTTGTGAGTCTATGACATCATCACTAGTATCACTTTATGTTTTATAAGATGTAATATATACTGTTAATTCTTGAAATGTTTTAACATATAATGTTTATAATATAGCAAGGGCATGATCAAAACAACATATAATGGTGTCTTTCATGATCGAACCAAACACATCAAGATAGAATGACATTTTTTTTGTCATTGTGAGCGCGGAGTCATTGTCATGCCTTTCATTACTTCACACTTACAAGTTGCAAACTTTTTGATGAAGTCTCAATCCACTACCCACCTTCCCTACTTAGTATCCAAATTAGTTACCATAAGCAAGTGTGGTACAATGAAAAGAAGCTTTCAAAAAGATTCGTCACTTCAAACCAAGTGCCAAAAGGTCGTGAGTTATTTGGGTACTAGTATTGACTTATAGTTTCTAATATGCAAAAATTGTGATAATTGGGGTTGAATAGTGGCACACCTTTTTGGGCGTTGGCAATGCCCATGAACTTACCAAAAAGTCCAAATAGCAATGTACTATGGGTCATTGGGTGATGATTATATACGCAAGTCCCCTTTTCTATTTTTTCTCTAAAATATATATATATATATATATATATATATCCAAATTAGTTGGAGGGTTTTTCTTTTTTTTTTCTTTTTTTTTTCTTTTTTTTGGGATAGCCAGATAGGTGGCTCAAATAGGTTCATAATATTTGGGCTCAAGCCTTTTTAGAATATACTAGTGCATTGTGATTGTACATTAGGTTTCAAGCCCTAGTAATAAAGTCTTGCGTATATCATAATGTTTTCATTTGCACCATTATTCATATATTAAAGCTACCTTAATTAAAAGTTATCATAGTTTTTAAATGGAGTTTGTGGTATGCATTTATGTTAGAATTCATTTCTCTTTCCCTTATGTGTGCATGTGTATTTGTTTCTCAAAAAAAAAAAAAAAAAAAAAAAATGCTTATGCTTATGCGATTTATTATTTGTCCTTCTTTTTTTTTTTGGCAGATGCTATTTATCTATTAAATTTTAAATCATCAGTATTACTCAACCACTCGGAACTTGGAAGCAGCAGTCAAGCGGTCATCTTAAAATTGGTAGTAAACCCGAATAGGGATCTAAATAACTTTTTTTCATATATCAAAATATTTAGTTTTAGAAACAAAACAATAGGATCGACAATATATTATTTATAAATTTACTTTGAAATTCAGCCTCGTTGGGTACTCGTGCTGCCCTTATTCCTACTAAAGGTTTTATATTTTTTTTTTGGTAGTTGTCCAGTTTCTGTCCTAAACACTGCAATTTATTAAAACTAAAGGCATGTGTGTTCCGGAAATTTTGATGATCTGTTCTAAACTTGACTTTCTTAAATGATAAAAGGATCATTTTTAAAAAAGGCATGCATGTCTTGGAAATTTTTTATTATTCAATTCTAATTTTTCCTTAACGGAATAAACAACATATTATTGAGCCACAAGGTTCTTTTTTTTTAGAAAAAGAGCCACAAGGTTCTTAACAATAAGTACTACATAGTTCTTAAGCTCGAGAACACTAAAAAAATATTTATCTCAAGCAAATTTTTCTTGTTACCCAAAAAAAAATAATAGAGAATATATTTGGCATATGCAGCAAGTATATTAAGGACCTGGCTGGTTTGAATTTTTCAAGTGGTTTAAATCATTAAAAAATGATTAATTTTTATTTTTATCTTATTTGAATTAATAAGATGATGAACTTTTTAAAGTGAAAAATCCATAAAAGTTACAATTACTTAAACATGGAGGGAAAAATAAAACACATTGAAAAAGCTGATCAGACAGGCCCCAACATGCATGCATATAGCTAGAGCAGCTGTACCTCGACAGGTTATCATAATAACAAAGAAATTGGCAAATGATAGAAGATTTCTTAACTAGTTGGAACTCAAACTTCTATACTTTTTGAATATTTGAATCAAACATCGTAAAGCAAAAGGCCCAAGAGAAGCTATTAAGATATACCGAAATTGAAAAGATTCATCAGGCGTGACAGCAAATACCGCAGATGCATAAGTAACAAGCAATGAAGCTGTGGCAAACTATACTTCTAAATGGAAAGGGAACCTATATGTGAGGAACATAATGACAAGAACCGATGTTGAAAGAGCCAAGGTGTTAGAAAACAAGAAAACATAATAGGCTTGTTTTTTAGATGCATAAATTGCTCTCCCTGCTTTGTGTCCATATGGACCATATTTATCATCTTGAAGGAGGGTTTGTTGGGCTTTGTGGAGCCTAGTTTTGTTTGATCTGGTTGACGATTCAACCCAATCCGAAATAATGTTGCGTGGTTTTTAATGAGAGATTTTTTGAGGCTTAGTCCAGGGAGCGGAGGCTTAGCCGACAGAAGGTAGAAAACGCAATTTTGGTGATTAGGGTTTTTTGTTGTTGCTGTCATTTTTGAGAGATTGAAACACTATAGCCGCACTTTGTATTTTTTTCCTGATAATAGTGAAATTTCTGCAACTCCATGGATGTAGGCAAATTACCGAACTATGTAAATATTGTCTTGTGCGTGTGATTGTTTTCTTTAGCGTGTGTTTTCTCTTTTTTTTTTTTCTTTTTTTTTCTTTTTTTTTTTCTCACATGTTGGAAATTTCGGGTTAATTCCCTACAGGGTTAACCCTAGCTTGAAAGCTCACTGCAACAATGAGTGTGACAACTACTAAGAGAACGTTTCGCGCATCGTTTGGCAAGTCCCTTCTTTCCTCATATTGGAAATATCTGAACCAGCTCTTTGGAGTTGGAAGAGGAGGGCTAGCCATTTTCCTCAAGAAATAACAATGTACCAATATTCCAATGCTTCTATCAAGGATTGAAAGAGAGAGTTTATATATATAGCTAGAGAGAGAGCAACTAGTAATATTTTTATACGCCTTTGTTGTTATGATAAGTTTTATCAGTCTGTATATATATATATAATTTCCAGTTGTGACTATTTCAAAATGTATGTCCATTAAAGTAATTTTATTTAAGGTTCAAGGAATATTTCTTTTTAATTCCCTACATTTACTAGTTCAAAATGAGAAAACTGGGAGTTAGTCTTTAGTTATCCAGTGAAGTCAATTTTACACAACTAGGAAGAAGGGGCGAAAAGAGTTTGCTTTTGTTGAATATGATTTTGTGGCCGAAGAAAAATAAAGTCTGCAGGGACTCCTGCAGCGTCAAGGGCCTTACTCCATGATACGCCATAGTAATCCCGGCATACCTCTGAAAGCTCCTCGGCAAGTCTTATCTGTGCCTGAAAGTTCAAAATGGGTATGAAACACCCTTGAACGTTTAGACTCCAAATTACAAATTATCAATTCAAGCTTATAATCAAACAATTAATGTGCGGAACATGAACATAAGCCAAACACAGAATTGATAAACAATCTAAACCAATTTAAAATCACATCCACAACAGATAATAAATGGTAAAGATTAAGAGAAGAGAGATGCAAACACAAAGACAACACACGATGTGTTATCGAAGAGGAAACCGAAGCCCTCGGCGTAAAATCTCTCCGCCGCCTTCCAAGCGGTCAATAATCCACAAGAAAATGTAGTTGGGATACATGAACAGCAATAGACCCTCCAAGCTTAATCTACCTAGGTACCTAAGCCCTCCAAGCTTCTTGCTCCAACGAGGTTGCGTCGAACTTTTTTCTTTTCTAGCTTACCGGATTCAGCTATAGCCCATAGCATCAACCAATAACCATTGGTTCCTTCCCAAACTGCTTCCCTTAGCACCAAAAGACATTCTCACAGATGTGGGTGTGGTGAGAAAAGGATTTGGTCAATAACCTCTCAAGGATGTATCAATGGAGAGGAAGAGAGTAGAGGAATTTAAGGAGTCTTTTAGTGAAGATTGGGGATGAGGCAATCTTGTTTTTCTCTAGGGTTTCTCTCTCAATTTTTCTCTCTGGAAGCTCTCTCAATTTAGTGGATATAAGAGTCTATATATAGTGGTGTGTGTTTGGAATACGAAGAGTCAGTTTTTGCCAAATAGGATTGGTTGGCGACTTGGTCCCGCGGCTTGTCCAAGTCGAGAGTTCAAGTCGCGAGGTAACTGCCTAGCCAGCCTGGGACTTTTATCCTGTAGTGCGACAGCTGGCGCGACCCTTCAGCTCCCCTGTGTGCTTCTCACATGCCTGCAGTTGGCGGCTTGCCAGTCGCGAGTCAGCCGCGAGTCCTAGCCTCGAAACTCTGCTTCTTTGCACATTCTTGAGCTTTTCTTCACACTATCTTTATACACTACCCTTACATGAATCCCACGTAAATACAGGGTTATTAAGTGCTAAATTACAAGCAAATTGACACAGAATAAAGCCAACAAGATGGTTGATAAATTTCAACCTTACAGTCTCCCCCTTTGACTATTCCGTGATAAAACCCTAAAACAAACTCTAGACTTCACGCGTGAGTTGGGAACAGTTGGAAAACTCACTCACACCGAACTCTAGAATCTGTGAAGCTTTAGAACCATAAAAACAAGTAACTCCTGAAACACAACAACACAATAGGTTCATTGTATGCAAAAAACTTGTAATACAAATGGAGCAAACATAATGCGATCAAGCACAATGGAGTAAAGCAATAAACCATGGCAAGACCAAAAACAGGTAGTCACTTCATACAAGTGATCACAATGTTCATTCACACTTGGAATGAATATCCGGACATTCAAGTTGACAAACACAAGGCAAATCACTTGAATGACCAACACTCAACCAATGCACAGTACATGGAGTAAGTGCATCTAGGAAAAATCCTACAAGAGCACAAAAGTGACTGTACTTAAAAGGAATGCATGGAATTAAGTTAGAAGTACTGATTTAATAAAGCACAAAGGTTGCATAAAGCATGGCACAAACCACAAAGGCCTACAAGAGTGCATAAAAACAAACCCTTAAAGCTTACAGAAGCAACATGGGTACAAGTCATAAACATAGACCTTAAAAACCTACAAAGGTACCAGGTACAAATAATAAAGTACTTCCCTATCATATCACTCCCCCTATCATGAATCATAGGAGCTGTGATGAACTTGGAACATATATACCTGTAACCTAAAACACTTGCACAAAACACATTAGACTCTCAAGGTAAAGTAAGTAATAAATGGACAAGTATAATGTAACAAGTAAATTGCGATTAAGTAATCATGATGTGAAACATGTGAGCAACTTGATCAAATACCAAACACCAAAACAAAGTTTTCTTATTAGCTCAATGTCTTCTCCCCCTTGGTATATGCATCTCCCCTATGGAATATCTCTCCCCCTACAAATGTGCACAAGAAATAGAATTTCTCCCC
Organism: Quercus variabilis; assembly: GCA_030445155.1. NCBI lineage: Eukaryota > Viridiplantae > Streptophyta > Magnoliopsida > Fagales > Fagaceae > Quercus > Quercus variabilis. The sequence continues at coordinate 25,483,943 of CP129448.1, read as the reverse complement.
CTAAGAATGTGCACAAGGGTCATATAGAAATGACAAAAACTCTCCGGTATATTCTCTAGAGTATACTCTCCCCCTTTTTGTCAAGAATAGACAAAGGGTCAAGGAGAAACGAAGGCAAAAAATGAATGTATGAACAATGATTATGATGCATGAAGGGTGCGAGATGAATGAGAAAAAAAAGCTCAAACCTAAGACAAAGCAAAATGCTACAAAGCATAAGGCAAATATGACATGCTAGGATGAAGAAATAATGTATGAACCAATGCATAACAAGGGTAGCAAGGTATGTGTAAGAGGTGGCAAAATGCAATGCATGGAAAATGCACATGTGGGGTAAGGTGTGTTAAATACACAACCAATGAACCAAACATGTTCCTAATGAGAAAACATGAGAAACCCCAAAGTTTGATACTCATCGGAGTCCAAACAAGCGAGGAAATGCCTAAGAGACATTTTATCAAACACCTAACATACACACTATGAACAACAATGTGAGACAATGCATGAACAACATGAAAACCACCCTTAATACATGCTCTTTTTGCCACAAGGGGCTAACATCCAAAGCAAAACAACAAAAGAAACCAATCCCATACAAAAATTTTGAGAGAAAAATAAGTTTTCCTAACCCCTATGATGAAAATCCCAATCAAGAGTACAAAACTCACCAAAACATAATCCAAGGATCCAAATCAACGAAAAGAGTTTAAAATAACCTTAGATATGTTAATGGAATGAAAAACCATTCAAATTGATTGAGTTTTAATGTAAAAATATTGAAAGAGGGGTTTAAAAGAGAATGGGAGAGGTTTAAAATAAGTTTCCCACGAAAAAGCTCTTTAAAAAGCTGTTTCTAGATATTTGGCGATTGGGCGAGTCGCAAACGAGTCGCCAGTGAGCCGCGAAACCATTCTGTGTGAACTCGCGACTAGTCAAGTTGCCAAAACGAGTTGCCAAAACTCACGACTGGGCAAGTCGCCAAAACGAGTCGCCAAAAATTCTGACACTAGTTTTTCAACCTTGAACATGTTTAAACCTTGAAAAACAAAGTAAGCACTAAACATGAACACAAAGAGTGATAAAAATCACTTCCAAAAATATATAAAATGATCAAAAATCTTTTTCGATTGATCTATATAGAGTTGAGCACACACACATCACATTTAAACAAGTACAATCGAACAAATGAATAAGGCATTCATTGAACATTAGGCATGTGTGTTATGTGTGTGTATCAAGTGTGGAATAGTCCATAGTCTAGAGTGAAATTTCAATGATCAATTCAATCAAGTCATACACAACTAGTACTAAGTCAAGTGGTCTATCTCAATTATAGAAATGGACATATATGACCTCCCACAAAAAAATGATTACATATCTTTGAAGCTTTTCATTTGACTTCTTTACAATTCATAATATTTGATTATTTTTTATCTTTACATCTCATTTTGAGATCGATGCCTGAAATTTTTGATATTTCAAATTGATGAACAAACCTTTGGCTTTTTGAGCATCATACATAATCATAAAAGTCACTTTCCCTTTTTCCTAGTCAAATACTAGTATGTGCGATGGCTTTTGCAACTCATTATCTCTTTTCATTTTGAGATTTACATTTATTGAGCTCTTTAAGTAAAAAAAAAAAAAAAAAAAAAAAAAAGTAGGAAGATATATAGGCACAAGTTTATGCATGTATCAAAACCAACATGACTATTGACTATTCATTCATGACAAATTTGAAGATCGATTTATAACAATCACACAAAGATGTCAAGATTTTTCCCACAAAGATAGATGTGCATATAGAACAAGCTAAGCTCGTAAATGCACAAAATCATAAGTACAAAGGTACAAGGCAAAACTCACATGTAAGTAAAAAAAAAAAAAAAAAGTGGGAAGATATATAGGCAGAAGTCTATGCATGTATCAAAACCAACATGACTATTGACTATTCATTCATGACAAATTTGAAGATCGATTTACAACAATCACACAAAGATGTCAAGATTTTTCCCACAAAGATAGATGTGCATATAGAACAAGCTAAGCTCGTAAATGCACAAAGTCATAAGTACAAATGTACAAGGCAAAACTCATATGTGATATGTGCTCAAACATATACGATCAAACTTTTTGAATTTTTCACTTTTTATGTGGTTTTGGATTTTTTACTCAACAAAATTAAAACAAAAAAGTAAGATCAAAACAAAAACAATGCATATAAATAAATGCAAGATGCACAAAATGCATGAAGATATAACATGCAATGCATAAAGGGTCCCACAAAGAACGAAAGAATTAGATCAAGGACCAAAAGAGCAAAAACTTAACCATAAGAACCCTTCCTCATCCAAACGGAATGATTGTTTGGAATGAGTGTCTCATGAGAAGTGAGACGAGAGTTGGAAGAATGAAAACCGGAGATGCACATAGTCAAGGAATTAAGAGCATTAAACACTTTCTTTAACAATATACTATTTTCATTTAAATCCGGTTTACTCTTTTTAGCATAACTTCCAAAAAGCTCAAGTTTCTCTTTTCTTTTAATTCTTTTAAAAGCATGAAACTTAGAGCATTGGGGTCTTAGATAACCAAAGGCACCACAATGGTGACAAACAATGTGTTTAGGTCCACTAGACTTTTTAGGAAGGGATCTAGTAACATAGTTTTGTTCTCTCTTCAACTTATAACATTGAGGTCTTATATGACCAATCACACCACAACGGTGGCAAGTTGGAACAAACTTAGATCCATCCAAAGCCTTAGGTTGAGACCTAAACAGAGGCTTTGACTTAACAGCTTTTCTCTCCACCTTTTGATTTCTTTTATGTGGAGAAATGTACACCGATTTGTCCTTTGGGGTGGAACACACAATAGGCACAAAATCGGGTACCACAACATGATTGCAACAAATAATTTCATCCCTTTTAACAATAGGTTCAGCAATCAAACACTTGGCATGTATCTTAAGAGATTCACTTTCACATTTTAGCTCATCAATAAGTTTGTTAGACAAAACAAGTTTAGCATCCAAGTCCATATTCAAACATTCAAACTCTTTCAGCTTTTCAACAGAATTTTTAGCAGGTTTCTTATATTTTTCAACCAATTTGTTGGATTCATTAAGCTTAGCAATCAGATCATCATTTTCACAAAATAACTTGTTCAAATCCTTATTAAACTTCTTAGCCTTTTTCTTCAAGAGTTTGATGTTAGGAATATCAACAACATCCAAAGATTCATGTAACATAGCATCACAATTATGAGGATTATCACTCATGGAGGCATTTTCACAAACACGTGACATGCTACATTTATCATCAACCAAATCATACAAAGAGGCATACAATGCAACATCCATGGTAAATAACACAAAGAGTCAAGGATCACACTTAGGTATTTAAATCACAATAGGTGTACCCGCTCTAATACCAAATGAAAGTTCAAAATGGGTATGAAACACCCTTGAACGTTTAGACCCCAAATTACAAATTATCAATTTAAGCTTATAATCAAACAATTAATGTGCAAAACATGAACATAAGCCAAACACAGAATTGATAAACAATCTAAACCATTTTAAAATCACATCCACAATAGATAATAAACTGTAAAGATTAAGGGAAAAGAGATGCAAACACAAAGACAACACACGATGTGTTATTGAAGAGGAAACAAAAGCTATCGGCGTAAAACCTCTCCGCTGCCCTCCAAGCGGTCAATAATCCACTAGAAAATGTAGTTAGGATACATGAACAGTAATAAACCCTCCAAGCCTAATCTACCTAGGTACCTAAGCCCTCCAAGCTTCTTACTCCAACTAGGTTGTGCCGAACCTTTTTCTTCTCTAGCTTACCAGATTCAGCTATAGCCCATAGCATCAACCAATAACCATTGGTTCCTTCCCAAACTGCTTCCCTTAGCTCCAAAAGACCTTCTCACAGACGTGGGTGTGGTGAGAAAAAGATTTGGTCAATAACCTCTCAAGGATGTATATGGAGAGGAAGATAGTAGAGGAATTTGAGGAGTCTCTTAGTGAAGATTGGGGATGAGGCAATCTTGTTTTTCTCTAGGGTTTCTCTCTGGAAGCTCTCTCAATTTAGTGGGTATAAGGGTCTATATATAGTGGTGTGTGTTTGGAATACGAAGAGTCAGTTTTTGCCAAACAGGGCTGGTTGGCAACTTGGTCTCGCGGCTTGTCCAAGTCACGATTTCAAGTCGCGAGGTAACTGCCTGGCCAGCCTGGGACTTTTGTCCTATAATGCGATAGCTGGCGCGACCCTTCAGCTCTCATGTGCTTGCCAGTCGCGAGTCAGCCGCGAGTCCTAGCTGCGAAACTCTGCTTCTTTGCACATTCTTGAGCTTTTCTTCACACTCTCTTCACACACTACTCTTACATGAATCCCACCTAAATACAGGGTTACTAAGTGCTAAATTACAAGCAAATTGACACGGAATAAAGCCAACAAGATGGTTAATAAATTTCAACCTTACAGTGCCTACTCCATGCCGAGCAAATATGATGCTTTCTTCTCAGCCTCCACTGCCTCCTTAGCCAATTGAGCCGCCTCCTTGGCCTTCTAAAGTTCAGCCTTGAGATCTTTGACCAGCTGCTTTTCGAAGGCCAAGTTTATCTCAGTCACATGAAGCTTTTGGCGCTGGTTCTCGGCCTGCCTTCTGCGGTCTTTAGGCCCGCCTCGGCACTGTCCTTGGCCTGGACTCCTCCTTTAGTCTCTCGGACAATTTAGCTTGATCTTGCTTGAGAGCCCCCAAGGCCTTTTTGACCTCGGCGTGAGTTTGGGCCTCTGCCTTAACTTCATTGTGAGCTTCCTTAACCCATTCCTCGGCCATGAAAACCTGTTGGATAATCTGTATAACAGGAACATAAGGGTTTCGTATAAGAGAAGGAGAAAGAATGAATAAAAGCAACTAAGTATTTAATTAGAACACTGTGTCAGACCACTTACCATGGCAAGATCCCTCTTAAAGGACAAGAAGAGGTCAGGCTGTTTAAAGCGCCTGTAAGCATCCATATCTCTTGGCAAAAGGAGTGGCTACTCCAGGGCTTCAGCAATGTGACCCACGTGCCCTCCTTGAAAATTTCAGACTGAGGAGTCCCAATGGATGGGGACACCATCTACCTCTAACCTGGGGGACCAAATGCGCAGTGGTCAGCGTATGTCGGCCCCTAGAGAGTCCTTCTGACTGTCAACGGAAGTGAATCTCTTCTCCCAATGGTTTTTGGCCACTTTTTGTTGTTTAACCCCTTTTTGGGGGCCCACTTCGCCTTCCTCGAGAGCCTCGTTTGGCCTTTTCTTCTTCAATTCAAGAACTGGCTTCAAATCGAGGTCGACCAAGAGTGGAGGAAGAAGGGGGAGGGTGGCTGAGACTGAGGCTTAGGGGTCTCTTTCGGAGTTGGCCCTTTGCTCCTTCCAGCCATAAGCTCCCTTAGGCTTTTGCTTCCCTTGTTCAAAGCCATCTCATCCTCCTCTTCTTCAGAGGTAGCTTCTGGACGAGAAGTCATAAGAATTGGGATGTGGGCACTAGAATGTCTGTCTAGCTTGTCCTCGGCGTCTGAGTCAGAAATCACCTGCACTCCCTGAGTCTCTCCCTCCTCAAAACGAAACTTGTCGATTTCTTCTTGAAGAGAGGAGTTTGAGGAGGCTACTACTTCAGGCAGGACCTGTTGGACTGGTTGTACCAACAAAGGAGGGTTCTGTCGAGGTGGCAATGCAACCAGTGGGAGATTGTGTCGGGCTAGGAAATCCGGTTTTGACACATCAATCCAAGCCAACTGTTGATCACCCACTTTGATGGCATTGCCTGCTTCTTGGTATATTTCTGAGATGGGCTGGAAGTCCAAAATCAAATGGACTACCCTCAATTGCCTGCCTTCGCTCACAAAGATCTCGGACCTCAACAAGTAATTGAGAGCCTCGATGTTGGTCAAGCTGAGCCGAGGCGCCATGTAATTTTTATCTACAAAAACATCCGAGGAGCAAGACACAATTAGAAAAATAGAATTCATCATCCAAAGGAAGCAAAGTGAAAGAGCAATAATGGCATGGTTCAGGTTAAAGAATCTAAATTTCTTGCTAAGGAAACTAATTCTAAGGCATCCCACCTGGCTCTCCCTCTCGGACTGGACAATGGAACCCATCATGCCATGCCCCCAAAGCAATTAGGTAGTCGTCTTTCATCCCTTTGTTAGATTTAGGGAGACACGAGATGAGCCTCACAACATCAGATTGGGATTTGAGGTAAAATCCCGCCCCCTTTTGGTTGTGGCACTCGTACATATAGACCACGTCGTGCCAGGTGAGCTCCAAGTCTAGATACTCATTGAGAGCATCAACACAACCTAGGACCTTAAAAAGGTTAGGTGCACACTGGTGTAGGCAGATCCTATGGTTTAGGAGGTAATCCCGCATTATCCTACCCATAGGGAGAGTCATCCCCCCTTCTATGAAGGCTATCATGGGGATGATGACTTCTCCCTCCTCCCTGTGTGTCACTATTTGTTCTGTGGAATAGTATCGCAGGACTACCCCTTGTGGTATGTGGTATTTATCCTTAAAAGCCTTTATTTTTACAGGGGTATCTACTAGGTGCTTAAATCTACCAATTTTTGACAACTTAAGGAAAATCGACTGGAAATTGCAAGTGAAGAAATAAGAACAAAAAGGGTCGAGGAGACTAGCCGAGTAGGGAAAGAAAATTTAAAGAGACAGAAGCTTATGATAGTAAGTGTGCTAATCTGGATCCTTTGGAAAAAATCTTTAGAAAATTTCTTAAGGAAAGAGTTACGGGGACTTAGGAATTTGGAGTGTTTTGTGAGTTGGAGTGCTGGAATTCTTTGGGGCACTTGAAAATTTGCAAAGCAAAAAAGAAAAACAAGTTCCCTCAAGGCTTTATATAGGGGGTGGAAATGAGTGGGAGTTACCCCACTCAAAGTTAAAAGGAAAAGATCAACCATTGGATCTGCATCTTACCGTTAGATGTGGGGGACAAAGTGCCACTTGGAGTATTTAATGACACCTCGCGGGCTCCGAAGCGTCAGTAACAATCATGGAATGCGCAACACGATAATTCCACACGTGCGAACCAAGGAAATGAATGGCTTTGTCTCTTAAAAGTCAAAACCCCACCTTTTCTTCTCGGATTAAGGGGAAAAAACCATAGTTTTGAAGGGCTATTGTAGGGATAAGAGCCCAAAATTGTATGTTGGACCTTAGGCCTTGTCCGAGGAGGGATAGTAAGTTAAGGAACACCATTTTAAGAGTCTCATAAGTAAGGAAGGAGTAGAAGACGATCCGAGGAGGAAATTCCTTCTCGGCTATGAGAAGTATAACCCAGATATGAATCCCAATGACAAGACAAACCTCCATCGAAACTCCAGTGTTAGTGGCATGCCTCATGAACACACGAAAAAGAGGGGAACCCAAGAAATATCAAAGGAAAAGCTGCCTCCTCCGCATTAAATGCACTGCAACTACTTTTCTGATCGCATTTATGTGGAGAAGACCCCTAAACAGTGCTTCCTTGGCTACCGCAACTCATAGAGGACCAGAAGGGGTGTCTGATAAGACAGGTACTCGAGTAATGGCTTAGATGGTTGACAAATGGAGGGCCGAGATCGCCAGAAATGAGATATATAATGTAAGAGACCCTTGGAGGAAGGGAGATAGAAAAAATAAAGAAAGAACATTGTAGCAACCAAAATCGCACTTGTAATCAATTCCATTGGTCTATAAGAATATTTGCCTCATTGGACAATACATTTACCAAACCTCACGAGTTTTGCTCTTGCATGATAGTCTTTCAAACCTATCTCAATCGTTGTTAGATTCACTAGAGCCTAGTTCTTTGACCTACTCTCTACAAATTTATTGTACTGGGCTCATTAACCCACAATCCCATACATATTGGACTTAGGCTGTAAACCGTGCCCCTACAATAATGAATCAAGATATGATACAAACTTGGATTCTAAATATTCTTAATGAGAGTCTATGGACACAACTTTTGTACTGTAACTTTTGTAATAATCTTGATATATGTGATTATGATAAATAAAGAAAAAAATAGTGATTCCATATAAAAGTGATGGTTCACCAATCATAATTGCACACATCATTAATTATGACAAATTCGATAATTGTTCTTTTGGGAACTAATTCTGAAACTCAATGTCAACCCAAATGAGACTATTAGCTATTGGTGTACCTCCAAGCACAAAATTTAAGTGTTAGAGATATATTAGCCCATTAATATAGGCCCAAGCCTAATTCTACTTTGTGTGCAAACCAAGTCTCCTACTTGTACTAAAAGTCTATTAGTTTAGGGTTTATTTTACTATATATACACATGTTATGATTCATTGTAACACAAGATTTGTACTATACTGTAATATATTATTGATGTAGCTCTTTAGGGTTTCCTCTGTAGATGTAGGCCGTTAAGCTGAACCACGTAACTCTCGTGTGTTATTGTGTTTTATATTTTATACTTTCGCTTCCGCGTCCATACTAGCATATTCAACATGGTGTATCAATGCTAATATTTAACATGGTATCAGAGCCACCTTCTTGTGGCCATGATTTTCTGTCCTTGCAGTATATTTAAAAGCAATCTTTGTCTTCCTCAGTGTTTTTTCGCTGCGTTCATCTTCTTTAAATTCCTACTACTGCCGTTAAAACTCTCCGGTATAGTCATGCCACCATTAGAAGTCGCATCAACACTGCAAGACCATTGCCTTTCTCAAACTACTATCACAAAGCCAAACTTCATTTAAGGGATCTTCTTAACCTGATCAAGTCTCAAGATTTCATCAAGCTTCCTTCTTGAGTTTGAAAGGGGGTGTTAAAGATATATTAACTCATTAGCATAGGCCCAAGCCTAATTCTACTTTGTATGCAAGCCAAGTCTCCTACTTGTACTAGAAATCTATTAGTCTAGGGTTTATTCTACTATATATACGCATGTTATGATTTATTATGACACAGGATTTGTACTACACTATAATATATTATTGATGTAGCCCTTTAGGGTTTTCTCCATGGATGTAGGCCGTTAAGCTGAATCACGTAACTCTCGTGTGTTATTGCGTTTTATATTTTATGCTTTCGCTTCCGCATCCATACTAGCATATTCAACATGGTGTATCAATGCTAATATTTAACATTGAGAAGCAAGAAAGTCATGTGTTGATAAAACCATAATTTGTGCCCAATTGGCATGACATAAAATAGAACAATATGTGTACACATATGATTTTAAGAACTGGAACGGTCAAAGAACTAAAACAATGTCCAAACCAATTTTTGATGGTTTTGGCTATTTTTACCTGACCGGTTTAGATCTAAGCAACATCAATTTCCAAGGAGTTATTGTTATCATACTATCCTTCCTAAGAAGTTTTGGGGTGAAGTAGCTTTCACCTTTGTGTATGTAATGAATATAATTCCCTCCTCAATCGCCATTGGTGGAATTTCATCTTTTGAGATGCTCCACAAAATTACTCCAAATTATTCTGAACTTCGTTGTGTTTGGCTCCATTTGTTTTTTCCTTCTCCCCAAAGTTGAACATGAAAAATTATCCAAAAGAGCTACTATTTATGTGTTTTTAAGCTATGGTATTGGGGGAAAAAACAAAGGACATTAGTGTTATGTTGTTCATGTTGTCAGTTAATTTATGATATCACTATGCCCAGTCCATTTTGCAACTGTCCTTTGCTGTTCGTCGGACAGTGCCTAAAGGACTATTATTATCTCGTTCATCTAAGCTCGAGCTTAATGCTTAAATCTATAGTTGTTCACTCCTCAGCTAAAGCAGAATATTGAGCTTTATCTTACTCTACTTCAAAAGATAGTTGGCTTCAATGGTTACTCAAAGTGATATAGGGGTTTTGTTTTTAGTCCTACTCCACTATATTTTGATAGCAAGGGCATGATTAAAGCAATTATAATGATGTCTGTAAAGCTGTGATTTACAACTATGTTTTATATTAGCTTTATTCCATGACAAAATGTGTTGTAATTACTTTATTTCATTTCCTTGTATTTTGTGGGATTTAATTGTATTGGATTTAGTATCAAGTTGGTGAAGACTCAAGCTTTATTGAAGATCAGTGGATTTCGCGGGTGTGTCGCTGGAAGCTAAGCCGCGAAAGAGTCATGTGAGAAGCACATGACTGGAAGCTGAAGAGTCATGCCAGGCTGTCATTTTCACGAGTGTCTCGCGGGTAAGGCCTTCCCGCGAGACAGTCGCGAAACATTCTGCTTGGAGGATTTTAATAAGTGACTTTCTTACCCTTCACCCATACTATATATACCCTCATTACCCACAAATGTATGAGAGGCTATTTTCAGAGAGAAAAACCCTAGAGAGGTTTTCTACAACACACACACCCATCTTTTGAGAGAGAGCTACTCCTCCTTAGTGAGAATATATTGTAGCCTCTTCTCCTTCCCTCTCCCATTATCATACCTTGAGAGGAGATTTGTACCCAAACACAACCCACACCTATTCAGAGTGTAGAGAGTGCTTTGGAGTTGCTGGGAAGCATTGGAAGAAGTCAAGGATGGCAGATGCAACATGGAGCTTGTTGCGGGATCCGGAGAACTAAGACAAGACATGGTTCCGAGAAGCCTTGTTGGAGTAGGAGCTTGGAGGGCTTAGGTACATCGGGTAGATTAGGCTTGGAGGGTCACTTGCTAACCCATGTATCCCAACTGATTGTCTAGTGGATCGATTTCCGCTTGGAGGGCGGCAGAGAGGTTTTTCGCCGAGTTCTTCGGTTTCCTCTTCGAGAACACGTCTTGGTATTTTCTGTGTTTGTATCCTTCTTCCCTACTCTTTTATATTCCATTATACTACTGTGTTGCTTAGTTTATGGATTAGAGTAGCTTACTTGTTCATCCGCTCGCATTTACACTATTCCGCACTTTGTATTAAGTTTGTGTAAAATCTATCAAGCCGTAATTTTAATTGGGGGTCTAAATAGCTCTTGTGTTTTCAACACATTTTCGAGCTTTCAATTGGTATCAGAGCGGGTACACTTGTTTTGGTTTCATTACCTAAGTGTGATCCTTGACCCTTGTGTGTTTTGCCATGGATAATGCTTTACATGCTTGTATGGATGTTGTTGATTGTAACATGCCATGTGTTTGTGAAAATGCCTCTATGAGTGTTTATCCTCATGATTGTGATGCCATGTTACATGAATCCTTGGGTGTTGTTAATATTCCTAGCACCAAACTCTTCAAGAAAAATGCTAAGAAGTTTCAAAAGAGTTTAAGCAAGTTATTTTGTGAAAATGATGATTTGATTGCTAAGCTCAATGAATCCATCAAATTGGTTGAAAAATATAAGAAACTTGCTGAAAATTCTCTTGAAAAGCTGAAAGAGTTTGAGTGTTTGAATATGGACTTGGATGCTAAACTTGTTTTGTCTAACAAACTTGTTGATGATCTTAAATCTGAAAATGAATCTCTTAAGATGCATGCCAAGTGTTTGATTACTGAACCTACTGTAAAAAATGATGAAAATGTATGTTGCAATCATGTTGTGGTACCCGATTTTGTGCCTAATGTATGTTTTGCCTCAAAGGACAAATCGGTGTACATTCCTTCACATAAAAGAAATCAAAAAGTGGAGAGAAAGGCTCTTAAGCCTAAGCCTTTGGTTAGGTCCAATCCTAGGGAATTGAGTGGATCTAAGTTTGTTCCAACTTGCCACCATTGCGGTGTGATTGGTCATATAAGGCCTCAATGCTCTAAGTTGAAGAGAGAACAAACCCAAGTTGCTAGATCCATTCCCAAAAAGCCTAATGGACCTAAACACATTGTTTGTCACCATTGTGGTGCCTTTGGTCATCGAAGACCTCATTGCTCTAAGTTTCATGCTCTTAAAAGAATTAAAAGAAAAGAGAAACTTGAGCCTCTTGGAAGTTGTACTTTGCATGATAAACCGGATTTGAGTGAAAATAGCATGTTGTTAAAGAAAGTGTTTAATGCTCTTAACTCCTTGACTATGTGCATCTCCGGTTCTCATTATCCCAACCCTCGTCTCACTTCTCTTGAGACACTCATTCCAAGCAATCATTCAGTTTGGATGAGGAAGGGTTCTTATGGTTGAGTTTTTGCTCTTTTGGTCCTTGATCTAATTCTTTCGATCTTTGTAGGACCTTTCATGCATTGAATGTCATATCTTCATGCATTTGTGCATTTTGCATTTATTTGTATGCATTGCTTTTGTTTTGATCTTGCTTTTATGTCTTTATTTTGTGTGTAAAAATCCAAAACCACATAAAAAGTGAAAAATTCAAAAAGTTTGATCGTATATGTTTGAGCACATTTCACATGTGAGTTTGGCCTAGTACCTTCGTACTAATGGCGTAGTGCATTTACGACTTTAGCTTGTTCTGTATGCACATTTATCTTTGTGGAAGAAATCTTGAAAATTATGTGTGATTGTTATAAATAGATCTTCAAGCTTGTCATAAATGATTGGTCAATAGTCTTGATGGTCTTGATACTTGCATAGACTTGTGTCTATATCTCTTCCCACTTTATTTTTATGTTTTTGCAAAAATAGCTCACCAAATGTAAATCTCCAAATGAAAAGAGATATTGAGTTGTAAAAGCCTGTCGCACATACTAGTATTTGACTAGGAAAAAGGGAAAGCGACTCTTTTAATGTAATTTGTACGGTGCTCAAAAAGCCAAAGGCTAAGTCTAAATGTTGAAATATCAAAAATTTCAAGCACCAATCTCAAAAATGAGATGTATTATCCAAAAAGGATGTCATAATTTATGCAGAAGCCAAATGAAAAGCTTCTAAGTTTTGTAATCATTCTCTTGTGGGAGGTCATATATGCTCATTTCTGTAATTGAGATAGTCCACTTGTCTTAGTGCTAGTTGTGTATGACTTGATTGAATTGATCATTGAAGCTTCACTCTAGTCTAAGGACTATTCCACACTTGATCCTCACACACAACACACAAGTTTTTGTTCAATGAATGTCTATTTCATTTGTGTGATTGTACATGTTCAAATGTGATGTGTGTGTACTCAACCATATGTGGATCAAACCAAAAAGATTTTTGTTCTTTTTGTTTGCCTTTGGAAGTGATTTGTATCACCTATGTTTTTCAAAGTTGTTAAAGTGTTTTTGAGTGAAAAACATGTTTTCTAGGTGTTTTCGTGACTTATTTCATGTTTAAGTTCAGTCACAAATGAAAGGGTCTAATTCGCAAGTTTTTCAGCTTTGGACAGAGAGTTTCGCGACTATTTCGCGACTGTTTCGCGAGTAAAAGCTTACCTGTGAGATACCAGCGAAATTTTCGCGGGATTCTAAGTAGCGAGATACCTGCGAAAATTTCCAGATCAGCTTTTTAAAGGGCATTTCGTGGGTCATTTGTTTTAAACGCCTCCCATCTTCTCCCAAACCCCTGTTTTAATGTTTCTACATCAAAACCCAACTAAATTCAAGTGTTTTTCATTCCATAAACATCTCTAAGGTAATCTTTAACTCATTTCATTGATTTTGATCCTTAGATTACGTTTTTGGGGGTTTTATGTTCATAGTTGGGATTTTCTCAAATGGGAGTTGGAAAACTTAATTTTTGTCAATCTTTTTGATTGGGCTTTGTTTTAATTGATAATTTGCTTTGGATGTTGGCCCCTTGTGACAAAATTAACATGTATTTAGGCAAGATTTTCATATGTTCTTGCATTGTTCATCATACATGGGTAGTGTATGCACTCTAAGTGTTTGATAAAATGCCCATATGGCATTTTCTCATTGTTTTGGACTCCGATGAGTTCCACATTTTGGGGATCACCATAATTATTCATGTTTATCATGTTTTGATATTTGGTGGTGTGTTTTGTACACTTTGCCCCTTGAGTGCCTTGCTCATGTATCTCACATGCACACTAGATGCACAGTAGCTGCACCTTGCTGCACACACTTGAACACTTGACATGTTTTGCATTCACTCATGCTAGTTAAGTCTTTTTAGACCTTTTAGCACATATAACATGTTCTTGTGTCCGTGTCATGTCTAGGTTTACATCATGTTCCATCATCCTTAGCATGTCATGTTCTTTATACTTTATACTTTATAGCATTGTTTTAAAATGTTTTTGTCTTATGTTTGAGTTTCATTTTCTCATTCATCGTGCACCATTCATGCATCATCTTTTACCCTTGTTCTTATCTTCTTTTCTTTCCCTCCTTCCTCTTGATTAATTTGTCTATTTGTGACAAAAAGGGGGAGAGTATCGTCATTTCTATATGACTCATGTGCACACTCTTAGGGGGAGAAATTCTACCTTGTGCACATTCGTAGGGGGAGAAAGCCATAGGGGAGATGCATATACCAAAGGGGAGAAGACATTATTTTTGAGAAAACCTTGATTTACTTTATGCTTGTTTTCTTGATGCTTTGTGTTACTTTAAGTATCTATGCTTTGCATCTTATTCAAGTGATGAACACTCTTGTGCCCGTGTAGGATTGTTCCTAGATGCATATACGTTCTATACATTGGTTGAGTGATGAACACTCTTGTGCCCGTGTAGGATTGTTCCTAGATGCATATACGTTCTATGCATTGGTTGAGTGATGAACACTCTTGTGCCCTAGTAGGATTGTTCCTAGATGCAAATACTTCGAGTATTTTGCATTGGTTGAGTGTTGGATTTGCAAATGATTCTCTTCAAATGAGCTTATCATATTGTATATCCGGATGTTCATTCCTTGTGTGAATGAGTATAGTGATCGCTTTTGTATAATGATTGCCTGTTTGGTCAAGCCATGGTCTATTGCTTTATTCCATTTTGCTTGATCGCATTTTACTTGTTACATTATACTTGTCTTTTTATCACCTGATTTACCTTGAGGGTCTAATGTGTTTTGTGCAAGTGTTTCAGGTTACAGGTATACATGTTCCAAGTTCATCACAGCTTCTAGATTTAGGTGTGAGTGAGTTTTGCCATTGTTCCCAAACTCATGTTTAAGTCTAGAGTCTGTTATAGGGTGTTTTGTCACGGAATAGCCAAAGGGGGAGATTGTAAAGTTGTGATTTACAACTATGTTTTATATTGGCTTTATTCCATGACAAAATGTGTTGTAATTACTTTATTTCATTTCCTTGTATTTTGTGGGATTTAATTGTATTGGGTTTAGTATCAAGTTGGTGAAAACTCAAGCTTTATTGAAGATCAGTGGATCTCGCGGGTGTGTCGCTGGAAGCTAAGCCGCGAAAGAGTCATGTGAGAAGCACATGACTGGAAGCTGAAGAGTCATGCCAGGCTGTCATTTTCGTGAGTGTCTCGCGGGTAAGGCCTTCCCGCGAGACAGTCGTGAAACATTCTGCCTGGAGGATTTTAATGAGTGACTTTCTTACCCTTCACCCATACTATATATACCCTCATTACCCACAAATGTATGAGAGGCTATTTTCAGAGAGAAAAACCCTAGAGAGGTTTTCTACAACACACACACCCATCTTTTGAGAGAGAGCTACTCCTCCTTAGTGAGAATTTATTGTAGCCTCTTCTCCATCCCTCTCCCATTATCATACCTTGAGAGGAGATTTGTACCCAAACACAACCCACACCTATTCAGAGTGTAGAGAGTGCTTTGGAGTTGCTGGGAAGTATTGGAAGAAGCCAAGGATGGCAGATGAAACATGGAGCTTGTTGCGGGATCCGGAGAACTAAGACAAGACACGGTTCCGAGAAGCCTTGTTGGAGTAGGAGCTTGGAGGGTTTAGGTACATCGGGTAGATTAGGCTTGGAGGGTCGCTTGCTAACCCATGTATCCCAACTGATTGTCTAGTGGATCGATTTCCGCTTGGAGGGCGGCGGAGAGGTTTTTCGCCGAGTTCTTCGGTTTCCTCTTCGAGAATACGTCTTGGTGTTTTCTGTGTTTGCATCCTTCTTCTCTACTCTTTTATATTCCATTATACTGCTGTGTTGCTTAGTTTATGGATTAGAGTAGCTTACTTGTTCATCCGCTCACATTTACACTATTCCGCACTTTGTATTAAGTTTGTGTAAAATCTATCGAGCCGTAATTTTAATTGGGGGTCTAAATAGCTCTTGTGTTTTCAACACATTTTCGAGCTTTCAATGTCTTTCATGATTGCATCAAACATATCAAGATAGAATGACATTTTTTTTCTTCACTCTCTGCGCGAAGAGTCATTGTCATGCTTTCATTCCTTCACACTTACAAGTTACAAATTTTTTGATGAAGTCTCAATCCACCAATCACCTTCGCTACTTTTCAGTGGGGGAGCTAGCAGCCTCTCTTCCTCCTTTCCAGCGGCTGTTCCAGATGCTATTGTGGAAGTGGCAATAAAGGCTAGAGATCTTGGCTTTAGACAAATTTTGTTCCTTAGCAATTGCAAAAGGGTTATTTAAGTCTGCAATGGAATTAGTCGACCAAGATGGCAGGAGACTCCTATGGTGACAGACCTGCACTTTCTAACTCAACAGGGTCTATCCTACGTTTAAATTAGCGAAAATAATTAAATATTTTTCAATTCACTCAACTAATAAGTTCAAATTTTTAATTATATTAATTCTAAAAATTTGCATTCCATTTTTTCTAATCACATAGTTGATTTTTTTTTTTTTTTTTTTTTTTTTTGAGAAAACACATAGTTGAAGTTGATTCCCCCCAAAATGTTGTGATACATAGTAAGTATTTTACATATACTATAAGATAATTTGTTACAAAATGTTATAAAGTAACACAAAAAAAAGACCAAGAACATAACAAAGAGACAACTAAGGCTTATACCCTTGTAAGACCACAAAAACTTCCACAGAAAAGCCCAACTAGAAAAACCACAAAAACCTCCAAAAGAAAAGCCCAACTAGGAAAAGAGCCGAGTCATTACCAGACTGATCCAACTTTCATAGAAGATGAGCCAGGTTATATAAAACAAACGTTACTTTAGGATTTTTTTTTTCCCCCTCTTTCTTTTTGTGTAAGGTTACCTTAGGATCTGAGGAAACTAAGAAACACAACGCTTTACGTTAGAAAGTTTATTTATAATAGGTTTAAGTTGACTCAACTAATAAAATTTTTAATAATTTCAAAAATTAACACTTTATAAAAAAAATAAAATTAAATAAAAAAATCCTCGAGTGGCTAACTATACCATACAGACACTCCACTCTTAATCCTCTTGAACTTCTTAATCAAATACCTCATTACAAAAGGCCCAGAGCCAGCAAAATATAGTTAAAACGCACTGATTCCTTGGGCTTGACAGCAAATATAACAGACCCATAGTTAAAATCATTGAAGCCGTGGCAACAAATATTTCAAATTGATCAAAAGGGAACCTCCGTGCATGTGAGTGACATGATGACCAAGACTAAAGCTGAGAGAGCCAAAGTGTTAGGAATCAAGAAAACACAGAAGGCTTCTTTTTCAGATGCATAAATGGCTCTCCCTGCTCTATGTCCATGGCCATTACCTTGCCAAACCCCGCTAGGAGGGTTAACCCCAGCTTGAAAGGACACTGCAGCAATCAACGTAGCAACCACTAGGAGAACGTTTCGGACTTCGGTTGGTGAGTCCCGGTCTTCTTCGTATTGGAAGTACTTAAACCAGTTCCTCCAGCTACGAGTATTTTGAGGTAGCTAGGTTAGCCATTTTTTTCTTTGCAAGCAATCATATAAGTCTCTGCAAAACCATACGGTCTTGCACTTGCATGACGTTTTTTATCATTTGTTTGCTATATATAGCATACTTGTTTTTTTATAAAACTATATTAGCTGTGGTTTTGGTCAATAAAGATGTGCCATGTGAGGAAGAGATGAGGAGGTTTCATCCTTATGGAAAAGGAAAATGCAATGCAGTAAAAATATATGTATATACAATTCAGTTCCTTGGAAAAAGGATGAATCTTTTTTTCCTAGGCATAAAAATAGATGAAATTTTGTGTCAATATGACAAAAAATTGTTTGCAGTGAATCTTTGAGTCGATGACAAACGACCATTTTAGAGTCAATAACAATTTGTATGCAGGGACGAAACTTGGATTGAGCTTGAGGGGGCCAAAGCTTAAAACCAAAAAAAAAATTAGGAAAATAACAACTAATATTTATTTCATATTCAATAAAATACTACACATAAAATAAGTATTTCTTAAACATTCCATATTATAAAAACATCAACAAAGTATAACATACAAAATAAGTGTTTCTTAAACATTTCAACACATTTATCAAAAATGGAACTCGACTCTCTTTTAAATTTTTAAAGTTGTTTATGATTGATTCTGTACCAAATTTTGCAACAAGCTCCTTCTCATTGTACAAAATCATAGTCCATTAGAAAATTATCTTTCATCTTGTTACGAATCCTATTTTTGATAATATTTATGGCTGAAAATACTCACTCTGTAGTTGCAGCAAAAATTGGAAGAGTAAGCACAAGAGTTATTACTCTATAAACATATGGGTAAAATAATGATTTTCGGGTTTCAACCATTGGCACAACTCAAAAATACTTGATAGCATTTTGAAGTCCAAATGCCTTACTACATTGTGCTCATAATGATCAACTTCTGCCTTTAAAAGTGTCATTTCTTGATCTGTGAAGTCTTTCAGATAAAACTTGCTTACTAATAACAAAATGTCTTTACTTCTAAAAGACTCATGTGCCTCTTTAGGATTAAGATCTGAACCATGCTTACTAAACCGATGATTTAATTCTTGTAATATAGAATCTATTGCAGCATAAAAAATATCTACCCAATAATGATTCTTAATGGTGAAGTCATCTTGTTGATGACGAGCTAGACCTCCTTTCTCAACATAATGAGCATTCATATCTGGGACATTTATGTCAAGTGCCTCACAAAATGATTTCACAATGGCAAATAAATTATCCCGCTCTACATCTCTGAATTTTTGAATAAGTGCTTTAGTGGATGAAACAAAATTCATAGCATTTAAAATGTCTTGAGACTGACACTGCAAAGCTTGACAAAGTGCATCAGTGATCTCCATAATTTCTTTCATGAGATACAAAATGAACACAAATTCAAAAAAAAATCATAGCATAATAACATGAGTATGCTACTTCTCGTTGGGAAGTAGTATTTCTTTCCTTGATGATCTTAAGTAAAATTTCACATGTTGGACTAAATATATTTACCAAGCTAGAAATCGATCTCAAGTGAGAACCCCAACGAGTATCTCCAGCCCATTGTAATGTGCTAATTTGATTAAGTCCTCTTCCAGTTTCAAGCTCACCAATTTCAACAAAATATGCAATTTGATCAGCATAAACTTTTTTTAGTTGCTCGGTATGCTTGCATGAAGCACCAAAAACATTGACAATAGAAGATAATCTATTAAAAAAGCTTTGATTAAGAATAACTTCTTTTAATGCTACCACTAATGCTAATTGCAAGCGATGTGCAAAACAATGAATGTAATAAGCATATGAAAAATCATTTGAAACCAAAGCTTTTAATCCATTCCACTCACCTTGCATAATGCTTGCACTGTCATACCCTTGCCCTCAAATATCTTGAATATCCAAACTATGATGTGACAAGACAAAATATATTTCGTCTTTTAGGGTTAATGTCGTAGTATCAGGGACATAAACTACCCAAAAAAAATAAAAAAAGTTCTCTAACAAAACCATATTTGTCTACAAATCTTATAACAATAGCCATTTGCTCCTTCATTGACTCATCACAAGTTTCATCAACAATTAGTCAAAACTTTGCATCATCAATTTCTTCACGAATTGCCTTCTTCACCTTGTTTGAAAATACAAGATTTCCTTGTGGATTTTTGGGGATTTGTAAAAGGCATTTTTGGGAGTTTTCTCTATCACTTCTGTAACATATTTATTATATGATATCATCAAATCCAATATTTCAAGAAAATTCCCATGATTAATTGAATCAGAACTTTCATCTCGTCCTCTAAAAGCAAGTCCTTGAAATGCAAGCACTTTGACAACAACAATTGAGGCCTTTAACCACAATCGATTGTTTGCAATTTGATCAAAATTGAAACTTTCAAGTACCTTTTGTATGTGTTGAGACAGGTTCATCAAATCTGTCATGGCTTGCTCAGAAGCTCTATGAAAAGAGTCAGGTTCTTTCCATATATGATTCAAAAAGGAACAATTATTTCCATCATTAGCTTTCTTCCAATTCTGAAATCCGTCCTTAGTGAATACATGACTCCCAAAATTCCCAGTTGGCTTATTAAAGAGAAAGCATGGTAGACAAAAAGTAGCATCTTTACTAGGTGAATATTCAAGCCATGTACGAAATGACTCAATTGCAAACCATGAATATTGAAATTTACGAGAATGACTTCCAAATTTAGTTTTCTTGTACTCATCTAGTTTAGGTTAGTATGGACCAAGCTTAATGTAAACTCGTCAAATTTCATCCCGTTCATTAGCATCATATTCCCATATTTGC
Source organism: Quercus variabilis (assembly GCA_030445155.1). Lineage (NCBI taxonomy): Eukaryota > Viridiplantae > Streptophyta > Magnoliopsida > Fagales > Fagaceae > Quercus > Quercus variabilis. Next base: position 25,463,457 of record CP129448.1, on the reverse strand, counting down.
TTATGCCTTCAAGGATCATGTGCAAAACCTGTACTTTCATCAATGATGATATTTGGAACCTCTATTTGAAGATTTTCAAAAACTGGGACATCAACGCTAGTGGTTGGCAACATAGCACCATCAACTATGACTTCTAAATTATTTAGATTTTTTCTTTTGAAAAAATTTAATATTGTAGTGGACTTACTCATGATCTACAAATAAAAAAATGATTCATTAATTTCCATATTTTGTAGTTCTATTTTACCTAGTCAAATAAAAAAACAGAAAAACAAATATGCCCTCACAAGCCACAACAATATTAATGTTAAATTGTTAATCATGTGTTAGATTCGCCAACTAAAAAAATGGACTTCTCAAAAAAAAATCTAAAAGAATGGAATACAATTACACAGCCACGCTCACAACATGACACCAATGTTTCTATTCTCTAGAATGTTTGCTAAAGCCATGATTTAAATAGTTATTTAATACCATTGGATTATTGACTATTGGCCACACAAAGACTTAAATCACAACCACACAGAAAATTAAATTAAATCACAAGAGACAAACACAAGTTCTCATATATATATATATATATATATAATATTGGCCACACGGCCCACACCACACAAAGTGACAATGACCAAATTTAATGACTCAGTACCAAAGACTTTGGTCGCAAGCTCAGACACAATACTCACATAAAGTAATATAGTTATATCTTTATTAGAGCATTCACATTCGGTCTCCTATATGCCATATGTTGATATATTTTAGCATCAAGACACAAAAATAGCCCATTACCCGGTCTTGTAAAATCTTGGAATTGCATAAAAATTTGCAATTGCACTATAGTGCCATCCTAAATGTAGGATGGCACTGTAGCTCAATTGTAAAACCAAAAAATTATATTTTATTCTTTTTTACTTTTTGTTTTCTCCCACTCTCACTTCTGTTTCTCATTTACTCTCTCTCTCTCTCTCTCTCTCTCTCTCTCTCTCTCTCAAAGCTCTTCCCTCCTCAATCCTCACTCTTTCTCTCATCTCACATCTATCTTTCTCATTCAAAGCTTGCACTAGAGTTGGGTTGGGTTCGTGGTCACGACACGGCAATCGGCGTGAATTTTGGATCGGTGGAGATTAGAGATCGTGTTGGGTTATGTTTGGATCGGTGAGCTATGTGGGTCGTGGGTCAAGTGGTGGGCTTGGAGTTATGGGTCAGGTGATGGGTTTGGATAGGTAGATCGGTGTATCATGGGTCAGGTGGTGGTGTGGGTTTGGATTGGTGAAGATTGGTGGGTTTCTCAGTGGCATGGGTTCTTCTGGGTTTGGGTGCTAGGTGTGGGTTCTTCTAGGTTTGAATTGATGGCTTGATTTTTTTTTTTTTTTTTTTTTTTTTTTTTTTTTTTTTTAATGTGGTTTTGGTTTTGGTTTGATGGTCCGGTGGGTGGTGCTGGGATATGTGGGGTGGTAGTGTGTTGGTAGGTGGCATGGTGGCTATGTTTTATTTATTTATTTTTAATTTGTTGTGGCTGGTGCTAGAGGTAGAGGGAGAAAGAGAGGAAAAGGAAGAGAGAGTGAAATAGTAAAAAAAAAAAATCTAAATAAACTGGGAAAAAATAGAGTTTAGGATGTTAGGTGTGTTATAAAATGATATGATATAAATGATAAAGTAGTTTTTGAGATAGTAAAATGGATTTTTTTAAAAAAACTAGATGTGAATGCTCTTACTAGCTAGTGCAGACAACGTTATGTAGTACTCACAAGCTCAGAAAAAGTTATGCCGTACCCACAAGCTCAGACAAAGTTATGCCTTTATAGATAAAGTAATAAAAGTATAAAACCAAAACAAAAACAAAAAAAAAAAAAAAAAAAAAAAAAAAAAAATCACAAAGAGTCAAACACAACACAAACTACGGTCACAACTCACACCAGTCCCTAAAAAACGCAGACGGCAGAGGTAGAGCAATAGAGTAGAGGAAAAAAAAAACACAAATATGAACTGGAGAAAGGAGAGAAAATTTTCAGATTCACCATACCTTAGCCGATTCAACTCTTGTGTAAGTGAGAACAGTAGCAGTAGATCGAGGATCTAAGGAATAGCAGCAATAGTAGCAGTAAGCCAGCAACTGTAGATCGGATCTGATATGAGGAAAAAAAAAACACAAATATGAACTGGAGAAAGGAGAGAAAATTTTCAGATTCACCATACCTTAGCCGATTCAACTCTTGTGTAAGTGAGAACAGTAGCAGTAGATCGAGGATCTAAGGAATAGCAGCAATAGTAGCAGTAAGCCAGCAACTGTAGATCGGATCTGATATGAGGAACAACACAGTAGCAATAGTAGATGGCAGTGATGAAGGCATTGAGGTTTTTTTTTTTTTTTTTTTTTTTTTTTTTTTTTTTTTGAGAATTAGAGGTGTTGAGGTTGTGTGGAGGAAGAATGAGGTAGAAATTTGGGACTTGTAATTTAGGTTTTCTAGAATTTATTGTTTTGTGCATATTTTTGTTTAGTCCATTTCTATTTTTTTATTTTGTAGTTAAAGGGGCATGAATTTTTTTTTTTCTTGTAGGTCAATATATAAATATTTTAGAGGAGAGCCAAAAATATATATATTTAGGGGCAAATCTTAATTTTTTGTATACTAGTCTTTTTTTTTTTTTTTATTGGGGGGAGGGGGGCATGACGTACGACCCCCCTCTGCCCTACTGTAGGTCCGCCTTTGTTTATATGTAATAAAAACAACCCTAAGTAATAATGGTCCAATAGCCTTCGATGATGTGTATGCAAGATGGTAGTAAGCCAAATAAACTTCACACATGCATAACAAAAAGACAATGCATGTATTTTCAAGATTGCGAAATGTAATTAATAATTTACATTAATAATAAGAATAAGATGAAAATTTTAGATTTATGGTACATCTCTTTTGGTAATTCAATTGTTATAATAATAATTAAAAAAAAAAAAAAAAGAAGGAAGATTTGAATTACCTTTCTCCTTAAAAAGATCAAGTATATCATTGAAATATAAAATTCTTGGCAATTTATGGCACATCTAGAATGCCCAAGACAATACCAAACATAACATTATACAACGCTTCTTTTTATGCTATATTTATTTGAAAAGAAAGACACACACACACACAAAAAAAAAAAAAAAAAAGGGTTATAGCTTGCTTTGGAAAGAGCTGTTTGTCAGTTGTCTCCACTTAATTTGAAGAAAGTGTAATACTAAGTGAGAGATATGTAAGGAAAATGATTCTCTCCATTTCAAATGGAACAATTTCATAGCTCAAGTTAAATTTTACAAATCTAAAAGTATAGATACTATCAGATTATTTTAAATTTTAAATGATGTGGTTGTCTGTACATTATTTTATCTAAAAATAATAAAATATTAGTTGTATAATAGATGTAATGAAGAGAACTTTGATATAATTTTTTTCTATTCTCTTTTAATTTTTTCAAGCATTATTATCTATAACGTTAAATATCCCCTATTAACCAATTCTTTTACGCAATTTTTGTTTTTGTTTACAACACATTATACAACCTTTTTTTTATTATACAATTTAGAGTTTAGGAAAATGATATGTTCTCTTAAATTATATATATATATATATATATTTAGATATGTGTTTTGAGTTGATCTTAATTAAGTCCCTTGGTTATTGTATCAATACCATAACTTGGTTCCCAAACAAAAATTATTGGCTTTGCCCAAGTTAAAACAAAAACTTAAGAACACTAACTAATATCAAATTTCAAGAAAAGATATGTTTTTTACTAGAATAAATCTAACATATGTAGTGAGGATATAATTAAGGGCCTATTGGGTTTGAATTTTTCAAGTGCTTTAAAATATATATATATATATATATATATATATATAAATAGTCTCTCTCTCTCTCTCTCTCTCTCTCTCTCTCTCTCTCTCTCTCTCTCTCTCTCTCTCTCTCTCTCTCTCTCTCTCTCTCTCTCTCTCTCTCCCTCTCCTCTCCTCTCTCTCTCTCTCTCTCTCCTCTCCTCTCTCTCTCTCTCTCTCCTCTCTCCATATATTATATATATATATAAACCGAAAGCCTCTACTAATACCACATTTTTACACGTCAGCACAACACAATATTTAAAAAAATAAAAAAATATAATTAAAAACAATATTTTATTTTCCTCTCCAAGCCTCTGTGGTATTCCTCTCCAAGCCTCTGCTAATATCACAATTTTCCACGTTAGCACAACACAATATTTAAAAAATAAAATATATAATTAAAAAACAATATTTTATTTTTCTCTCCAAAACAAAACCCGATACTTAAAACCCAATACTTATCTTTAAAAATAAACACAAACTCAGCACACAGACTCTCTCTAAGATCTTTCAACGCCGATCAACTCTCTTTTTCTTCCATCTTCTTCTTCTTCACGCAGACCCATCACAATTTTCCACCTCTTTTTTTTTATTTATTTTTTCTTTCAAATTCTTTGTTGATTTGATTTTCCTAACAGCAACAATGACCAAAGGACCTAAACCTTTGATCCTTTGACCCTGCTTTCACACCCAAACACAACAGTGGTGTGAACACTCCTTATTATCTATGTATGTAGCTCAATTTTCCTAAACCTTCGATTTTTTAATTGTGGGTTTTGTTCTGTGTAGGCCTTTGTTTGTCTTAGGAAAGTTTTATTCAGTTTTAGTTTTATTTTTTCATCACAGGTTTTTTTGTGTCTTCTGCTATCATCGATGTTTAGATCCTTTCAGTTGCTGCCGTTTCTGAAAAACCAAAGGTAGGGTATTTAACGCAAGGTGAGTTTTTTATTCTCTTATTAGAGAGAGATTCTTTGTTTTTTTAAAAAAAAAAAAAAAAAAAAAAAAAAAAAAAAAAACCTAAATTGTTCATAGCTAAACCTGCGAATTTCATAAGATTTGTTTTTTTAGTTGCATTCTATTCGTTGTGGTGGTTTCGTCATCAAAGAATTGGTTAGGACTTATTAGATCCTATAAGCTAAAAGCAGACCTGCTTATCAACGATTTTTAGATCCTTTCAATTGCTGTTGTTTTTGAAAACCAAAGGTAGGGTATTTAACGCAAGGTGAGTTTTTTATTCTCTTATTAGAGAGAGATTCTCTGTTTTTTTTTTTTTTAAACCTAAATCATTCATAGCTAAACCTACGAATTTCATAAGATTTGTTTTTTTTAGTTGCATTCTATTCGTTGTGGTGGTTTCGTCATCAAAGAATTGGTTAGGACTTATTAGATCCTTTAAGCTAAAAGCAGACCTGCTTACAAGGCTTAACTAGACTAGGCTTTTGCTCTAACGGCACCAATTAGTCCTTTATTTCTGAGGATTCTTCTGAGAGGGCATTCCATCAACTGTGTCAAAGGCTATTTTATGGTCTCATGTTAGCACATTCACATTAGTGTCGAGAAGCAATAACAGCTCATTCACTATCTGCAAGAAATAACGTGTCATAATTGCTGCATTTTAACTGACTTAATGTTTTTGCAAATTGGGATTGGACTCTCTTCAAAAGCACCCTCTTTCCATTGCTATTATATTATCATTTGGGATTTCAAAAAATATGCACCAAGTGTTTGATAAAATGTGTGTAAGTACCCTCTCTTGGTGTTGGTCTATGTAGGTAACTTTTTTACTCTTTTTCTTTTATGTTTTTAGGTTGTAGTTGAATTGCAGTGGTAAATTCGAATTTTGATAGCTTAGTTACATATATATATATATATATATATATATATATATATATATATTTATAGTTTAGTTATTGTTCTCAACTTTATTTCCATCATCTACAAGGGTCTTTGGTTTGAATTTGTTTGTATTTGTTGTTGATTCATGCCCTATATGTAAATCAAAATAAAATAATCTTTTTGGTTGAATTTTTTTTCCTATATTATGCCCAAATCACCTTCTCAATTTTTTTTTTGCTTTATTATTTTGTTGTGGATGTAACTAACAAATATTTTTGTTACATGCACACAAATTGTTTGATAAAATACATAAGTGTATTGTTCTTTCCACAATTTGATTTTGTACAATGTCCTTTTTTCAGGTTTAATAAGTGGACATATACACTCAATGTTTACTCAAACTTGCCTATGCCTTGCATAAAAAAGGTATAATACTCCATTTTTTAATATTTTTTTCTTTTTTTTGCATTGTCTCTACAAGACTATGGTTTCTCCCAATGACTACTTTATTTTATGAAATTCGAATAAAAAACAAAAAAATAAATTACATAATCATAGACAATAATTAAAGAAATGAAGTTGTTGAATAGCATATTGAACTCAAGCTCTCACTTGAAGGATGATATGATATTCTTTTTCTTTTACTTTGATAGTAGTTTGCCCTTTCATCATATCTTGAATCTCTAGAATGATATATCTCTTTCCAATTTACAATAGATTATAATATGCAAGGTTTAGAGAATGTATAACAACTTCTTTGTTGTAGCTTATGAATTTATAAGAGAAAGATGGCTTTTGATTGGCCATGAATTAGAGGAATTATACTACTCACTAGTGGCATGGAATCTCTTACTTTGTCATATTTATTCCGTTGATTCTTTTTATAACAAAAAGGAATATCATTTCAAGCCAGCTTTAGCTTACAATTTATATATATGACAATATAACCTTAGTGCACAAAGTTCAAGACCCTAAAGGTATGAAGTTAGAGGTTGATTTTAACTTTGTACTTGGGTTGAACAAAGCACCCTAATTTCTTATATTGGTGTGATGTTTTAAGAGATTTGAACTTTTTATAGGAATTTGAACTTCTATAAATACTCATGTATTATTTAACATTCTTCAAGAAAACCAAAAAAAAAAAAAAAAGGAAACACAATATATCTGTAGATTTATTTTTCGTGTATTGTACGGATTTGCGAGTTAAACTTGATTTATATCTTTCTTGGTTTACCCAAAAAAATAATAATAATAATAATATAATTTTGAACGTGAAAATTCCATAATATTTATAGCTAAAGATACATAGAGGGAAAAAAAACATCGAAAAAGCAAAATCAAACATACCCATGCAAATTTGTACATAGATATGGCAGCTGTCCCACGACAGTTTAACGGCATGATACCACAGAATCGGAACATGCTAGGCGTCTTCTGAACTTTATTTTTGATAGAACTGATGGAAATTCAAACTTTGTCGCCTTCTGAATTTTTGGGAATCTCACTTCCACATTTTCCGCATGAATTATCTTCAGAATTCCCACTTGTCTTCTGAACTTTACATGTGTCACACAGATTCTCTTTTCCTTGATTTGCTTTGAACTTGACTATATAAATCAAAACTCGTAGCACAAAAGGCAAAGCAGCTGCAGTCAGGACGTACCGAAATTTATGAGAATCATGAGGTGTGACGGCAAATATGGCCGATCCGTAAGTTACAAGCATTGAAGCTGCGGCAATAAATACTTCTAAATGGAAAGGGAAGTTATATGTGAGAGATATAATGACAAGAACCGAAGTGGAAAGTGCCAGAGTGTTAAAAACCAAGAAAACATAGAAGGGGTCTGTTCGAGACGCGTAAATGGCCGTCCCTGCATCATGTGATTTATAACATGAAGGGTCTGGCCGAATCCCTTGAGCACGTTTTTCTGCACATAAAGTGAGATTCTTTATTGTATAATCTTGCCAAACACCACCAGGAGGGTTAACCCCAGATTGAAAAGTCACTGCTGCAATTAGAGTTGCAACTATCAACAGAATGTTTCGGACATCGCCTGTCTGGTCCTTTTTTGGGTCATATTGGAAGTCTTTAAACCAGCTCTTGCTTTTCTTGAGTTTATCAAGTGGAATGCAGCTAGCCATTAATTTTTCTCAAGCAATAACAATGTATCAATGATTCTGTTCTGTCTCTAGTCTTATCTATATATAATAGAATGAAAGTTATATGCTTGTCCCTCTTACTATCATGATAGATTTTTGCCACAACTGTATCACTTACGACTTGACACATAAATAAGTTGTGACGAAATTTATCATGTTAGCATTTTCTGATGGTCCACTTATCTTTTCCTTGGCCCAAATGTTTGGTACATTATCAGAAGGCGCATGCTGGTATACGTGATTCACGTGGGTTGCGTGTCCATCCAAATCTATTCGGTGGTTTACGTGTTCAAAAACATATTACCCTACTGCTCAAAAGTTTATTGCATAATGTTATTAACTGTACGGTAACATTAGAAATCTATAAAAATAAAAAGAGTTGATTTACTTTCTATGACAGAAAATAAAGAAGAGAAAGAAGACTGTTGTTTACAAGCAAATTAACCTGCAATACATCATTTTTTTTTTACCTCTTTTGTTTCGTTATACTGAATATGTAGAGGGAATTTTTTTTTTTTTTTTTTTTCACTCTTTCTTCTTTCCATTTCTTTTTCGTATCTCATTAAGTTGAAAATTTTCTCTTTCTTTTACAAGCAAAACTGCAATACATCATTGTTACATTTATCAGCTGCCAAAAATTAGTGGGGTTACATCCTTGTTTGGCAAAAATTAGTGTGCATAATTCATAGGGACCATTAAATTTGACTCACAAAGCGTAAAGACAAACAAGTGGGCTATTAAATAATAGTGAGTGGACGAGTTCATGATCTAAACCAAGGAAAACAACAGCTATAAAGTGCAACAAAAGTAATCTATTGTTTTCTAATTATGCATGCACTTACTGCTCAGGGAAAATGACATTTAACTTTAATTTTTGAACTATATTTCAAACTATATAGCAAAATACTCTTGTTTTTTAATTTGATATGGCTGATGTCAAGTTATGCGTGGAACTCGATATTAATAATGTCAAGTTCTATGCGTATTTTTCTACTTAAATTTTACAAAATTTGACAATAGAAATGTTGAGTTCTACTTTAAAATACCCATATGTCAAGTTCTAAAAAAGTTGTATTTTGCTAAAGTAGTTTGAAAAGGGGATTATTTGGCTATATAGTTTAAAAATTAAGGTTATTTAGCAATTTTTCCTGTCTAAAAACAAAAATTCTTGGACACAATTTTTGTCACTACCATGATATATGTGATTATAAGTGATAAAGAAAAAGTAATGAGTTTATCTACATGTGATAATTTATCAATTACAGTTACACATATCATTAAATTATGGCAAAAATTGTAACAAATGATATGGTAGTCGAAAAACTTGTCTAAATATTGCCCAATAGTGCAGTATGTGATGCATGAAAATTATATTTTTGTGCTCAATAGTGCTACTTAATTGCATACGGAAGGAGTCGTTAACAAACACAATCAAAAAAATTTTGAGATTATGTTGTACGGAAATTAGATAATCATTTTGGGATCTAATCTTGCTAATCAGTGCAATTCTCATCATATTTAGGGATCTTTGCTAATTATTGGAGATTATTATGCAAATATTTGTAGATAATCTTTTTTTTTTTTTCGCTTCCAAAATGACACGTGAGAAGGACCATCTGTTGGAGAAATTTTTCTTTTCTCTTAGGTCATTAGAGATCTGATTGGTAGGGGAATTGAGTTTGATTGGGGGTAAAAGTAACATACATGCCTCCTTTAGGGCTCACTTGGACCGTAGTATTCTCAAAAGAAAAAATAGTGGGTTAATCTCACATTAAAAAATGAATGTGAGTTAAAGAGGTTTAAAGACGATGTTGTGTATCTAAGAGTTATGCTCCTTTAGATATACACCACTGTAAATTTCTTTAAAAAACTTTCTCTCATCTCTCCGTGTGTGTGTTAAAAATATTTAGTATTCTAAGAAAAAAAGGGCTCACTTGGACCAACCAAAAAGTTTTCTCCCTAAAATGAAGAGAAAACTTGGTGAGAAATATCTAATGGGTGAATGACAAAAATGCTCATGTGCAAGTTGCACATAGGCTTCAGTACGTGATGTGTTGTGTTGTGTTTTTTTATTGTATATTATTATATATTTAAATTCCAGTTTTAATAGCTGTATGATTTTTGTTCTCATTTTTTTTTTTTCACTTGCTTTGTTGGGCTTCAATACCCTTGTTAAGTGTTTCTTTTGTTCTCATTTCAGTCTTCTTCTTTTTTTCCTTTTTCTTTTTTTCTTTTTTGGTTTAGACGTGATTTTTTTAAGACGTGGTTTTTATTTTTTAATAAATTTGGGGTTTTTTTTGGTGGTTTTTCATTTTTTAACAAGATTATATAAGTAAATTTATACAAACTCACTTTTTTCATTCCTCCACTTTTTCACTTTCAACTAAACAAAAAGGAAGGAAATTAAATTTTTTTTTTTATTCTCTTACTTTTCCATCCTCCCACTATTTTCTATCATCTCACTTTTTTACTCCTCCAACAAAACGAACCCTTAGTTCCCTATGAAAGTGGTATATTGTGAAATAATTTATGTCCCTTAACTTATTCATAGAGAATAATTGTAACAATGAGGCTTGAATGAGTTTGGCTTGTATTTTGTGTTCTTGTGCACTAGAGATGGAAGTATGCTGATATTAACCCCCTCCCCCCCCCCCCCCTCCAAAATTAATATTCTATATGTATTATTTATCATTATTAAAAATTTTAAGAGATTTCAACCAAAAAAAAAAAAAGGATTTTGCCTCCCAAAAAATTTGAATCACCCCCCCCCCCCCCCCCCCCCCCCAAAAGAAGAGAGAGAGAGAGATCTTTTGAACTTTAAAAAAAAAAAAAATTATAGTATCTCATTAAATATTGATAAATTATACAAATTTTATAAAAGCTCAACTCAAAATTTTTTTTAATGAAAATAATATTGTGATAATTCTTTAGTTGTTCTTATTCAATTAAATTTAAGGCATGTGGCAAAGGAAAATATATTTTCAAATTCAAAATTAAATACCAATTCGGTATGAGTAATAAATGTTGTCTAAGGAGTTTAGGCTTTGTTAACTCAAGCTCAATAATGCAATTTTCAGACTATATTTTCAATATTCTTAGTTTTTATAATTTTCTTGAGTACTCTTTTTTATTCAATTTATTGTTATTTTTTAAAATATATTTTATAGTATTTTGTTGAACTTTAGGACAATGTGCGAAGTCGCATGAGATATCAATTGAAAAGATAATCGGGTTTTTTGAGAGACTATATTGGAATGATAGTTTTCTATTGTTATTTGTTGGTCAAATAATTGATATATATTTTTAGTAATTAGTGTATTACACAAGTTTTTTATTATTAATTATGAGTGGTAAATGAAATTAAAGCAAAAGTTATCTCAAAACACATCAATAAAGTTAAGAATATGTTACAAATACTATATAAACTCTCAATTTAAATTCAATTCTTTAAATAACACTTAAAGATTTTTCAATTACTCAATAATACTTATTCAATTTTAAAAGAAAAATAGTACATAAGCCAAGCTTATGATGTTAAAAAATACATAAAAGAAATTAAATATAAATTTCTTTGTAATTTTAATTTAATTACCTCTCACAAAATAAAAATATATAAAAAAATCACTAACATTTTTAATCGAAATAATAAACATATGCATACCTCTGCATGTTTATTTGTGTTTGAGTTTCATACAATTTTATTTTGGTCCTAAAATTTGTCCAAAAATAAGATTTGGAAAGAAGAGAGCAAATTTAATTGATTGTAAGGTGACATAAGCGTTATGATGAAAAGGATCAGCATTTTCTTTTCGAGTGGGTTTGGGCCTACATGTTACAATTATTTGACACTCACATGTGATAAAGGAAAATTCATACTTTTTATATTGTAGATTAAAAAAATGAGTACAATATTATATTTTTTTTTGCAAATGTGTATCAATTAGTTGTTACATATTTGTTTAATCTATATATATCAACTATCAACTAAAGCATAGATTCTTCTCCTAAAAAACAAACTAAAGCATAGATATGCTTAATAACGTGACGACATAAAAAAGGAGTGTAAATTTTCCAACTGGAAAGCAATTCCTCTATTTTGGATAGTGAAATTTTCTTCAACATTCACATTCAAATTGAACCTACGAAAAATAAAAGGAAATGATCACACTTCAAATAGAACTAGTAATGAATCAAGATATGATACAGACCTCAAACCTACATATTTTTACCATAACTTTTTTAATAATCCTATAATATGTGTGATAATGATTAATAGAGAAAAAAATGGTGATTTCATATAAAAGTGATAATTCACCAATCACAATTGCACATATCATTAATTATGACAAATTTGATTGTCTTTTTGGGAACTAAATCTAAAACTCAATGTTGACCCAAAGGAGACTATTAGCTATCAGTGTACCTCTTTCGCCTATAAGATCAACCGAGCAAAAAATTTGAGAAGCAAGACACGTGTGTTGATATAACATTCATCTGTTCCCAATTGGTATGACATAAAACATAAATGATATAATCTAATAAAAATAAAAATTCTTATATTGACAACAACAACAACCAAAAAACACGCAAATGCATAAAATTTTACAATTTTCTTCTACAAGTACGTTATTTCCTTATCAAATCTTTCTACATAATATTAGCAAAAGAATAAACAATAAACTATAAGTTCATTTAAAATATTAATAAAAGTATTAATTATTGTTATTTAGTTGTTTTATTATTTTTATTTACTAACCACTAGTAGTCTAGCACACACCCCACTGCTAAGTTGTAAAGACTAAAAATACACTACCTCATCCACCCGTCTCAACCCATTACCTAACATAGTTTAATTTTTTTATTTTTTATATAGTTTAATTTTTTTATTTTTTATAATGTCTTGTTCATTTACTTTTAATGCCCACTAGTCTAGTCCACTACCTCAATCCAATGCGACGCCCCCATCCACTCCCACTTAGGAGACAAGAGCTAATCAACACAATTACATGCACTTACACAAGAGCCGAAAGATGAGGAGTAATGTTCAGGACACAACTTTCACCACAACTTTTATCACAACTTGCTCACGTGGCAAGTTGCGAGTGATGAAGTTGTGAGCCCACCACTATTACTCTACCACTTACAACTTGCCACGCGAGCGTAAGTTATGGCAAAAGTTGTGGTGTAAGTTGTGTCCCTAGCATTACTCAAAGATGAAAGCATAAGGGTGTGTTCGTTTGGAGGTAAAATAAGATGAATGGAAAACTTTGGAAAGAAAATAGGAAGAAATTTTTTTTTGGAGTGTGTACGGTTGGGTAGAGAGAAAGGAAAATAAAAGGTAGGGTTCAGGTGTTTTCTCTCCAGGCTCATCAAAAATTTTCTCTCCAAAATGGAGAAAAAACTATAGAGAGAAGCTTACCAATAGGATTTGCCCAAAATGCCCATCACATTCTCCTTTGCTAACATTTTTTTTTTTCTTTCTTTGTTAATGTTCACGTTGTTTTAGGATTTTTTTTTTTTTTTAATCCCACTTGTTTGGTAAAAATTAGTGTGCAATATTCATAGGGACCACTAAATTTGACTCACAAAGCGTAAAGACAAACAAGTGGGCTATTATAAATAATAGTCAGTGGACGAGTTCTTTATCTAAACTAAGGAAAGCAAAAGTTATAAAGTACAACAAAAGGAATCTACTGTTTTCTAATAATTATGCATGCACTTGATCAGGGCGGAGCTAGAAATTTTCCTTTGGGGGGCCAGCCAAGACTAAATGATCATATTGATTAACAAGATATATATATATATGTGTGTGTGTGTGTGTGTGTGTGTGTGTGTGTGTGTGTGACCCACTCATTACTGGACAAATTTGTCAACAAATTTGTCAAACATAGACAAATTTGTTAGTTTTGGAATGTGTATGAGCTTTTTCAAATAAAATTAAGATTTATGCATCTAATCTAGTATTAGATGTGTTTGTCATATCAAAGCTTACTTAAATATGGTTGTCTTAGTTTGTTAGCATGAAATACTAAATATAAATAATGAATTAGACTATCAATTGGATTAATAAATAAGAGGAAGAAAAAAAAAATGATCAACCATAATATAAATAAATAGAAATAGAAATTGAACTTAGATAAAATGAATAGAATTTGATGTAAAATAGAAATGAAAAAGGAGAAGAAATGGAGGAGTAGAGAGATTAAGGAACACTTTCACCATGAGTGATGAGGTAGAAGGAAAATACAAATTGAAAAGGTGAAGTAATAACCTTCTATAAAGAGAAGCTACAGCCCAATAGTAAAAATTATACAAGTTGGGCTTGTGTGATGACATGTTGGGGGAGGAGAGATGAAGAAAGACTAACAAAAGGTCAACATAATTGAATAAATTTGATGAATCAAGGAGACTTGAGGGGGCCATTCAGTTTCATTTGAAGGGGCCAAATCTGACAAAAATTCTTTGGGGCCTATTTTTACCTAACTATAAAAAAAATTTGAACATTTTTGGGGGGGCCATGGCCCCCCCACAGTATAAGGTGGCTCCGCCCCTGCACTTGATCTAAAGAGGGAAGACTATTAACCTTAATTTTTTAACTATACAGTTAAATAGCCACATTTTCAAACTATATACCAAAGTACTCCTGTTTTTTAATTCAATATTGCTGATGTTGAATTCTGCCTGGATCTTGACATTAACAATGTTGAGTTCTACGCGTATTTTACTACTTAATTTTTTTTTAAAAATTTACACAGAATTTGACAATAGAAATGTTGAGTTCTACTTTAAAATACACACATGTCAAGTTCTAAAAGAGCGGTATTTTGCTAAAATAGTTTGAAAAAAGAGTTATTTGGTTATTTAGTTTTAAAATTAAGGTTATTTAGCCATTTTTTCCGTCTAAAGGTGTAAAATATTGGACACAATTTTTATCACTACCATGATATATGTGATTATAAGTGATAAAGAAAAAGTAATGAGTTGCACATGATAATTCATCAATTACAATTACACATATCATCAAATTGAAGCAAAAATTGTGACAAATGGTATGGTACAAGAAAAACTTGTCTAAAACATGCTCAATGGTGCATGGTATTGTGGACGTGATGCATGAAAATTATATTTTTGTGCTCACGAATAGTACTAATTAATGGCGTACTGAAAGAGTCGTTGACAAGCACAATCAAAACAATTTTGAGATTATGTTGTACGGAAATTAGATAATCATTTTGGGGTCTAATCTTGCTAATCAGTGCAATTCTCATCATATTTAGGGATCTTGCTTCCAAAATGACACTTGAGAAGGACCATCTATTGGAGAAATTGGTCTTTTCCCTTAGATCATTAGGAATCTGATTAGTAGGGGAATTGAGTTTGTTTGGAGGTCAAACATACATGCCTCCTTTAATTTAGTCCCATGTGAAAGTGGTGTATTGCGAAATAGTTTATGTCCCTTGACTTATATATATATATATATATATATATAACCGAAACTCCTGAAACTTCCACAATTTTTCACATCAGCACAATATTTAAATAAAATTATCATTTTATTCAAATAAAATTATTTTTGTTTAGTCTAAACTTAACAAGGAGTGAAATAAAATTATTTTTATTTAATCCAAACTTAACAATGAGTAAAATTCTATCTCTCTAACAAATCCAACTTAAACTCAAACTCATAGTTATCATTTTTTAAACAAAATTATTTTTGTTTAATTCAAATTTAACAATGAGTGAAACTCTATCTCTCCAACAAGTCCAACTTAAACTCAAACTCAAACTTAAACCGAAACCTTTGACTTTTTGTTGATCTCTCCAGAATATGCCACATCATTATTATTATTTTTAAACAAAATTATTTAAATTTTTTACACCTCATTATAATTTATTTTATTTTTTAATTTCTTCAATTAGATTGAAAAAAAAATAACAAATTAAAAATACAAACATAAATTGTATCAATCCAAAGTAGAGTTCTAAAGATCACAAAATTTCATTAAAAAAAAAAATACACCAACTAACCGTGTATATATAAATACTCTCCAATTTAAAGGAGTCCAAGTAAAAATCAGGTACCTTAAAATTCTTGAACTCTACGTTAATACCGTGTATATATCAAACGTTTTTTATTTTTTATTTTTTGAATGGGGGATATATACAAACGGAGAATGTATGTAATCCAGGTTTTTACTAAAGATGTAATTAAAAACTGGATGCTACTTTGAAAACCAATTTATTGAATCCCTAAGATTGAAAGGGTAAAAACAAACGAAATCAAAACCAACATCAAAATTTGAATCATATTATTATACAGATTGAAAGAGTTTTTTTTTTTTTTTTTAATTATGTATATATAATAATTGAACTCTTCGAATACTAAAAGATCATGATATATTAGAACTTTGGGAGACTAACCACTTGGTGGACAAATTATTGGCACCAACATAGATGGCTCTCAGTGGTGACTGCTTGATTGGTGAGGAAGAAAAAGAAGTCGCATTATATATATAATTTTGATCTCAAGTCTCAACAACAAGCTATTATCCTAGGGTAAACTTAGCACTAGGTTCAACCCACCAATAGATTGTTTCATCTAAATAATTCCATTGTGTTTTAACTGCTGACTTTTTGGTTAATTTTTTGTAACATTTGAAATCTTCTTGCAGATTTTAACAATTATAGCAATGGATTATTCTTTTGAGAGTAGAATATCTTTCTTTTATATTTCTCTATGTGTAGTTAATTTTTTTTTTTTTTTTTGGTTTATATTTTGTTTCAATAATTTGTAGGGGTTAGGTTCTAAAAGTTTAGAACAATTGGCAAATCGTGAACACAAACTTGTCTAGATATATATCCTAGAGTGCATAGGCATTATTAGACAATGCTCAATGTGATACAAGTCAAGATTCAAAAACATACAAGCTACAGAAAAAAGAATTTGAAATCTACCTGGTTCGACCGATAGAAAGACAGGCTTGATCGATCAAAATACAAGTCTGCAGAATTTTAAGTTCGGCTTAACAACAGTTTAAGCCCAAAAAGGTTAGGGTTTCAGATCTACTTCTTCTAGTATATAAAGAAAACCCCAAGTGCATTTTTATAAGGCTTTTCAGAGAGAGAAAAGTGTACCTCTTTTGTATCTAGGGTTTTGCACCAAAAAAACTCTCTCATATCTTCTACTAGTGTTATTCCTTGAAAAATCTCAAAATCCGATATTGTAGAAGTTGCTGCCTTCTCTAGTCATCAAAGATGCTGATGATATAAACCTTCAAGGGTAATCTTGGAGTCACAAACAAGAGAGTTTGTTTTGATAAACCTTTGAGTGGAGTCTCAAAGTCACAAGTGTGGGTGCTTGTATTGCCAAGGCCCAAGAAAGAAGTAGTCTTAGGACTCAGAGCTATCATGGGGCCATGGTTGTAAGTTCTACGTGTAGTAGCAATAGGATGTTAGTAGTCAAAGTCTTATTGTAAACTTCAATTCTTTCTAGTGAATTTGCTTTTTACCTTGATGATAGTTAGGTTAAATCCTCTCCAGGTTTTTTACTAATTTGGTTTTCCTGGGTCATCATATCGTTGTGTTATTTACTTTTCTACTGTTTTGCATGATATGATTGTTTTATTTTAACCTAGATCTGAATAATAAACTTAAGTATTCACTTGGTTAATTAATTAGATTAAATAATCTAGTTTACAGGGATCTAAAAACCTAACAGTAGGCACCAAATTTTCTAATTCTTTAGTTTCATCTGAATTTTTGGGTTTATTTTTTGCATTACATGAAACTGTGTGGCATATTTCACCGGCATCTTTCTCTTGTATTTCTGTTTTGTGTGTAATGACTATAGTCATATATTTTTTCTATTGTTTCAATAATTCTAGGTTTAGAATCTTCTAATTTTTTTTAAATTATTTTTTTGGCATTTTAGAAGTTTTAACATTTGACCTTTTACATTAGTTTTAGCAATTTCTGAACATGTTTGGTAGATTTCGACAACTATACCATGGGTAATTCTTTTGAAGATAACTAATATTTCTCTTATATTTCTCTATTGTGTTGTCATATATATTTTGTTTTGTTTCAACAATTCCTAGGCAATGAATCTTCCGATTCGCAAATATTTTAAGTTTTGACTTCTTCATCAAATTGCAATACAAATTCAAGTCAAATAGGAGCAATTTATGCAATTGTATAGTTTCATAATCAATTGTATAGCGGCTAGTTTATAGAGAATAATTGTACCAATGAAGCTTGAATGAGTTTGGCTTGTACTTTGTGTTCTTGTGCACTAGAGATGGAAGTACATTGAAATTACCCCCCCCCCCCCCCCAAAAAATCTATATTGTACTATTTATAATTATTAAAAATTTTAAGAGATTTCAAAAAAATAAATAAATAAGAGTTTGCCTCCCTCCCCCTCCCCCCCAAAAGGAGAGAGGGACGTCTTTTGAACTCAAAAAAAAAAAAAAATGTAGTATCTCATAAAATTTGATAGATTATATAAATTTTATAAAAGCTGAATTGTTTTTTGTGAAAATAATATTGTGATAATTCTTTAGTGGGTCTTATACAATTAAATTTAAGGCATGTGGCTAAGGAAAATTTATTTTCAAACTCAAAATTAAATACTGATTTGGTATGAGTAATAAATGTTGTCTAAGGAGTTTAGGCTTTGTTATCTCAAGTTCAATAATGCACTTTCAGACTATATGTTCAATATGCTTACTTTTTATAATTTTCTTGAGTACTCTTTTTTGGTCAATTTATTGTTATTTTTTAAAATATACTTTATAGTATTTTCTTGAACTTAAGGACAATGTGTAAAGTCACATGAGATATCAATTGAAAAGAAATTCGAGTTTTTTGAGAGACTAAATTGGAATTATAGTTTTTTAAAATGATTTTTGATTAATGTATTGCTTTGTTATTTGTTGGTCAAATAATTATTATATATTCTTAGCAATTAGTGTATTACACAAGTTTTTTATTATTAATTACGAGTGGTAAATGAAATTACTTCTTTCTAAATAAAATTTCAAATGTTTAAGGGTTTAAAAGTTTCATTAAAGCGAAAGTTATCCCAAAACCCATCAATAAAGTTAAGAACAAGTTTTTTTTTTTTTTAATACAAGATATTATTTCTACTTTAATTTAATTTAAGTGTATATCTGTGTAAAACTCCCTCTTATAGGCTTGATCCCCGGCCCTTATCCCCATACCCTACAAGTACTTATACTTGTAGAGTGACCACCACACCAAGGGTGCACAGGGGTGGTCACTCTTTTAAATTCTATATAAAGTTGCAATTTAAATTCAGTTCTTTATAGAACACTTAAAGATCTTTCAATTACTCAATAATACTTATTCAATTTTATAAGAAAAATAGTATATAACCCAAGCCTTTGATGTTAGAAAATACATAAAGAAAAAATAAATTGAGAAGAAATACATAAAAGAAATTGAATTAAGAATTTCTCTGTAATTTTAACTTAATTACCTCTCACAAAATAAATATATAAAAAAAAAAATCACTAACATTTTTTAGTGAAATAACAAACATATGCAAATATCTTCATGCTTATGTGTGTTTGAGTTTCATACAATTTCATTTTGTCCTAAAATTTGCCCAAAAATAAGATTTGAAAAGAAAAAAGCAAATTTAATTGATTTCACTGTATAATGCAAGAAGAAAGCATGCACATCAGTCGGTGACATAAGCATTATGACAAAAAGGATCAACATTTTCTTTTCAAGTGGGTTTGGGCCTACATGTTACACCTATATTCAACGCTCACATGTGATAAAGGAAAATTCCTACTTTTTATATTATAATTTCCACTTGTGACTGTCCTAAAATGTTTGTCCATTAAGGTTAATTTATTTAGGGTTGATGGAATATTTCTATTTAATTTCTTACATTTACTACTTCAAGCGGGGAGATTGGGAATAAGTCTTTTGTTATCCAATGGAGTCAATTTTACACAACCAGGAAGGATGGGTATTCAACCAAAAAAAAAAATTAGGAAGGAGGGCGAAAAGGGTTTGGTTTTGTTGTATATGATTTTGTGGCCAAAGTAAGCAGAAAGTAAAAGTCAACAAAGCCAGTGCATGGATTTTCCGAAAATAATTTATAGTTTGGGGAGCCTATGCCAATCAGGACCAATGTGTTTAGTCCTCCCTTTAAATTCAAAATCTACTAGTATTTTATAGAAAATATTTTTAACCACTGCACACCATTGGTGTATTGGTCACTCTATAAATACAAAATTCTTGTGATGTGAGGGTAGGAACTAGGGCTCAAATTTCTAGGAAAAAACTTTACACATAAACACACTTAAATTAGGCTGGAGTTATATATAAAAAAAATTATAAGAAAAAAAAAAGTAATTGATTTTTGAACAACTTTTTATATTTTTTATTAAAATATTAAAACTTTCTTAAAATAGTTTATCAACAAATATTCTAAACAATGCCGGTGAAATAACCATTTGTAGTAAGGAATCTGAAAATGGGAAGCAAGGGTTCTAATAGTATCTCCAGATTAAGACCAAGGAACAACAAACAAGTGCTGGGCCTGCTGGCCAGACTCAGTCAAAAGCCTCTGATTAGGTCAACCTTGGGCTCATGAATCCGTCAAGGAGACTCAAGTCGACCACTTGGATGCCCTAAAGAATCATTAGGATTAATTAACTACATAAGGACTCTGGAAAATTATAAAATAAAAACTAGAAATGGAAGCTTACAATATCAAACATGGATGACACTTCATGATGTTAGGCTCGCCCTTGTTTTATAACTTGTTCATATATAATATGTGTAGTGGCGAAGCTAGGGAGGAGGGGGAGCGGACCCTTAGACTTTTGAAATTTCCTATTTTAGAATTTGGCAGCCACAAAATTTAAACTTTCATTTTGGCTAAAATGATAGCCAAAATTTAAAATTTAGTTCATCAAATATTAATTATTTTATTCTTTAAAGTTTTATAATTGACCCTTAAAGTTAAACTTATAAATTAGTACAAATGATTTTTTTTTTTTTTTTAAGTTTGTACGACAAACCCAAAAACGATACAAAATTCCTTTTCTCCTAACCAATCCCTATACATATATATTGTTAGAGATATATTAGCCCATTAGCATAGGCCCAAACCTAATTCTACTTTGTATGCAAGCCAAGTCTTCTACTTATACTAGAAGTCTATTAGTTTAGGGCTTAGTCTACTATATATACACATGTTATGATTCATTGTAACACAGGATTTGTACTACACTATAATATATTATTGATGTAGCCTTCTAGGGTTTCCTCCGTGGATGTAGGCCATTAGGCTGAACTGCGTAACCTTCGTGTGTTATTGTGTTTTTACTTTATACTTTCGCTTCCGCATCCATACTAGCATATTCAACATGGTGTATCAATGCTAATATTTAACATGGTATCAGAGCCACCTTCTTGTGGCCATGGTTTTCTGTCCTTGCGGTACATTTAAGACCAATCTTTGTCTTCCTCGGTGTTTTTTCGCTGCGTTCATCTTCTTTGGCTTCCTACTGCTGCCGTCAAAACTCTCCGGTATAGTCATGCCACCGTTAGAAGTCGCATCAACACTGCAAGACCATTGTCTTCCTCAAACTACCGTAACAGAGCCAAACTTCATTCAAGGAATCTTCTCAACCTTATCAAATCTCAAGATTTCATCAAGCTTCCATCTTGAGTTTGAGAGGGGGTGTTAGAAATATATTAGCCCATTAGCATAGGCCCAAGCCTAATTCTACTTTGTGTGTAAGCCAAGTCTTCTACTTGTACTAGAAGTCTATTAGTTTAGGGTTTAGTCTACTATATATACACATGTTATAATTCATTATAACACAGGATTTGTACTACACTATAATATATTATTGATGTAGCCCTCTAGGGTTTCCTCTGTGGATGTAGGTCATTAGGCTGAACCACGTAACCTTCGTGTGTCATTGTGTTTTATACTTTATGCTTTCGCTTCCGCATCTATACTAGCATATTCAACATGGTGTATCAATGCTAATATTTAACATATATATATATATATATATATATAGAGAGAGAGAGAGAGAGAGAGAGAGAGAGAGAAATAAACCCAAATCTATCTTCTTTGAGAGAACCATAATACCTAGCATGAAAAAAAAAAAAAAAAAAAAAAAAAAAAAAAAAAAAAAAAAAAAACCAAATCTGTCTTGCAGTTCCTCCATCATGCCATCAGTATCCATACTTGCCAGAAGTTAATCACCTTGTTGTGAGTCTATGACATCATCGCTGGTATCACTTTATGTTTTATAAGATGTAATATATACTATTAATTCTTGAAATGCTTTAACATATAATGTTTATAATATAGCAAGAGCATGATCAAAACAACATATAATGGTGTCTTTCATAATCGAACCAAACACATCAAGATAGAATGACATTTTTTTTCTGTCATTGTGTGCGCAAAGGAGTCATTGTCATGCCTTTCATTACTTCACACTTACAAGTTGCAAACTTTTTGATGAAGTCTCAATCCACTACCCACCTTCACTACTTAGTATCCAAATTAGTTACCATAAGCAAGTGTGGTACAATGAAAAGAAGCTTTCAAAAAGACCCGTCACTTCAAACCAAGTGCCAAAAGGTCGTGAGTTATTTGGGTACTAGTATTGACTTATAGTTTCTAACATGCAAAAATTGTGATAATTGGGGTCGAATAGTGGCACACATTTTTGTGCGTTGGTAGTGCACCCATGGACTTACCAAAAAGCCCAAATAGCAATGTACTATGGGTCATGGGGTGATGATTATATACGCGAATCCCTTTTTTATTTTTTTCTCCAAAAAATATATATATCCAAATTAGTTGGAGGTTTTTTTTTTTTTTTTTTCTCTCTCTCTCTCTGATGGGAAGTTGGTGGGGGTGTTAATTCATAATATATATATATATATATATATATTTTTTTTTTTTTTTTTATTTGTGGGAGCCGGATAGGTGGCTCAAATAGGTTCATAATATTTGGGCTCAAGCCTTTCTAGAATATACTAGTGCATTGTGATTGTATATTAGGTTTCAAGCCCAAGTCATAAAGCCTTGCGATTATCATAATGTTTTCATTTGCACCATTATTAATATATAAAAGCTACCTTAAAATTTACCAAAGTTTTTAAATAGAGTTTGTGGTATGTTTTTATATTAGAATTCATTTCTCTTTCTCTTATCTGTGCATGTGTATTTGTTTCTCAAAAAAAAAAAAAACAAAATGCTTATGCTTATGTTATTTATTATTTGTCCAATTTGTTTTTTCTTTTTCGGCAGATGCTATTTATCTATTAAATTTTAAACCATCGGTATTACTCAACCACTCGGAACTTGGAAGCAGCAGTCAAGCAGTCATCTTAAAATTAGTAGTAAACCCGGCCGTATAGGGGTCTAAATAACTTTTTTTCATATATCAAAATATTTAGTTTTAGAAACAAAACAATAGGATCGACCATATATTATTTATAAATTTACTTTGAAATTCAGCCTCGGTGGGTACTCGTGCTGCCCTTATTCCTACTAAAGGTTTTATATATATATATATATATATATATATATATTTTTTTTTTTTTTTTTTTTTGGTAGTTGTCCAGTTTATGTCCTATAACACTGCAATTTATTAAAAATAAAGGCATGTTTGTTCCGGAAATTTTGATGATCTGTTCTAAACTTGACTTTCTTAAATGATAAAAGGATCATTTTTTAAAAAGGCATACATGTCTTGGAAATTTTTTATTATTCAATTCTAATTTTTCCTTACGGAATAAACAACGTATTATTAAGCCACAAGGTTCTTAACAATAAGTTCTACATAGTTCTTAAGCTCGAGAACACTAAAAAAATATTTATCTCAAGCAAATTTTTCTTGTTACCCAAAAAAAAAAAATAGAGAATATATTTGGCATATGCAGCAAGGATATTAAGGACCTGGCTGGTTTGAATTTTTCAAGTGGTTTAAATCATTAAAAAATGATTAATTTTTATTTTTATCTTATTTGAATTAATAAGATGATGAACTTTTTAAAGTGAAAAATCCATAAAAGTTACAATTACTTAAATATGGTGGGAAAAAAAAAACACATTGAAAAAGCTGATCAGACAGGCCCCAACATGCATGTATATAGCTAGAGCAGCTGTACCTCGACAGGTTATCATAATAACAAAGAAAGTGGCAAATGATAGAAGATTTCCTAACTAGTTGGAACTCGAACTTCTATACTTTTTGACTATTTGAATCAAACATCGTAAAGCAAAAGGCCCAAGAGAAGCTATTAAGATGTACCGATATCTAAAAGATTCATCAGGCGTGACAGCAAATACCGCAGATGCATAAGTAACAAGCATTGAAGCTGTGGCAAACCATACTTCTAAATGGAAAGGGAACCTATATGTGAGGGACATAATGACAAGAACCGATGTTGAAAGAGCCAAGGTGTTAGAAAACAAGAAAACATAGTAGGCTTGTTTTTGAGACGCATAAATTGCTCTCCCTGCTTTGTGTCCATTTGGACCATATTTTTCATCTTGCCAAACCCCTCCAGGGGGGTTAACCCCAGCTTGAAAGGTCACTGCAGCAATGAGTGAGACAACTACTAAGAGAACGTTTCGCGCATCGTTTGGCGAGTCCCTTTCTTCCTCATATTGGAAATATCTGAACCAGCTCTTTGGAGTTGGAAGCGGAGGGCTAGCCATTTTCCTCAAGAAATAATAATGTACCAATATTACAATGCTTGTGTCAAGGATTGACAGAGAGAATTTATATATAGAGAGAGAGAGCAACTAGTAATATCTTTATGCGCCCTTTGTTGTTATGATAAGGTTTATCTGTCTGTATATATAATTTCCAGCTGTGACTATTTCAAAATGTAAGTCCATTAAAGTAATTTTATTTAAGGTTCAATGGAATTTTCTTTTTAATACCTTACATTTACTAGTTCAAAGTGAGAAAACTGGGAGTTAGTCTTTAGTTATCCATTGAAGTCAATTTTACACAACTAGGAAGAAAAGGCGACAAGAGTTTGCTTTTGTTGATATGATTTTGTGCCAAAGAAAAATATAGAAAATAAAAGTCAAATTTAGGTTTGGGGAGCCTATGCCAATCATGGTCAATGTGTTTAGTCCTCCTTTAAAATTCAAAGTCTACTATTATTTTTTATTGGAAAAAGTTAATAGGTGCCCTAATTAAGGATATTGAGATATAGAAAATATTTTTAAAAATATTTTATGAGAGAAAAAAAAATGTTATTGATTTTTTGAACAGTTTTTTATGTTTTTTATAAAAATGATAATAAAACTTTTTTTTAAATGGTTTATTAACGAATATCATAAGAATACCAATTAAATTACATTTATTTTTTTTAAAAAAAAAATTAACCATTTGTAGTAAGAATCTGAAGATGGAAAGTAAGGATTCTAACAGTGTCTCAAGATCATCGGTCTTTGACTCAGTCATCTCCATAGCTATCGTAGCTAGAGACACTAATTGTAAGATTATGAAGGTTTGGGCTAAATTGTATTGTATGGAAAGTGCTCCCCTCTCCAAGCTTAAGCTGCTGCACTCTTGTGAGCGGTTCAAATTGCTACTAGCAAGTAAAATGGAGCTATGCCTTTGTTTTGAGCCCTTAATTTCCAGAGACCTCCCATCTAATTGGTCCATAAGTAACACCATTTGTAATATTATTAGTATCTCTGAGTTCTGTCTTTGTTTTAATTTTTGTTGGGTTAAGCAGGTATGCGACTCTATGGTTCATACCACAGCAAAGCTTGCTATACGCTACAACATTTCTTTTTATTTCAATAACGATAATCTGCCCCCAGAACTTGTCTCTGCTTGTAAGGTAGACTATCCTCATGCATGTTTCCCTTGTTTAATGTTAATAGAAGATCATTAACGGTAAAAAAAAATAAAAAAATAAAAAAAAAACCCAACTACAACAACAACAACAACCAAGGAAGAAGGAACAACGAACAAGTGCTGGCCAGAAAAAGACAAGAGCCTCTCATCAGGTCAGCCTTGTGCTCATGAATCCAACAAGTCAAGCATTGGGAAGCCCCCTTTTTCTTTCACGTATGTTGAATGCTGGAGGAAGCTTCCAATATCAAACATGGATGACACTGCATGATGCTAGGCTCAGTCGCCCTTGTTTACTTGTTCATATATAATATAATTGACCTACAATGAAAATGGAATAATAACCTTACACTCTCAATAACATAACTGCTATTCATCATCGTTCTCTGTTTTTTTACCACCCATTACAGATAACCTTCTTCTTCTCCTTTTATTTTTTATTTATTTATTTTATTTTATTTTATTTTTTTGAGGAACGCCCATTAGAGATAACTTAGGAATTATTTTGTGGACCAAATGTTGGTGGTGTGGGAACTTCATGTTTTCATCCATTGCATTTGTTATTATTAAATTTTTTTAAAAAAGATACAATAAGATTTGAATTTATAGTGTTTGCTTCATAATTATTATTCTTTATCATTAAATCAAAACACCAATTAATTTTTAGTGTAAGCATAATTCGAATTAATAAGTCGACAACAATTAATTTTACTAATGTAACTAATTGAAATCCACCCATCTATTATTTTTATAGTTTGATGTTATCTTGGAAACTGAACTTAATTTATAGTCTTTCAATGAGAACAAAGAGTCATGGTAATTGCTAGGAAAATCTTACTTTTATTTATTTTTTATTATTATTATTTTCAATGGCCTATAATAATGTGAGGCAAGATTTTGTCAAGTTACAAAAAAAAAAAAAAAAAAAAAAAACCTTGTAACTTAATTGGCAACCCTCCATATATAAAATGTTTGAGAGTTTAGGAGCGAAAGGATTCGAGAAAAAAAGAAAATTCTCTTTATTAGTTCATTTAGTCCTCCACCTCATAAAAATTTTTGTATCTATGTAAATGCATTAATTACATGAAATTTAGTAGGGAAAAATATATCGTACATTGAATGCATGAGTCCTTCCTCTCACGTAAGGTGTACTAACATTTATATAAAATGAATTTATGTGATAGATTTTTAAAAAATTATGTAAGAAATTAATAATGTATTTGGAATACTTATGATAAAAGAAAATTAAAAAAAGTAAAAAAAAAAAAAAAAAAAAAAGATAAAAACAATTGATTTTGGAATATGAAATTTCTTCTTTTATGTAGTTGTTTTGGCAACCATTGAAACAAAAATATCAATAATAGACAAGGCAAATTTAATAACACGTTCAATAAAAATAGAAAATGTATACCTGTGTGACTAATATTGCATATTCTAATTTATTGTTCTTACGAATTTACATTTACAAACTCCTTTAATGACATAATGTATATATGTGTTTGACCAATATTGTAATAAACTAACTTATACTATGTAATTAAACAAAGTATTAATAGGGTATATGCATTTATTTTCATTTTCATGTATTAATTATTTACTAGCTTGTAACCTCATGTATATGCATAAATACACTTAAAAATATACAATAAGATGCATAATATAATTCTTATATATATAATTTAAATATTATTGATAGTCGTTTTTATATTTTATTAACTCTTTAAAAAAAAATTTAAGGATATTATTAGATATAAAATGTAAATTGTCCATTTTTTTTTTTAATTATTGTGAAGCACTTTTTGTTTTTTACAATTCATTTATTCTAAACTCTTTGGTTTTTGTACTTAATAATTCACTTGAATGAATATTTATGATGTAGTCTCACAATTGATTCTAAAATTAATAAATAAAACTCCTTAAGAATAAATAATTTAGGACACATGACGCAAAATTGGAACTCTAATTTGGAATTCTAATTTGAGTTTCTCTCAGTTTCACCTATTATTATATATATAGATATATAAATAGGTGGTGATTTAATTATTTATGTAAAATGATTTTTCATAAATAAGAATTAATTTATTTTAAAAATGACATTCTTATTCAAATTTAGTTACTTATTTGGAAATAATTGAAACAAAGTCCCAAAAAAATTACCACACGTTCAAGAGTATAAAAAATAATTGGCGAAAATACTATTTTGATCTTTATATTTTGGAGTCACAATTAATTCGGTGCTTACATTTTGGTAGCAATCAATTTGGTCCCTATAATTTTTGGCTTGCAATCAATTTGGTCATTAACATTAATCTATTAACAGAAAACGCCTATGTGGAAAATGATGTGCACTATGACACACTTGGCCCAACCAAATTCAGCCATATCAATTAAAAAATTGAGCCATACCCACAATAGCAAATTTAACAAAACCATCCACTTTCTCCATTAGACATCCAATAGGACAACACTACTTTCTCCTGTCACTCCATTCTTTTTCATCCGTTCTTCATCACCCTCCATCACCACCATCACCAATACCATATCCACCATCCCATCCCCTTTAGTTGCCTCTCCTCTTCAATTACTCTACTCCTTACACTCTTCTTTGTGCAGATTAGCACCTGGCAAGTTGCCTCACTTGACTTGATGTCTACCTCAATAGCTTCGGCAAAGAGATGAAGATGAGAAGTAACAGAGGAATGACTGGGATTGAGTTTGGAGAGAGAATGGATTTGGGTTGGATGAGTAATGAAGAGACAACTAGATTTGTTAATTTTTCTAACGTGGATATGACTTGGATTTTTAATTGACGTGGCTGATTTTGATTAGGCCAAACCTGTCGTATTATAGGCCACATAAGCTTCTTAGTTCACACCATTTGCCACATGGCATTTTTTGTTAGTAAGTTAATGGTAAGAACCAAAATTAATTGCAAGTTAAAAATAACAATGATCAAATTAACTGATATTAAAATGTATAGACCAAATTAATTGTGACCACAAAATGCAAGGACTAAAATGGTGTTTTTGCCAAAATAATTTTACACATTATTAAATAAATGAAAATAATTAAATATTTGCCCATTCACTCAAGTAATAATTTCATATTCTTAATTATATTAATTCTAACCATTTGCATCCCACTTTTTCTAATCACATAATTCAAGTTGATTTCCCCCAATTTTTTTTTTTTTTTAGGAAAGATTTCCCCAAATGTTGTTATACATAATAAGTATTACATATACTAAAAGATAATATGTTACAAAATGAATCGGGCGAAACAGTAGCCAGTAACACAAAAAAGACCAAGAACATAACAAAAAGATAACTAAGGCTTATACCCTTTTAAGGCCACAAAAACCTCCACCGAAAAGCCCAACTAGAAAAAGATCACAATAACCTTCACAAGAAAAGCCCAACTAGGAAAAGAGCCGAGGCATTACAAGACTGATCCAACTTTCTTAGAATATGACCTATATTTTGTTTATCTCTACTAGCCCACTATAAAACAAACGTTACCCTAGGGGTTTTTTTTTTTTTTTTTATATTTAGTTTTTTGAAATAGTTACAATATGTTATTGACGCTGCAACTCAAACCCCTTTTCCACCTAAACCTCCAAACACTTTGTATATAGGGAAGTGTCATGTTACATTAGAAAGTCTACTCATTCATTCTTTTTTTTTTTTTTTTGGTAAATTACAACTTACACATCTGAGGTTTGATCAAAATTTAAGTTACCTACCTGTAACTTGAAATTTGACACTTTACTCACCTGAATTTGACCAAAATTTAAGTTGTCTACCTGTAATTTGAAATCTCATTATGTAAGTGTTCTGCTAGATTCTTTTTTATCTTATTTGATCTTGTATTTTTATATTTTTTTGTGTTTTTGGAAGAATGAGATATAAAAGTAGAGCAAAATTACATATTTAGCCATGTTTTTAACAGAAATAGATTATGAAACTCTAACTAAGCTAAATTACTATTAGCCTCTTTGATATTTAACTAAAACATGAAAGTATTAGTTATATATTTTAGAATGATTGTTAGGTGATTATAAAAGTGGAGCAAAATTACATATTTAACCATGTTTTTAACAGAAATAGATTATGAACTCTAACTAAGCTAAATTACTATTAGCCTCTTTGATATTTTACTAAAACACGAAAGTATTAGTTATATATTTTAGAATGATTGTTAGGTGATTATAATTTGTCGTAAATTTTAGCCTTTAAAACAAATACTAGTTTACCAATTATTATTGCAATGAGGATCTTCATGAACCAATTAATGCTAGCAACACTTTAAAACGATATCTAAATGGAAAATTAGGTCTTCATGAACCAACGCTTAGGAATATTTTTTAGGAGGGTCAATAAAAAAACATATAGTATATAAAATTTTAAACAAAAGAGAACTTAATATATCAATATCACAAAAAAAAACAAAAACAAAAAATTGAAATACATAAAATTTTACAATTGCTTTCTAAGATGTTTCATATTTTAAATCATTACATGATATCTTCATTTTTAATCCTATGAACTACATCGATCTCTTTTAATGTACACAATCAAGCAATCATTCATCAATTGATCTCTCATTTGATTGATTTATTTCAAATTTATTAAGATCTAAATGAGTTTTTTCTAAGGTTTAAAATTAACAAATTTTTACTTTTTTATTTTTTATTTTGTATTTAAAAAGGTCAAGATAATGTTAAGATGATCATATTCAAACTTATTTCAGCTGGGTTTTAAATAAAATAAAAAATAAATCTAAGATTAGGGTGTTTAAAATTTTATTTTAAGAGGTCAAACCCCCCCCCCCCCCCCACAAAAAAAAAAAAAGTAAAACATATTATATATAATTTTTTTGGGTCAGTTCAAAGGGTTTAAATGAGACCCCCATGCTCCAAGTGGAGCCACCCCGATGATCACCAAATTAATACTTTCCGGGAGGTTTCAACTTTAACCCATCTTGAAATGTCAAAGCAACACAATTAATCTCAGCGTGGCTACTAATATTGGAAGAACTTGAACCATTTGATACACATTTTGAATTGGGTTAACTCATTTTTTGTTAAACAATAGATAAGGCTTGCTCTACATGATGTCTTCATAATAAAACGAATTTCGGTAAGTTGGGGATATTAGTGTGTGCTTCTGAACATTTTTTTTTTTTTTTTTTTTGGATTTGCAATTGTTTGTTGAATAATGTGATTGTTATTTGTTACTTTTTTTTTCTTTTTAATTTATGAAAAAGAGGAATTTATTAAAACAAATTAAAGACCAAAATTGGAATTTAACCATAATTTCTCAATTATATAGTTAGTAGCCAATGTTTTCAAACTATATTTTTTACTAGCATCTCGAGTCTAAGAAACTCGATTTTGGCCTATAAATCGAGTCTCAAAGATTCGATTTACATGGTCTGATTATGTCTGATGTGGT
Organism: Quercus variabilis; assembly: GCA_030445155.1. Classification (NCBI taxonomy): domain Eukaryota; kingdom Viridiplantae; phylum Streptophyta; class Magnoliopsida; order Fagales; family Fagaceae; genus Quercus; species Quercus variabilis. The sequence goes on along the minus strand of CP129448.1, from coordinate 25,432,255 downwards.
ATATTTTTCCACGTGGCGACCACCTAGAATCTAGAGAAAGAGCTTACCTCACCAGCACGGCCTAGGTTGCTCAGCCTGCGTCAGGCGACATTGGACTCACGCGGCTTAGGTCTCGCACGGCCTAGGTCTCAACCCGATCCAGTAAACCCACAGCCACCCAAACTCCAAACAGAAGCCAAAGAAACCACAGTAGAGAGAGGGAGTGAGATGGATCTGGTAGTTGTGGTGGTGTTTTTGTTTCTTAAATTGAAGCATGAGAAAGACTGAGAGAGAAGGAGTGAGACAAGAAGAAGAAGAAAAGGAAGAGAGCAACCTTTTTGGCTTAGAATTCGTAGGATTGGAACCCAATTTACAGAAACGTTTGTAAATTAAGAGTAGGGGTGTGCAGAAAACCCACCGACCCACCAAACCTGACCCGACTCGACACAACCCAACCCGCTGGGTTGGGTCAGTTTTTAGGGCTTGGTGGGTTGGGTTGGGTTACAAAAAAAATTTTTATAGCGAGTTGGGTTGAGTTTGGGTCATAAAATTACAAACCCGCCAAACCCGACCCGACCCACCCATATTTAATATATATTTAAAATATATTATATATTTAATCATTTTTTTTAAACCAGTTGTAGGGCACTTATATATATATATATATATATATATATACACACTTATTTATTTATTTAAATATATATTATATATTTAATAATTTAAAAAAAAAAAAAAACTAGCGGTAGAGCAGCACTTCATTGGTTCCTCCTACTAATACTAATTTAATATATATATATATATATATATATATATATATATAATATTATATAATTAATAAATTTTTTAAAATAACCAGCTCTTCCTATCCTATATAAAAGCCAATTAGTTCACACAAACCCTAGTAAATTACTATTGTTGGTTAGTCATTATGTTGTTTGCCTTTAAGGAGTTACATTGATACTAATCTTTGGGTTTTTTTAATATATTAATATTTATATTTTTTTCTACTCAATTTAATAATAATAATAAAAAAATTTGTCAAACCAATGGGTTCAACCCGACCCAACCTAACCCATGTAGGTTGGGTTGGGTTGGATTGGACATAAGTGATGGGTTGGGTTGGGTTAGGTTGAATTTTTTTTAATTCACTATGATGGGTTGGATCAAAAAATCCCCTCAACCTGATCCAACCCAACTCATGCACAGTTCTAATTAGGAGAGCAAAAGAGGCACGTAGTTAGCGTGATACCTTAGTTTTAAAAAAAAGTTTAATTCAAAATAGAAATAATTTTAGCATTTACCCCATGAGAACTCTCATTTGTGATAAGACATGGGTCTATACGAGTGAGTGACCCATATATATACATACTCACACTAGGTCACTTCCACAACTAACGGCATACCTACAAGGCCTACATTTGGCGTAGCAAAAAGCATTTAACTGAAAATGGTTTCCTCGTCTTCAAGTGTTTGGTATAGTGTAAAATTCTGGTCAAACCAAAGTATTTTCACTTGACTTGGAAAATCAGTTTCCCTAAGACGTAAAATGTTATATATACTCCCATAATTGGGCACAAACATTTTCAATTCTTACTCCCCACCTGCCCAAGCTTGTATCATTTCGACCCAAATCCCTCTAATTTGCTTGTATTTGACTGAAAAAAAAAATTTATTTTCAGAATCCAAATATGTTCAGTTGTACGTCATGGTGCCAATATCTCACCCTACCACGTTCTTTCTTCTCATTCTCCCACTTCTTGGAACGCTGCAATTCTATATAGTTAATTCCTTCTTCGGGTTAGGGAACCTCTATATTGGTTTTTTTCTTTTGAATGTGCCCCTAAGTTTTTCATTTCGTCACTAGTTTTCTATGGTATTTGCATGTTTTATTGTTTATTATTTTATAATTGGTGACTTATATGCTAATGGTAATAAACTAGAAATCAAACTAAATTACATAGTTGATTAATCTTTAAAAAAAATATTTAATAATTTTGTAGTAAATCAACTTGTTAAATTACTTTTCAGCAAGCTTATTAACTACTGTAATTCAGTAGTTACTATACAAGAAAACTCAAACCCCTAATTGATTGCCGCAAGTAAAACATCTTCTTCTTTTAGTAGGAAGGCCTCCCCATATCCTCAGCAACCAAAGTAAAAACCGAGCGAACTCCACAAGAACAATCACTGCCACTAATGCAACCACAACAAATATAGTCCCAAGATTCGTCGGAGCAACATAAAAAACTCCAATTACATATGTAGCAATCATCGCAAGCATGGCGAGCTACAAGCCTGCCTTAAGAGGAAATCCAGTACTTCTGAGGAGTTATATCATGCCAACAGATGCAAAGAACCCTATAGCATTAAAAACAGTGAACACAGCAAAAATTCCTGGCCATGGCAGCTTCTCCAGGTGCTAAAACATTTCTATTGATTCTAGATCTTCTGTTCTCTACAAGACGAAATACCACTTGAAGGGTTAAGCATTGCTTGTTATGTCACTGTCGCTATGAGCACCGCGACAACAACCATGAGTGCATTTTGGCTTTCCATTGGTGATTCTTTAATTTCTTTTGTTGATTCTGTCCAAATGTTTGATAGACGAGAAGGTTCTCAATATCTTTTATGATTTCGGTATGTCCAGCCAATGATGATATGTGTAGTTGTAGACAGTTCTCAACTTAGTTCAGCACAATTTGGTCAAGTAAAAGCGGGGCCTTCAACTAGTAATGAGTGAAATACAATCATGTCATTGTGAGAAGCCGCTCAAATAATCTTGGATCCATCCTTGTATAAAAATATATGTCAGACTATAAGAGCTAGCTTTTGGTTTTTACAACATTAATTGGATTGGAGAAATTATTTTATAGTTTATTAGATGCCCGCTTATCGCGTTTCTCAGGGAATTTTGTAGTGGAAGCATGAGTATAGTAGGAAAGTTTTAAAGAAAGGGATTAGTTGCAGTAACTTATTATCTTCTATTAGAGCCACGTCAAATATCAGGGTCAAATAAAAAATAAAAATAAAAATAAATTTGAGAAATCATTGAAAAAAAAGTGTGTATATATATATATATATGTACTAGCTTCATCACACGCGTTTCGCGCGTGCGATAAGGCTTTTATTTTTTTGATTTAGTGTTATAATTTTTCACTCATTCTAATTTGATATTTACATTTTTTTTTTCTATAAAAATTGTGCATTTAAGACTAGTAATATAGCTAGAAGTGTCATAATGTTAGTTATAAAAAATGAACAAATCCACACATAAACATATGATTTCAATGTTATTTTGATGTTCATTTCTTGAAGCTAACCTTATGACCCTTCTAGCTATATTAGTAGTCTTAAATGCATAATTTCTGTGGAAAAAATGTAAATCTTAAATTAGAATGAGTGAAAAATTATAACACTAAACCCAAAAAAAAAAAAAGCTTCATCGCATGCGCGAAGCTTATATGATGAGGCTAGTATATTCATGCATGCGATGAGGCCAATATATTGAAAGGTAGTCTCCTTCTAATTAAACAACTTCTATATAAATTTTTTTGTCTAAATTAAACACCTTCTACATAAATTTCTGTCTCTAAATTAAACTCACGTGTTTCTTACTTTTTATCAAACAAAAAAATGTACATCTGCAATTGACTGCTATATCATGAAGCAATGGATAATTTCGCCTTAGTAGACAACATGTACATGCATCTTCAAGAGCAACATACTTATTCCGTACTCACTACACACTCGCTAAATTAAAATACTATTCCATGCCTCAAATCCTTTTAGCCGAACCTATGTACAGTGTTTTTGTCAGCACTACCACCTGCATCTCCCTTGAATCTCCCTCACCAGTCACCACCATAATACTGGGGAAAAAGAACCACAATCAGATATAGAATTTCCTAAGGGGAAAATAAATCAAATATAACATTAGGATAATGAATTATTATAATGAATAAATTCATGATAAATTCTTTTGTAGACCCCCCCCCCCCCCCCCCCCCCATAAGTAAGTCGATCCCTATAAAATGTGTATAGCCTTAGATGTCTTCAGACCCCAAAAAAAAAAAAAAAAAAGTATAGCCTTAGGTGAAGGATCCTTATGCTACAAATTAATATGACTACAATGAATTAGTAATTTCATAATAATTTGTTAATGTTTTCTAATTTATAAAAATAAAAAATAAATAAAAAACTCGTTGCCAAGTGCAAATTCAACAAAATTTGGCCATTCAAGCCAAAAAGCTAATTGGGCATATAAAAAATATAAATGAAAATTACATAAAATCATGGTACAAATTTTTAATAAAAATTGTAATATTTACGAAAGTGTTTTTCAAAATAGATTTGTCAGGTCTATAGATTAAGATGGTTTCAATAGCTTATTGAATTTGGTTTCAAAAAGAAGAATTTTTAACCAAAGATTTCAACATCTAAAATTGCATCCAATTGACATTAGTGCTAAACTACTAATAACACAGTACAACTTTCTATGTTTGATTAACACTCCCTTGAAGAAAAAAAACTATGTCAAGTAGGGGTGTCCAACCCACCCAACCTGCTACCACCCAATCCAACTACTTTGGCAGTCGAACATGTGTCTCAACCTTCAAAAACCTAACATTAACAAGCCAGTTGCGGTCTCATACACAAAAACATATGAAACCCAACTTGACTAAAAAACATCAAGTCCAATGATTTTAAGCTTTTCAACGACTTTTTCAACTAGATGTGATGGATTTCGACAAATAAAACAACTAGATTCGATAGAGATATACCAAATTCGATGAGTTCACCACACGATTTGGTGGAAATCTCTTCGGATTTAACGAGATCTTGCCAATTTTCGACAATTTCCGGTGATTTTCGGCTTCACCTGAGAGTTACCTGAACTGCCCAACTCATTACTCTTTCAGGTCAGATGCAAGTTTGAAAACTCCCTACCCGTTTTCAGGGACAGAACTAGGATTCGAAGTTGAGGGGGGCAAATATAATTTTCTTGAGAGGGGCAAATATAATTTTTTATAGACTTATTTTCTAAAATTTAAAATATATATCTATTATTTAATATTTTTAAAAAATTTGGGGGGGGCCACTGCCCCCCTCTTCTTATTATTAGTTCCGTCCCTGCCCGTTTGATCGGATAGGCTGTGGGTTAAGCACAAATCCATAAAACCAAGCCATGTACAGCACTACTGTCAAGTGTCTACTTATTTGGGCTTGTCTTGCAATATACACAGGCCCAACGCTGGTGTACGCCTCTCGCACTTTTTATTCTCAAAGCCCATGAGATGAGATGAGACAGAGACGGTTTGGCTCACACAACTCATTCAGAGTCGCAAGTCGCAACTAAAAAACTCTAAAAAGTTGGTTCATAACCGTGAAAAGCCGCTATAACAATGGGTAAACAGGCTTGCAAATCTGGCTAATTTTAGCTTAGCTAGGCTGGCTACCCTCATGTGAGAATTTCACTCAATTTGTATCTATTGGAAAGGAACACGCAACCAACGCAAGAAAGACCCCCAAGTTGCTCTCACCTTTGTCTTAAAACTCATCCTCTCTCTCTCTCTCTCTCGCTGTGTCCAATAAATACAAACTCCCCCACTAAAAGAGATAGTACCACCATCTCTTGTCCCCCCAGTCAAACCAAACAAAACACGAAACAAAGAGCCACCACCACATCACCCACACCCACAACAACAACAACAACAACAACTCAACAAAGCCCACAACATCAATCAACCCAAAACCAAAAAAAAAAAAAAAAGGGAATGGGAAGCCAAATATTTACAACCCCGCCACTCAACCACAAACCCCAAAGTCAGAACCACCCCCACCCTACTCTCACCCACACTCCCACACGCTTCACGCTCACACGCCCCCACACACCCACCCACCCTAGACGGTGGGTAACACTAACATCACACACACGTTAAAACATGACGAATTGATGGCGATAATAATGGCCCCAAAGTCAGACACCTCTGTTTCTGTTTGTGTGGACCTACTCTACTACACTTCCTCTGCCAACCACTTCCCACACCCTATCACAACCCCCCCCTGGCGCACGTTAGCCCTCCACCTAAGCGGTGGCCTCCTTCCCCTTCTTCTTTTCTAGATCTCATAAACCAGCCGCACGACCCCCATTATGTCCACTCCCCGCACCACCACAACTTCTCATTCTCTCTCTTGCTACCTTACGCCTCCTCTCTTATCCTTCACCCACAACAACCACTAAAACACCACACATCATGGCTTCCGCTGCTGCTTCTTCCTCTTCTCCCGTCGATACCACCGCCACCACCCCACCGCCGATCCCCTCCAGCCCACCCACCGCCGTGCCTCTCCCTCTCCCGCTCCCTCTGCCCGCTCCGCCCACGGCCCAAATCCAGGCCCAGCCCCACACCCCGACCCAGACTCCGATCCAGGCCCTGCCAGCGGCCCAACCCCAGCCCACCACGGCCTCGCGCCGCCTGCCTCCGCCGTGCTGGTCGCACGACGAGACCGTCGCGCTGATCGACTCGTATCGCGAGAAATGGTACTCGCTCCGGCGCGGGAATCTGAAGGCGACTCACTGGCAGGAGGTGGCGGATTCGGTCGCTCGTCGATGCTCTGCCGCGTCTCCTCCGAAGACCGCCGTGCAGTGCCGTCACAAGATGGAGAAGCTGCGGAAGCGGTACCGCACGGAGCTGCAGAGAGCGAGATCCATGCCCGTTTCGAGGTTTATCTCCTCCTGGGTCCATTTCAAGCGCATGGACGCCATGGAGAAAGGTCCTTCGGCTAAGCCTCGAGTCAACGACTCCGACAGCGACGAAAACGACAACAACAACGACGAAGGGCTCGACGTTGAGAACGACGAAGAGGAAGATCAGGATTTGTACGAAGAATTCAAGAATGGAGGAGGGGCGAACATGAGGCACATGAGTAAATTTTACAGAAATAATGGAATTGGCGGAAGTGGCGGCGGTGGAGGCGGCGGTGGCGGTGGCGGTGGTGGTGGTAGTGGTGGAGGAAGTGGGTTTCGGATTCGGATTCCGAGTGGTGTGAGCGTAGCGCATCTCGGATCGAAGTTTTATCCGAAAGTTGAGCCGAAATTCAATTCAAACCCTAACCCTAGCTCTAGCTCCGGTGTGAATTATGGAGCTAGGGTTATGAGAGAGTGTAACACTGCGGTGAGGTCGGGTTTGGGGAAGAGAGAGAGGGAGAGGGACCCTGTGGCCGAGATGGTTTCGGCTATAAAGGTATTGGGAGATGGGTTTGTGAGAGTGGAGCAGATGAAGATGGAGATGGCTAGGGAGATTGAAGGGATGAGGATGGAAATGGAGATGAAGCGGACCGAGATGATTCTCGAGTCCCAGCAAAGGATTGTTGAGGCCTTTGCCAAGGCGGTATCAGAGAAGAAGAAGAAGCCGAAGAGAATTCCCTCACCGGAGTCTTAGATGTTGGCGAATTCGGTTTTCCTTTGGGGGGGGTCTTTGTTATTAATCCCCCCATCCTATGAAAGGGTCTATTGTTGTGACTCGATTATTATGTGAGTTTGCTTAGGTTTTTTTGTTAGTTTTCATGTTTAATTTGGTTCCATGCCGCTAGAGATAGTAGAATGTGGAAATTTGTGTAGTTGTAGCTTTTGATTTTCAGTGAATGTAGTAGCTTTATTTTCGATAATCATTAATAGTGTTTACTCTTTGTGTATTTTGATTCAATGTTTCATTTGGTTGCACATGCCACTAGAGATTGTAGAATGTGGAAATTTGTGTAGTTCTAGCTTTGATTTTCAGTGAATGTAGTTGCCTTATTTTCCGATAACCATTAATAGTGTTTACTCTTTGTGTTTTTTGATTCAATGTTTCATTTGGTTCCACATGCCACTAGAGATAGTAGAATGTGAAAATTTGTGTAGTTCTAGCTTTGATTTTCAGTGAATGTAGTAGCTTTATTTTCGATAATCACTAATAGTGTTTACTCTTTGTGTTTTATAATTCAATGCTTTTATGTTGGAACATATCTTTTGACAATGCTATTTTCTGATTGTTATGCTTAAGATCCTAGGAGTGCTAACTATAATTGAATTGGGTTTTATGTTTTGTTTAAATGCTTAATGCGGTATGGTGAAAACAGTGGCTCTCAAAAGTAGGAGACCAGATGGTAATTGATAGAAGCATGAATCTGTCTAGACTCTACTTGAAGATGTACAAACTCAAAGAAACATGCATACTCTTATGTAATGCTATGGTTTACATGTTTCATTGATATAGCACTAGAAGAAGCTGTAAGGGTTTCATATTCTTAATACATGAAAAAGGTACTTGGATTTTACATATGAACATAGTTTAGTTCCTGCTTTTCTTAGTACCGCAGGATGTGTTCCTTTTGGTATCAAATATGGTGTTTGTGTGGTGGAAGGAAGTGTTTATCCTAATGCCAGAGGTTATGTTGTCTTCTCAATTGATAGAGGTTAGATGTCATCTTTGTTTCATTTGGTGAAGATCATCTGTTCATGAAGAGCCTTCTGGACTTTGGAATTCCAGTTAGGTTTCCGTCATTACTTTCTATAATGCAGGGACCTAAATTTGAATGTTAAGGGTACAAAACTTGTTAGGCCTCAGAGAACTAATTTCTCATGGCTGGAACTACATGCCTGATTCACAGAAAGTTGTAAATCTTTAGTCTTTGTTAGTCCTTGTATTAACTCACAACTCACAAGTTAGAACTGTGACTTTGATTGGGATGATAATGTTTGGTATCTTGTTAAAGCATGTATCCATCTAAAGTTGGCTACCTGCTGCTGCATAATGACATTATCTCAAAAATCTTCATTGGCACTTGATGAGCTTTGGATCTTTCTAGCACTCAGATGATGAGACATTACAATCTCTAATTCTATTTCTAGTTAATTCCTTCATTCAGGAGCACATGGAGTATGTATGAGCTAGAAAATTAGGATGGTCCTGTCCAGGACTAAGATGTGGGTTGCAGGATCTTCCTAGCTTGATCATCTATTTTTTACTTTATTTTATCCTTTTTACCCTTGATTACTTTGACAAGTATGAAAAATTATTATCACCTCATTAGAAAATTTCATACTGTCTTTTTCCATGGTCAACCAATGTGGAGTTACATTTGTTTTACTCTTCATTCACTCAATAAGTTATCGCAAATGACTTAACACAAGTCCCACTTCTTTTTGTCCTCCTCATCCTTTGCTCTCTGGTCCCTTGTGTAAGTGTTGGGGCCAAATTCGTGTTTTTCCATTCAATTCATCAAAGCCGAAGTTGTGTTGAAAGGTCAAGTGTAATATTCTCAACCTTCCTTTTTTATTTTTAAATAATTTTTTTTTTAATATTAAAAGTCAGAAAGCACGGAATTCACAAGCTTGAATGATAATTAATTGGTATTTCAGAAAGCCTACGATCCTGCCCTCTTTATCTTTATCTTATTTATATATATTTTAAAAATAAAAAAGCACAGCTCGTTTTTCTGGGTATATTCTTGCATTTATTAATGAAGTCAGTGAAATGCATTGATTTCAGAGGAACAGGACAAGTAGGAAACTATCATGTATGAATCGGTAGAGATTCTGACTTTTGGAATCGGGTGAGTGTGATGATTTGTAGCGGAATTTACGTATGAATTTACTTTTGTATTGATAAGAACCATTATCTGCCCATAAATAAATAAATAAGAACCATTATCTGCTTTGCCAACTTTGTCGGCGATTACATTTCCTTAGGTTGGTCATTTCGTGGATGCGTGTAAACATAAAATTGGTATCGCCCATAAGATGGCGTGACTTGCTGGCAAAAAGCTCTTATCGTCCACCACGCCTGTAAGTCTAAGCGTTATGGGTTGAAATAGCAAACCTCATTATTATTCGAGTGGTTTCATAACATGTATATCAAGATTTCAGTGAGCAGAAAAAGTGACCGCGTGCATGAAGACCATTTTTTTTTTCAATTATATATTTATATAAGAAAAATTGTCTAAGCAATGGTAATTACACACAATAACACATATATTATACACATACGTTGGTTTTTAACTGAAGTCGTTAATTTTTAATTGAAGTCACAATTTCAATTAATAAGCAATGTGTGTGTCTGGGGTGTGTTAGTGTGTGTGCAATAGTATTTTCCGAATTGTCAATTGTTATCAAATCGTCACACCTTAAATGAGCAAGCGGTAATTTTTGTCCCGTTCGGTCGAAAGTTGATGTTTTCTATTGCACCTTATAGTGCCCCTTACCATCATGAAAAGTAAAACATATTTATAGTATGAGATGTGAGATACATGGGATACCGAGGATCAATACCTGTCTCCTCAAAGCTCAAAGGGAAGATGGTTGTAACCATGAAACTTTGGCCGAGTAAAAATTTTCAAGGGGATGTGGTTGATCACCAAATGTTGGAAGTTAAATTGATGTTAGCAGTCACTAGATTAATGACTAATATACTTAGAATTACCCTATGTTTGGATGAAGGGAGATGAGGAGAGAGGTGTTTCAGTCACCTTCCTCTCTATTCTCCTCCCCACTCCCTCCGTTCCAAACATGCTAAAGTTGGCACCTTATCTCAATAGTGGATAAGACCGAAGTTAAAAAATAAAAAAATAATTAATGAGCGATGATTGAGTTGTGCATTTCAAATGAGTCAACTTGCCTAATTAAAGAGTATTGTCTCATATGGCATCTAACCTCAATTGGCAAGCTTGACAAACACATAAGACGTGAACGAGTAATTCATAGAGTCCAACCAATCGAGACTTACAGAGACTCAACCAAAAAGAAAAAATTGAGACTCATGATGAAAAAAGAGATTTAATTCTAGAGAAAAAAAACTACATAGTTAACAAGGGATAACATTGATCTAAAGAATTCTTAGTGTGTTGGTAAGCAAATTTAAAGGGATAACCCTAGTAGAACACTTAACTAAATGTCTTGTTCAATCATGTATGAAGAGGACTCTACATCACATAAAAGCCACACTCATATTTTACAAATAATTCTCTAAAATTCTTTGAGTTTACCACCAAAAAAATAAAATAAAAAACCTCTCTAACTTAGGTATTGGAGAACCTATGGCCAATACCACATTGGTGCCCTCCGATAAGTTCTATCTTTCTTTTAGGTGTTTGTGATCCAAATAGCTATGCTTGTACATCAACAATGAGCTTGAATTGAATGAATTGCCATGGTAGCTTGCAATTTTGAAAGTTTAATCCGTTTGGATAGCGCTTATTTTGCTGAAAACTAAAAACACTGTAGCAAAATAATTTTTAAATGTATGAATAATATCGTGGAACTCATTTTTAATGAAAAATTTGTTGAAAAAAAAAAAAAAAAAAAAGATTTGTGAGTCTCATGAACAGTGCACGGGACCCACTGGAAGTGTATTTCAACACTGAAACGCACTTCAAAAAAAAAAAAAAAAAAAAAAAAAAAAAAAAAAAAAAAAAAACAGATGCACAGATAGTGCTTTTTAGCAATATCCAAACGCACGCTAAATGTCTAACATCGTATAATAAAACATTTATATTTAATCATTATCTTGTTAGAGGTATAATTGTCACTTGTAATAATTCAATATATAAAAAATTTCATTCTTGATAGTATCTTTTAATTTTTCTTTTCAAAATAGTTGTAATTCTTCATTTTCATTTTGTAGAGGAGTTTTTTGTTGTATAGTTTTAACTTTTAACTTTTAACTATGTAATCACATAATAGAGAGGATTTTGAGAAACTTGTGTGTACATCTCAATTGGCACTTTGTGGGATATTCTAATTGTTCAAATCATTCTTTATATCCATTATACTAAATTCTTCATCATTTTTCACATTAGATTGAGGTGACCCAAGAGCTCTACTTGATGCAGAGCTATCAAATCTAAAAAATGATGCCATAATACTAGATTATTACTCACTTATATACTTTTAATCACAAAATAAGTGATTTATCTCTCATAGTTATTGAGAGTCAAGGCCACCAACTAGAAACACCTTATCATCCTTTAGGCTGACTAAAGGCTAAAATATCCAATAGCAAGTACAGGCAATATATAAGTGCATCCAACTGTAAGAGCATTATTTTTAGTGTGTTTCCAAGTGCCCCTAATAGTAAGTGCAATATTCCTAGTGTTTTTCCAAGGGATCTGCAAAGGTTCCAAGTGAAGTATATTCTTATTGATCTGAAAAAGATTTCAAGTGGTTCCAAGTGCATCATGCATGTGAGTGAAATGTACATAACACATTGCTCCAAACTGATGTGCTATTGGCTATTAATTAAAGGCCCTCCAAGTGTTAGTTTTTACGGAAACCTAGAGAGCTAGAAAGTGGAAAACACTCTTAAGCCATTAACCATTTAACCTGCAAAACTTCTTCCCCATAAAATTTTCTCTCATTTGTTATAACTTATATGCAATCCTTTTCTCAATGTCTATCTTTGTAAGATAGTTTAATCTGGGTTCAGTTGTTGTGACAAATGTTTGTGAAGCAAGCATTTATGTCAGATATTCCCTTCATATATCCATGTGAGGATATAGAAGAATACTATTGGTCAGGTTTAGATGAAAGAAGACAAAAGGTAATTTTTTAAGAATAAAGTGTGATACACCCGAGGTTCTAAAGGAGTACCACCCTGTATGATATTGTGCTTGTTAGATTCTCAGTTCACCAATATTAAACTGAAAGAGGAACAATCTGTGGGCACCTACCAAAAAGTTAACCAAGTATTAAACTGAAAGCTACAAAAAGGGTGAGGATGAAGGGGAATTGAACCCGACGTGAATCGAACACGCAACCTTCTGATCTGGAGTCAGACACGCTACCATTGCGCCACGGATCCTCTTGTGATTATTGCTTACTAATTCTAAATAAACCTGGTTAATATATTTTCTATATGCTATATAAAGCTTTCTATTTTCCTATCACGTTTGGATAAAAAATAATAGTGAGGCACTTATCACTTATCAGTAGTTTTTTTTTTCTTTGAGAAAGATCACTCATTAGAAGTTGGCACCATAATTTAGATACGACCCTCGTGATTTTTATGTCTCCTCTATTTTATGCCTAGTTAATTTTTTTTTCTTTTAATTTATAAATAATCACCATTCTAATTACTACCCTTTTTTTTTCTAATCACCATTCTAATTACTACCCTTTTTTTTTCTAACATTCCATTTTATTTTGAAATTAAATATTTTTAGATATTAGTATGACAACAAAAACTTTTCAAACAAATCACCAAAACCGGTTACTTAACCATCGAAGCCACTAGTGTTGAAGGTCCAATGATCGAACTATCGAAACTATCAGCAAGAACAATGGCTTTGACGCCTGCTACCAAAGCATATCTCCGATAACTGAACTATCAACAGAATAGAGACTTCAACCACTAGACTGCCAAAGCGAGTCGCTAGAACGGCAACTTTATTCACTAGACTACCAACATCGATCATTGGACCACTAGAATCAATCGCCAAAGCAATGGCTCTGAGAATCGGACCCTAGAGCCGATCGCTGAAGCAACAACTCCATCCATCGAAACGCTAGCACCAATCGTCAAAACAACAACTCCAACCACCAGACCGGTGACCTAGCCACTTGACGGGGTGAGGAAAGTCACTCTATGCTTTTGTAAAATATTTTATCAAAATTTTAAATGTAAAATGTTTTACAACTTTTTATATGGATTTTATTGTCAATGACAAAAATTTTACAAATTTGACCACATTTTACTTGTAACAAACACCTAAAACAAATATATAAAAAAATAAAAATAAAAACATTTTTCTAGAAAATATTTTATTTCAAAACAAACGGTGTAGGGACCGGTTTTGAGCGCTCTCCTCCTATTGGGAGAGCGGACCCAAACCCAATTAACCCCGCAATAAATTTGTAGAGTATGGGCTCAAGAGCTAGGCCCTAGTAAAGAATGCAACGGCCATGCATGGTTATTCGTGAGCTATGATAACCTAAATATGGGTTAGGGGGCACAGCAGGGCTTCTCGGACGTGATTATAGAAGTTGGAGTTGTTCTTATTTTCCTCAAATAAGTTTACAATGGCTGAAAGGAAACACACAGTTACAACATATATTTCTCTATGGTTCTTCGTCCGTCCCCGTCTCAAGGGGGACTTCTTACATTATATATCCCTCTCTCAGCTGATCTTAGCCCTACATTTGTCGATCAATCTGGTCCCCACTTGAGTGTCTGTCCTATCAGCCGCATTCCTATCTCTCTGTGGGTTGTGGCGCCCAAGATGGCACTGTTCAGAGGTCCTATCCTCATTAATGCGGCCAGGACGTTAGTTGAGGGCATTTAATGTGAAGGTGACAGTTCGTCTGGGACTTGCTCCTCCACCATGCTTCCATGTCCGGTGCTTGGCACCTACTATATGCTCCTTGGATACTCTGGGAGATTCTCCTTGAGGGACTGCTGCTTGCGTATTTCCTGACTTCGGAATTCTGAGGATGTAATCATCCTCGGCATGGCTTCTTGGACCACTAGGCCTTCACGCTTTGTCCTCGGACCTTAGACACGTCCTTGAATCCCAGGTGGTCCTCGGCATGGGCCTTTGGGCCTGATTCAAAGTGGGCCGGGGTTGCCGACTCTTTGTGGCCCCACAAACGGAATATAAGTTAACTCTTTTTTCTTTTCATTTATAATTTATTTGACAAACTCTCTTATGAAATTTATAAGAGAAACCGTATGGATCAAACATTACATTAGAATCATTCTTATCCTATCATTGTTATTTATGACTATACATTTAGAATTCATAGTTGGTCGTACATAAATGATTTTAAATTCATGAGAAATGCTATGTTTATAACATTTTTACAATACTTTTAAAATAAATTCTAACTGTTAAGTTGTTACATGTGGGCAAAAAAGTAATTTCAATGGTGAGTTTTAATTAAAATTTTTGTGGTAAAAATATTGTACATATAGCACTTCTCTTAACCATATTACATAGCAAACACCGTTTTAGGAAAGCAAGACAAGTCTTTAACAAAAAACCCCTTTCAAAAGGAATAAAGATTCTCTCCGTTTGTTTATAAAATGAAGAAAGTCTATTCCATAATAAACATTTAACAGTTCACAAATTTTTAACCCTTCACAAATATAAAAGCTCAATATAATGTTACATCATTTTAAATTAGAAATTAGTTAGTGTTTACAATAATGCTCACTTTTCTTTTTCTATGTCTTTATTAAATTTTGGTTTCACTCAATGGTCATACTCATAGATCACACTCAATGGTACATATAAAACGTGATTCAAGGGTAAAGACAAACATGTACACGTCTTGGAGTCCCATACAACCTAATGTGAAAATCATGTGCCTCAATATAAAAAGCAGGTTGGAGCTATTTGGAAATTCTTGGCTATCATTGCCATAGTGATGCGATGTACAACATATTTTAGGCAATTTTGAACATGATGTACTCATTTAGAAATACATTAGGATTTTCTGATTCAATTATTAAACAAGTTTTTGAATGAATTTGTTCACCGCTTTCTCTTTCAGATACAGAAATTCATCCCAAAAAAAAAAATGGATCTAGAAGACTTGCGTCATTTTAACAACCATAGAACAAAAACGCAAGACCAAAGTCATCAAATCCATAAAATGTACACAAACCTTTGTCCATCTAATCTTAGCTTTAAAGAAAATGAAATTAAGCCACACATTTTCATAAGAATCTTGGAACAATTAATATACAAGTTCAATTAGGACAAAAATTGATTTTATTTTCCTTTCTGATTTCCTGGGTATCAACAAATGCAATGGCTATATGTCCATAATACTTTCAAAACCAATTACAAGTATGGAGCTATAGAGAAATTTCCCAAGAAATCGAAGCCTTTTATATACATTATTTCAAAATCTGATGGCATTGAGAAGTTCTGCTAAACTGCGAGCCATAAGATGATTTGTTGCCACCATAATGGAGTAGGTTTCTCTGATACCATTTGGAACCTTCATCTATGTTTGCATTGAATTTCAATATCCACAACTTGTATTCAATCATAGGAACCATAATGGAACAAAATTCTATGACCCACTTGACCCTGTATCCATGTTTACATCATTTCAGGTTTCCAAGACTTGTCTTGATTTTTTGGAATTGGAAGGCAACAGGTTTCTCCAAGACGGAGACATTAATGTTACTCCAAACCTCCGGTTCGGTAGGAAGCTGTGCGATTGACTCCACAATTTCCATATCTTCAGGAAGAACAGAACCAAACACAGTGTAAGCTTTTTTCCACTCATTGTGGTTAGCTAAGCTGATAAAGAATTCTGGGCCAGAACCAACCCATGCAACTGATCCTCTTCTAATGGTGGGGCAGGCCTCTGTAGGAATATCCCTAAAACTGCTTCCAATTGCTTCAAGTGTACCTTGTATTACTGCAAAAGGTGGACCAAATGGAGCCTGCATAGCTCAAGTAAAACTCTTTTGAGTTAGAAAATATATCCGCATAAATACAGATATTGATATTCGCTTCACACAACCTGATGAAATTAAAGTTATATCAAAATTTATATATGCTATTATTAAAACACAGAAAAAGAAAGCAAGAACTGTTTTCAGAGCAACATTCTGCTGAAACTAGAGCTCATGCTAAAGAAATTATCTTTACTGGGTCTAAGAAGAATAAAGCTGGTGTGGAGTTGAGAGTAAACAAACAAATATATTGGAAGTTCAAACATTTAGAGCCTTGAATTTAGTATGCATCAAATAGACAAGCAAATATAGTACAAAAATAGCATTTTTGTATGAAGCCAATGATTTTTAGCTCAAATGGCACCTCCCCCAGAGTAAAAAGTAAGGTAGACAGTGATGTCATGGGTTCAAGACTCACCAAGTGTGCGTATGACAGTGTAACTTATTGATAAAAACAAAAAGAACTGTTATATAAAGGAAAAAAGTGAAAAACTACCTTATTACTCATAGAATAATATTGATGCTAAACACCTCCCATAATAAAAAGGCCAGGTTGGACGTCAAAGCAAAGTAAGGAGCAAGAGCACATGAGAGACTCATGTCTGGGAGGTTCAATGTTTTGATAAAGCAGAGATGGCTTCTTAGTTATTTAATAAAGACTAACTAGATTTTTTAATCCATTTGATAGGTTGAAAGATCAAAATAAGATAGAAAATCTTCTAATTGGTACTTTGATGGGTCTTCCATAGAACTACTTATTTTATCTGAACTATCCTTAAGATTAACTCCTAATCAGTTCAAGCTTTCTGTCTCTCTACATCCTGCAAATAATATTTACACTGGTAGCACAAGCACTTTTGTTGCTGTGTGTGTGTGTGTGCGCGCGCGCTTGGGTGGGTGGGGAAGAGGTAGTGTGTATGTGTGTAACAAAATAAAAAATGGGTAATTTTCTGTCCATTAAAATTTCCAAATAGCCTTAGACTTAAGCACTCTTACTCCAGATTAATTTCATCTTTAAGATAAAAAAATATTTAATGGAATCAATGAAAAAGATGTTGAACTATTATTAGTAGGTAAGCATCCTAAAGCAGTCTACTTAGTATCAACCTGCTCTAACTGGCATATAAACATAAATATCTTACATTTTCTATGTGATTTCCTTCTGAATCCCAAAAGTTTCCCCGACTTTCTGCTCGATAAAATTGACAACCCGCAAAATGACGCAATTGTAATATCTCAAGAATATAGGAAACAGAATGTGGGGCACAATCAGGGAATAACTGCAGAAATAAAAAAAATCAAGGCATAGTTGAGAGGTTGGAGACAACAATTATTTTGTTTAAAATTTAAGAAACAGATAAAGTACTTTCAATAAAAGAAACCATAAGAAGCCGTTCGTCATTGAGATGCCAACAGAAAACTAATAAAATTTTAAATTGGCCTTCAAAAATTTGCAAGTTTACAAACTCATTCTCTCTCTTTTCTTTTCTTTTCTTTTCTTTTTGTGTGTGTGTGTGTGTGTGTGTGTGTTTGAGGCAAATAGAGTGTGCTCAAATAATATAAATATTAAACTATAGCAAATACAAAAATGTCAAAGCCTCTATGTTTTAAATTTTTCACAAGTTCACATTGTAAACCATCAATAACATTTTTCAGATCACATAAGCCTACAAAAGACAAGATGGATTGCTGCAACAACCAAAGATAAGAGGGTAATTTTTTCATTCCACAGAGTACCATCATTTGGAGGGGGGAAAATGAGAGCTTCTAGTGTCACATCTGCCTCTTACAAAAAAAAAAAAACCCACTTATGTTGCTCACCCTCTAATCCTTTGAAACAGAAATGAAGCTTCTTCACCAATAATAGCTAAAAATAAGAGTTCTAAAAAATTTTCCTCCTTTCTTCATTTATTATAGACATTAAAAAATAAAATCCTCATTTTAGGCATTGAAGTCCCTCATGCAGTTTAAATTAGACAAGAAAAGCAGTGAAGTGGCAGGGAGAAGGAAGAGTGTGAGAGCTAAAGCTTGGCATGTCTAGTGGCAGGCATGGTTGCCACTGGAAGGAATGAAAATGACCAGCAGCAAAATCCAAAACAAGTGTTGAGTTTACGATGCACATTGGACACTATATCTTGGTGCAAAGAATGGAACTTGAGAGAGAAAGGGAGAGGTAAGAGTCATTTGCAGATCCAGACTCGCCAACAATGAGACGCATTGCCACAAGATTTGTGGTGGCTGCAACTAAAACAATTCAAGACACTTGAAATATAAAAGAAGTTGTATTCTATTTACAAAAACACTAATACTTCACACTTAAATTTAGTAACTCGAAGGGATATTTTTGTCCCAAAAAAATGTGTATGTAAACATACACTAATGAGAGAGCAAATGTCAGGGTCCAAAGACATTAGCCTAAGAAAAATCTAGAATCAAATATAAAAATTTAAAAGAAAAAGAGAAAGTAAAGATAGTGTACATAAATAGGCAGAAAACATAGATGAAGCAAGGCCAAAGAACTGCCAATTCCTTCTCTCAGGCACCACAAAAAACTTATGAAAGGCAACAACAGAACGTCAGCTGACTTCAGAAATGTACTTGGGAGTTCTGGGTGACCCCCAACAATAGAAGAGCAACGCACAGAAATATATGAAGGGGGAGAGAGAGAGAGAGAGAGAGAGAGAGAGAGAGAGAAGAATGAGTTATTGAGGTCAATATCTGCTTGCACAGTGATCATGACAAAATGTCCTTAGATATGAATTATTTCTATCTGGTCAATTTCAACTCACATAATGTTCTCTCATATAATCATTAAATCCAATATTTAAGCAAAAGCAGCTCACATAATAGATATGAAGTATTTCTATCTGGTCAATTTCAACCCACATAATGTTCTCTCATATAATCATTAAATCCAATATTTAAGCAAAAGCAGCTCACATAATTTATTCCTAAAGATTAAATAATAGAAAAAATGAGTCCAGAAAGAAGTGTAACGTAATGCGTTGGGGCAATCAAGTATTGTTAAGCAACCGGAAAACTGAATTAATAAGCTGGCATGCATGATTAACCAGAATCCAAAAGCACTTACTTTGATGTGAATAACCCCATATTCAGTTTTCAAGCCAAAAATACCCTACAAGGAAAAAGAATATATATGAGCAAAAAATGAGCAGTGTGAGTTCATTGCACACAGCAGTGATATGAATACTAACAAAACCTTACAAAATTCTCCAAACACCATATTTTTAAGAATTATATATCCTCAATATGTCATTAGTACATATGTACAAGTGGTTGCACCCTTCTTGTGTTTATTTTTTTTGAAGTTACCTTTACCAATCAAATAAACAAATATTGCTAATACATGACATGAAAATAGATAAATTCTTATGTAACTACTCTAGAGTCTCTTGGTCCTAAATAAGCCCTAGAATTCTTAAATTTATAGTCAGAAACTGTGAAACTCCTGATATCGTTGATACTGAGTAGTCTAAGTTCTCTTTGGTAGCTAATGATGGAATCTCAGCTAATAGGTACAAATTAACACCGGGCAGAATAAATTTTAGAAGAAAAAAAAAAGCAAGCATTTCAGTTTAATATAAAATTTTCTTCCGAGGATAGCTGCAAGAAAAGCTTAAAAAAAAAAAAAAAAAAAAAAGCATTATCAGGGGGGAAAAAAAATAATTCATACAGAACTCAAGTAACTGACTCTTTCAGCCCAAAAAATTGGTGTTTGATTGTGGGCTATTCAACAACCAGTTCCTTCCACAGATTGCTGAATATATTAAAATGAGCACTGGCTCAGAAAAAACTTAGGTATAATTAATAGGGAAACTAGTTTATGGACTTTCTGTCTGGCAGAAGGGATGACTGCATGACAAGCACAGGGACCTCTTCTGGCATTGTGCAACTTCCTTAATTCCACTACAATCAATATCTTTACGCTTATAGTGGCATTAATTTGTAAACCTTTCTTCTATAAGAATTAGAACTGTGCATTCAAATCAATGAGAAATCATTCACCACAGGGACAGATTCTGAAGTAGAGACCATATAATCACAAATGGTACCCTTGGCATATTTTCTATTGTAATTGCAGGACAGTCAATCATGCCTGCCATATGCAGCCAATACAAAATAAGAAAACAGAACTCCTAGAAATTTTAATACACACACACACACACACACACAAAACGATTTAGATTTTTTTTTTTTACATATCAATAATCTAAAAGCAATCGCAAGTCAATACCTGCTTATGTCATTTTCAGAAGAATCTAGTAACCAATTTTTACTTTTAATAATTTCTCAGAGAACCTCATACACTCAGTTGCCTATCTTTTTTTTCCTTTTTTCTTTCTTTCCCTGCTAAACAACCATACACTCAACCGGTTTTAGCCGAAAGATATGTTTAACATACAGTATCAGAAGTATATAAACTGAGCTGAGATGCATGTCATTAAGGAAATCTCTAGAGGAAAGAAACAAAACTGCTTCAACTATACATGCTAAGTTATGTTGGTCCAGCCTAAATTAGAAGTTCACAAACTGTAATCAACAGTCGAATGATGTTCAACAAATAATGTACCTTTCCTTTTCCAAAGACAAGCCCAGAAGTCCACATGACTTCATCACCGGAGTCTCGCCGATCAGGGTCCAATGCATCCTTCTGTTTCTTCAACCAACACTAACAGCAAGAACAGGAAGACAAGAATCTGAGAATCAGGAAATGTGAATAGACTTGTTGAAATCTCTTAAGGCATGTACACACACAAACATATCTATTATCTTCAGAAGGGAATTACATCTGCAGCCACTTTGAACTTTTTGCACTAAATAGCCTCAAAAGGCACACATATTACAAATTCCAAATGTCAATTTGACCAGACTTCAAGCCTACTGATCCATAATACTGTTTTAAAAACATTTTATCTAGAATCTCTATATGCTGCTGCTTCACTAAAATTTCTAGTTGCAACTCTCTTAAATATCAATATTGGGCTACATTGATTTTTTTTTTTTTCAACTAATATTTTAAATTCCTAACTGGGAAGTTAAATTTAAAAAAAATACACAACAGGCACAGTGCATGTTTTTGATCAGATTCTGCAGGGATATCGATGTAAAATGGGAGGGTTGTGAGATGCTTTACAGTGAGCAGAATTCTAGTTAGGCAGCACTCAGTAGGAATATAAATATGCTCCGTAATATGGATGTGTACTATTTGGGATAGATGTCCAGATACTCTAGAGAAACTTTTTAATATCTTGGTTTAAGCATCCACAAGGGGGGCAGGAGTGATGGCAGAGTGGCCAAAAAATTAAGAATATATATATATATATATTTATTTATTTATTGAAAAGGAACTACCTTAGGCTTACGCATACAGGATGCATATGCAATATCGGTAAAAGAATAGAGCAGATCAACAAGGAAGATGGTTTGACAGTTTAAAGTGATCCATACAGATATATCAAACTGGATGCAACATACTGCAGAGCAGCTATAATTCACACATTATGGTATTATATATAGCTCATTAATGAAACAACATACTCCTTCAAATATAAATAAAGTGGAAAAAGGTATTACAATAAATGATATAATTAAACTGAATATGTGCATGAGAATTTAGGTTATCTGTAATTGAGGACATATAAGGAAATGTGATGCAGTTGTTAATCATGTCAAATGTCCTTCCAGTTCAGATATGAAGGTTAAGAGTTCTAAAACATTGAATAGCACCATTAAGGGAAACAGAAGACTTAGCTTAGCCAATAGCCACACACCTTCATCATGAATTCAACCTTACATTTCCACACTCTTAATTGCTGTGTGAATCACATCCTACTAGCTAATTTAAAGGAAAATGCCAAAAAGCCATGAGCGTTTTTAATCAACAAACTACAGAAGAATTTCCATTGAAGCAATAAGCACCAATTGAGACTACAAAAGTCAACATTTCAAAGTCTATCAATCCATGTTACTCGACCGGTTATATATACACTATAGCCAAAATTTCAAGCTGATTACAGAATAAATATTATTTTTTTCCCAATGTTTTTCTATATATGCTGCATTGAGTTGACAAATTACCTTACTTTATATAAATAATTTACATATAACAATTTATTAAGCCCTTGAGACACATTAATAAGATGAATATTCCTCAACCCAAATCCACATATTGAAATTCCCAGCATTCCAGCTCGTTATTTGCATTGAAAATGATAAAATATTAAAATCCACCAACCCAGATCAGATATCAGATTTCAATAAAATGAAACTGAAACCAAAAACAACGAAAAAAAACAGAAACAATACCTCACCAAATCTTGGACCACAAGCCTCCTTATCCCCACAATACACCCAGGAATCGCAAAAACAAGGCCCATCCTCACCACTACACATGCTCTTACAAGCCATGCAACAATCCTCTGAAGAACTGACCTTAAAGTCAGAACCCCATTTCACAGCATCACCCCAAAGCTCCAAATGCTCAATCCCTCTGCAACACTCACTCTCTTCTTGACCGCCATCTTCAACAACGTCCGAAACTGATGAAACAGTGGCAATCCGACTGGGCCTGTTGAAGACCACAGAGAGGCAAACATAGACCATGCAGCATGAGATTGTGCCCATAAACAAGAGGCTCAGAATTGCACAACGACCGAGTTCTGAGTCGTTTTGCCTGCGACCCATTTGAGCCTACGAACCCAATTGACAAACCCAGAAATTGTTTTTTTTTTTTTTTTTCTCTTAATTCTTCTTCCTCATCTTGTTGTTAATGTGAAATCTGGGAATTGTTCTGATGAGATAGAACAGGGGACTCTTTGTCAAATGCTGTAGAGCTGGCATGGCAAAGAGCCCAAGACAGAATAAAAAGACACGTTAACTTCAACGAAAAGTTGTCTGGTTCCTCATATTCTATTCCACTTAAAAGTCTTAAACCCCATTTGGCAATGACTAATAAGGAACTTTTGTTTATATTAGTTTATTTATTTTGGAGAAGAACTTTAATGCTCTTTATGTTTTTACCTTGTTCACTATTTATTTCACCTAAATCCCATTTCTCTTTATTGAGTTATTTTTACATGTATTTTTTTATTTATTCGAAAATTTACTTATTTTTCTACGATTGATAGGTGTTTTAAAATCAAAATTTGTGCATAATAATATGAAGAAATCAAATTTTGTTGTCTAGACCTAATAATTTTATCATAGTTTCTTCTTGAGAATTTAAATATTTGTGAAATATGATTTTACACGATAAAGCATTGAACTTATCACGAAAAAAAATATATATATTATTAGAGTTTGTTTAAAAGCTCAATTTTAATTCTCTTTCCACGTAAAGAGTATGTCAAATAGCGTATTTTGCTTTGAGCTAAGTCTAGGCTCTTTCAAATATAAATCCAATCATTAAATTTTTAAAAAAAATTATCATTAAAATAAAACTTACTTGAATTCTAAATACCAATAGATTGCCATTTAAATAAATAAAAAAATTACTAATATTTTGCTTTTTTGTTCTAAAAATGGGTCAATTCTACCTGACCCATCATTGTAGCGCGTTGAGTATGGAATAACCATTAATTATTTATCTTTGGTTTAAAAAATCGCACTCATACATTTTTATTCTCTGTATTTAAGTGGGTTACAAATGTAAGTCAAACTTTGTCATGCTTAAGATTGTTTTCTTGATAGGAAGGGCACAACGGCCAAGTCTCAAAATAGTTTTGTATTATAAATACAAGTCCAATTTTACATGTCATGTTAGTAAGTGATCAAATATACATACAAAACCAAGAGTAATTAACTACTCAAAATACAATGAAGGAAACAAGATGAACAAGTCAGCTTGAGGAAAGTTCAGTCAACATCAATCTGCTTCTAAAGAAATTTTAGACGGAATAATCTGATCAATCCATCTAACATGTGACTTTCTAACTCAAAAATCGGGATCAACATTGAGCTAGCTAACAATTGCTAGCTACAATGTATGGCCATATTTGACTAGGATTGTAGCTTAGCAAAATGAGTCCTTTATTTTTATTTTTTGACGTCTCTCCCTCAACCAAAGCTCTCTTATTTTCTTTCCACCAAGTTATCACCGAGACTCCTCCCATATTCATACTTTATCTCTAACTCGACCATGGTCAAAACTCTTTTTCCTTAGCCATGGCCAAACCTCTCTCCCCTTCCCACTCTTATTCCACTTTCTCTCTCTAGAAGATCTCTAGATTATGTAATCATGAGTTTGCGTGAATTTGATCTATAGATTTGATTTGGATTTGTGGCTAGGTGTATGTTGGGTTTCAGTGGTGAAGTATATGGGTTATAGGTAATGGTTAATTGGCCAAGGAGTGTCTTATCGGCTTCTTGGTGTTCTAGCTTAAGTTGTTTGGATTTTGGGATTGGGTTGTCCAAGGCATGGCTTGGGTTTGTGGGTTTGGTTATGCATGGTTTCGAATGGGGTGATTTGGGATTACTGATTTGACCAATATGTATGATCATTGAGATTGACTTTAAGTTTGTGGGTTTGCATGGGTGGTGATTGGATGGCGATGGTGGCTTTAGATTTTAGGGTTTGCATGGACAATGGCAATGACAATTGGTGATGGCTATGGGTTTGCATGGTCTAAGGCTGTCCATGGGTCGGGTTTGTGCCCAACCCAAACTCGACCCGAATAATTTGGGTGGATTATAAAATAACCTGAAACCGACCTAGAAGATCTAATCGAATCTACCAATTCAGGTCTCGTCAGTTTCAAGTTGTATAGGGTCGATCTCAGGTTTTATCACCGAGGCCGATATTTGGCCAATTCTGTTAAGATCCAGCTGATATCTGGCCGATATCTGGGCAAATCTGATAAGATTTGGCCTAAATTTCGTCGGATAACGACGAGATCTCATCGAATCTTGAAGGATTTGGAATAATCTCAACGAATCTCGACAAGATCTCACCGGATCCAGTCTAAAATCCTTGAAAAATCGCCAAAAACGATAACTGTTACAGATGGGTCGGGTTTCACAGGTTTTGAGAAAGGACACCCGCAACCGACCCGTCGATGTCAAATTTAGAGAGATCCAGACCCATGTCCAGCCGCCGGAGCTGTCAGATCAAGTGGCGGCAAGTCAAATCCAAGTGGGAATGAAGAGTTTGATGAAGAGTCATGTGATAAATGGCTAACTAAAATAAATAAAGTAATTTTTTGGATTAAATTTGGCTAAAAGCTTTCTTAGTTCAATTTGAATGCTTTGTCTTTTATATATATATAAAACATATTATGGACTTCTTCCTTCCTTTATTATTTTTTTATATATAAAAATAATAATTTACTTAAATTTTGCAAGAAAATAAAATTCTTTTCAAATCTTTTCAAATCAAATACAATCCTAGATGATTAACCCAAGCCCAAGGAAAATGGCTATTACATTGGGTTTGAGTTGAGCTGCACAAGAACCTCAATAAGATAGTTTGCCCAATTGTAACTCCAGTATAAGCTTTCTCTAATGTAAGACATAATTTACTATTTAATTATTGTAATTTATTATTTTTAATATTTTTATGTAAAAAAAAAACGTTATTTTAGGTTTAGGTGATTTATTTCCTTGTTTTTAGGTGAATTTAATATTTTTTAGGTCAAATTTGATTCCTGTTATGGTTAGGTATCAATTAGGAGTTATTTTAGATTATATTTTCTTATTTGTCAAGTTTTAAGGAGCCCTTAAATAGGCCATTAAGTCTGTAAACGTTTTTCATAGACTATTATCAATAAACACAGACATTTTGTCAATTTTCTCTTCTGGTGGATTCCAGTTTTATCTCCTTGTGGATTCAAGGAAACCCCTCGTGGATTCGAGATTTACTACCCAGAAACTAACAGTTTAGTTTCTGTTTCATCAAGAGAGCATCGTGTGTGCTCTTCTTCAGGCTTCCACGACATCAGTTGGTATCAGAGCCTTGACTTACCCTGGTCTAATTGCTAACCGGCGAGATGGTAACCACCACCACAACAACGACGAACAACTTAGCGAGTATTACGTGACGTACAACAAGCACTCACAAATATCTATGCTAAGATGGTGCTGTTGAAGAATGGAAACAATAGGGATAACTACAACGGAGACATAACTCACGGGCAACCTATTGGTAAGCAAATTTCATATAGACATTATGAGAGAATTGCAAGTTTTAATGGTTATTTTTTTAAAAAAAAATCCTTGATTGGTTACTTGATCTAGAGGATTTATTTGACTATGAGAATATTTGTTATGAGAGAAAAGTTGGACTTGCTTTGTATAAACTTAGTAAATATGTCTTATGTTGGTGGGAATGAGTACAATCTGATAGAATCCAACAAGGTAAAGACAAAATTCGATCATGGCCAAGGATGAAAAAGATGCTTGCTATCAAATTTTATCCTTTGGATTGTGAAGAAATCTTGTCGTATACAATACAAGATTATTATTAGCCAAAAAGTTCATACTTGAATTATTTTGAAGAGCCAAATATTCCACCGCTAAAGGAAGAATTACATGTTAAAGTAAATATTGTTCTTGAAGAATATGGAGAAGTCAAAGAAGAATCTGAAATCAAGATTGTAGAGAAGATTAATGAAGACCCCATTATAGAGAAAGATCTTGAGGTTGAGATAGTAGAGACCATTAAAGAAAAAATTATAGAGGAAGTTGTCAATAATCTCGATGAAATCAAGTTAGATGATTGCAACATTCAAACTCCTATTATTTTATTGGGAGACATATAAACCAAGATTTGACTTGATCATTGACTCTTATTTGGTGAATATTATCAATTATATGAAGATCAAGGGAGAAGAAGTTCAAGTTGCCCAATTAATAACTTTTAAGTCTGGCAAGAAGACAAAGAAGATGAAGTATTCAAAGTATTTGTTCTCTTGGCATGGGTGATTTCAGATTTCAAAGATGAACTCAAGAACGAGTTTGTTTCATGCTTGCTATCAAATTTTATCCTTTGGATTGTGAAGAAATCTTGTCGTATACAATACAAGATTATTATTAGCCAAAAAGTTCATACTTGAATTATTTTGAAGAGCCAAATATTCCACCGCTAAAGGAAGAATTACATGTTAAAGCAAATATTGTTCTTGAAGAATATGGAGAAGTCAAAGAAGAATCTGAAATCAAGATTGTAGAGAAGATTAATGAAGACTCCATTATAGAGAAAGATCTTGAGGTTGAGATAGTAGAGACCATTAAAGAAAAAATTATAGAGGAAGTTGTCAATAATCTCGATGAAATCAAGTTAGATGATTGCAACATTCAAACTCCTATTATTTTATTGGGAGACATATAAACCAAGATTTGACTTGATCATTGACTCTTATTTGGTGAATATTATCAATTATATGAAGATCAAGGGAGAAGAAGTTCAAGTTGCCCAATTAATAACTTTTAAGTCTGGCAAGAAGACAAAGAAGATGAAGTATTCAAAGTATTTGTTCTCTTGGCATGGGTGATTTCAGATTTCAAAGATGAACTCAAGAACGAGTTTGTTTCAAGTGGAGGGGTCTGATGTAGGACACAATTTACTATTTAATTATTGTAATTTATTATTTTTGGTATTTTTATGTAAAAAAAAAACGTTATTTTAGGTTTAGGTGATTTATTTCCTTGTTTTTAGGTGAATTTAATATTTTTTTTGGTCAAATTTTATTCTTGTTATGGTTATGTATCAATTAGGAGTTATTTTAGATTATATTTTCTTGTTTATCAAGTTTTAAGGAGCCTTTAAATAGGCCCTTAAGTCTATAAACGTTTTTCATAGACTATTATCAATAAACACAAACATTTTGTCAATTTTCTCTTCTAGTGGATTCTAGTTTTATCTCCTTGTGGATTCAGGGAAACCCCTCGTAGATTCGAGGTTTACTACCCAGAAAATAACAGTTTAGTTTCTGTTTCATCAAGAGAGCATCGTGTGTGCTCTTCTTCAAGCTTCCGCAGCATCAATTGAGGAAAATTAATCATATTTTAAGATCCGAACTTCCTCCACTCACAAATGATAAGTTCCATTATGGATTTAATTAACAAACCTAACTATTATGTAAATGGGGAAGTATTGCTCTTAGAGTACTAAACAATTACTTATCTATGAAAAGCCCAATCCATTGTTTCTATATCAACATCCTTTCCTTTTCATTTTCTTTTTCTTTTTTTTCTTTTCTTTTTTCTTTTTTTTTTTTTTTTTTTTTTTTGGTGCGCTCATGCAAATGGATTTAATTATACTATTTTAAGGACAACTTACCTCCAAACCAATTTAGAGGAAAATCCTTCAACTCACTTCATGTTGATTTAAACAACCACCAATGCGTACTTTTAGTCACATGATCGATTTAACGAGCCACATAACTTTTAAATAATTTAATGAGTTATGTAATTTAAAACACATGAAATGGTAGATTCCAATTAGCTATCTGTTATTGTCAAATAAGAGAACCAAGGTTCAAATCTCATCTACATTAAGAACTAATTGGTGTCTTGACCTTGGCACTATAAGTTTTATCATGTCTTTAAAATAAAATGAAAACATATGAATGGTTTTATGAATGGGAGGAAATTCCTCCAAGTCCCGTTTTAAGAAAAACTTTAGAAGAAATAATAACATGCATCTTGTAATAAAGCATGTTATTACAAGATACATCTTGTCCACACAAGAACGGACACCTTAAGCTCAAAAAGCAAATTGTACACACCGAAGCAATTATTACGAATTGGAGGGCCTGTAACAAAGAATCTTGTAATAGGCCCTCACAAGCTTTAGCCTTAAGAGGAACCAACAATTTGGCTGGAGGACTGTCCTAGTATTTTACCCATTCTTGATTTGTAGATGCAGACATTATACGTGAATAACTTTCACTTTTTTATTTTTATCAAAAATAAAAAGTAAAAAAAAAAATACAATCGCATGTGAGACATTTTGGTCGCAGTTGCCCCATCAAATACTTGAGTCAATTATTTTTTTGGGATTCATAAATATTTTAATAGAGCTTTTAAATATTATTAGTGGATAATTTGTTGGCGTTGATAAATATTAGTGTCAAACCATGTTGGAAATTAACGTCGCAATAATGTAAGCTGCTTGAAAGAGATTTTAAAAAAAATATATATATATATATATATATATATTTTTTCACTGCCTTTCAAGTACGTAGAGGGATAGAGAGATAGGTGAGGTGAATACTCCACCTCCCTCCAATCAAACTTTTATACCACTTGATACTCTGTAAAAGTTGAAAACCTCTTACCAACAAATTTATACAGGTCTAGAGCACGTACACAATTCACGACAAATTTCACATTTATTTGGCAAGTTGATAATAATTATGATAAAACAATATTAGTTGTGAGCCTTTATATGAGAATCAATCAATACCCTGCAAACTCGGCAATTTGTGAAATTTGTTGTCTAAAGCGTTACTCTTATTTACATCTTCAGTATTTTCAAAGACAACAAAATTTAGCTCCAAACGGTCTTTTTCAACCCACAATTTATAAAGAATATCCATGTATATTATCTAAACAACTCACAGACTCGTTAAAAAGGAATTAACAAAAACTAGATACAGATAATCTCTTCAATCACCATATAAGTTGTTGGACCATTAGAAGAATATAGCTCCAAATCAAAATTTAGAGCCAAACTTTTTCCTTCCAAACATCTTTAAATAAAACATAACCAGCCTGGCTCCTTGCACACACACACACGAGAGAGAGAGAGAGAGAGAGAGAGAGAGAGAGAGAGAGAGAGAATTTTCAAGCAATTACATTTCACATAAATTGTTTATAAAGCTAAAGTACACTGTTAAATAGATTACAAGACTAAAACTGAAAACAGTTTTTAAAGGCAAAAAAGCTTCTGGAACCAAATAAAAACTGGTCAGGAGCTACACCCTGTGACACTGGAAAGTAATGAAATAATAGTTTCATTATAAAAACATTTACAACTACAAGATTCTAGTCTGAACCAGACCCAACTGGATTTTTTTTTAAAGATATTGTACAAAACCCAAAGAATAGAACTTATATGAGGCTATTATGAGCAATGAACACTTCTAACATTCCACTATAAAATCAGTAATGCATGATTTATCGATAACGTGTGAGGTGGGTTAGCAATGCACACTTTTAACACTCCACTATAAAATCAAGAATGCATGATTTATCGATAATGCATGGGGCTAACAATGGGATAGTTAGCCAGAAACTTGTGTGAATAAAGCGTACTCAGTAACAGCCTCCATATACATTCTCAAATCCCATGCCCCTTATGTCTCATAATGTAAACAGCAACCTTTCAATCAAGAACTAGCTAATGCCTAATAGAGGTAAGTCCAAAACAATAAAAGACACTAACACTAGAGACTCCTGCACTACGGAAATTGAAGAAGCCTAATCAGTAACAGCATGCATAAGAAAATTCTGAAATTTCATGCCCCTCAAGTCTCATAAGGTAAACAGCTAACTTCAATCATGAAGGAATACCTAATAGAAGTTAGTCCTAAACAAAAGACACTGAAGCTTGAGACTCCTATGTAGCATAAATTGAGCATGAAATCACTCATCCTAGCCATAACAAAGGCGAAAAACTCAAAGAAAGGCAAAAATATTCATAGAAGAAAATCCTCCTTAGGAAAAACCTCAACAAAGTGGGTGTGGTAACCAATACCCAAGTTTTTCTTCAATTGTACATCACGACTGATCTATGATCATAGATAACAAAATGCCAACTCCGGATTGTAATATATCTGGAATGATGTGAATCATAACAATTGAACTCCTCCACCCTTAACTTCTCCTTTGTTATACAAACTTAAAGATTTTATTTTACCAATAATTTAGCAGTGACAAGTTTCCAATGAAGCTCTCACGAGGTTAAATGATATTAGTAAAGACAACACGTATCAGGAAAAACGACGGGACAATTATACAGGGGCTCTTGTCAGTTAATATTCCACAAACAATATTAATATAATCTCTACTAATTACCATGCCATTTAAGCTTGTCTTCTAAAGCCCATTGGCTAGGATCTTCTCAATCAATTGGAAAGTATCAATCATTTTCCATAACCAAAGAAACACAATTCCCATTCCATATGGAAAACAAAACAACTAATACTTATTTAGCAACCATGTCACTTTTTGACATAGCTTATAAACCAACCGAAGAATATCAAGGCCAACATTCTATGACCTCATTCTTGTACTTCATATCTATTCCAAACAAGTTCATACATTTTCGACTACCTTCAAGAAGTAGCTGGTTAACTGACTTTCTTATTCATTCAAGGTTGTGTATCCCTGAAAAAAGCATGTGGTCCAAAATAACCAAAATGTCTAGTAGAAGCCAAAACTTTTCCAATGAATTCAAGCACAAGAAGATTTCCAAAATTCCTTAACCAATTATAGAAAAAACC
Organism: Quercus variabilis; assembly: GCA_030445155.1. NCBI lineage: Eukaryota > Viridiplantae > Streptophyta > Magnoliopsida > Fagales > Fagaceae > Quercus > Quercus variabilis. The sequence goes on along the minus strand of CP129448.1, from coordinate 25,400,361 downwards.
TCAAGCTCTCAGAATATTCTGTGTTCAGAAGTAAAGATGATGCAGCATACCTCCATCTGTCCATCAAGTGGAGTCTTATATAGAAAATAAAATATGTAATACACATCACATGCTAAGAACTTCTTGTATTCAACTTCTGAAAAACTTAGTTTTCCTTACAGCATTAAATCCAACTGAAAAACTACACATTGGTCGATTTCTAAGATGACTTTAACCAACAGCCCCTTTGTTCCGTAAAAATTCCCACAACATATGGACGGCTATTAGGCTTGGCAACATTCACTCGACAGTAGGCACATAATGCCTAAGCTTCATTTAGTTCACATCCTACTGCGGCATCTTTGTCATGTCAGATCTGTTCCATAGACAAATTCACTTGTGACGAGACTGCTCCAAAATTTACCAAGCAAACCTCTTAGACAAATAGAGAGATACCATGCCTTTGGGAAAAAGTCGTCCTCCAATAAAAAGATACGGACGCACATAATCCATCTAAATCCCTATGCACTTTATTAAAGAAAACAAGAGTATAAAAACTTACATCAGTAATATGATCCAGAGCCACCAGATCCCATGTAACTGCTGCCACCCATGCCACGACCAGAGTACATTGATGAGTAAGAGCTACCACCAACCTATGACACAGGCCAGAAATAGAATAATTACACAAAATTGCTAAAGACTTAACAGTCAACAGTGTCATTCAATTGGAGCAGGTTAGGAAAATACATCACTTCCACGGGACATATAATCACCACCATAACTTGACGAGTACATTCCGCCAACATCACTACCACTGAAAGAACCTGAAACACATGCAAAATTGGAGAAAGAGATCACCTAAACAAATGCACAATAATTGCAAAGGTGAATGTCAAATCAGGTAGCTACCAACATAACACACCTCCTCCATAACTCATGCCTTGACGACTGCTATAAATTCCATGTGAATCCTGACCGGAGATGGAACTTCTGCCACTGCTATATCCTAGATTAGATCTCCCAACTCTATCAACCATCACAGAGAAAAGTGAGTAACCAAAGCAACATCAATCAGAAAAAGGGGAGAAAAAGCAAAACTGCTTTCAATTCAAAGAACAATAACACACCTGTCACCATAAGCATCCCCATATTGAGAAGCACTACCACCATATTCATAGTCTAAACGAGCCCTAGATTGGCGGACTCCCGAATCAGCATAACGCGGGGGAACATCATCCTATAATTTTGTTAACACATAAGATAAACTTCAGAATTTCCTCAAATATGAAGTGAGAAGACAAAATATGATCCTAGTATATAGCACTGCAGCAGAACCACACAGACAGTTTACTAACCAGTGCAGCATATGGACGTTTTGACCCAGAAATGGAGTCAAAATCACGAGGGCGTCCCTCACGATAACTTGGAGGAGGAGGGGGAGGTCTTTCAAACCTTTGGCCATAGCCATCATCCACGTAAGCTCTTCTTGCTGCTGGACGGGATGTACTTCTAGGAAGATCAGAGTAACCAGGACCACGGGAAGAGTAGTCATCTCTGTATGATTGGCGTCTCTCAGGAACAGCCCTAGGGCCATAATCTGTGGGAGCTCTACTCCTTGGAGGAGGAAGCTCATCACGTCGACCATATTCCCTTTTCAAGCTACTTTTCGGGTATGAAGGAACTGTCAAGAAAGTGCAAAGCAACATAATTACTTATACAGGAAAAAGAGCAGTATACAGCCAATTAGATGCATGAATATAAGCATACCAGGTGCTCTCCTCTCATAGGACCTAGCTGGAGGAGGCAAGGGCCTGCCTCTTGTTGGCATGGACACAACAGGCCTTCTATCTCTCAATCCACCAGGTCTCTTCATACTGACTGGTGGGATGCGACTTCCAATTCCTCTTACTCCACGAATAGGGAGACTACGCGGCACTGGACGACCCCATGAACTCCTGACAATTCGTCCAGACCCACGCCCAGATCGGAAATCTCCACGACTAACATGTTTTCCTTTACCTCTCTGAAGTGGTCTTGACAATCTGGCCCTAACTTTGGCCTGAAATGTGAAAATGGTTATAATTCAAAGCCATGCAACTGATGCTAACAACAACAATATCAGCATGTAAAATATGAAAAAAAATCATAAGCTTTTGAAAAACCAAGACAAACCTTGTTGTCTCCTTCACCCAATTCAGCATTGTTAATGCTTTTTGCACATGTCACTGCAGCATCATGAGTGTCAAATGAAACAAAACCAAAATCTCTTCTCTTGGCAGAAGGCATATTCCGGGCAAGCTCAATCTTTTCAACCTTCCCATATTTCTTAAGAAGCACTCGGACACGGTCTTCATCCCATGAAGCAGGCAGACCATCCACAAATACAGTTTTAACCTGCAACTTAAAAATATGTGATCAGCAATTCCAAATATTTTCAGATATTTAATGAAAGGGTAAAACATCACTACAAAATGACTACACATGAACTGTTTGAAATTATTGAAGATTCTCCTCAAAAGCAACCCAAAAAATAGTTACCCAAGGGCATATTTAACAAATTTAGAATACCAAAAAATGGCCCTGAAAACAAAACATTTCAACTTCAATCTGCTTCTCAAATATCACTTTAATTGAACTATAAAATTAATTTAGTGATAACTACAAAAGGATATGCACATATCCAAACTATAAACTCCAAGAGAAATAACTAGTCTATATATCTCAAGCTAAATGTCAATAGGATCCCTACAAGCTTAAAATGGTACATCAGTAATACATGACAGGATCAAAATAGAGCCAAACCATCAGGAGTTGCAATTATAATGCAACAGAATGGAGAAAAGTTAGACCCAAAAAGATTACCTGTGCCATAATTTCATCACCAGGGTCAATGAAGGAATCTGCAAAAGATACTTTTGCAGGCCTATCAACTCCAAACACAACATCTCTCTTCTGTAGACGCTTAAAGGCATCCATGGCTTCTGAGCGAGATGAAAATTCCAAAAAAGCAAAACCCCGATTCATTCCTTCATTGTTACTATCTTCTACCAATGTCAAATCCTCAACATTCTCCACTGAATAATGTTTCAACTTCTCTTTTAACTGGAACCAAAGTTGATAACCGAACAATCAGGTATTTAGCAACTCCTGCTAATGACTAGTAAGTTGATAGTGACATTAAGTTAAACAATATACTTACGGCTTCTTTTGTCCAGGTCTTGCATATGTTACCCAGAAAAAGGGTGTCGCTGTCTTGACTTGGAGTAACACCACATTGTTTCCCATTAATCTGGAATTGCAGTAATTAACATAAATATAATTTACGGTGTGAAGAAATATAGTTCCTAATCAGACTATTAGAAGATCAAAAATTACCACTGGGTGTTTGAGCTCAACAACAGCCCGTTTTGCTTGTTCCACAGATGCATAACGCAAGAATGCAAAGCCCTTGTTCTTCTTAGTCTGAGGATTCATCATCAGTCTGACTTCAGTAACCTCACCAACTGTGCCGAAAACTTTCCTAAGATCATCCTCAGATGCATCCTTGTCCAAACCACCAACAAAAACTTCAAACTCCTTACGCTTGCGCCTCTCTTTCACAACTTCATGGTGCTCCTCTTCCTCCGCATCAACCAGATCTGCATGCTCCTGCTCAACGCCAGCATGCTCATCATCCTCTTCACCCTCAAGTTCTTCATGAACATCTTCCATTTCCTCCTCAACCATATCACCCTCTTCTTCTTCACCAACATTTTCCTCAGCTTCTTCCTCTCCTTCTTCTACCACCTCCTTCTCATCCTCTTGCTCTGTTTCCTTCTCATCATAGTCAACCCCACCATCTTCTTCAGGTTCATATTCAGGGTCATTATCATCTAGTTCTAACCGTTCATCTTTTTCATATTCGTCTACAGATTCCCTCACCTCATCTTCTTCTGTCATGAAATAAGGGCAGATGAGCCCAGTCAAAATAGGCTCAGGGAAACTTATAATGCAAAATTAACAAAACCCACAAAAAGTCCTTTTCTTCGAATTTTTTATTTTTAATAAGTTATGTACCCAATGGGTCTTGAACCCACAGCCTCATCCTCCACCTAAAACTTACATGGGGGAGCTACGTTATATACATGATTACCACGATTATCCTCATCCTTCTTGTTATTTATGTAATTACCATAACTATCAATATGGTCTGAGAACACATTGGAGCTATAAATAATTCCTAACCGCAAACCTGTCATTCTGGGCTCCCAATAAAACCAAAATCCTTACGAAAAGGATAACAATAGGACATTATCCGTTTACTGTAACTAATTTATAATCATACTCGCTACAATTCAATGCACAGCAGGGGGAGAGGGGGAGGGGGGCCTCGACCCCTGATCACATAAAAGCAGATTGAGCACCAAAGTGCACCAACTGAACCATTCCCATTGAAAGCTGATTACTTCATTATTCAATGTTTTCCACAAAAACCCATGTTTTCAATTATATTTTAAAGAAACTATAGATAGAAAGAACTTAATTAACAACAAAAAAAAAACACAATAACTTTTCGCAACTCATCCATTAACACAAACACTCTCAACTATTAACAAAGATACCATACGCAAAATCCAGATATTTTCTTTAAAAAAAAAAAAAAAAAAAAAAACTGCTTGCATAAACTAACCAAGGAAAAAAAGAATCCTTCTTTTGATACAACCCCACAAGAAAATCACAAACTTTGAACAATTCAAAGAAAGGCCACACACATACACACATAACCCAAAATCACCGTAATTCAAAATTCAATTTCCTCAATCAAAACAATCCAAATCAAAATTCAATAAACCCCAAAAAACAAAAACAAAAGAAAAGGGGAAAAAACTTACTTTTCACAGGATCCGACCCATTAGCAACAGGTTTCGCCTCAGGTTCAGGCTCCACCACCACAACCGGCTTCTCCTCGACCTTAACTTCCTCCTTAACCACCGGAGCCGGTGCCGGAACCTCCTCCTCAACCTTCACAGCCTCTTCTGCCTCGACAACCGCCGCCGCCGCCGCAACAACAACAGCCACCTCTTCCGGTGGCGGATCTTGAGCCTTCTGGGCTCCTCTTGTGCCTCTCGTCGTCCTCTTCGGCCCCGCCGATCCCGCACCCCTCTTCACAGTCCGTGGAGGCATTCTTTCACCAACAAAAAGACTCAAACTTTCACACAAAAAAGATTGGGAAAATTGAAAATTTGAACAAAAACCCAAAAAAACAGAACCCTAATTTTAATTTAGCTCGAATAAAACTCAACGAATTGAGCAAAATTGAACAAAGAATCGAAACCCTAGAAAATCACTGAAGCAAAGAATTGAAACCAATTTTGTGAGAGAGAGAGAGAGAGAGAGAGAGAGAGAGAGAATTTGAATCTAAAAAACCTAGAATTGAAGAGCGAATATGAAACCCTAGCACAAAGAGAGAGAGAGAGAGAGAGAGAGATAAAGAGCGAGTTGGAGATAGATTCGACAACCTCGGGTTTTGCTATATAGGTGTCAGATGAGAGGTTGATTGAGTGTTTTACTCGGACTGAAATAGTAATATGTGAGTGGGTTTTGTGACACTTGGCTTTGTAGTATTGGTGGGTTTTTTGTAGAAATAGAGGTTGCTGTCATGGGAGTTGTAGTCGGTGATGCACTGGATTCCTGCTTTTGTGGATGACTTGGAGTAAAAGTTGAATTTATTAAATATTTAAACTTTTTATTTATTTATTTTGTTAATAATTGTAGTCCTGGCCGCAATAGGAATATGAAACCGAGTATAGAAAAAGTAGAGAGATCGTAGAATAGTAGAGTTGGTACTTGGAAGAGTCCTGTACACCCGTTGGGCAATTCCTCACCGCGGAAAATCAAAGTTTAATCTATATATGATTTGTGATGCTTCTAACTCGTTTCGTTTGAAAGGCTTCCTACTCTTTTCCAATCAATTATCTTACTTCTTCTGTTGTCGATGTCAATGTTGATTATGGGGCTATTGAGAGAGAGAGAAAGAGAGAGGAAAAAAATAATGATGATTATTATGGGACGTTTGTGTTTAATTGGAAAAAATACATTAGGGAGTGACTTAAAAACATTGATCCTACACACATGTTCCTTCTTGTCTTCTTTAACATTAATATGATTTCATTGTGAGTTTTTATAAGAATTTAAGATTCTAATAATCTATATATACAACATAAATTTAACAAAGTTTTTTTTCTAAAAAAAATATTGAAATATATGACATTGAATTAAATCAAATGCCTCAAACAATTATATTGTTTCTACTTTTATCATAAAATGAAAGTGAGAAAGAGATGGTGACTATGAATTGAATCAAAAGCCTCAAACAATGCAATTATTTTTCTAATTAATATTTATAGAATCCCCATGAATAGAATTTGTACATTACAGGCATGTGAGAATGTTGGCATGGCTAGATCCAAGTTGTACATGTGAAACAGTTATGAGCAAAGGAAAAGGAACGCTTGTTGAAGGAGGGATCTTTAGCCCGTGCCAACAGCATGACCATCTTAGGGAGGAGTAAAATTTGCACCTAACATGGACAATTAGCACTTGCACAAATGGGAGATAGCGACCCCCTATAGTCAAATGCTATAGAACACCTCTTATTGGTTGGGCTTGTGCTGAACCACTGTTAAAGATACGTGTATCACTCTTAACATCTCAAATGTCCCTTTCCTTGACCAAGGTTTGCTCCCCATGTAATAGCAAAGCTGCCTGCGGTCCCACTACCTTGACATTGGCATATTTTATCTCTCCTCCAACCACTATATAGTACAGTAGCTGTTTTAAGATTCAAATAGAGGAATTACAATTTGATACCTTGTCCTTATGTACTTGGCAGCATTCCTTGGATTATAAGAGGAGCATGTTGCTGAACCACTAGAGTAAGAACCAAGAGAGAAACTAAGAGAAAAGCTAGAAAGTTTGGGTGGGAAAGTGAGGTAGAGAGAAATGTATCCTTTGGGAAGGAACATCACCATTGTACAAGACCTTCATTTTTCTTTACATAATAGAAAACAGAAGAGAGCAAGGACCATTTCCCTTGCTTGTCTATGGTTATTCATCCCCTTCAAAGGATTTTCCACGTACTTCTCATGTCTTCTTTACTTTCCATATTACACTTTCTCTTTCTCTCGACATCAAAGTGTCAAAACTTTCATTTTTAGTGTTCTTAGGCTTTTTCACCTAAATGTGCTATTAAATCTGTCACTCAATCTCTTACACTACTTGATAATCTAACTTGCATGTATAGGATTAAACTTTATTCTTTGGTATTTACATGGAATTCATTTTTCTTATTCTTAATCATGTTTTCGAGAGGGTTTAGTGTCATATTCGATGAAAGTTGTATGTATTTTGGAGGGAGATCTTTCATATCTTTCGAGATCCACCCTATAATTTGGAGTCAAAAAGCCAAGATAAGTGTTGAGCTAACTATAGTTCAAAGTTGTTTCTCTTTGGTTAATAAGATCCAAAAAGTTTATCTATCTCAGGGGGTACAAATTCAGAATCGACATATATAAATTATTGTGCGTCAAATAATATCCAAAGTGTTCGTTTAAGAAGAGGGAATGTCTAATATTTTTTCACGAAGAGAACAAATTGAATTGTTGTGGGCAAAACGAAGAAGAAGCGATTTATTACCAAGCTATCTTATTGGGAATAATGAAAGCATCTCTAAATACTCAAAGTTTTATATCTTAAGTGAGTTTTCAATAATTTGCTCGAGTTTTTTAAAAACGCAGCTATAGGTCCAATTGAATATATATATTAAGGATGACCTATAACTTCATTTTTTAAAAACGCGACTATAGGTAATGCCCAAAAAAAAAAAAAAAAAAAAACTTTCTTTCCTTTCCCATGTACCCCCCACTTTCCAACCTGCATCCCCACTTTCATCTTTTCTCTTTCTTTTTCTTTCTTTCTTTCTTCTTTCTTCCTTCTTCACTCACTCTAGCACAACTTTTTAGTGGTTCTTCTTTCTTTCCTTTTTCTTCTTCTTCTTCTTTAATTTTTTTTTTCCTTCTTCACTCTAGCATAACTCTTCTTTTTTCTTTTCTTTTTTCTTTGTTTCTTTGGAGCTGCTTCTTTTTTTTTTTTTTTTTCTTTTTTTGCTCCTTTCTTCTGCAAGTCACACCAGGTTCTTCTTTCTTTCCTTTTTTCTTCCTCTTTCTTTCTTCCTTCTTCACTCTGGCACAACTCTTTTTTTTTTCTTTTTTTATCTCTTTGTTTCTTTGCAACTACTTCTGCTTCTTTTTTCTTTCTTTCTTTCTTTCTTTTCTTCATCTTAGGCACACTGATTTGTCTACAGATCTAGTTTGTTTTTTTTTTTTTTTTGGTTATTTTATGTTTAGTTAGTAAGAAAATGGAGGAAATGTTGAAAATTTTAAATGAAGTGGATACTCTAGCAATATTTGTATTTATGTCTTGATTTGGATTTGAGTTTTGATTTTGAATTTTTTGGATCTGTGCTTGAATTTGTGCTATTGTGTTGTTGATATTGTGCTTATGTTTAAATGGGTTTGTGTTCTTGAGCTTGTTCTTTTGTGTTTCTGAGCTTGTGCTTTTGTGTTCCTTGAATGGATTTAGTGTTAGATTTGGGTTGGTTTTGTTGAATGAGAGGAGATTCATGGGTTTGTGTTCTTATATTTTGGAGCACGTTGTATTTGTATTGTGAGTATGTTGTATTTTATTTTGAATTTTCTAGGTTTGTGTCTGATTTTGAATTTTTTGGGTGTGTTTGTATTGTGAGTATGTTATGTTTGGTTTTGAATTTTGTAAACACAATCTTATAGATCAAGAATTTTGTAACTCAGTGGCATTTTCCAATTCTCATAAAAATCACTTAGGTTCAAATTCCCTCCCCCATTTATGGTAAGAAAAAGAATATGAAAGATAAGTTTCATTATTTTTTCTCAAAAAAAAAAAAAAAGGCTTCATTATTTTTTGAAATCAAGTTTCATTATTTATTACTCAATTCAACTAATGAAGCCTTAATCACAATTAAATAAATCAGGGTTGATCCTATAGATCCTCATAATTGGTTGAGGTCTCCCCTATACATGATTATAACTATTTTATGTTATTTTTTCCTCATGAAAATTAGATTTTTTTTTTTTTTGTTGCCTTCTTATTTAACATATGGTTTATCACTATTCACTATTTCTATAATTTTTATTTTAGACATAATTTCTATTATTAATTATTATACTAAAAAAATGTTACATAGAAAAACAATATAACATCCCAAATATTGAGTTATAATTCCAAAACTGTTTATGATAACACCACCTTAGAGTTCTTACTGACTTTTGACCATATTCATGACATGAAAAGACAAACATTTAAATTGATTTTTCCATAATTTACAAATCAAATAAAAATAATATTTATTATCTAATTATATGTCAAATATCCTTCTAACTAAGAAAAAGCCTGATTAGTGTTGTTAAGTTTATCAAAGAAAATCCAAACAAAATGGGAAGTTTGATAGTTGATACTGCGTACTGAGCCTCAACAAATAAAAATTATGTTACATAATTAATAATATATTAATATGTTCAATATTCTTCAAAAGTGTTTCCAAGTAAAAAGAAAAAAATTAAATCAATCATATGGATAGCCAAATAGCATTATGGTAGCATTCAAATCCTGAAGTCTTAAATTTTTAGTTTTGGATTCCAAATAGTAAAAAAGGATCTTTTATTTTGGGTTTGGGTATGTTCACCAACCACACAAGATTTCCATTATATATATATATATATATATTGGTATGTAATTAATAGTACTTCAAACATTTTTTTTTTTGGGTTTGATAGTTTGAAGGAGGATGAGAGATTCAAACCATAAACATCTTTATTAGAAAGATAAAGATGCTAATTGAGTTACATAAGTTTTTAATTTACTTCTAACAATCTCTTCTATTATTAAATGAAGATGGAAAAAAAATGCTTAAACATTAAAAAAAAAATTTAAATAAATAACCAAACAAATAAACAAATGTCAATAACAATCAATCAAGTTAAGAGAGGAAACTTATAAAAAAGGAATTTTTCTTAATAAAACACAAACTTAAGAAAGTAAAGGGCTTAAGTTGCCAATACAAGACAGAATTAAAAAATTTTAAAAAATAGAACTAATTATCTCTATGTCCTAAAAGACAATTATCTAGCCATTATTCTTATTTAATTAAACTAATCAAATCCTTCATTTGAACCCTTCTATACACCACGTCTGCTAGTCGTTCCTCTAACTTTTTCACAAACTCTTCCATCAAAGCCGTGCAATACTTAAGCTCATGCAACTCAAAACCTTCAATGCACTCGTCTGACAAAAACGGTATCGTCTTTTTCTTCTTCTTCTGCCCTCCTCTGTTCAAAGGTCGTCGTTGTTGTTGCTGTTCATGAAGAAAGCGGTTCACGACGGAGTCCACAGAGGGCTCACCAAAGGTGTACATCTTGTTCTTGGGAGAGAAGACAATGACAGCAACTTGGGCACCACACAAGGTATGGAGCTCCCTAGCCTTGCTGCACAGACCATTGCGACGCTTTGTGAAGGTGCAGTACATGGCTCCCCTGTTCTGTATTTCCTTTATCTCTATTTTGCTGCGTCCCATGCCTTTTGGTCTAACCATCATGTAAAGTAAAAGTGTAAGGGATTCTCAAAAAAACACAAGGATTTTGTTTTTGTTTTTGTTTTTGTTTTTTGTGCTTGCAATTTATCTCAGAAATCAGAATAGAAGAAATAGAAAAGACGTGTGGTATATATATATAGAGAAGTAATAAACAATCCGATTCGATGCAGGAATGGAAATTAGAGTTTATAAGGTAGTGATAAACTTTGGCAGTTTATAGTGAAATACGAAACTAGGCGTGAAAGTATTGGTGGCGGTGGTGTTTTGTGAAATTTTTAGGGTTGGCTACACAGACTTGCTGTGTTATAGAGTGGTCATTGTATTCCTAAGTCGTATAGACCAATAATAAAATTTGCACTACGTACCCACGTTGAAATTTTAGAAAAAAAAGGGGTAGTAGGGGCAAAAAAAAAGTTTCAGATGAATTGCAAAAATTTGGAATATCCTTTTAACCAAAAAAACAAAAATTTTGATAAATCCGGTTTAACATTGGTTCTAAAGAACACAATGGCCCAAAAATAACATTATTATCCTCTAAAAAAAACCAAAAATCAACCAGATAAACTACAAATCCGGTCTAAGAGATTAACCACAAAACAATCACAAATCAAAACAAATAAAACAACTCAAATCCCTAAAAATTTTAGTTTTACCGTTCCCTCAAATCCCTAAAACAATGGCCTCTGCTCTAGCCTCTAGGTTTTGAGTTCTCTCATCTCTGGTCTGCTATCAGGTATTATTTCTATCTGGGCGCTTGGCTTCTTCTTTTTTTTTTTTTAATGAATGGGCGCTTCGGCTTCTCTAGTTTCAGACTTTCTCTACGTTTTATTTGCTTAGACTTGACTTAAGAGCATAAAAAGATTGGGCCGCCTGCCTCTGTAATTTCACGATGTTTGGGCCTTCATTTTTTTTTTTTTTTTATAAAGCCTGCGTTTTTTTTTTTTTTTTTCTTTTTTTTTTTCTTTTTTTTTTGGGTAGGTCTTATTAATCAGCCTTGTGTTATGGCTAGGCTTAAATTTTTGTTATGCTTGTACTTAATTTTTTTTTTTTTTATTTTAATCTTGTGTTTATATATATATATATATATATTAGTTAGTGGTAATATATTGAATAAGTTTTTATTTATGCAGGTTGAGATTGCTAAAAACTTGCTATTGTTCGGTGAAATTACAACAATACTTTTTATATAAATCAGGTTCTATTTCTCATCTCCTCTACACTTGAAAGTTATTTTTTATTTTAGTATTTATAAATATATTGTTTGATTAGAAATGTCTACTAGAAAATATATATAAAGTAATTTTTCAAAATTAAAATTAATAAAATCATATCTAAAATTGACAATGTCCCAAAAAAGATTAAGTGGATTAGCTATATTATCGATTGAAAAATAAATGTTAGAAAAACTTGAATACAAAAATTTAATTAGTCAATTTGCATTTCAAAAGCCAAGAAAAATATATTTTAAATGAAATATATTATAATATAAAAATATTAAATAAACATTAATTTAATTAATATATAAGTATAAAAAATGCCACATTTTTAGTTCTTGCTAAAGCTCCAAAATGTCTAGGGCCAGCCCTGAACACATATAGTAAAATTAATGTGTTTTTTTGTCACAATAGTTAATTTAATTAGTTTTATATAAAAATAAATAATTTAAACCTATATTTTTTTTGAAAGCAATTTAAACCTATATTAATAATTAGTAACCGTGTCAAAAACCCAACTTTTATTTTTATTATTATAATTATATAAGAAAATTCTCTATTAAAGCTTCAAAAAATAAAAAATATGATTTCAGCATAGGCTAAATTTATGTATTTGTCATAGGCGGAACCTAAGATTCTACCACGTCTTAATATGAACTACTATTAAATAATAATTTTTATAAAATAATTAAAACAAGTGCTATGATATTAAATATTGACAAAGCTTAAATATAATTTCTAGTCATTGTACCTTAGATTCTACCATTAAATTCAACCACGTTGCGTATTTATCCATGCAACACAAAATATGTAAAATTCTCAAAAGAACAATTAAATTATTACCACACACTTTTGATGCGATGGTCACTCCACAAATATAGAGGTTGTTTTGTACTTGCTTTTAAACAACAATTTTCAATTTTTAAACAACAATGACACTTCTGACAAGTATTTCTATTACACTCAAATATGTATTTTCACAACACTGAAAACTAAACAACAATACTTAAACATTGCTACCAAATGGCCCCATAAGTGATTGTAAGGTGTAGAGGGCAAGAGTCAAAGTTTAAGTCCCGAATAAGGAGTTTCACACACACATATACTTAATTTAGGCTAGAGTATAATTTTTATCCTGTAAAAAAAAAAAAAAAAAAAAACTAATAATGTGATTCATTAACCAATATAACCACATGGTTGAATTTAGTATAAAAACTTTAAGTATAACTTTATAACTATTAAATAAATGGTATTTAAGTTTTATCCTTCAATAAAAATTTCTTATAAAATATAATTAAAATTATGTCTTTTGACCGGTCAAATAATGTTGTTTCATTTACACCACTTTATTTGAAATTATGGTAGTAATTGAATAAGGTTTTTTTTTTTTAATGTTAAAATTTAAATATTTTGATTCTTTTATATAGCATAACACTTGATCATTATACGCACAGTTAATTAGTTGAATGATTTTAAGATAACAATATTTAAGAAGATATTAAATTCTATAAGAATTTAGTGTATATCCTTTGGTTTATACTCACCAATAAGGACATGTCACATTATTATATTAATAAACATAATTATATTTAATTAGTCATTAACTCGTGTGATGTATCGGATAATTAAATAAAAATTAAAAGTATTTATTTTACTTAAAAGGTCTATGACTTGACTTAAAAAAAATGTATAACTTGAAAATGAATGAAAATAAGTAATTTTTTGTTCAATATAATGATTTAGAAAAAAAAATTCTTTCATATCATAGGTTTCACATAACACATCCCAGCATGGGCTATTCTATGATGACGACTTCACACAATACTCAACTACAATTAAATCTATTATCCAACACCAACCTAATCTATGTTATCTTGATAGTAGATCTACAAATTACATTGTTATATCCTCCATCATTTAAAAGATAACTGGAGTAATGATTGTATGTAATGTATAGATTTTATTCTTTTACAATATAAAGTTATTATGATAGATGATTAAAATAATTAAAATAAAATCTAATGTTCTGGAAATTTTTTGAAATAGAATTTTAAATTTTTTAAAACTTAGTTAATAGAGTTTCTATTTTACCTAAAAGGGGACTATCATAATTAATGAGAATTTAACCATTTTTTGCAAAGAGAAGATAACCAATGGCCCAATTTTTATTTTATAACATAGGATATTACAGTTAGATCTGTACCATGTGTAATATGTTAGTCCATTATGATAGTTCCAAATAATATCCTAGTACTTATTGTTAGAGACATATTTTATATAATTGGTTAATCATTTGACAAAATACACTTTACTTGTAATTGGATAGATCTAGAATGGATTTAAAATTTCAAGAAACGTGTTGTTCAAGTCAAATGTTAAAGTCATGAAAATCTGACCAAGAAACAAGTGAAGAAAAGCTGTTCATTAGAGCACTCTCATTAGGTGTGTCAAATGCTAAATATTTGGCACACCAAACACCAAAAACAACCTCTCATGAGGTGTGCTAAATGTCTCAAAAATATGAGACATGCTACAGTACGCTCTCAAAAATGAGAGCGTACGGACAACAATGCCAAACACTGTTTGGCTTATTTAATTCCTTTTTTCTCTCTCCTCCTCTCAATTCTCTCTCTCTCTCTCTCTCTCTCTCTCTCTCTCTCTCTCTCTCTTTAGGGCACTCTCATCGCCATCTTGCCTCGCCCACGCCGTCTCATCGCCGTTTCGCCCCGCCCACACTGTCTTGTCGTCTCACCATGCCTTCTCATCGCCGTCTCGCCACAACCACGCCGTCTCGCCATCTCATCGCCGTCTCGCCACACCTAGGCTTGCCATTGATCACTGACCCATTTTGCAATGAAGAGGAACTCCAGTGTGAAGGAAACGGTGATTGGGAGTAAAAACTTCCATCAGCCGTCTCGCCACGCCGTCTCGCCATCGCTGATCTTGCCATGCCGAGAGACAGAAACCGCCCAGACTCGCCACTAATCACTGACCCACTTTGCAATGAAGTGAAACTCCAGTGTGAAGGACACGGTGGCCGAAAGTGAAAACTTCCATCAGAGGCGGTTGTCCTGATCTGATTGTCACTCTTGGTGTATGTCCGATTCAATTTACGATTTTAGTGTAAATTGTAATTAATTTTATAATTGATTTGGTGGATTTGGGATGTGGGTTTGTTTAATTTGGTGGATGTTGGTTTGGTGGATGTGGGTTTATGTGCCAGTGGTGGGTTTGGTGGATGTGGGTTTGTGCCAATCTCTCTGGTTGTGTTTTTTTTTTTTTTTTTTTTTTTTTGAGGTGGCGTTGGTGGATGTGGGTTTGTGCCGGTGGTGGCTGTCAGTGTTGTTGTGGCAATGGTTGTTGGTGGCCGTTGTTATGGCAGTGGTGGTTGTGCTGCTGTTGTTGTTGTTGACGATGGGGATAGGGATAGGGATGAAGATGATAGGGAGTAATTAATATATTATTTTAATGTATAGTAAATATTATTTTAATGTATAAAATTGAAAAATAGAATATCTGATAAATGGTATGTTGTAAAATGATGTGCTAAAATGATAAAGTAGGTTTTTGGTGTGTCAAAATGACATTTTTTTTTAGAGAGCTGATGAGAATGATCTTAAAACTCAACGACAATATCGGCAGAAAGACTTCTATCGAGATTTAAAGTCGAAACTCGACATAAACTGTTTCTGTTGAGACTTACAAAATCAGAAATTCCAGATTTGATTTTCGGCCATGCTTGTATATTTGTATAAGGTTTCTTTTCTCATAACCCTAAACATATATAAGGCTTATTTTAAAGGCTATTATACATAAAGAACACATGCAAAAAAGTGACCTAGTTCATTATTCTCTCTGAAAAAGTTACTGCATCTTTACGCCAAGGGTTTTGTGACCAAGGAGCATTCTGATCTTTATCGTTGATGAACTGAAAAACTTTGTAGCCAACAACCTCTTCAAGTTACGAGAATTAGTCATGTACTGAGATCCGTACACATTAGTTAGTCACGTATTGGGATTCGTGCATTAAGTGAAAAATTGCCGCTGCAATACAAGTTTAATTGGATATTGAGGTAAGGGTTCAATTGTAGATTGGTATTTCAGGATAGGCCAAAGAGTTTGGTAAGATTCTTTATACTTGTAACCGCTTGTGATTAATAATAGTAAGTTCTTAGGAGTGGTGACCTTAATTTTACCCGGTGGGGTTTTGCCTTGAAAGTTTTCCCCATTCGTAAACAAATCACCTGTGTCAAGTTTATTTTTCGCTGCATTTAGATAATTTGATGATTTGTTTGTACTGCCACGCTATTGCATGAAACTTGATCTAATTAATTAACTTGGGTAATTAATTAATTAATTGTAAGGAGTCAATTCATTTTAACCCAACACCTATTTATATGAGTTTTCTTTTTAATGATGCCATAAAGAATGAAGTTTAATAGAAGTCATTTAAGATCTAACATATCTAATAATTAAAAAAAAAAAATTAATTTCAAAAGTCTTTTAATTGTAAAATTTTTTTAATCATAAAATAGACTTTATCTAAACTCTAAAGGAAAGCATTCAAAATTATCACATCATTGATATCATATCATGGTGGTTGCAAATAGCAATATTATTATTCATGACTATTAGATGAATAATGAAACTGTGAATTAACAATTTAACAATTCAAATACTAAGTTTAAACTACAACAACACATATACAGAAGACTCCAATATTGGAACATATTTTTTCTACCATTTTCATTATTCAATCAAAACCAAAGTTTCAAAAATAATTCCAATTAAGTTAAACCCAATACATACATACACATGAATGTAAAGAATTCCAAAAATAAAAACAACAATCTCTAAAAACTTCAGCCTAATATAGTCACTATTATTATTATTTTTTCTTTAGATTATTGATAAAAATATCTCTCATATATGTTAACATTAAACCTGATATGAAACTTTACATACCAATGAATAACCCCCATTGACTAGGTATCAGAGTCAAAACATAGTCATATTGTCCAAAATCATATATATCAATCAAAGTTCAAACAATATATATATATATCATCCAAATACATATATAAAATCATATATTCACTAATCAAATATATTTGAGATAATCCTATATTCTTTACTTTAAATCAATAATACAATTGAAATAAATTGTATCAATTATAAACAATTTTCAGTAGTTAAGATACAATAGTATAAGTAAAATAAAATCAATTAGGATAAGGTTACTTACCTCAGCTAGCTCACCACAAAAGAATTTTTCCCTAACACTTCCTCTAAGATCCTTAAATATCATCTAAAATAATTTTTCAGGTACCATTTACTCAATAATCAAATAATTTAAGGTCTATAGGTTACATACAGAGTCAAAGTCAATTTGTAAAGGACCACCACCTAGGCCCATCTTCTTCTATTCGTGTGTTCCTTTCTTCTTCTTTAATTTATTTTTGGAGAATGTTAACCATCACCACTTGGTGCTGGTTAAGTGTAGAAAAGATTAAAAAAAAAAAAATTTGTCAGAAAAAGTAAGAAAAATCTGAAATTGTACATACAAAACTGAAAAAGTGACATAAATTGAAAAAAAGACAAAAATTATATCAGAAAAAAGTGTGCTTAGAGCATTCTCATCAAGATGAGTAAAATATTTAGCATATACCACCTCAAATCTCAAAATTTTAGCTTTTAACACCCCACTTTATATAATACATCATACATCAAACATTCTAATTTTTTTAACACTTCGTTTAAATATTGTTTTTTTATTTACTGTTTCTTTCTCTCTGTCTCTCCCTTTCTCTGAAAACTCACCCCTTTCTTTGCAAACCCACACCCACGGCTAGCCGCCGGCCACCACCATAAAATAAAAAAATAAAAAAAAAACCACACGCTAACGCCACCACCATAAAAAAAAAAAAAAAAAATAAAAAAAAAAAAAAAAACATACAAACAAACAAACAAACAAAAACAAAACAAAACAAAAAACAAAACCACCCGCCAGTGCCACCACAGCTACAACTACCACTGTCATCACCAACCACCAAAATCATAACCAAATCACAAACCCAAACCCACAACCTCATCACCATTCACCACCAACAACCGGGAAAAGAAAAAAACAAAAAACCCTCCAAAATCACAACCAAATCACAAACCCACAACCTCATCACCACCAACAATCAGAAAAGGAAAAAGAAAATCAACCACTAAGAGAGACCCACATGATTAGAGACCCACCGATCAGAGACCCACGGCGAACGCTTAGCCGATGACCTACGACGATCTACCCTCAACGCAAATGCCCACGCTGGTCAAATGCAAAACGCCAAATCCATAACCCACACAACCACCGCCAAATCTACCATCAAATCACAAACTAAAAAAAAGAAACCACTACGACAGAGATCAGCTTGCCTTGATGCTCTAGCTTGGATTTCGTCAGAGAGGAAGGCAGAACGTTTAGTAGAGGGAGAGTGAGAGAGAGAGAGAGTAGAGATAGGAATGGAGGTTCCCAGAGCAAAACAAAACTGAGAGACGGAGGAAAGCCAAGGAAAGGAGCAAAAAAAAAAAAAAGTAAAGCAAGCGGGCCCCACAAAATAAAAAAAAATAATATAATTTTTACAATTGATGAACAGTGCGGTCTCAAATTTGAGACCGCACTGTTCATCAATGCCAAAAATTTTGGCATTTACAATGTTTGATAAAGGTGGTTTTTTTGAGTTTGGGGTGTTAAATAACAAATATTTGGCATTTAACACTCTTGATGAGAATGCTCTTAGCGGGCACCGTTAACACAACATTTTATTTTTTTACCTTCCACCTTCCACCTGCTACCATTAATTCTCTTTCGAGATGAGGACAAAACCAAGTACTTGTTTTTTTTTTTTTTTGCTTGTCAGATTGCAAGCTTACACCATGACTTTTCCTATTCACCAAAACCAAAATTCAGTAAACCAATGCAAAACAGAGTTGAAAAGAATAGGTTTGAATACCACTTATTATTGAAAATTAAAAATTAAAAATATTGTAATAAAATAATTTTTAAATGTGTAAATAATACTGTAGGACTCAATTTAAAAAAAAAAATTATTGAAATCCGTACTTACAGGTTCCGTAAACAGTAAACTGAACCCACACAAAAAATGTCAGCACAAGCACAAACACGTTTGCGTTTGTATCTAGATGGGCACTAAATGTATGTTTAGCATGGCTTAAAGAAAAACCATTTTTTTTTTCTATTCAATTTTTTTTTGCTATTATTCATGGGTTTAATTGCATTTTTTGATACCATTTATGAGTCTTACTATACTATTTTAGCTATCTTTTAGCCTTTTTTTTTTTTTTTGTAGAGAGTTTCAACTTATAACGTCCGCTTCTAATGATAGCTCTTTATCATCAAATTAAGACACCAATCAATTTTTGGTGAAGGCGGGGATTAAACCCCAGATCTCTTATATAACCATCAGACACCTTACCAGTTAAGCTAACTGGAATCCACAGCTACCTTTTAGTTTTCTCTACTGTACTTTATGTAAAAAGTTTTCAGTTTCAGCTAAATAAACTATTCCCAAATAGACACTTAGCCTAAAAATTTGCAGCTTCTTTTTACACTTAACTCTAAGAATCAAAATCAATACAAGAAACTATACAATAGAGTGATGTTGAAATCGTAGAAGTAGTTTTCTTAAATAGGAAAGAGTACAAACCGTGGGAGAGTGTTATTGTATTTGGTGTTGGGTTCTAAAAGTTTAGAACAATTGGTAAATCGTGAACACAAACTTGTCTAAATATAGATCATAGAATTTATAAGTATTATTAGATAAGGCACAAGGTGATTCAAGTTAAGATTCAAGAACAAGTAAGCTGAAGAAAGAAGATTTCAGAATTTGCCTGGTTTGATCGATCGAAAGACAGGCTCAACCGATCAAAATACGGGTTTGCAAAATTTGAAGTTCGGCCCAACAGTAGTTTAAGCCCAAAAAGGACTAGGGTTTCAGATTTATTTCTCCTAGTATATAAAGGAAACTCTAAGTGCGTTTTTATAAAGTTTTTTAGAAAGAGAAGAGTATGTCTCTTTTGTATCTAGAGTTTTGTACCTAGAAAGCTTTCTCATGTCTTCTATTGGAGTTATTTCTTGAAAAATCTCAAGATCTGGTGTTGTAAAAGTTGCTGCCTTCAAACCTTCAAAGGTGGTCTTGGAGTCACAAACAAGAAAGTTTGTGTTTTTTATCACAAGTGTAGGTGCTTATGTTACAAAGGCCAAGGAAAGAAATAGTCCGTAGACTCCGAACTATCATGGGGTTGTAGTAGTAAGTTCTACGTATAGCAGCAATAAGATGTTAGTGGTCTAATTCTTATTGTAAACTTCAATTCTTTCTAGTAGATTTACTTTTTACCTTCAGAATAGTTAGGTCAAATCCTCCCCAGGTTTTTTACCAGTTTGGTTTTCTTGGGTCATCATATTATTGTGTTCTTTATATTTTTTACTGCTTTACATGATATGATTGTTTTGTTTTAACCTAGATTTGAATAATAAACCTAAGTATTCACTTGCTTAATTAATTAGGTTAAACAATCTAGTTTATAGGGATCTAAAACCTAACATTTGGCTAGAAGTCTAACTCGTGTTAGGTTTTTTTTTTTTTTTTTTTTTTTTTTTTTTTTTTTTTTTTTTTTTTTTTTAATAGAGAGTATAAGGAGTCTAGGGACGGTGGGAGAGTATTGTAGAAAAAAGTGTTTGTTTTATATTTTGTAAGTTTTGTTTAAAATAATAATAATGATGTGGCAAACTCTAGAAAGGTAAAAAAAAAGCCAAAGGTTTTGGTTATATATATATATATATATATATATTACAAAGGACAATGTAGGGGCATTGGGCCCCGGAGCCAATTATTTGGGTATATAATAGACCTAAGGCCCAAGTCGAGGACTAAAGGCGTCCAAGAGGGGGGTAAATGCTATCAAAAGGGCCCATGTTAGAAAACGAAGAAGTCAATTTAGATCATAACAACCCAGGGGGTTGTGTCGAGAATAAGAGCCACCTCGGCTAACCGAGGCCGAGGTCCGTAGAGATGGTTTGTCATTTGAAGAAACGTCATAGAAACACTCAGTTGATACAAATAAGCATTATGGGAGATCAGGACAGGAAAGGGTTCTAAAATATCTAAGGAGAAAGCTGCTACCTCCGCATTAAATGCACTGCAGCTAACTCCCTGACCACATTAATGTGGATGTGATACCTAAACAGTAGATTTCAGCTTTATAGCTACTACAGGAAGACTTATGGGAGGTGCTGATGGGACAAGTATCAACACCAACCATCTGGTATGCACGTGGAAGATAGGGATGAAAAGGAAAAGGGGTATAAAAGAAGGGAGAGTCAACGAGATTAGAGGATCAAAAAATGAGAGAAGAAACACCGTACCAATCTAGAACCAAACTTGTAACCACATTTAAGAGCATTATATAAGAACTAGTCTCCTCGGACATTGCCGAGGACATTTATTCTTCAGTCTACACTTGTCTATCTTCACTCTTTCATCACCAACCTACTTAACCTGTTGTCCGATTAACTAAAGCCCAATTTTTTTGACCAATTTCTCTACAAATTCGTTATTTTGAGTTTTTTGGGCCTAAGTTCATTCACATACCAGACTAGAAAATCAAATTTGGTCCTTACAGACAACATCTCAATAAACACCATATTTCAGGTTTTAAGTAAAAGACTGATGTGGTGTTATTAGGTGTGACAGGATATATTGATTTTTAAATAAAAGATTAATGTGAAAATCTTTTATTGGATTGTGTAAATATGAGTTTTACATCCCTTAGTTACCAAATTCGAACACATTTAAGAATCACATAAGCTACAAGCCAAAGTGATCAAGTGCCATGAATTTACAATTACCCTTACTCACTTTGGCATGTGGCACATGTGATGTTGAACATATGTGATGTTGAACGTTAGTCATGTCGAAAGTATTCAAATAATTATAATTGTAATAATCAATTATTATCTCTATATATCAGAAACACTAAAAAACAAATTTATTCCACAACCCTTGTTGGCATTAAGAAACTATAAATATCTCATGACCATTCTCCTCCTTTTGTTTAATAAGCACTTTTCACTGTAAAGATCCCTTTGGTCATTCTGACCCACACCCGGCCCAGAGAAGACTATCATTTGGCATAAATTGTCTCAAAGGAATACTTAATCAAAGAAGCTTCAAGACTATCAGCTTGCCAACAATGATTAACCGTGTCAATTAAATCCCTCACCAAAGCATTTTTTGGATGGAATTTAGGTTGAGAAATAACCTTGTAAGTTGTACCCAAAGGAAGCCATCTATTCTGCCAAATTCACACTGTCGTTGCACCAGTATTAATCCTTCACTCACGCACACTTTATTGTTGAACCATACACATGTTATCAAAAAATTTACTAAAACAAGGGTTTCACATCAAAGGTGACGGGGTAAGTTAGGATCAGATCATGGGTGCCTCATTCTTATCCTATCCTTTTCTTTTATTGGGATTGGAAAAACCTGTGTGAGGTGAGAGTGGGACAAGTTGGGTTCAGGGCATGATTGAAGGTGTTTTATTAACAATAATGAGATGGTTCTAACATTTATAAGATTAAGATGGAACAAAAAAGGGAAAGGGTGACCATAAGAGTACTTAGTGAGGAGGATAGAAAAATGTTTTGAATATGGTAATAGAATGTGTAAAAAATCTTAAATTATGACTAGGACATGCGTATAAAATATTAAATTTTATATATATATATATATATATATATAATGGGCGGGGCCAAACATGACAAGATGGGTTGAGACAAACAAAACTCATTCTTGACATGTCACCTTTTTAGAAGTCAGGGATCCAAGTCCATACGAGGTAGAGTCAAACAAGATGGGTCAAACAGGATAGGGCAATTTACCAAAATACCATTCTTACACACAAATTTAATAAGTGCAAAAGCTGTCGTAACAGAATAAGGGATAGGAGATATCATGTGAGAGAAAACTATGGATCAAGGTAGTGCCAAAGTTTGTTCAAAAAAAAAAAAAAGGTAGTGCCAAAGTGAATATAACGCTTCATGGTAAAATGAAAATTGGCCTCATGAAAGGTCAAATCGTGTATCAATCTATGTATATCAAAGCAATTAAATTCCTATTGAGTATATTGAAGCAACAAATAAAATATATTACATTAATTAACCCATAGTCGTATTAACTACTTTAATTCCATGACTTGGAACATCCCCGGTGCATTGACCAACCTAAATTTGGTGTTCCATTAGCTAATCGTTTATAAGAAGTGTACTTGAATTGCTTCCAATCGCGAAGGACAACCTTTAGATCATTCACCTTGGCACTAATACTTCTACAACAATTGGCATGTACAGTGGCTACTACCCTCAAATCCTTGCTATCTTGGCAAAATCCACTAAAATAAAGAGTGTCCAAGAAAGTTACTGTAAGATTTAATTCTCTAATTATGCCCCCTTTTACTAGGCTTAATAACACATCCTGCTCTTTTTGTCCGTTAGAGTCGTTCTTCATGGCATACCATATTCCTAATAATTTGATGGTCTTATTATTTGATTGGATGTAGTAGAAGCCAGTATTGATTTGATGATTTTCAGATCGCAGATCACCTAAAAAATAGTCAGTACTAATTTGAAGATCCTCAGTTTCATTTGTGCTTAGCCTAGTAAGGGGATTCCTTAGCCACATCACATCTGTATCCTGTTGCAAAAAGTCACCAACCATTTAAAAATAAATATAATGTTTAAGAAAATACAAATAAAGAGGGCAAAAAATAAAAACAAAGAAAAAAGAAAAGAGACTTTAGTTTGGTTTAAATCATTCAATATTTAACCTTTGTCTATTGTTAATTCAACAAAAGAAGTTAGATATGAAAAAAGTATCTTATAAAAAAGTTTCACGAGACCTCTCTTGCACAAGATGTGTGAGTTCCACATCTGTGGATCTCACAAGCAAGATATAAGGGGATGGTCTCATGAGACTGTTTCATAAAAATATTCTCTTGTTAGATATAGATCTATCCAAAGAGAATGTATCATGAAATCATCTAATGGAGAATTCATCATATTTGGTAGATCTCATTACCATATACCAGTGGAAGTCATATATTGTAAGAGAAGTGCTCCATGAGTTAGTCTCTTAAGATAATTTTCCCCATCCAACTTAATACAAATAGAATGGTACCATTGCTTGAACGTACAATGGCACTAGCTTGCAAAAAGTTTTTCAGATAGTTTCAAATACTGCAAAAAAATAACTCAAAAATTTAGATATTAAAACTTCTAAAAGACCAAAAACAAACTAATCTTGAGCAATTTCATTCACTGAAATTTCCTACCCATTTGAGATCATTCGCTAAAATATTATGGAATTGGGGGAAGTGAAGATAGAGGAGAGGGGATGAGAGGGAGCTCACACAACTTTTTAATGGTTGGTGTAATTTTATTGCCAATGATGGACATCAAGCATTCCCGGGTTATTCTTCATCTTGGAAGTCAAGTAGCAAATTAAGAACCATACAAGAAAGAAAAATGAGAGGAAACTAGTTGCCAATCACTTTCATATAAACCCATGTCTTTTTTTACACCACTCACAATTAGGAATTAACCACATAAAATAATTGTAAAAAATGGTATGACAAAAGTTGTGGCAGTAAAATTTTTTATTTCTCACACTTCTAAGTTCTAAGCGTAAAAATTGTCACTTCCTTCTTTTATGACTTCCATCAACTTTCCAACATTTCTTTATTACCACAATCTCAACTGTTGACAGTTTCTTCAAAACCCAAACTAAGCTCGTTTTGATTTGCATGTCTTCGCTTTCCTAAATGACTCTGAAATTTATAAGCTTTCTTCTCACACAATCCATATTGTTAGAAGTAAAGCCCTAGAGAACACTAAACTTAGACACTCAATAAGAACATTCACATAAACCTAAACTAATTTTTTTGCTGAACACATAAACCGAAATTTAGACACTCCAATAATAGCATTCACATAAACCTCTTTATAAGTTTAAGCTAAGTTTTGATATTAAAAAAATAAATAAATAAATAAACTCATTTTTTTCTTTCTATTTTGTTAGTCTATTATTCAATTTACCTTCCTACTTTTTTACTATTCTATTTAGATACTATTGTTTATTTATTTTATTTTATTCACAAACAAATCTAATGACCAAAATTGACTATCGACAATCAAAATCGGATACCCACAGCATAGATCAGCCACTTACATCTTACAGCCAAATCGACCCCCCAAAAACCATATTAGCCACCCTATGGCAACCTCGACTACGGCATGCCTAATCTCAATTATTGAACACTTGACCACCCAAATCCAATGTCAAAAACGGATTATTTACTAAGCCTTTTTGAGGTGGGCTAATCAAATTTTAATTGAAGTATTCGGATAATTAATCTATTGCTAATTCTTGACATTTGACATACCAAAAAATTACACTGGAAAATTCAAACAGCATGAACCCATCCAAGGAAACAAAAGTTCATAGCCATTTAAAATCTCACACACACAGATATATATATATATATATATATATATATATATATAATTAAAGCTAAAACTAAGAGAAAGTCTAATTAAATTCTAAATTGAATTCCAATTGTTGTTTGATTTTTTTTTTTTTTTAATTTTAGATGAGTTAATGTTGTACAAAAAAAAGAAGAGTCTAATATAAATAAATCATTAAAAACTAAATTTAAAAAATGAAAAGTAAATTCATGTGTATATCTTAAAAAAAAAAAAAAGACTAAAACTCTTACACTAAATTTAAAAAATGTATAACTCTTACGCTAAATAAAATTTGAATATATATGTAATTGTGATTGTTTTTAATTATATCATGTATATGCATACGTTATATACTAGTTTTCACATGACAGCTGGCTTCATAAAATGCTTAAACTTTGATGTGAAGGGTTCAACATTAGTGGTCCACGTCTGCAGTACAAACAATTGGCAATTTGGCATAAATGATAAGTGTACCCGTGTACTATTGTAATAGATGTACCTTCATTTCATAGACTAGCTTTTTTTTGATGAAGTCATAGACTAGCTAATATACTAACATTTTCACTTCTTATAAGCTATGACTCTTTCTTAGAAAGAAAAAAATAATAATTAAAAACAATTCGGGATACATCCTACATCAAGTTTAGTTTAGCTCTTTGATGTTTTGCTTTTAGAAAAAGTTGTGGTTTCAAAAAATGCAGTATAAGATTGGGCTTTGTTTTTTTATTTTATTTTATTTTTTAAACAAAGCGTTTAGTAAAAATTATTAAATATTTGACTAACACTTATCAAAATTATAGTTTGAGGTATAAATGATCAAACATGACAAAATATATACATTAAGCGAATTCTTATCAAAATGATGATGATGATGATGATGATCATAATAATAATAATAATAATAATAGTTGTTATTTATTATTATTGATACTTTTTTTAGAAGATTATTAATGACTTCTTCTCAATAACAAATGACACCTTTAATTTTCATTGTAATAGAATACCCAATAATTATCTTAAAATCTTTAATAATATGAATCTCTACAAATTATGATTTCATTAAGACTTATATCTTTTTCCTTTTGTAATTTTTGTATTCATTTTTCTTTCATGCTTACCATAATAAATAATGCTAGGTCCACAACATTATCACAATAATATTACAATAAATTTTAGATGACAAGTGTTGTTATTGGTGTGTAAAAAATTTATGCTAGTGGTATCCCAAATTAAAACCAATAACAATGGTAACATTATTCTAATATTCTTATAAAATTAAAAACATTACTCTAATATAATTTATTAATTTTTTTCATAAGCTTACTATTTTTTTTTTCTTATTTTCTCAGCCATTTCTTCAACAAAGTGACTTCAGTGAGTCTTAGATTCCTTCTCGCAATGAGGCCTTTGCCTCCATGGCTTATCAAGAATCAAGACCCACTCCAGTATCATCCTTTGAAGTATTTTTTTGCCATTGTGTTGATTGGTAAGTCCACGATTCTCATGAAGAATCAAGACCTAGTTCACTTCAACAGCATCTACAGCATGCAGTTCTGCTAAAAAATAGCTTTTGAGGGCAACAAATCTAAGAGTTGTGTTTGTGTATATTGACTCCAACAATTTTTGTTGGAACCCAAATCTCTGTTTCTCTTTGGCTATGTATTTTCTAGTTAGAGAAAGGGGTAGAATAGAGAGTTCAAGAAAAAGGAGGGTAATGTAGAGATAATAGTCGAAAATTCCAACAATGAGCATTCGCATTTGTTTGTGCAAAAACTCATGTTTATTTTAGTATAAAAACTTTTTTTTTTCAATTTTACATACTCACTTTTCAAAACATCCCCCATCAAATTATATATTTTACATTACACTTTATTAAAATATCAATTTTTAATTTTTTTTTTATTGTTTCTCTTTCTTCACACGTAACAACCACCATTCACTCTCTTTCTTCATTTTTGAGATACGTAGAGAAAGAATAAACAACTAAATATAAAATGAATAGTATCAGTGTAAATTTACACAGTTACGTATTGTAACAAACTTATAAATTTATATAATTATACACATACTGATGTGGGTCATTTTTTGACAAAATTGTGTAAATTCTACATCTTTTTATATTATGCACATGACTGACATAAAGGCTCTAGTAAAACCAACCTTGGATTGTGTTTAATGCATTTTGGTATTGCACCTCTGAGTGTGTTTGTATAAGCAAAAACTATCTTTTGAGTTTAAAATGAGAATTTGTAAAAAAAAAAAAAAAAACTATGAAAATTGTGATCGCAAAATAGAGTTTTTAATAAGTTTTAAAAACACTCTTCTAAAACTCCCAAAGCACCTGACAAAATGGACTCTGAAAGTCCAATACGAAAACGAGAAAAAACGCATTTACAAGCCCCAGAAAACGCTTTTTTTTCAAGCCCAAAAGTTGAACCAAACGGGCACTGGTATTCGTGACCAAAAAGTCAGTACCAGTCATATTCACATTCTTATCATGTTCCAGTCACCATTGTCTCAATTTCAACCAACCACATTTACATTATCGACCAAAAACCATCTAACCGCGTAGCTTTTGTTTTTCCTAACTAATTAAGTTGAATGAGAGGAGCCGATAAATTTGTTTGAAAGTGCGAACTTCAAGTTTGCTTCAAAAGTATTACTTTCTAGTTTCTACCATAAGACATCTTAATTATAAAGCCAAACAGTGAACTTCTAACCATACCATATCCAGAATAACTATCTAATATGTATAGAGTAGTGCTTATTACACCTACTCTGTTACACATACTTTTAAGAATAACTTGAAAATCGTAATTGCAAGTCATAGTTGTTTTTTCAAGTGAGTGTAATTGAACGTGTGTAATAGTTTTTATCTATGTTTATAACTCCAAATAGATACTATAGATGCAACACTAAACTATAACTTACAGTGAAAATGAAGCTGTAGCCACGCTTAAGAACCTCGATTAGAAACTGAGTTCTTCTCCACATCATCTTGATGAAATCCTCGGACATGTAAACTTTTTCTCCCTCAAAATCCACACCGTCCGTCTTCAATCTGTAGCAGTTCAACCGTCGAAACAGGCAGCGATCGTAGGCCGTCTGATCTATTGCCACGATCAAAAGGTTGTCAAGCAGTGGCCTAGTGTTCTCCCCAAGCCAAAAGCTCTCAAGAAAAAGGTCAAGCATGGTGGTGTCAGCTTGGATGTCTTGGTCTGCATAGGCCTTGTTTATGATAGTGATTATGACAGTTTTGTTTGCCATTGAAGCTTTGGATAAAGCTTCTTCAAGGTCATCTTGAGGAACACGTATGTTGGTCTGTAAGAATTAAAAGATTTTTGAGTTTTTTGTGCAAAATTAAGACAACCCATATGCATGTTTGTGAAATAAATGAAGGAATAAGCTTGAAAGTTGAAACTTACTGTGTTTGATTGTGTGGAAAGAGATTCCTTTCGGAACACACTGAGTGGATTTGTGATATAGGAGGAGGACCAAAAACAAAGATACAAGAACCCCACGAAGAATAATAAAAGTATTGCAGGGTTTCCAAATGAGTGTTTTACATGATCCATGTGTGTCTTTTGGGGTTTTTAGATGATCAAGATGTCTCACTTCTGGAAAAAAAAAAATTGATAGAGAAGGAACTTAGATAAAGAGGGAGAGAGGGATTGAAACGTCATGCCAGGTAGAAAGGTCATCATTTACCAAATTACCACCTAAAAAAGGTAGAAAGGTCATGCTATCTGCCTGCGGTCTTTAAGAAACATCATTTAATTCCAATCACTTTAGGATATATATTGTACTTGTCGACTGGTAGTTATAATTTTCATTTTCTTGGCCAAATTTTTATTTACCGCATGCTGCATACATAGTCCAGCCCACCAAATATAGAAATTATAGCTGCATTTGTTTTGCCTTCAAATGATTTCAAGAAATCATTTTATACCAGTTTTTTTGTCTGATAGCTACAGAAAATTGGGTCAAACAAAATTCATTTTCTGCATTGACTATAAAATACCCTGCCTCATCCATAATTCATTTTTAGGTTTTATTTTACCTTGAAATGATTTCCACCCCAGGAAAATAGAAGAGAGAGAGAGAAAAAAAAAAAACAACAAGGAGATTGCACTAAAAGCACCGGTCTCATCGCACCCAGCACTAGCCCCATCCCCAAATCGCATCGGTCTCGTCACACCCTAGCACCGGTGAGATCACATCGCCTGAAGCATCGGCGAGATCGCACCCCAACACCGGCGAGATCGCACCCATAGTCGCCACTGGAAGCTCATCAGCGCCACCATCTAGATCGTCACCACCCAAAACCGATCTCGTCCTCGACCTACCCAAGACCGAGCTCGTTCTCAACACACCGATCTTGTTCTCCCTCTTGCTCAACGTTGCCGATTTGGCCGCCACCGACCACCAGCCCACTCCACTCCACCCCCAAACCTACCTGATCTGGCCGTTGCCGTCCTCCATCCACTCTGATCTCTCTCTTTCCCAATCCATCTCTCTGTCCCCCAATTTGTCACTCTTTCTCCCTCTGATCTCACTTTTTCTTCCTCTCCCTCAATGTTTTTATTTTGATTTTTGATTGTGTTAAGTATAGATTTTGAAATTTTCTGTAATAAAATTTGTTTGGATGTTGAGAAATGGCTGAGAAAATGTGAGCAACTAGTAGGAAAATAGCATTTTTAGAATGCAACCAAACACTTGAAAACATTTTCCAAAACAATTTTCATAATGCAGCCAAACACTTAAAAATATTTTCTTTTTCCGAAAATATTTTCACCTGAAAATATTTTACACTCAAAAAATACTTTACACCCAACCAAACGCAGCCTATATGTTAGAGAAATACATACATTTTTATGAATTTCAGAATATAGATTGACATAAGTCCATAAGAGCATTCACATAGC
This sequence comes from Quercus variabilis, assembly GCA_030445155.1. NCBI lineage: Eukaryota > Viridiplantae > Streptophyta > Magnoliopsida > Fagales > Fagaceae > Quercus > Quercus variabilis. The sequence goes on along the minus strand of CP129448.1, from coordinate 25,369,986 downwards.
TAGCTCGTGCAAAATTTTATGTATATTTTATCATAAAAATTTGCTTCTTTTTTTTCCCTGCTATTTAACATACTCACATTTTAAAACACCAAACATTACACTATTTATTTAACATTACATTTCATTAAAATATTAAATTTATTTTATTTTTTAAAATTATTTTTTTCTTCACACACAACAATCATCATCCGCTTTCTTACTTCATCTTTAGGATACGTAATGAAAGAATAAAAAAACTAAATGCAAAATGAATAGTGTCAATGTAAATTTACACGATAGAGGGGAGAAGGTTTTTTATTTTAAAGAAACTTATAGTGACGTATATCCGAAAGTGCATAACTCTTGGATATACAGCACAAACTTTAAACCTCTTTAACTCACACACATTTTTCAATGTGGGATTAACCCACTAATTTTTTTTTCTTTTGAGAATATTAAGTATTTTTAACACACACATACAAGGAGAGAAAATAATGTTTTTTAAAGAAAATTACAGTGGTGTTTAATGATGAATAACACACTATAATAGTTACACATTGAATTTTAAATTATGCATAGACATTACTAATACCAGCCTAGCATAATTGTAGACGGTGCAGAGAATTTCAACAAATTGGTAAAACTCTGACATGAATATAAAACCACCAAAAACTGCAACACTACAGAACAAAATTGTATGAGAATTTTATTTTACAATATTGGTGTTAGATATTGAATAAATACCATTGATTTCTGTTAGAAAATGGAAATGACTATATACGTCTAATTCTGATTTTTGTAGTCATTAGTTTCCGTGAGTTAATTTACATGTGACAAGTCATGTTCTAGAAGTTCAGCTGTTGAGACTTGTCGTAGTCACAGAAGTGCTAGGCGTCACGAGTGGTTCATATCCCACCAGCAATGTATAAAGAGTCGTCATAAATACTTTGGTCGAAAAATGGAGACGTCAAAACGTACGTATTTCCACGTTTTTTACTACTTGTCAAAGTTTTAACTTTTAAAATGGTTGAAAACGTGTTTATAATGCTATCAAAGTTGGTAATTCCATCTTAATTATCATTCATATGAATTACCAGCAGTTGAGTCAAATAAATAATTAAATATCATAAATGGTGGTACAGAAACATTTAAAAAAAAAAAAAAAGGTTTTTTAAGAGCAAGAGAAAGATGGGTACATATTTACCTTTGTTATAGAAAGTACAGGATTTTTGGCTCTGTGTTGTTTTCCCTGGAGTGAATAATAAAATGCCAAAGTTTTTAAATAAAAATAAAATTGTTTGAAATAAAGGTATTTTAGTAATAACAAAGTTTGGTTACAAATTTAGTTAAATTGGTTACAACTCCTATTAAAAAAATTAATATTGTTACATATTTTAAAATTTTAACTATTTGATTACATATTTTTTATACTTTTAACACAAATGTCAAACTTCATATTAATTGGATGCTATTTCTATTTGATTCATAAAATTGTTTTTTATACATAATTTTAAATTATAAAAGTTGAAATTTAAACATTTGATTGATATATAACTATTAATTTTTGGTTTTCTTGAAAATTTACAAGTAAGAATGATATAAAAAGAAAATGTTATTCAATTATGGATTTCTCTAAATTCACGTCCAACAAAATAATATTTAAGGAAGTTGTAACCATTGACATTATCCTTTATAGTAATGTAAATTCATTATCAACTAGGAATAGGATTCATATGTGCCTAAGGTAAAACTCAAATATTTCCCAAACCTTAATGGCTTTAAAAAGTTGAAGTCAATTTCACTTTAAAAGTTTCAAACCTTTATTATTAGAATCAGGTTGGACCGAAAAGCCAATTAAACCCGATCCATTATTATTCATTAAAGGACACGATTCTCAATTAATGTTTAGCATATACGATTCATTAAAAGAGACCAAACCATGCAATTGAGGTAGAAGACTGTTTTTTATTTTAACTTTGCATACCCAAAGGGAGATGACATTAGGTGTCATTATATATATAGGGCAAGGTACAAGGCTCTTGGTGTTTATTTATTATAAAAAGTTGTGATGCTTCTCATGACAAATTCTGTTATTTGCATATGCTGCATGTTTGATTTTGGAATGTCTTGATATATTTACTTTATAAAGACAATAATTATATTTTTAAAATTTATATTTTATTATATTTGAAAAGTTAAATGTAATATCATATTCATATTTTATCATATACTATGTATTTTTTTTTTTTTTTGGGGTGAAAATCATATACTATGTAATTTTGCTTAAAGTCTCACTCTACTACTACAAGAGCTAGACCCTTTGTAGTGATACTTTGGGTTAAGTAATGTGTTTGGACTTGGTAAGATAGTGTAATTAAGTGTGTGTGTGTGTTTAACATTTAATTTGTTTCTAAAAAAAAATACTGTATAATAAAAGTTATGTTGAGTTTGTACAAATCTGATGCTTCTTCTTTGGTTCAATCCTTCTTCCAAATGATCCTTACTCAGTTCAAAGTATCCATGAAGGTCATTAGGAGTGATAATGGTCCTGAATTTGCTCTTTCTTCGTTTTATGATTCCAAAGGTGTTTTACATCAACTGTCCTGTGTTGAAACTCCACAGCAAAATGCTGTTATTGAAAGAAAACATCAACATCTACTCAATGTTGCTAGAACCTTGAGATTTCATGCCAACTTACCTTTAAAATTATGGGGAGATTGTGTTCTTACAGCCACGTATCTCATCAACAGGTTGCCTAGTCCTCTTCTAGGCAATCTTACTCCATACCAGAAACTTTTGGGTCATTCCCCCTCATATCAGCACCTTAGATCATTTGGTTGTCTATGTTATGCCTCTACTTTAACTAGGAACAGGTCTAAATTTGACCCTAGAGCAAAAGCATGCATATTTCTTGGTTATCCTTTTGGGACTAAAGGGTATAAGTTGTATGATTTGTCCACTAGAACCTTGTTTCTGTCAAGGGATGTTATCTTCAAAAAGACTGTTTTTCCTTTTAAACATTGGCAATCTAAATTCATACCTAGTCCTTCTTCCATTTCTCACAACGTTTTTCCCTCTCAATCACTTGTTCATGATCCTGTTGCTTCTATTTCTACTGAGTTTTCTCTTCCTTTTAGTTCTGTTGATACTGCTGTGCCCCCTGATGAATTTTCAGAACTTGTTCATCCTGCTCTGGATCCTTCTCATCATCATGAGTCTTCTTTTCAACCTGAATTTCTTATTGTTCAACCTGACTTGCCTGTTGTTCAGTCTGCTTTTCCTAGTGTTCAACCTTCCTCACCTCTTATTAGAAAGTCCACTAGGCCTCATAAATCTCCTTCTTATCTTCATGATTATCATTGTGGTTTAGCTTCCTCCATTCTTCCTCATCATCATTGCAACTTAACTTCCACTTCTCTACCTTCCTATGATTCAATCTCCATAGACAGTCCAGGTATCCTTTATCCACTTTCATCAACTCTTTCTTATTTTAACTTGTCTAATGCACATAAAGCCTTCTCTGTGACCTTGTCTATTGTCAAGGAACCAACCTCCTATGCTGAAGCTTTACCTGATCCTTTGTGGCAAGCTGCCATGAAGGCTGAGATTGATGCACTTTAGGCTAACAAGATTTGGATCATAACCAACCTGCCTCCTGGTAAAGTGCCTATTAGGTGCAAATGGGTCTACAAAATCAAACTTAAGGCTGATGGCTCTATAGAAAGGTACAAGGCTAGATTGGTTGCTAAAGGTTTTACTCAAACTGAGGGTGTTGATTACTATGAGACTTTCTCTCCTGTTGTGAAGTTTGTCACAGTTAGGACCCTTTTGGCTATGGCTACTGTGTATGGTTGGCATTTGTCCCAACTAGATGTTAACAATGCTTTCTTGCATGGAGACTTGAATGAGGAAGTGTATATGATTCCTCCTCCTGAGTTTGGCAGCAAGGGGGAGGTGTGCAAACTCACTAAATCCCTTTATGGATTGAAGCAGGCCAGTAGACAGTGGTTTGCTAAGCTCTCATCCACTCTTCTTGGTCATGGTTTCATTCAATCTAAATCAGATTACTCTGTCTTCACTTAAATTAGCAAGGGTTCAATTCTCATCTTACTAGTCTATGTGGATGACATCTTGATAGCTAGCAACAATGTGGAGGCAGTCAATACTTTCAAAGTTTTCCTAGATGCCAAGTTTAAACTTAAGGACCTTGGTACTTTAAAGTATTTCTTAGTTCTTGAGGTTGCAAGGACTGAAAAATGTATTAGTTTATGTCAAAGGAAGTTTGTTTTAGAGCTGCTATCTGATACGGGTCTGCTAGCAAGTAAGCCTGCCAATATACCTATGGATCAAACAGCCAAAATTAGGAGTTCAATGGGAGAGGCTGCACCAGATCCATCTTTGTATAGAAGAATTACTAGCAAACTTCTTTACCTGACTCTGACCAGACCTGACATTTGTTACTCAGTGCACAAACTGAGTCAATTTATGAGTTCACCTCAAATTCCTCATTTACAAGCAACTTATAAAGTACTTAGGTATCTTAAGAAGGCACCAAGATAAGGCTTATTCCTATCTACAAGTTCTAAATTGAAGCTCAAAGCCTACTGTGATGCTGACTGGGCAGCATGTCCAGACACCAAAAAATCAGTTTCAGGATTTTGTGTTTTCCTTAGAAATTCTCTTGTATCTTGGAAATGTAAGAAGCAACAAGTCATATCCAGATCATCAGCTGAGTCTGAGTATCATGCAATGGCCACTATCACAAGTGAACTTGTATGGTTGGTGGCATTACTAGGAACCTTTGGTTTAGATCACAATTATCTAGCTTCTTTTTATTGTGATAGCAAGGCAGCTCTCTATATTGCTACAAATCCAGTATTTCATGAACGCACAAAGCACATAGAGGTTGATCGTCATTACATTTGAAGTAAAATTCAAAGTGGGGTGATTAAGACTTTTCATGTGCCTACCAAACACCAGATTGTGGACTCCTTCACAAAGGCACTTGGAACTAAGCAATTCTACTTTCTTCTGTCCAAGATGAACCTGATTAACATCTATGGTTCATTTTGAGGGGGAGTGTTGAGTTTGTTATAAGACATCAGTGTTTGTGCATTGTAGTTTTGTAAATATAGAGATAAGATACAAGTAGTTTAAGTTTAGAATAGACTAAGAACATATGAACGACTGCCGTTTATACATACAAGTTAAATAGTTAGTTAGCTTTTATTCCACGTGTATGGTTTAGATCAATTGGGCAATTAGTTATTTCTGTTTTCTCTTTTTCATCTTTCTCGCCTCTGTTCTCACTATATATAGAACAGAGTATTGTAAACTTATTCAATGAATTCATTTTCTACAAGTTTTACATTCATCTTTCTCTCTCTGAGTTTTCATTCCTCCATTGATGCAATTGTGAAGCTTGTATATAATTCAATAAGTTAACCTTAGAAACCGTGGTTGCCCTAAGTGACTTCACCAAATTACAGCAATATTTTGCATAAAAATATTTTTTAGATAGAGACAACAACATATTTGTTCTTATTAATTTTTTTAGATAAAATAACAATAAGTATTTTAACAAAACATGCAACGTACATCTAAATTTCAGTTGAGAGAGATAACAAAATATTTTCACATTTTTAACTACTTGTCAAAGTTTTAACGTTTAAAATGGTGATCATGGGGTTGAAAATGTTTATAATTTTATCAAAGTTTTTTTTTTTTCAAAGGAAACATTAATACTTAGTAATTCCATCTTTTAACTCATCTCATTTGAATAATTAAACGTATTCATGTGAATTACCAGCTGTTAAGTGTAATAAATAATCAGATATCATAAATGGTGGTACATAAACTTTTTTTTAAAAGACTTTAAAAAAAAAAAAAAGACTTTTTAAGAGAGAGATAGATACATATTTACTTTTGTTATGGAAAAAATCATTGGATTTTTTGCTCTTTGTTGTTTTTCCCTATTGTGGAATAACAAAAAATCATTTTTTTTTTTTATTATAAATAAAATTATTAGGAATGAAAGTGTTTTAGTAAGGAGAAAGTTTGGCCACAAACTTTGTAGAATTGGCTATGATTCCCACTAAAAAAAAAAAGAATAATAACATGGATACATATTTTGAAAATATAATTATTGGATTATGTGTTCTTTATATTCTTAATATGCATGTTGAAATTTATGCTAATTAGATATTATTTATTATTCGATCCATAATTTTTTTTATGCATAATTTTAGACTCAAAACTTGAAATTTAAATATTTGATTGATGTCATAACTGTTAATCTTTTATTTTTTTTTGAAATTTTGCAAGAATGGATGATATAAAAAGAAAATATTCTCCAATTTTGAATTTTTAAAATTCACATCAAATAGAAAGATATTAAGTGAAGTTGTATCTATTAGTTACAAACTAGTCCTTTTAAGAATGTAAATTCATATGTAGCTTAAAGTCAAATTTAAAAGCTTTGAAGGCAAATTCATTTAAAAAGTTTCAAACCTTTATTATTAGAATCATATTAGATTGCAAAGCCCATTAAGCCCGGTCCATTATCATTTCATTAGAGGGCATGATTCTCAGTTAATGTTTCTAACGTACCGTTTCTTCTATATCATTTGTTCCAACAAGGCGGGTGGGGAGGGGGAATTCCAACTTGTTATAAAAGAGACCAAACTAATTGAGCTGCAAGACTTTTATTTTGTATTTTTTTTTTTTTATAACCTTGCTCACCCATAGATACTTAGTACCAAGAGAGGTGTCACTAGGCCATTAAAATTATTCGTGAGGTACAAGACTCTCGGTGTCATTTAGCATATATAGTTGTGATACTTCTCATGACAAATTGCCTTATTTGGATGTGCCAAATATTTGATCTTGGAATGTCTTGAAATATTACCTACTTTAAAAATTCAATAATTATATATTTTTCAATTATATTTTATTTAATTTAAAAAATGTTATATATATCTTATATAGTTGAGTTTAACTCTAGGAGTAATTTTAGAAACTGCTAATATTTTATTTCATCCTAAGAAAATTGAAATTTTTTGTGGTATTCATGATTAATATGCAAATGCAAAGATGCAATATATCATGTCGAATTCAACACACTATCTACTTTCAGGGAAAGAAAAATGAATTCAACACAATATCATACTATTACAGTCGCAGCTCACACAATCTACCAAATATTATGGCCCAGACACGCACACTCTCCCTAGTTTCAGCCCAGTCTTTTTTTTTTTGGTAGAAAGGAGTTTCGGTCCATAGTCATGACAATGGCTTATAAGTTTGTTTTTCTGTAGCGCATTTACATAAGTGAAAAGAAGAGCAATATTTTATTTGAGAAACAAAAAAAGAAGGCGAGTTTGGCAAACTTTTTTGTTGAGAAATTTTTTGGAATAAAACTTATTTGCATAGTATTTATCAAAACTCACCTTCAAATATATGACAAAAAATTATATTAAATATATGACAAAAAATTATTATTATTATATTAAATATATGACAAAAAATTAAAAACTAGATTATTATTATTATTATTATTATTTATATAAGATAGAAATTCTATTTTAATTTAATCTAAATGTATATGTGTGTGAAATTCTTTCCTAGAAACTTGAACCCCGGCCCTTACCATTGCCCTCCGCACCCTACAAGCATTTATACTTATGGAGTAACTATCGCACTAAGGGTTTGCAATGGTAAAACTAGCTTATTTTTTTTTTAAAACTAAAAGTTAGTAAAAACCTCTTGAAGAATATTACTAACTTGCTTGTAATTGGCTTGTACATAACATCACTCAATAACCTTTTCAATCCAATCATCTACTTTATCAGACAACACAAATATTTAAATGAAACAAAGAAGAAAGGAAAAAAAAAATCAACACATTGCCATGAAATATTATTAAAGAGCTAATATTGATACATTTTCATGAACAATGATATCTGAGCTTATCTAAAAATAAAAAAAGAGAGATTATAATTTTAAATATTCTTAATAAATTTTTATTCTTATTCTATCCAATAAACATATAAATTCATCAATAACTATATTATATGTATATATATAGTTATTAGTGATAAATCCTAAATAGTACACTAGTATAAATTGATATCAAAATATTTCGATTCTCAGACTAACCAAAACGGCCTCTGGTATGGTATTTACTTCCTTGGTCAAGCAAGGTTTTCAGACCCAAACCGTTCAATGAACCGTAAAAGGGAGATGTTCAAGATTTTTGAGGTTGAACCGAGGTCGAATCGTGATGACGTCATAATTGATTTAATTATTATTTAAAATATAAATATATATGTTAAATTAGTAAGAATTGAAAAATTACATAAAAATTTATAGGAAAAACTTGGGTCTTTTGTAAATACTATTTTTTCTTAATAAAATTGTATTAAATTAATAATATTTAATACAAAATAATTAAAATGAATGCTTAAAATTATGTAATATTGACTAAATTCATACTTATAGAGATTCAAATATATCTTAATTTATGATAAATATGATACTTGTTAGATTTTCTCTTGTTATTTAAAAGATTTTAAAACATTATATCTAAAAAATAATAAATAAATATAACAAAAAAACGTTTTAAAAATATAACTAAAAAATAATTGTAGGGGCTCCTTTTTCGGAGGTGGGCCCCAGACAATGAATTTGTAGAGAGTGGGGCAAAGGGTTTGGCTCCGGCCGGCCCTTCGCCGGTCTTCTCCGCACTTCTCGCTGTTTGCTCCACGTCCGGGGTTGCTCCTCGGCTAGGGTCCGAGGAGGCCCCCCCTTCACCCGGGGGGTTCTTTGCCTTATATACCCTCTTTGGCTCGATCCTGGCCTTACAGCTGTTGGTCATCCGGGCTAATGGTTCAGGACTTGTCCCATCAGACAGGTTCTTTCCCATACTGGGGGTTGCTGCCTCCCAGGTTTTTCAGTGAGGGGTCTTGTCAGCATTAATGGCACCTGGAGGGCTAGGCGGAATCGTTAAGTGTGGATATGACCACCTGCACTGGGTCTGCCTCCTACCTAGATTAGACTAGGTGTGCCGAGGATGGATGTGTCCTCGGCTCGGGCCTTGGAAGGACTAAAGCCTTTAAGCCGACCATCTGGAGAGATCGCCTTCCTCGGCTTGGGCCCTGGGCCTGCCCAAAGGTGGGCCGAGGGTTCGGGGCCTGCGGGCCCCATGATAGCCCCTCAAAACCCTGCTGCACGTATCCTCGGACGGGGAGGAGGGTTTTGCAAACCTCGGCCCCTATGGCCCGGAAGGCCGCCGGTTGGGCTGGTCCTTCCGCGGGTGGTCGGATCGACCCTTAGGTCCCTTATTAAGTAGTTAATTTCTTCACGGGAATAGATCTTCGGACCGAGTAGTACCTTGGCTCGCCGTAAATAGATAGCTCCCCGCATATAGTTGCCACCTTAAGTACGAGTGGCCAGCTCCCCGTAGGCTTGAGTCCGTAGACCATGCAAGACCTAGGTACAGTTGCTGCCTTAAGTACGAGTGGCCAGCTCCCCGTAGGCTTGAGTCCGAGGACCATGCAAGACCTAGGTACAGTTGCTGCCATCGTTTCCGTGTGGCTAGCTCCCCATAGGCTTGAGTCCGTAGACCATGCAAGACCTAGGTACAGTTGCTGCCTTAAGTACGAGTGGCCAGCTCCCCGTAGGCTTGAGTCCGAGGACCATGCAAGACCTAGGTACAATTGCTGCCATCGTTTCCAAGTGGCTAGCTCCCCATAGGCTTGAGTCCGTAGACCATGCAAGACCTAGGTCCAGTTGCTGCCTTAAGTACGAGTGGCTAGCTCCCCGTAGGCTTGAGTCCGAGGACCATGCAAGACCTAGGTACAATTGCTGCCATCGTTTCCAAGTGGCTAGCTCCCCATAGGCTTGAGTCCGTAGACCATGCAAGACCTAGGTACAGTTGCTGCCTTAAGTACGAGTGGCCAGCTCCCCGTAGGCTTGAGTCCGAGGACCATGCAAGACCTAGGTACAATTGCTGCCATCGTTTCCGTGTGGCTAGCTCCCCATAGGCTTGAGTCCGTAGACCATGCAAGACCTAGGTACAGTTGCTGCCTTAAGTACGAGTGGCCAGCTCCCCGTAGGCTTGAGTCCGGGGACCATGCAAGATCTAGGTACAATTGCTGCCATCGTTTCCGTGTGGCTAGCTCCCCATAGGCTTGAGTCCGCAGACCATGCAAGACCTAGGTACAGTTGCTGCCTTAAGTACGAGTGGCCAGCTCCCCGTAGGCTTGAGTCCGAGGACCATGCAAGACCTAGGTACAATTGCTGCCATCGTTTCCAAGTGGCTAGCTCCCCATAGGCTTGAGTCCGTAGACCATGCAAGACCTAGGTACAGTTGCTGCCTTAAGTACGAGTGGCCAGCTCCCCGTAGGCTTGAGTCCGAGGACCATGCAAGACCTAGGTACAATTGCTGCCATCGTTTCCAAGTGGCTAGCTCCCCATAGGCTTGAGTCCGTAGACCATGCAAGACCTAGGTACAGTTGCTGCCTTAAGTACGAGTGGCCAGCTCCCCATAGGCTTGAGTCCGAGGACCATGCAAGACCTAGGTACAATTGCTGCCATCGTTTCCAAGTGGCTAGCTCCCCATAGACTTGAGTCCGTAGACCATGCAAGACCTAGGTACAGTTGCTGCCTTAAGTACGAGTGGCCAGCTCCCCGTAGGCTTGAGTCCGAGGACCATGCAAGACCTAGGTACAATTGCTGCCATCGTTTCCGTGTGGCTAGCTCCCCTTAGGCTTGAGTCCGTAAACCATGCAAGACCTAGGTACAGTTGCTGCCTTAAGTACGAGTGGCCAGCTCCCCGTAGGCTTGAGTCCGGGGACCATGCAAGACCTAGGTACAATTGCTGCCATCGTTTCCGTGTGGCTAGCTCCCCATAGGCTTGAGTCCGCAGACCATGCAAGACCTAGGTACAGTTGCTGCCTTAAGTACGAGTGGCCAGCTCCCCGTAGGCTTGAGTCCGAGGACCATGCAAGACCTAGGTACAATTGCTGCCATCGTTTCCAAGTGGCTAGCTCCCCATAGGCTTGAGTCCGTAGACCATGCAAGACCTAGGTACAGTTGCTGCCTTAAGTACGAGTGGCCAGCTCCCCGTAGGCTTGAGTCCGAGGACCATGCAAGACCTAGGTACAATTGCTGCCATCGTTTCCAAGTGGCTAGCTCCCCATAGGCTTGAGTCTGTAGACCATGCAAGACCTAGGTACAGTTGCTGCCTTAAGTACGAGTGGCCAGCTCCCCGTAGGCTTGAGTCCGAGGACCATGCAAGACCTAGGTACAATTGCTGCCATCGTTTCCAAGTGGCTAGCTCCCCATAGGCTTGAGTCCGTAGACCATGCAAGACCTAGGTACAGTTGCTGCCTTAAGTACGAGTGGCCAGCTCCCCGTAGGCTTGAGTCCGAGGACCATGCAAGACCTAGGTACAATTGCTGCCATCGTTTCCGTGTGGCTAGCTCCCCATAGGCTTGAGTCCGTAGACCATGCAAGACCTAGGTATAGTTGCTGCATTAAGTACGAGTGGCCAGCTCCCCGTAGGCTTGAGTCCGAGGACCATGCAAGACCTAGGTACAATTGCTGCCATCGTTTCCAAGTGGCTAGCTCCCCATAGGCTTGAGTCCGTAGACCATGCAAGACCTAGGTACAGTTGCTGCCTTAAGTACGAGTGGCCAGCTCCCCGTAGGCTTGAGTCCGAGGACCATGCAAGACCTAGGTACAATTGCTGCCATCGTTTCCAAGTGGCTAGCTCCCCATAGGCTTGAGTCCGTAGACCATGCAAGACCTAGGTACAGTTGCTGCCTTAAGTACGAGTGGCCAGCTCCCCGTAGGCTTGAGTCCGAGGACCATGCAAGACCTAGGTACAATTGCTGCCATCGTTTCCGTGTGGCTAGCTCCCCATAGGCTTGAGTCCGTAGACCATGCAAGACCTAGGTACAGTTGCTGCCTTAAGTACGAGTGGCCAGCTCCCCGTAGGCTTGAGTCCGAGGACCATGCAAGACCTAGGTACAATTGCTGCCATCGTTTCCAAGTGGGCCCCGAGCGTGAGGACACAGTGTTCACCTCTTTGGGCAACTCAGTCTCACGTCGGGTAGGGGTCCATCCCCCTAGCCCCTTGTAGGATGCTGGAGCAAGAGTCATTGTACCACGACTGCATAGTTGCCTTCAATAGGATTTCGTCCTCGGATCCGAGGACTTCATTTTTGGTAGGGGGTCGTCCTCGGGTCTTTTCCGTGAGCTGTTTTTCCTCAGGTCGGCTTGTGACTTCGCACGTGGGGCTGATCCTGCCTCTGGTTCGTGCTCCTCATCTTTCTGGTTTACGAGGCGTCGCTTGGCCTTCCGCGCTTCCTGTTTGACGCTTCGATGTCCGTAACGTGCCTCCATTAATGCCCTCGTGAATTAACACGCAGCATGCAGCTGGCAATCCCCTTGGAACTGGGTGGGAATTAATTTCCCTTGACAATTCCCCTTCGAATTCCGCGCGGTTCAACTCCTGCTGGTTTTCACCCTCTATAAAAGGCGTTCTGGGGGGGGGGGGGCGTTTCTCCTCATTCCATGAATTCTCCTCCACAAACAGACGTATACACTTTCGCCCTCTTGAGCCCCTTTGATATCACCGCCAGGGGTGTGACCGCAATTAGTAGACCTGGAGCTAAGTGCCGCCGTGGCCGCAGTCCCCACTGGGCTGCCGGCGCGGCAGAGTTTAGGCGTAACACTAGCCGAATCTCGCATGGTGGCCAGGGGGGACGTCGTTGAAATACCTAACGTCTTCCCCCAGAGCGCACCTCCGACGAAGGGGGCACGCGAACTCTCGTCATGGCCGGTGCCCGAGTATTGCCGTCTCCGATGGTCAATGCTCGTGTAGTTCGGAGGGGGTCGAGGAAGCATCACGAGGGAGGGTGTTCCGGGGTCTAGGGGCTCCTCACTTTGTTCAAGCTTTGGTTTGAAGGTGAGCCAGCCCCTAGCCCCCCTTCCCGTGCTTTTACTGTCCAGTTCTCCCATTCTCTGGACGCTGGTAAAAGCACGGGTTGACACTTCCTTCATTCCTGATATTAATTCTTTGCGAGCCTCTTGCCAAGCCAGTTCCAAGACCGGTCCGCCTGAGCCTCTGATTGTAGGATTAGTTGGTAGGAATTCTTGTAAAACATGCCTGTCTGAGCCTCTGATTGTATTTGTAGTTTTTTTTTTTTACGAAATAATGAGAAATGTAGTACTTGTAATCTCTTGTAATCTCTTCTGAATTAATAAAGGATTTTTCTTTTATTTGTTGTTGAGTTTTCTTTTCGCACTGCCATTTTTCTCTCCTTCTTTTTCTTTTTCTTTCTCTTTTCTTTGCACCATCAACTTCTGAGTAGTGACTGCTTTAGAACGATCGCCGGTTGCGCCGGCCAGCGCACTAACCCTTCCCACAGACGACGCCAATTGTAGGGGCTCCTTTTTCGGAGGTGGGCCCCCGACAATGAATTTGTAGAGAGTGGGGCAAAGGGTTTGGCTCCGGCAGGCCCTTCGCCGGTCTTCTCCGCACTTCTCGCTGTTTGCTCCACGTCCGGGGTTGCTCCTCGGCTGGGGTCCGAGGAGGCCCCCCTTTCACCCGGGGGGTTCTTTGCCTTATATACCCTCTTTGGCTCGATCCTGGCCTTACAGCTGTTGGTCATCCGGGCTAATGGTTCAGGACTTGTCCCATCAGACAGGTTCTTTCCCATACTGGGGGTTGCTGCCTCCCAGGTTTTTCAGTGAGGGGTCTTGTCAGCATTAATGGCACCTGGAGGGCTAGGCGGAATCGTTAAGTGTGGATGTGACCACCTGCACTGGGTCTGCCTCCTACCTAGATTAGACTAGGTGTGCCGAGGATGGATGTGTCCTCGGCTCGGGCCTTGGAAGGACTAAAGCCTTTAAGCCGACCATCTGGAGAGATCGCCTTCCTCGGCTTGGGCCCTGGGCCTACCCAAAGGTGGGCCGGGGGTTCGGGGCCCGCGGGCCCCACAATAATAAACTTTTTCTTTTTTTGAGAGCCAAAAAATAATAAACTTAAACCTTAATAATTAACAAGTTGGCTGTGCTGGATAAAAAGATTAAAAAAAAAAAAAAAAAAGCTTATGACTCATGAGATTTCATGAAAAACCCAACCTCACTCACACATTTCCCCAAACATCATGATCAAAGTTACACGTTTCCTCAAGCCACACCACATGATCAGACTTCAAACCCCAAACCCAATGGACTTTTGTCTTCAATTCTTTTAGTTTTAACTTTCCGTACAACCTTCGCCTCTCTCTCCCTTTGTTATTTCTTTCACAGTTTTCAAACAAAGAGCAGTCTCCATCCACAATTTTTCAACAAATAAAGAAGAAGCAGAGGCAGATGCAGATGCATATGCAAAAGCCAGAAGCAGATTTGTAGCCTTTCTTCCATAGTCTTTTATTCTATTCTTTTTTTTTCTTTTTCTTTTTTTTACTTTTTTTTTCTTTTTCTGAGAAGATTTGATGTTGGAGATTATTTTGAGCAATGTTTTTTCATTTTTTGGGAACCGTCAAACTCGATTCTGACCGTGCCTGGGTTCTAATCCTGGTAGACGCATTTTCAATTTTTTCTTATTTAAGAGGCATGCTTGAATCGGGGTTGGACCGTACGGTTCAGGCCACCAGTTCTGCATGAACCGGGTAGTGCAACCCCAGTTCAAAGGGTTCACGGAATTACCTATTATGTTTGGTTCTTGAAGCTTAAAAAACCGAATTTTTATCCAGTTCCCGATTAACCCGGTCAGACCTCCCAGTCCGGTCCGGGTTTGAAAACCTTGTAGTCAAGTGGTACAGGACAATTTACAGATCCTAAACACCAATTTACTAAGTGCAAAAGTCATCGTAATAGAATAAGGGGTAAAAGATCATATGAGGCGAAAATGTCGATCAAAATAGTGCCAAAGTAAATATAACACTCCATGGTCAAATCATATATCAATCTACGTATATCAAATAGATAATATTCACTTAGAGTTTGAAAAATTGAAGCCACAAATAAAACAAACTGTACATTAATTAACCCATATTCGTATTAGCTACTCTCCATGATTTGTAACATCCCAAGTGAAATGACCACCTTAAATTTGCTGTTACATTAGCCAATCGTTTATAAGAAGCGTACTTCTTGAATCGCTTCCAATCACGAAGGACGGCCTTTAGATCATTCACCTTGGCACTAATACTTCTACAACAATTGGCGTGTACTGTAGCCACTACCCTCAAATCCCCGCTATCTTGGCAAAACCCACTAAAATAAAGGGTGTCTAAGAACCTTACACTAAGATTTAATTCTCTAATTATCCCCCCTCCAATTTGGTTTAATAACACATCTTGCTCTTTCTGTCCTGTTGAGTTATCTTTCATGGCATACCATTTTTCTAATAATTTGATGGTCTTATTATTTGATCGGATGTAGTAGAAGCCAGTATTGATAAGATGCTTTTCAGATTGCGAATCACCTAAAAAATTGTCAGTACTAATTTGAAGATCCTTGGTTTCATTTGTACTTAGCCTAACAAGGGGATTCCTTAGCCACATCACATCTGTATCCTGTTACAAAAGCTCAACCATATAAGAATAGTATAATGTTTAAGAACATACAAATAAAGAGGGAAAAGAAAAAACAGAGAGAAAAGAAAAGAGCATTATGTTTATGGGCCTATGGCCTAGACTTGATTTGGTTTAGAAAGTTCAATATTTAACCTTTGCTTATCGTCAATTCATCAAAAGAGGTTAGATATGAAAAAAAAGTATCATATAAGACAGTCTTCTGAGACCTCTCTTGCACAAGATGTGTGGATTTCACATATGTGGATCTCAGGAGCTAGAAATGAGAGGATGGTCTCATAATACAAATTCATGAGATACCCTCTAATTAGATTTGGGCCTAAACAAGGAGAGAGTATCATGATATCATCTAATGGAGTACTCCTCTCATATTTGGTAGATCGCATTACCATATATCAGTGGTAGTCCTATATTTCGAGAGAAGTGCTCCATGAGAGTCTCATAAGATAATTTTTCCCATCCAACCTAATGCTAATAAAATGGTGCTCTATGAAATGAACTAAATTGAAAATCTAGCTATTTGAACAATCTATTATTCGGCTTAGAAATTAACGAACTAATCTTGAGCAATTTCATTCACTTAATGCTTATAAAATGGTGCTCTATGAAATGAATTAAGTGACACAAACTAAATTGAACATCTACCTATTTGAGCAATCTATTATGCTTAGAAATTAGCAAACTAATCTTGAGCAATTTCACTCAATTTTTTTTCTACTGAAAAATATTATGGATTTGGGGGTTTTTGGGGGGGGGGGGGGGGGGGAGTGAAGATAGAGAATATGAGAATGAAAATACTTTGATTACACAATATGTGATTTATTTATTTTTGCCAAGTCACATTTTCCCCCTGAATATATAAAAGACTTTCTTTGTAGAGGAAAAGAGAAAAACAAGGCTACGGAGTATGAGAAAAACTTTGATAGTCCTGGGACTATCTAAGTATCACTCATGGAGTATGGGTTCCATTCCATAATAAACAACAAACCCGCAAAGAGGCAACACCAAAAAAAAAAAAAAAGTCCCTAACGTGTTACAAAAGAAAGCCCAATGGGCTTCTATAAAAAAAAAAAGACCAATCGGCTAAGTTATGTGTTACACATCTATTTCCAAACGTGTTACAAAAGAAAGCGCAACGGGCTTCTATAGAAAAAGCCCAATCGGCTAAGCTATGTGTTACACATTTCAACTCTCTTTTTACGAGCTCGTCTTTTTCTAGTGAAGGATAAGAGAAATTATTCCATATATGTTGGTTTATTAATTTTTAACTTAGACCAATTTTTTATAAAAATAGAGTGGCGTTATTTCACACACTTTGTTTCGCACGAATTGCACACATGCACAATTATTCATTGATCTCGTCTTGATTTCCAAACTGTGTACTTTGTGTGTAACAGTATATATGCACTAGTTATTACCCTTAAAAATAAGAGAAATATTATGTTCACAATATTTTCATAACAAATCTTACGTAGTAAGTTGTTATTGACTTTTATAGGTGGGTAAAAAAAATAATCTTTAAGTTATGGACTTTCCACTTAAAATTTACTGGTGAAGTGTTCTAAAAATATTGTGAACGTGACACTTCTCTAAAACTAATGAACACAGACGAGTTGATTAGGTAATTATTCAAGTGTTTGTTTGTTTTGGTATTTGTTTTTGTGTTTTTGTTTTTTTGTGGCTAATGTCACATGTGAATGATTATTATTATTATTATGAATGTTTAGACTAATTACATTTTTTTCCCTTCACTGTTTTTGTTTTCTTCTCTTCTCTTATTCTCCTCACCCTCCTCGATTTATCTTTAAAAAGAGTTTTATATGTGAAAAATTGAAAAATCATGGATTTATATGAGAATGGAAAATAATATTGTCATACAAAAAGATGTAATGATGATTTCCCTTTGGAATAAGAATGAAATAGAATTATAGAGGTGGTAGTGATTAGTGTTGGAGATAGATTTGGCAAATTATTGTTTTTCATCCTAAACTATCACACCGATTACACTTAACTCCCTAAACTATTGAAGTGCACAATTGCTAGTAATGGCAATGATTGCAGAGCCCATGTGAGGAGAGAAAAAATTCAAAAGGAAATGAGAGAAAAATAACAAACAATGAGAGAGAAATTTGTTTTTTAATGGAGAATGAAAAGAAAAAGGAAAATACAAAAATGAGAATCCTCAAATTTGGAGTTCTCATTTTTTGCTTCAGAAAATAAAAAATGCAACATAAGTTTTCGTGAAAATGCAAATAAAAACCTGAAAATATCACCAAACATCATTTATTTATTATTAGATGTACAATATTACTTTAGTGAAATATGTAAAATCCATTTTAAATAAAAATGTTAAACACAGTCTAAATAACGATAACTTGAACTTGATTAAGTCTAATCAATGTGATGAATGATCTGATTATTTAGATAACAAATGAAAAAGAATATATATATATATATATATACACTAAAAAACAAATACTTTATTTTTTATTTTATTTTATTTTTTGAAAATACGTAGATTATTAATCATAGGATGGTGTACTTTGAACGTCATGGTGACCATGTAACACAAAAACAAATAGAAGAAATAATATTATATAATGGGGTTTTTTATTTTTTATTTTTATTTTTGAATGTATTATATAAAAGGCTGGTACAATGATTGAGGGCAACACAAATAATTAGCACAGTATATGATCTCAGTCATAGACATTACCTTTTGAGCATATGGTCTGAGAGTTAAATGTCCCCACGTTAATATGGATACTTGTCTAAGTATAGTCATTGTCTCATTTCGGCTCATATTTAGATCTAACATGTGAAACAAATTATAACGCTGCATTCCAGCTATAGCTAAATTGTCACTTTTAGTGATTCACAGTCTGTGGTCAATGCAGTGCGCGTGCCCAGCTTGTCTCCAAGCAGCATTCTAAAAGTGTTCGAAGGTACAAGGTTAGAGCTTTGTTGCTTCAATGAGTGGGATATTTCCCACACCCGTAGGAGAGGAAACTCTGCGGCCCTTGTTATGGCAAAATATGCCAAGTCAGTTTCAGATTGTATTATATGGGTGGAGGATACTCCACCCTTAATTGCTGCTCTTGTGCAGCACGATGTGTACCTTTAATGATAGATGTTTCTGTTGGGTATCAAAAAAAAAAAAAAGAAAAAAAAAAGTTTCACTCTAAAATCAAGTGAAGCTGTAGGTCATAAAAATCCTTGAAAGCTGTAGGTCATAACTCACGATCTCAGTTCAAGTTTACATGTGTACGGATGTGTGCGCAAAATGATGTGTGTATCAGAATTTGACCAATAATGCATAATCCAAACTCCAAAGTTCTTAGCATTGATTAATTTCTCACATGTTATTCTAGTAACACAATTTTTATGGTATATCTTATTATAACTATCTTATGTGGTAAATTATAATTAACTGCTAGCAAATTACGTATAAACTCATCACTATTTTTACATTACTCACAATTGGCCATATATAATAGGGGTAGAAAATGATATGGGAAAGGCCGGGTGGTAGACATCTTGTCTTGTCAAATAATTCTTAATAGTAAAAGTTGTCACTTTTTATTTTTTATTTTTTTATTTATTTTATGACTTCTATAAACTTTATAATATTTCTTTATTATCACAATTATCTCAGCCACCGACAATTCCTTCGAAACACAAACCAAACATTTTGTCTTATATAGTTATATAGACATGCCTTTGCTCTCCTAGATGACTCTGAAATTTCTAAGCTTTCTTCTCAAATAATCCATCTTGTTAAAAGTAAAGCCCTAGAGAATACTAAACTTAGACACTCAATAAGAACATTCACATAAACCTATTTTTTTTTTTTTTCTGAACATATAAACCTAAATTTAGACACTCCAACAAGAACATTCACATAAACCTCTTTATAAGTTTAAGCTAAGTTTTGGTGTTTTTTTTTTAAATAACTCTTTTTTTTTTATTATTATTTTGTTTGTCTATTTTTCACTTTACTTTCTATTTTTGTACCATTTTACTTAGATACTATTTATTTATTTTATTTTAATCACAAACAGATATAATGACCAAGATTGACTACCAACAATTAAGATTGAATACTCACAATATATATTAATTATGGATGCAACTAATACAATTGTCTAAGTTTTAAATAAAAGAAGACCCTCACTTGTAAAAAAAATTATATATATATATATATATAATATATTTATTTAAATATTTTAATTAAAAAAATTTTTAATTTTTTTTTATTGGTCAATGCATTAAAAAGATTTCATTCTATCATAAATGGCAAGAAGATTAAAGAGGAGAAAAAACAATGCGCTCACTGTCACACTCTACAGTGACAGTGCACACTGCACACAACTTGATACTTGATAGAATAATACTATCATTATGATAGGCTGATAAGACTCAAAAGCTGAGTATAGAATATTTTATAATCTAAAAAAGTTGAAAACAATTTCATAACTACTGTACAAGTGCAAGAGATTTCCGCATATAGCCATTAGCTAGGCCCCACCCACACGGCTACACTACCTACACGCTCACTAATCCAGTAACCCACCCACACAGGCCACTCCCACAGCCAATGTATACCCACTCAAATTAATATATTTTTTTATGCAAGCTTTTACTTTATGGGTTATTATAAATTATTACACTAACTAATAATTTAATATATATTATATTAATTCAATTGTATTATAGTGATGCTAATTTATTAAATTATATAAGAAATTAATTTTTATTTGTACAAATTTATAATTTAAAGTATAAAGTGATCACGGCTTTAAAAAATTTATCATAATCAATTAGTAATTTTGCATCTCAAAAAATAAGATAAATAGATTTTATATAAAAAATTTTAAATAAATATTATTTAATTAATATTTAAATATAAAAAAATCTCACTTCAAATTTTCGCCTAATCCCCAAAGTTATTGAGCGGTGCTGCCCCCAAAGGCCATATTAGCCACTCTGTCGAACACTTAACAAATCCAATGTCAAAGACAGCTTGTTTTTGCTAAGTTAATCCAATACTAAGCCTTTTTTAGGTGGGCTAATCAAATTTTAATTGAATTATATTGGGATATATTTAGTCTATTGCTAATTCTAGACTTACCAAAAAATTACACCGGAAAAATCCAAATGGCATGAACCCCCCATCCTAGGAAACAAAAGTACAAAAACCATTTAAAATCATTTTCACATGACAACTGGCATCATGAAATGCTTAAACTTAGAGGCCCACGTATTCCTTGTTCCAGAGAGTCAAAAAATAAAGGCCCACGTTTACATAACAAACTATTGGCAAAAATGATACGTGTTACATCGATGTTCTACTTTTTTCTTTTTCTTTTTTTATATGAATTATTGCCATAGAATCATATCCTAATATTTTCATTTCTTATAAAATATAACTCCTTCTTAGAAAGAAACAAATAATATTAAAAAAAACAGATACGTATCCTACATTAATATTCCTAACCAAAGAGTCAATCACAGGCTCACAGCTGCATTCACATCCCTATATCATATTTCAATCATTATTTTTTAAATTCCATCCAACCATTGACATTATCAACCAAAAACTATCTAATTAATGGTGTAACTTTTGTTTTTCCTTATTAATTAAGTAGAATGAGAGGAATCGATAAATTCTATTACAAGTGCAAACTTTAAGTTCACTTCAAAAGTATTACTTTCTAGCTTCTACTCTAAGAGACTAAAACATCTTAGTTAATTATAAAGCCAATGGTACATTTTTAAATTTTAACCATAGTTTATATTACACGCAGTTTCAAAAATAACTTGATCGAAAATAGCGTAATTAAGTCATAGTTTTAATATTTTTTTAATGATTGATTGTGTAAATGTATTGTGTAACATTCCATGTGTTATAGTTTTTTTTTTTTTTTTTGGTTGTGTTTGGCTTACCTCTAATATCATTCACTAACTATATAAAAAAAATAGTAGCGTACCGTGAAAATGAAGTTGTAGCCACGCTTAAGAACTTCTACGAGAAACTGAGTTCTTCTCCACATCATCTTGATGAAATCCTCGGACATGTAAAATTTTTCTCCCCCAAAATCCAAACCGTCCGTTTTCAACATGTAGCAGTTCAACCGTCGAAACAGGCAGCGATCGTAGGCCGTCTGATCCATTGCCACAATCAAAAGGTTGTCAAGCAGTGGCCTAGTGTTTTCCCCTAGCCAAAAGCTCTCAAGAAAAAGGTCAAGCATGGTGGTGTCAGCTTGGATGTCTTGGTCTGCATAGGCCTTGTTTATTATAGTGATAATGACCGTTTTGTCTGCCATTGAAGCTTTGGATAAAGCTTCATCGAGGTCATCTTGATGTACATGAATGTTGGACTGTAAGAATTAAAAGAATTTTGAGTTTTTTTTTTTGGTACAAAATTAAGACAACCCATATGCATGTTTGTGAAATCAATGAAGGAATAAGCTTTGAAAGTTGAAACTTACCGTGTTTGATGGTGCAGAAAGAGACTCCTTTTGGAACACACTGAATGAATTTGTGATAGAGGAGGACCAAATACAGAGATAAAAGAACCCAAAGAGGAAGAATAAGAGTAGAGCAGGGTTTCCAATTGAGTGCTTTACATAATCCATTCGTGTGTTTTGGTGTTTATGGATCATCGAGATGTCTAGCTAGCTTTGTATCTATGTCTGTAATGGAAAGTTTTGGAAGGGAGTTTAGATAAAGAGGAAGAGAGGGATAGAAAGGTCATGCAATCTGCTTGAGGTCAAGAAACATTAATTTAATTTCCTGTGGTTGAAAATGGTGCCGACGACATTGTTACCTACACGTCTATTCTTATAGTCTTATACCAAAACTGCAAAAATCAAACCTTATATATTAGTTCCAGTCACTTTAGGATATTGTACTTGCGGTAGTTAGAGCATCTACAATTATGAATACTATCCTATTTAATTTTATAATCTTAAAAAATTATTTTTTCAATTATACCATATTATTTTAAAATATTTTTATTTTAATTTTTATTTTATTATATGACACATTAAAATAATATATTTCAAAACATAAATATAAGCTAGCACGAAAAGAAAGACAAAGATTGAGACGTGAGAGAGAGTGGGAGGAGAGAAGATTGAATAAAAAAATATTACTTCTTTCTACAATTGTGCTATAGTATCATCACAAATTTTTGATGGTACACAATTCTACTTTTTTCTAAGATATAAGATATACACAAGACTTGATATTAGCTTGTTTTTTTGCTTTGAATTGTAAATTACTCAACATATACCATTTACCTTGGGCCACTGTGGATGCTTTTATAATTTCATTTTATTGGCCAAATTCTTAGGTACTGCATGAATAATCCACCCCACTAAATATGGGAATTATATGTGTTAGAGAAATATATAAATTTTTATGAATTTCATAATATAAATATGAACCTATGTGTGCATAATGATAAATAAGTAAATAAAACTAAAATATGTACATATGGAATTTTAAATTATACATAGACATTACTAATACAAGCTTAATTAGCATAATTGTAGATGGTGCAGAGAATTTCAACAAATTGGTAAAACTCAGGGACATTAATATAAAACCACCAAAAACAACTGTACACTAAACAGAACAAAATTATGTGAGAATTTTATTTTAACTTTTAACTTTCAATTTACAATTTCCCTTTTTTTTTTTTAATAAAAGAAAACTTTTATTTTACAATATTGTTGTTAGATATTGAATTGAATCATAAATGATTTCTATTACAAATGACTTCTATAAGATTCCCTGTGGTAATTTGCGTGTGACACAAGTCATGTTCTAGAATTGTGGTTGTAGAGACTTGTTGTACTAGTCCCTTGATATAAATGGAAGTATGAATACGTTAGAAAGTCGTACAACACTGACATGAGTATCACAGTGCACACTGTTAGGACAAGACAGGAGTGGTGCATATCTCACTTGCAAAGGTATAAGCAGAGTCCTAAATTCTTTGGTCAAATCGTATTAATTTCCACGTTTTCAACTACTTGTCAAAGTTTTGAAGTTTATAATTTAGTAATTCCATCTAAATTAAATTCATCTCATTTGAAATAATCAAAATCCATTTCATTAATATGAAAGTGAAAATTACATTTTCATTCTTATATTTTCAGTTAATTTCACTTTGATTTTTTTTTTTTACTACTTTTACTCTCTATCTTAAAAAACACACCCTGTTTTTGTCCCCATCATTACATTAAAGATAAAAATATTCTAAGTGATAGACGATATAATTAAAATAAAAATAATAATAAATTTTATTTTGACATTAAAAAATACCATACTAACATTTAAATTAAAAATAATTAATTTATTAAATTTAATTAAATAAAAAAATTAAAAACTAAAAATTACATGAATTGATACTTATTATATCCTTAACAGTACATCAAGAACACAAATATACGAACCAAAACACAGAAATGACTTGGACGTTGGAACCCTAAAGATAAGTTAACGCGGAAATTACTTGTAATGCGCATTGACTTCCACTGAACCAAAGAAAAACGAAGCTACCGAGGAAATGCACTTGTCTTTCACTCAAAGCAATGTGTCCTCACAACAAAGCACATCGCGGAAAAATGAAGCTAAAACCCAAAATCATTCGCTACACATCAATTCAAGCCACAAGTTGCGGTGGAAAGTAAAAGACAATTTCAATATCTTCTTCTTGTCTCCTTTTTTATTTTTCTTCCATACACAACACAAAGAGGTATGTGTTTCTAATTCTATCCCCTGTTTTGTTCTTCCTCTATTTCTTGCTCTATTTTTGTTATGGGGTTCATCATAGAAAACAGCTTATAAAAAAAAGTTACCAAATTCATCCTCCAACAACGATGCTGCCACCAATCCTAACACGACAACCTTTACCACAAGCACAACGGCAACCACCACCACCACGACGGCCTTCTTTAGGTCCTGAATTGTGATTTTGCTTTTGAGTGATCTGTGTGAAAAGGTTTGACTAATCGATGGGTTTGGTGACTGATCGGTGGCAGGGGTGGTGATTGGTGGTCTGATTTGTTCACGTGGATTTCGGATTGCACGGTTGGTTGGTTGATTGGGTTTGTTGTTGTTGTTGTTGTGGGTTTCGGACTTGCTTGAGGTAGGTTTGCTGGTTCTACTTGCTTGAGATGGGTTTTTCTGTGTTTGAGATTTTTTTGTTTGGATCAGTTGTGTTGTATTTTTGGATTAATTTGTTACTTTGGGACATTAGAATTTGATGATTTTGTTGAGATTGATAAAATGATAATTTTGAGATTTTTTTTCTTAATTTTTGGGTTTGTGTTCTTAGACCTAGATTTATGTTCTTGTTATCCTTGTTCAAGATATATTTAGATCTTAATTTATGTAATTTTTTATTTTTAATTTTGTTTTTTAATTTTTTTGGCCTAAATGCTCTTTTAATTCTTATATTTTGATTTTTTTTTTTTTCATTTTAGTTTATACATTTTAATTTTATTATTTTTAGTCTATGGTTATTTTCGTTAGCCCACTAACAAAAATTATTTAGTTGGTAAATTACTATTGAGGTGGTCAATTAAAAAATAATAAAAAATTGGGTAAATTATATCAATAGTTTTTATCTTTTCTACTATATTTTAATTTAGTTCATAATCATTCAATTGTGTCAATTTAGTCTCTAATATTTTAGTGTTGCGTCATTTTAATTCTTGCATTTATCTCATAAATAAAAAAGTCTAACATGTCAAATATTCTAATTTTTTATTGCGACATCAACCAACACATGGCCTGCCACATTAGTTTTTTCTTTTTTAACCAAAATCTTTTTTTTTTTTTTGGATAAGAAAATTTGCAAATTTTATTAAACAGGGGGAGACCCTACTTACGACGGTGCCTTCTCTCTTTCAGCAGCACTTTCTCTACTCCGGCAGCGCCTTCTCTCTCTTTCGGCAGTGCCTTCTCTACTCCGGCAGCACTTACTTTATTCCAGCAGCATCCGGTGTGTCTCTTTCTGTCTCACGATTTCTCTCTCTCTCATCCTTACTTCATGTTTGGCTCCCTAGAAATTCAATGATTTAGTCTTTTCCTGCTCTTAATTTTGTGTTTTCATTTGGCTTTTAGCTTTGTGTATTTTTATACTTCATGTTTTGGCGTTTTGCTTATATATACTCTTTTCTTACTTGATTTTTATGCACAATCTCGCATCAGTGGAGATTGGCCCTATGGATGCTGGAATGTAGAAACTCCATTTTTTTAACCCTTTAACTTTGTTATAATCGCGCTGCTAGGTTGCACGGACATGCCATTTTTGGCGTCATGTCCGTGTCCGACACGTGTCGAACACCGACGCATGTACGACGCACCAGATTCAAGTGTCCGGTAGTGTCCCTTTTTTTTTTTTTGCTTCTCCGACACGGCGCCGAGGCGGATCCGACACGTCTGACACGCCAGCAGTGAAAAAAAAAATTCACAGATTTTCCCAGGTAGACTTACCAATACCATTGATTTTGTGATAACCCTAAATCAATAAAGCAAGTTTAGAGTCTCTGAAAGTTGAAACTTGAAACCACATCTCAAGCTCTTCTCAACCACCCTCCCTCTGTCGTTGCCGCTGCCCTCTATCCCTCGCTGGAGTTAGATCGGGTCGATCAGCGAGCTCCGACGTCGACGCCCACCCTCCCTCTGTCCACTATCCCTTCCGATCTCTCTATCTCTCCCTTTCGATCTCTCTGTTTTTTTTTTTTTTTTTTCTTTCTTTCTTTCTTTCTTTCAGATATTGATTTTGGGAAAGGGGTGGGTGTACTGTTACTTATTTATATAAGTGTAACGCGTTTTGGTTTTTTTTCTTTTCTTTTTTTTTCACTGCTGCTGTGGGTGCCCCGTGCCCTCTATCCTTTTTTATTTATTTATTTATTTATATAAGTTATAATTTATAAGTTATAAATTTGTTTTTGTGTGTCCTGCTATAGTTTTATTTATTTATTAAAGTTAAATATTGTAAGTGATTTTACTAAAATGAATACTGAAACTAATGGTTTGTACTTGTAGGTGTTTTTGTGTGTCCTGCTATAGTTTTATTGATGTTGAACTTGTTATCCTTTTATGGTTTGTACTCTAAACATTTTATGTATATTATTGTACTACTTTAGATGTTAGTTTACTTATTTGTAGTTCTTACAAAATTTAAATTCTAGATATAAACGTATTTTATGTCTAAAAATATTAAAAAATATGCCTAAATATAAAATATAATTAATTATTTAACCGCCGTGTCCCCGCTGTGTCGTGTCCTTATTTTTTAAAAATTGCCGTATCCCCGTATCCGTGTCCATGTCGTGTCCATGTCTGTGTCCGTGTCCGTGCAACATAGGTCGCAGCTCAAAAAAAAAAAAGAAAAAAAAAACTTCGTTATAGTCCACTGTGAAACTGTTTGAGACCATTTCTACCTTCAATTGTTGGACCCACTTGCAGTAATATACACATACAAACAAACACATTCAAATGAACCTTTGCATGATAAGTCATATGATTCAAAAGGTACCAGATTCACATAGAAAATTCAATAAAAGAATCAAGACATGGAGATGGTCAAGTTGACACTTCATTCTTTATAAATACTAGATTCCAAATTCATTAAAATAGTATCCCCATCTGATTGTTTGGCATTTGTCTCTGATTTTTACGTTCTTAACTTGTTTGATGCATCAAGCAAAACAGTTAGGTTTTAATTGGCATGGATTGGTTTTGAAAGACCTTAGTTGCAAGAGAATGGTCAC
Source organism: Quercus variabilis (assembly GCA_030445155.1). Classification (NCBI taxonomy): domain Eukaryota; kingdom Viridiplantae; phylum Streptophyta; class Magnoliopsida; order Fagales; family Fagaceae; genus Quercus; species Quercus variabilis. Next base: position 25,342,601 of record CP129448.1, on the reverse strand, counting down.
CTAAGTTTTGCTCAGCATTACTTTGGGGAAATAAACAAGTGAGTTTGTTTATTATCTATTAGGCTTAATTTCAATACAGGGTAAGAGTAATTTTAAGCTTTTATTATGTTTTTCATGAGATTTCGGTGGTGTAAGAATAATTTTAGACACTCCTTAACTTGGTTATCTAGGGGAAGTTTTTCTTAACACTTCAACAATCACTTTATTTTGAAGGTGGTAGCCCTTTCCATTTGTAAGTGAACGATTGTATTGATAACATCAGGGGTATTTATATATGTGTGTGTGTATGTTAATATCAGATTCAATGTGAAGACATTATTTTCTGTTGCAGACCATGGATTTTTAGATTTTCCTTACTTGTGAATTATTCAAAGAGTTGTGTGAAACACTTTATTTTGCAGGGAAATGCTAGAAGGCTACTTGACAAACATTTGATGAGAATTTTCTTTGATACTTTTGTTTAGAGCTCATATTCTTTGACTGTTCTTTTATGCTTATGTATGTTATTTTGGGTTTTTTTTGTGGCTGTTCATTTGAAACTAATTATAATTTATTTGTTCCAGGTTACAAATGTCTTCAAGTACCATAATAGAATATAAGTCAAAACAAATAAAAATTCCAACTGGTCTTTAAAATGAATATAAATAAAAATTAGCCACAACTTCCTTTCTCGCTTTGTCCCCTAAATGATGTTGGTGCATGAACTGATTCCTGACTGCCAAGTATGTTGAATTTCTCCCTATACCTTGCAGATTGACTAGTAGTCATCATTGTTTCTTTGGTTACAGAAGATCCCATATTTCTGGAAGTGGTAAATTGCTGACCCAAAGCTTTATTTTCCCCCTTGGCGTATCAATTGCTTTTCTCCTAGGCCTCTTCGGCTTTTTACCTCGTGGTAGTGGAACAAATGGACCATTTTTAGCATTGGTAAATGTCCTAGCTATTGTGGAGGTCACTCCTGTGGCTGTTGCATTTGCAGCTGATTGTGTATTTGCACCACCTTTAAAATGTGTTTGTGCACTTGTAGTTGACCGTGGTGGTATTATTAGCTGTAAAGGTTGATTTTCATATGCTCCAGCACCATCACCAACACTTGCTAAAAAATGCAACTGATTGCATGACAACAAGGCACTTCAGTCAAGTCCCACCACGTATAAGTGCAAGATTTATTCAGTAATCATGTGCCGCTTGGTCATGTGCTAAAATGTGCCTCTTAGTCACCAGTAATCATGTCTTGTGTACAAACCTTTACTCTATGTGTTTTGCTCCTTGAAATGTGCACAACATATTTTTCCTGAGCTCTTTTTACAATTGTGGAACTTGTCGTGTTTGGGTGGTCACTCAACTCACTCACTGGTGTCTTCCCCAACCATTTACTAGTGCATCTCATATTCTTAAAAGTCCTAGTACAAGTATGTCGACCATAGTATTTTTTTTCATCTGAAATGTCATTTGGTCTCTCATCTTTGCAACATATGCTATCCATTTACACCCATCTTGACAAATTGCCCTCACTCAAACTTTATCATTTTTTTTAACCAAATACCCCAGCCTCATGAACTGCATAATCAGTTACAGCATTCTTAAACTGTTCAAGTGAAATATACTACATTCCCTTTACAAAGTTGGTATGTTTTGGGTTTGTAGGAGGTACGAACATAGGATAAGGAGGTATAGCATTGTTGTCATCATCATCATCCATACTCAAAAGCTCCTCAAATTCATAAGGCTGGTCATTGTCACTAAGACCAATTACGATCTTGGCATTTGACCCCCTCGCCATGTTACTATCTTTTTCTTTGCTTGCTTGGCCTAAATCTATCAGTCTCGTCACCATCTTATCAAAAGCATCATCACTACAATTTGAGTTTTTAAAATTGTCAGAAAAGTTTATATCATCCCCCACATCATCAATTATGTTAGACACATTCAAACAATGCTCTACATACAACTCTATCACCTTATGCCCCTAAACAGCATCTGCCATACTCATAGCCAAATCATCATTGTCAATAGTTACAGGCCTAAGCCCACCGTCCTCCAAGCTCACCATAGGCATCTTATACCACAATTTACTATAACTCATACACCCCAACTTTTCAACCATATTTCTCAATTCTTGGGCAGACCAACAATCTCGTTCATTACCATCAAAATAATTTATAGCAACCCCCTCATACCTAATTGGATCGCTCAAAAATTTTCCACAATGATGAACTTCCACAGAAAATTCATCCATTCTTGCAAAAAAAAAACAAAAAAAAAAAAACAAAAAAAGATACGTAAACAATATTATTTTTCACTAGTACCAGTTAGGCTTTTATGCACTTCATTTATTTCATTAAAGGGAGAAAAAGAAAAATCTAATCTTTTGTTATCATTATTAGGAACAGGTCCTCAATTTCAATAACCATTTTTTGGAGAACATATTAACTTTGGAATTTAGTATATATAAAGAACGAAGTGTCAACTTGACCATCTCCATGTCTTGACTCTTTTATAGAATTTTCTAGGCGAAACTATACTATTGGTCCCTGAAGTTTATCCTGTGTGCGCAGTTGGTCTCTCAAGTTTCAAGTGAGTACAATTAATCCCGTAAGTTTTAAAATTGAGTTATATTGGTTCTTTTACTAACTTCTGTTAACGATGTTACTTATGTGGTTAACTTCACAATGACTTGGCATTTTCCTTAATGACTTGGCATATTTTTAATTTAAAAATTACAAACTAAGTGATAAAAAATATTAACTGTACCAAATTAAAAATAAAATAAAATTTTTACCTACTTGTAAAAACCCACAACGAGAGAGAATGGGAGAGAGGAAAGAAAACAAACCCCAACCGCCGCCTGAAGTTCCATTCCCTAGCTACTGTCGGCAATAGCCCAAGCCGTAGCTGCCGTCAGCAACAGCACAAGCCCTAGCATCTTCTGCTCACACCCCGTTGTAATGTTTTCGCTCTGGTGGAATGTTTCTCTTCTTGTTCTTTTGTTTGGGTTAAGAGGTCTTGCAATAGCGTTGCTCACCAAGCAACTAGATTTGCGGTTAGTTCTTGTTTATCTTTTTTCTTCCATAAAGATAATCTGCCACCTATTTTGTTGGATTGTTGTAAGGCAGATTATCCTTAGTTGTTCTTCGTTTTTCCAGTAATGAGATTGCAGTTTACCAAAAAAAAAAAAAGAGCACGCAAATAGAGGGGGGTAGTAATATGTAATTAACAAGCATTTAGAATAAAAACAAAATACTTATTCAAATGGGTTTCACTGAAAAAGGGAAAAAAAATAACGTGAGTGAAATTAATGTTTTGTTTTGATCCTAACCTTCACTTAAGAGTAAATTGATGGAGAAATCGCAAGCAAGAGAGAAAGAGTAGGAGCAATTTCTCAGAATGAGTGAACCAATTCCCTCTAAGTAGTCATGCAAGTCGCCCCTAGGAATTGAGAGAAAACTTGCCATGGTCGAAGAGGTACTGTTCAAAGATTTGTTGAAAGATTTGCTTCGTCTAACAAGAGCTTTGGCTGACAAAGAGCTTCAGCAGAATTTTTTTTTTTTTTTTTTAATTTGCTACCGGTTAATATTTTTTCTCACTTACTTTGTAATTTTTTAATTAAAAATATGCCACGGCATTAAAAAAAATGTCAAACGAAGTTAGCCAAGTAAGTAACATCGTTAACAAAAGTTAGTAAATGAACCAATACAACTCAGTTTTAAAACTTAAGGGACTAATTATGCTTGCTTCAAACTTGAGGGACCAATTGCGCACATAGAGTAAACTTTAGGGACCAATAGTGTAGTTTCGCCAATTCTCTATGTGAATTTGGTACTTTTTGAATCATATGAGGTTTATTTGAATGTGTTTGTCTGTATGTGTATATTACTACAAGTGGGTCCAACTATTTAAGGTAGAAATGGTCCCAGACAAATTCACAGTGGACTATAGCCAAGTTAAAGGGTTAAAAAAAATGGAGTTTTGACATTGCAACAACCATAGGGCCAATCTCCACTGATGCGAGATTGGGCATAAAAAATTAGTAAGGAAAGTGTATACATAAGCAAAAAAAAAATGCCGACTTGGGGATGCCGGAGTAGAGAAGGTGCTACTGGAAGGAAGAACGTGCCGTTGGAAGAAGGAGCCGCCACCTTCACCGTTAGGGATTTTGGATTTTAGGGAGATGTGTGTTTTAGAATTAATTTGGGTCTGCCCCTGTTTAATTAAATCTGCAAATTTTCTTATCATTTTTTTTTTTTTTTGATTTGGGTTAAATTAATTTGGGTTAAAAATAAAACTAATGTAGCAGGACATGTGTTCATTGATGTGGCAATAAAAAATTAGGCCGTTTGACACGTCAAATTTTTTCATCCATGAGATAACAGCAGGGACTACGCTGATACGACATTGAAAGGTTAGGGACTAAATTGACACAATTGAAAAGTTAGTGACTAAATTGATATAATTGAAAGGTTAGGGACTAAATTGAAATATGGTGTAAAAGATAGGGACCATTTATGTAGTTTACCCTAAAAAATTTTAATTAGCATTTAAAAAAATGTCATGTCAGCTTTTAAATATAAACAAATTTATTAATCAATTTTAACAAAATTAAAAAAGAAAAACCAAAATTAAAAACAATAAAATATATCAATTCAGATCTAATTCATAAGAACACAATCACAGATCTAAACATCAACACAAGAACATAAAATACAAACCCAAAACGAAACACAAAAAACACAAACTCAAATTTAAACATTAACACAATATCACAAACACAAAGAACACAATAACAAACATAAAAAACTGCACAAAATTTCAAAGTCACGAAACGAATTGTATTTATATATATGCATAGGAGAAGAACAAATTGATGAGAACAACTCGAATGAGCGAACTTGATCTTGATAGGGTGGCCATGGAGATCAGTGCCTTGTAAGGTATCCTTGGCGGCCTTAGCATCTTTGATTCACTTGAAGAAGATGAAAGCGTAGCTACGAGAAGGAGGTGACGCTATTGAGTGCACCATACTAGGCAAAGAGATCCATGAGATCTGAGTCCTCAATGTTGCTGGCTAGGTTACCAACCCAGAGATTGTTCGACGGTCTTCAATTCGTCGGAGTTGTCGCCGATTCTTCCTAGCCTGGTGTTCATCATCATCGATTTGTTGTTCAGAGGTGGCATTTGTGGATCGATTAGGAATTAGGGTTTCACCACACAGAGAGAGAGAGAGAGAGAGAGAGATTTGATTTTGAGGAATGATCTAAAGAGAAAAAAGAGAAGTGGATGAGAGTGAAAAGAGGGGGCGGATGAGATTTGATTGGGTTTGGTGGTTTCGGGTTGTTGTTGTGCTTATTTTAAATTTTTGGGTTTGTTTTTTTCATGCGGACTTTATTATTTTTCTAGGTTTATGGGTTTGATTTGTTGGAGGATTCGGTGGAGGAAAGGGATTTTGAATGAATTTTTGCATGTTTATTTGCTGAGAAAATGCAATAAAAAAATATTGATTATTTTAATTTTTTGGGTAACCTTGAAGAACATGTTACTTGTTCTTCCGAAAATAATGAAAAGAAAAAAAAAATTAAATTACTCTTTTTAATTGGTTTATGTTTGTTATTGTGTTCTTCGTGTTTGTGATCTTGTGTTAATGCTTAAATTTGAGTTAGTGTTTTTTGTGTTTGGTTTTGGGTTTGTGGTTTATGTTCTTGTGTTGATGTTTAAATCTGTAATTGTGTTCTTGTTCAAAATGAATTAGATCTGAATTGATGTATTTTATTGTTTTTAATTTCGTTTCTTCTTTTTAATTTTCGTTAAAATTGATTAGTAAATTTTTTTATATTTAGAAGTAGACATGGCATTTTTTTAAATGCAAATTAAAATTTTTTATTATTTTTTAATTGGCCACGTCAGCATCAATTTGCCACCTAAGCAATTTCCGTTGGTGGGCTAATGGAAAGGATCAAAATAGGACGCATTAATTAATTTAGGGACTAAAAGTGGTAAAATTAAAATGTATAGACTAAAATGGAAAAAAGCCAAAATGTAGGGATTAAAAGTGCATTTACTCCTTTTTTTTATTAGTTTAAATTAATAAATTAATTTTTTTAATTTAAATATTGATGTGGCATTTTTTTAATGCCAAAATAAAATTTATTATTTTTATTTTTATTGTTCCATCTGCCATCTAGGACGTTTCCATCTCTGATGTAACAATAGGGACAAAAATGAGACGCATTTTCCAGAATAAGGAGTAAAAACGGTGAAAATGAAAGATAGAAAACAAAGTAGGAATCGCTTGAAAATGTAGGGACGAAAATGTGATTTTTGCCTAATATGAATTACCAGCAATTTGAGTTCAATAAATAATTAAATATCATAAATGGTGGTATAGAAATTAACTTTTTATTTTTTTAAAAAATATTTTTGGTTTTTTTTTTTTTGTTTCCCTGTAGCGGAATAACAAAAAATCATAGTTTTTGAATATAAATAAAATTGTTAGAAATAAATGTATTTTAGAAAGGACAAAGTTTTGCTGTTAATTTGACTACAATTGTCATTAAAAAAAATTAACATGGTTAAGTATTTTGAATATCTAACCATTTAATTGCATATTTTTTATATTCTTAACATGAAGGTCAAACTTTATGCTAATTAGATGTTATTTATTATTCGATCTATAAACTTATTTTTTATGCACAATTTTAGACTACAAAAATTAAAAATTAAATATTTTATTAATAACATAATTATTAATCTTTGATATTTTAAAAATTTTACAAATATGAATGACATAAGAAGAAAATTAACTTGTAGCCAAAATTTCTCATTTTAGTAATGTAAATTCACAATCAAGTAGGAATAGGATTCATATGTCCCTTAAGGTAAAATTCAAAAAAATTTCCCAAACTTTAATGGGTTTAAAAATTTGTAATCAAATTCATTTAAAAAGTTTCAAACCGTATTAGGCCATTTTGTTAGTATACCGTCAGTGATATTAGACCTGTTAGTACACTAGATTTTTCATGTTCTAACTTAACTAACTTACCTCTCAAAAAAAAAAAAAAAAAAAGAGGTTGGATTGGAAAGCCCATTAAACCCGATCCATTGTCATTCATTAAAAGGCATGATTCTCAATTAATGTTCAGTACCTACAGCGTTTTTTGATTTGATATCACATAACAAGGTTTTGGGGCCTCACCCGACGCCGTGTGCCCGCTTCGGGGGCATATCACCCATCCATGTTTGGAAAACATTAATATTTTTGGTATAACAAATTTCTTATGTGATTGAGGAACAGCACCTTTTCTTTTATTTATTTATTATATTTCTAAAATTTTTATTATATTTTATTTTATTTGAGAAGTTAATAATATTATATATATATATATATATATATATATATATATATATATATAATAAAATTTGAGCTTAAAAGTCTTGATTGCACCAAATGACTACTCTCACTAATTAGAAAATTAATTATATATTATTTGTTGGGTTATATTTTCTCAAATTAAGGTATAATATTTATAAAAAAAAAATTAAGTAAAATTTATCATTTTAAAGTTCAACAAATTTAAATTATATTCAAACTAAAAGTTTATTATAAAAAATTTTAAACTTTAATTCCAAACAAAAACCCACATTTTCTTTCTAAAAAAAAAGTCATGTTTTGACTTCCACACCAACTAAAAGTCTATTATTAGTATTTTAAGAACAAATAATTAATATATTATTTTTATGATACAATTCCTCAAATTAAGGGATAATATTTAGCAATTGTTTAATTTAGATCTAACATATCATTTAAACTTCAACAATTTTAAATTTTATTCAAACTAAAGATCTATTATCCAAAATTCTAAACTTAAACTTATTTAATTTAAATAAAACTAAAAGTCTATCATTTAAATTTTCTAAAGTTAAATACCACATAACTCACGAATCATATCATAATATATCAAATCCTATACAACAAGCTATTTAGTATTTAAATTTCAGTCATTATGTGAGCTCACCCCCACAAAAAAAAAAGTTGATTAACTTCGCCTAATGCAATGCCTCAAAACGGGTAATCAACTCGAAGAACAGGAAAAAGAAGACAAAGAACAGTGGTGGTGGGATTATGAGCACTAAACCTTTGAATATTTGATTCTCCAAACCAACTTTCAAAGCTACCAAGGATATAGGATTTTACCATATGAGTTAGGTATACCCACCCCTAACCAAAACGGCCTTTGATACGGTATACGGTATTTACCAACCCTAAACACTAATTTACTAAGTGCAAAAGTCATCGTAACAAAATAAGGGATAAGAGATATCATATGAGGCGGAAATGTGAATCAAAATAGTGCCAAAGTAAATATCACACTCCACGGTCAAATCATATATCAATCTATGTATATCAAATAGATTATATTCACTTTGAGTTTGAAAAATTGAAGCCACAAATAAAACAAACTATACATTAATTAACCCATATTCGTATTAGCTATTTTCCATGATTTGTAACATCCCCTATGCAATGACCACCTTAAATTTGCTGTTACATTAGCCAATCGTTTATAAGAAGCGTACTTCTTGAATCGCTTCCAATCACGAAGGACAGCCTTTAGATCATTCACCTTGGCACTAATACTTCTACAACAATTGGCGTGTACTGTAGCCACTGCCCTCAAATCCCCGCTATCTTGGCAAAACCCACTAAAATAAAGGGTGTCTAAGAACCTAACACTAAGATTTAATTCTCTAATTATCCCCCCTCCTATCAAGTTTAATAACACATCTTGCTCTTTCTGTCCTGTTGAGTTGTCTTTCATGGCATACCATGTTTCTAATAATTTGATGGTCTTATTATTTGATCGGATGTAGTAGAAGCCAGTATTGATAAGATGTTTTTCAGATTGCGAATCACCTAAAAAATTGTCAGTACTAATTTGAAGATCCTTGGTTTCATTTGTACTTAGCCTAACAAGGGGATTCCTTAGCCACATCACATCTGTATCCTGTAACAAAGAGTTCAACCATATAAGAATAGTATAATGTTTAAGAACATACAAATAAAGAGGGAAAAGAAAAAATAGAGAGAAAAGAAAAGAGCATTATGTTTATGAGCCTATGGCCTAGACTTGATTTGGTTTAGAAAGTTCAATATTTAACCTTTGCTTGTTGTCAATTCATCAAAGGAGGTTAGATATGAAAAAAAGTATCATATAAGACAGTCTTTTGAGACCTCTCTTGCACAAGATGTGTTGATTTCACATCTGTGGATCTCACGAGCTAGAAATGAGAGGATGGTCTCATAATACAAATTCATGAGATACCCTCTAATTAGATATGGGCCTAAACAGGGAGAGAGTATCATGATATCATCTAATGGAGTACTCCTCTCATATTTGGTAGATTGCATTACCATATATCAGTGGGAGTTCTATATTTGGAGAGAAGCACTCCATGAGAGTCTCATAATATAATTTTTCCCATCCAACCTAATGCTAATAAAATGGTGCTCTATGAAATGAACTAAATTGAAAATCTAGCTATTTGAACAATCTATTATTCGGCTTAGAAATTAACGAACTAATCTCGAGCAATTTCATTCACTTAATGCTAATAAAATGGTGCTCTATGAAATGAATATAGTGACAAACTAAATTGAACACCTACCTATTTGAGCAATCTATTATGCTTAGAAATTAGCAAACTAATCTTGAGCAATTTCACTCAATTTTTTTCCTACTGAAAATTACTATGGATTTTTTTTTTTTTGGTTGGGGGGGGGGGGGGGGGGGGGGTGGGGGGGAGTGAGAGAATGAAAATACTTTGATTACACAATATGTGATTTATTTATTTTTGCCAAGTCACATTTTCCCCCTGAATATATAAAAGACTTTCTTTGTAGAGGAAAAGAGAAAAACAAGGCTACGGAGTATGAGAAAAACTTTGAGAGTCCTGGGACTATCTAAGTATCACTCATGGAGTATGGGTTCCATTCCATCTAAAAGATTACAGGGTACAAACAACAAACCCGCAAAGAGGCAACGAAAAAAAAAAAAAAAAAGGCCCTAACGTTTTACAAAAGAAAGCCCAATGAGCTTCTATAAAAAAAAGCCCAATCGGCTAAGTTATGTGTTACACATCTATTTCCTAACGTGTTGCAAAAGAAAGCGCAATGAGCTTCTATAGAAAAAGCCCAATCGGCTAAGTTATGTGTTACACATTTCAACTCTCTTTTTACGAGCTCGTCTTTTTCTAGTGGAGGATATGAGAAATTATTCCATATACGTTGGTTTATTAATTTTTAACTTGACCAATTTTTTATAAAAATAGAGTGGCGTTATTTCACACACTTTGTTTCGCACGAATTGCACACATGCACAATTATACATTGAACTTGTCCTGATTTCCAAACTGTGTACTTTGTGTGTAACAGTATATATGCACTCGTTATTACCCTTACAAATAAGAGAAATATTATATCCACAACAATTTCGCAATATTTTCATAACAAATCTTAAGTGATAAGTTATTATTCACTTTTATGGATGGGTAAAAAAGTAGTCTTTAAGTTATGGACTTATCACTTAAAATTTAATGGTGAAGTGTTATGAAAATATTGTGAATATGACACTTCTCTAAAACTAATGAACACAGACAAGTTGATTAGGTAATCATTCAAGTGTTTGTTTGCTTTGTATTTGTTTTTGTGTTTTTGTTTTTTTGTGGCTAATGTCACATGTGAATGATTATTATTATTATGAATGTTTAAATTAATTACATTTTTTTTTTCTTCTCTGTTTTTGTTTTCTTCTCCTCTTATTCTCCTCACCCTCCTCGATTTATCTTTAAAAAGAGTTTTATATGTGAAAAATTGAAAAATCATGGATTTATATGAGAATGGAAAATAATATTGTCATACAAAAAGATGTAATGATGATTTCCCTTTGGAATAAGAATGAAATAGAATTGTAGAGGTGGTAGTGATTAGTGTTGGAGTTAGACTTGGCAAATTATAGTTTTTCATCCTAAACTATCACACCGATTACACCTAACCCCCTAAACTATTGAAGTGCACAATTGCTAGTAATGGCAATGATTGCAAAGCCCATGGGAGGAGAGAAAAAATTCAAAAAGAAATGAGAGAAAAATAACAAACAATGAGAGAGAAAATTGTTTTTTAATGGAGAATGAAAAGAAAAAGGAAAATACAAAAACGAGAATCCTCAAATTTGGAGTTCTCATTTTTTGCTTCAGAAAATAAAAAATGCAACATAAGTTTTCGTGAAAATGCAAATAAAAACCTGAAAATGTTACCAAACATCATTTATTTATTATTAGATGTACAATATTACTTTAGTGAAATATGTAAAATCCATTTTAAATAAAAATGTTAAACACAGTCTAAATAACGATAACTTGAACTTGATTAAGTCTTAATCAATGTGATGAATGATCTGATGATTTAGATAACAAATGAAAAAGAATATATATATATATATATACACACACTAAAAAACAAATACTTTATTTTTTATTTTATTTTTTGAAAATACGTAGATTATTAATCATAGGATGGTGGACTTTGAACGTCATGGTGACCATGTAACACAAAAACAAATAGAAGAAATAATATTATATAATGGGGTTTATTTTATTTTATTTTATTTTTATTTTGAATGTATTATATAAAAGGTTGGTACAATGATTGAGGGCAACACAAATAATTAGCACAGTATATGATCTCAGTCATAGACATTACCTTTTGAGCATATGGTCTGAGAATTAAATGTCCCCACGTTACAGTTTTTACGGTCGAATATGGATACTTGTGTAAGTATAGTCATTGTCTCATTTCGGCTCATATTTAGATCTAACATGTGAAACAAATTATAAGCCTGCATTCCAGCTATAGCTAAATTGTCACTTTCAGTAGTCATCCAGAAAGTTTCACTCTAAAATCAAGCGAAGCTGTAGGTCATAAAAATCCTTGAAAGCTGTAGGTCATAACTCACGATCTCAGTTCAAGTTCACATGTGTACGGATGTGTGTGCAAAATGATGTGTGTATCAGAATTTGACCAATAATGCATAATCCAAACTCCAAAGTTCTTAGTATTGATTAATTTCTCACATGTTATTCTTGTAACATAATTTTTATAGTACACCTTATTATAACTATCTTATGTGATAAATTATGACTGACTGTCTGCAAATTACATATAAACTAGGGGTGGCAAAATTTGACACAATCCGCAAACCTGACACAACACGACATGAAATTTGCAGGTTATGAGTTAAGACTTAACAAGTTCGTGTCATATTCGGGTTGACACGGTTGACCCGTTTAATAAACGGGTTGAATTAGTATTAAACACATAAAACCTGTTTGACCCGTCTGACTCGTTTAATTAAATGATATTTTACTAATATACCCTTCAAATTCTAAGTATATAAACTTATTAGTTGTTGTGATTTATTTTCTTTGACATATTGTAATTGATTATTTGTGATATCGAGATATGTTTTAGTTTTGAATAATTATTTGTGATGCAGCTACTCGTTAATTTTGAATTTTATATTAAAAATATTTATTTGTTTGTTTTTTCATAATTTTTTTTCTTTTTATTTTGATAAAATTTGATAAACAGGTCAATACAATTGACCCGTTTAATAAATGGGTCGTGTTAGAGTTGAGAAATCTTGACCTGTTTAATAAACATATCGAGTTTGTGTTGACCTATATAGTCGAATACTCATAACTTGATACAATACAAATCCGACGCGCGAACACGAATCACCACCCCCCTAATATAAACTCATCACTATTTTTACATTACTCACAATTGGCCATATATAATAGTGGCAGAAAATGATATGGTAAAGGCCGGGGTGGTAGACTTCTTGTCTTGTCACAAAATTCTTAATAGTAAAAGTTGTCACTTTTTATTTTTTATTTATTTATTTTATGACTCTATTAACTTTATAATATTTCTTTATTATCACAATTATCTCAGCCACCGACAATTCCTTCAAAACACAAACCAAACATTTTGTCTTATATAGTTAATAGACATGCCTTTGCTCTCCTAGATGACTCTGAAATTTCTAATCTTTCTTCTCAAATAATCCATCTTGTTAAAAGTAAAGCCCTAGAGAATACTAAACTCAGACACTCAATAAGAACATTCACATAAACCTAAATTTTTTTTTTTTTTTTGAACATATAAACCTAAATTTAGACACTCCAACAAGAACATTCACATAAACATCTTTATAAGTTTAAGCTAAGTTTTGGTTTTTTTTTTTTTTAAATAACTCATATTTTTTACTATTTTGTTAGTCTATTTTCACTTTACTTCCTATTTTTGTACTACTCTACTTAGATACTATTTATTTATTCTATTTTAATCACAAATAGATATAATGACCAAGATCAACTACTGACAATTAAGATCAAATACCCACAATATAAATCAATAATGAATGCAACCGATACAATTGTCTAACTTCCAAATAAAAGAAGAACCTACTTGTAAAAAAAATTATATATATAATATATTTATTTATATATTTTAATTAAAAAAAAATTTAATTTTTTTATTGGTCAATGCATTAAAAAGATCTCATTCTATCATAAATGGCAAGAAGATTAAAAAGGAGAAAAAACAATGCGCTCACTGTCACACTCTACAGTGACAGTGCACACTGCACACAACTTGATACTTGATAGAATGATACTATCATTATGATAGGCTGACAAGACTCAAAAGTTGAGTATATAATATTTTATAATCTAAAAAAGTTGAAAACAATTTCATAACTACTGTACAAGTGCAAAAGATTTCCGCATATAGCCATTAGCTAGCCCCCACCCACACAGCTACACTACCTACACACTCACTAACCCAGTAACCCACCCACACAGGCCACTCCCACAGGCAATGTATACCCACTCAAATTAATATATTTTTTTTATGCAAGCTTTTACTTTATGAGTTATTATAAATTATTACGCTAACTAATAATTTAATGTATATTATATTAATTCAATTGTATTACAGTGATGTTAATTTATTAAATTATATAATAAATTAATTTTTATTTGTACAAATTTATAATTTATCATAATTAATTAGTAATTTTGCATCTCAAAAAGTAAGATAAAAAATTTTTAAATAAATATTATTTAATTAATATTTAAATATAAAAAATTTTCACTTAAAATTTTCGCCTATCCCCCATAGTTATTGAGCTGCGCTGCCCCCAAAGGCCATATTAGCCACTCTGTCGAACACTTAACCGATCCAATGTCAAAGACAGCTTGTTTTTGCTAAGTTAATCCAATACTAAGCCTTTTTGAGGAGGGCTAATCAAATTTTAATTGTATTATATTGGGATATAATTAGCCTATTGCTAATTCTTGACATACCAAAAAATTACACCGGAAAAATCCAAATGGCATGAACCCCTTCCTAGGAAACAAAAGTACAAAAACCATTTAAAATCATTTTCACATGACAACTGGCATCATTAAATGCTTAAACTTAGAGGCCCACGTATTCCTTGTTCCAGAGAGTCAAAAGATAAAGGCCCACGTTTACATCACAAACTATTGGCAAAAATGATACGTGTTACATCGATGTTCTACTTTTTTCTTTTTCTTTTTTTTATATGAATTATTGCCATAGAATCATATCCTAATATTTTCATTTCTTATAAAATATAACTCCTTCTTAGAAAGAAACAAATAATATTAAAAAAAAACATTTCGAGATACGTATCCTACATTAATATTCCTAACCAAAGAGTCAATCACAGGCTCACAGCTGTATTCACGTCCCTATATCATATTTCAATCATTATTTTTTAAATTCCATCCAACCATTGACATTATCAACCAAAAACTATCTAATTAATGGTGTAACTTTTGTTTTTCGTTATTAATTAAGTGGAATGAGAGGAATCGATAAATTTTATTGCAAGTGCAAACTTTAAGTTCACTTCAAAAGTATTACTTTCTAGCTTCTACTCTAAGAGACTAAAACATCTTAGGTAATTATAAAGCCAATGGTACATTTTTACATTTTAACCATACTCTATAGAATAGTTTATATTACACGCAGTTTCAAAAATAACTTGATCGAAAATAGCGTAATTAAGTCATAGTTTTAGTATTTTTTTAATGATTGATTGTGTAAATGTATAGTGTAACATTCCATGTGCTATAGTTTTTTTTTTTTTTTGGTTGTGTTTGGCTTACCTCTAATATCATTCACTAACTATATAAAAAAATAGTAGCGTACCGTGAAAATGAAGTTGTAGCCACGCCTAAGAACTTCTACGAGAAACTGAGTTCTTCTCCACATCATCTTGATGAAATCCTCGGACATGTAAACTTTTTCTCCCCCAAAATCCAAACCGTCCGTTTTCAACATGTAGCAGTTCAACCGTCGAAACAGGCAGCGATCGTAGGCCGTCTGATCCATTGCCACGATCAAAAGGTTGTCAAGCAGTGGCCTAGTGTTCTCCCCTAGCCAAAAGCTCTCAAGAAAAAGGTCAAGCATGGTGGTGTCAGCTTGGATGTCTTGGTCTGCATAGGCCTTGTTTATGATAGTGATAATGACCGTTTTGTCTGCCATTGAAGCTTTGGATAAAGCTTCTTCGAGGTCATCTTGAGGGACATGAATGTTGGACTGTAAGAATTAAAAGATTTTTGAGGCTTTTGTACAAAATCAAGACAACCCATATGCATGTTTGTGAAATCAATGAAGGAATAAGCTTTGAAAGTTGAAACTTACTGTGTTTGATAGTGCAGAAAGAGACTCCTTCTGGAACACACTGAATGAATTTGTGATAGAGGAGGACCAAATACAGAGATAAAAGAACCCAAAGAGGAAGAATAAGAGTAGAGCAGGGTTTCCAATTGAGTGCTTTACATAATCCATGCGTGTGTTTTGGTGCTTGTGGATCATCGAGATGTCTCACTTCTTGAAAAAGAATTGATAGCTAGCTTTGTATGTATGTAATTGAAAGTTTTGGAAGGGAAATTAGATAAGGAGGAAGAGAGGGATAGAAAGGTCATGCAATCTGCTTCAGGTCGAGAAACATTAATTTAATTTCCTGTGGTTGAAAATGGTGCCGACGAAATTGAAACTAAGTAGCTAGAAAGTTCGTACTTTGCTACCTACACGTCAATTCTTAATAGTCTTATACCAAAACTGCAAAAATCAAACCTTATATAATAATTCCAGTTACTTTAGGATATTGTACTTGCGGTAGTTTGGGCATGATGAGTGTTATCTATTCTATTTTATTATTTTAATAAATTATTTTAATAAATTACTTTATTAATTATATTATGTTATTTTATAATATTTTTAATATTTTGACTTTTATTTTACCTTACAATATATTAAAATAATATATTTATATAATAAAATAATATATTTATATAATAAAATAATATATTTTAACATAAATAAAAGTAAGCACGAAGAGAGATTGAGATGTGAGAGAGAGTGTGAAAGAAAAGAGGATTGAATAAAAAAATATTACTTACTTTTACAATTGTGTTATAGTATCATCACAAATTTGTGATGATACTGTAGCACAATTCTACTTTTTTTTAAGATATGAGACGTATACAAGACCTGAAGTTGGCTTGTTTTTTGCTTTGAACTGTAAATTCCTCGTATTATACCATTTACCTTGGGCCTCTGTGGATGCTTTTATAATTTCATTTTATTGGCCAAATTCTTAGGTACTGTATGGATATTCCACCCCACCAAATATGGGAATTACATGTGTTAGAGAAATATATAAATTTTTATGAATTTCAGAATATAAATATGGACCTATGTGTGCAAAATGATAAATAAGTAAATAACACTAAAATATGTACATATAGAATTTTAAATCATACATAGACATTACTAATATAAGCTTGATTAGCATAATTGTTGATGGTGCAGAGAATTTCAACAAATTGGTAAAACTAAGAGACATTAATATAAAACCTCCAAAAACGGTACACTAAACAGAACAAAATTATGTGAGAATTTTATTTTAACTTTTAACTTTCAATTTACAATTTACTTTTTTTTAATAAAAGAAAACTTTTATTTTACAATATTGGTGTTAGAAATTGAATTGAATCATCAATGATTTATATTACAAATGACTTATATTAGATTCCGTGTAGTAATTTACATGTGACACAAGTCATGTTCTAGAATTGTGGTTGTAGAGACTTCTTGTACTAGTCCCTTGATATAAATGAAAGTATTAATACGGTAGAAAGTCTTACAACACCGACAGGAGTATCACAGTGCATACTGTTAGGACAAGACACGAGTGGTGCATATCTGACCTGCAAAAGTATAAACAGAGTCATAAATTCTTTGGTCAAATCGTATTAATTTTCACGCTTTCAACTACTTGTCAAAGTTTTGAAGTTTATTATTTAGTAATTCCATCTTATTAAATTCATCTTATTTGAAACAATCAATAGATTTAACTAATATATATTAAGGGCACACAATAATTTTTATTTTTAGAATTTTTTTTTTAAGAAGTTAAAAATTATGAATAATCTTTTTAATTTTTAAGAAAGTATTTTCAAAATTAGATAGCTTAATGATTAACTCAGATCCTAATCAAAATCCATTTCATTAATATGAATTACCAGCAATTTGAGTCAAATAAAAAATTAAATATCATAAATTGTGGTATAGAAATTAAATTTTTATTTTTAAAAAAATATTTTTGGCTCTTTTTTGTTTCTTTATAGTGGAATAACAAAAAATCATAGTTTTTGAAAATAAATAAAATTGTTAAAAATAAAGGTATTTTAGTAAGGACAAAGTTTTGCTATTAATTTGACTACAATTCTCAATAAAAAAAAATTAACATGGTTAATTATTTTGAATATACAACTGTTTGTTTGTATTTTTATATTCTTAACACAAATGTCAAAATTCATGTTAATTAGATGTTATTTATTATTCAATTCATAAACTTATTTTTTATGCGCAGTTTAAGACTACAAAAATTAAAATTTAAATATTTTATTGATGACATAATTATTAATTTTTTATCTTTTGAAAATTTTGTAAATATAAATGATATAAGAAAAAAATTATATTGTAGCCAAAATTTTTCATTTTTGTAATGTAAATTTTTTTTTTTTTAATGGGGAACTTAGAAGAATACCATTCCAACTTGAAAACGAAATACAACAGAGCATGGGAAGCAGACAAACACAACCAGATAAGATTACAACGAATCCTCTCTAATAATCTGCTGGATGGGAGGGGGGTGACTCCAAATCTGAGTTAATGCAGAGATTTTCGCTTCCTTGCCAAACCCGATCCACTGTCATTCATTAAAGGGCGTGACTTTCAATTAATGTTCAGTACATGCACCTTTTTTTGTTTTTACATGACATGGCAAGGTTTTGGGGCCTCACCCCGACGCCGTGTGCCAGCTTGGGGGGCATATCACCCATGCATGTTTGGAAAAACATTAATATTTTTGGTATAACAAATTTCTTATGTGATTTAGGTTATTTATTTATTATATTTTTAAAATTTTTATTTTATTTGAAAAGTTAATAATATATATATATATATATTATATACTATATAATAAAATTTGAGTTTAAAAGCCTTGATTGTACCAAAATGACTACTCTCACTAATTACTAAATTAATTATATGTTATTTGTTACGTTATATTTCCTCAAATTAAGGGATAATATTTATAAATGATTTAATTTAGGTAAAATTTATCATTTTAAACCTCAACAAATTTAAATTATATTCAAACTAAAAGTTTACTATAAAAAATTTTAAACTTTAAATCCAAAAAAAAAAAACCCACATTTTCTTTCTAAAAAAAAAGTTATGTTTTGACTTTTACTCCAACTAAAAGTTTATTATTAATATTTTAAGAACAAATAATTAATAAATTATTTTTATTATATAATTCCTCAAATTAAGGGATAATATTTAGCAATTGTTTAATTTAGATCAAACATATCATTTAAACTTCAAAAATTTTAAATTATATTCAAATTGAAAGTCTATTCTCAAAAATTCTAAGCTTAAAATTATTTAATTTACATAAAATTAAAAGTCTATCATCTAAATTTTCTAAAGTTAAATACCACATAACTCACGAATCATACTGTAAGAGCGCTGTTGGGTTCCTATGTCCAAAAGGTAATAGGATCTAGGCCTAAAGAACCCAATATAATGAATTTGTAAAGAATGAGTTAGAAAACTAGGCTCTAATAAGTTAGATAACAATTATAGAGGATCTAGACGGCAAGAAAACAAAAATAAATTGGTTTTATCCAAAGAAAATCATTCTTGGCTCAATTCGAGGGGATTAGTTCTTATATATGATTCTTTTGAATTTGATTACAAGTATAATACTTGTTACTACGATGTTTTTTTCTTAATCTTTTGATCCCCCTCCTCAGGGTAGTATTTCTCTTTTATACTGTCTTGCTTCTTTCATCTCCACCCTCCACATGTAGACCAGGTTTCTGACGTTGATTCTTGTCCCATCATCACCTTCATGAAATCTCTAGAGTAGCTGCAAGACTAAAAACTACTGTTCGGGTATTATTCCACATTATTGCAGCCAAAGAGTTAGCTACAGATCATTCAATGCGGTGATAACAGCTTTCTCTTAGATATTTCATAGTTTCCCTTTGTCTTGTGCCTTCATGATGTGTACCCTTATCAATTGAATCTCCCGAAACGTTGCTCTGGATGGCAGACCACACCTTTGGACCTCTACTTGGCTCAGCCGATGAGGCATTCCTCCTTAGACCACTTTCTTGGACCCTTATGACCAAACCTCATTTATTCATTCACTAATGTGGGCTTCCATAATAGCGTTTACCCGTCCTTAGATTACTAGATATCCTCGGTTTGAGCCCTTAGCCCAACATATATATATATATATATATATATATATATATATATATGTATATACTACTAGGCCTATCATACCTACACATACCATAATATATCATATACTATGCAACAAGTTATTTAGTATTTAAATTTCAGTCTTTATGTGAGCTCACCCCCACAAAAAAAAAAAAAAAAGTTGATTAACTTCGCCCAATGCAATGCCTCAAAACATAATCGACTCGAAGAACAAGAATAAGAAGACAAAGAATAGTGGTGGTGGGATTATGAGCATTGAAACTTTTGAATCTTTGATTCTCCAAACCAACTTTCAAAGCTAACAAGGATATAGGATTTCACCATATGAGTCAAGTATACCCACCCTTATTTTGTTTTGTTTTATTTAATTTATTTATTCATTTTTTTTTTTGGTGTGAGGATGAGGTAAAGAAAAAAAAAAGAATATTTGAAGTTGAAAAAAGAGTTAAAATAAGCTGAGTTTGATTTTTTTTTTTTTTTTTAAATTTTATGAAACCAAGTAGTTCCCAATATAAACCATGCAACACAATCGCCACAAGCTCGATCCAATGAACAAGACAAGAAAGAGGAACACAGTAGCATCAAGGTATTAGTCATTACCATTTTTTTTCAACTTAAATTGAAATAATGATCTAAGAAAAAAAACGAATGAAATAATGATCTTAAAATATATAAAATTATATAATTCCCTTAGACTATATCTGATTTTATATGTGATTTAATTAAGTAAATAAATCTATTTGTTTAGTATTTCTTAAGTTTAAATATTACTAAAAAAATACTAATTGATGTAAGTGGAAACATTTTAATTCTCTAATTCAATGAAATTAATTATGTTAAATTAGTGGGTTTCAGTTAATTCAACTTGTAAAATTTTTGGTGGTTGAAACTTATCAAAAAAATAAAAAAATGTTAGATTGGAAACTAACGTTTCACTCTTTGGGACCATATAAAATATTTAAATGAAATAAGATTTTTCGATGTTTAGATTTATAGATAAACATTTTACTTTAATTTTTTTAACTGAAGCTTTTACTAAACTATCTTTTAAATTATTTTATGAATTGCATTTATATATTCAATCTAGGGCATTTTATTTACTTCTATGTGTATATCGTGGTGCTTAATGTTTTCAATTTTAATTATTTTTTAATATATATAAATTTGGAGCTACGAATATAATTTTTTTTTTTATCATCTTACACACATATATTCATTATATAACTTAAAGTAAAATATTCCTTCACTTCCAAATATATATATATATATATATATATATATATTTTTTATTATTATTATCTATTTTATTATTTAATTTCAATGAAATTAAGAAACATTTTCTTGTTTTTTTTAGTTTACATGTGATTCTTGATTAAGCCGTGTATCGCACGGGCATAATACTAGTAATAATAATAATAAAATTTGAGCTTAGAAATTGTGGGGACAATTTTTACCTCAAGACCAAGTGTTGCACTTTGTAATTATTTTTGGCTTAAGAGTCCCACATTGAAAGAATTGCCTTCCTCTTTCTACCTTATAAGACATGAGCCAATGGAGTTAGAGTACCACTAGTTTGGTTAAACAGAAACCATGGTTATGCCAAATGATTACTCTCACTAATTAGTAAATTAATTTTATATTATTTATTAGGATATATTTCCTCAAATTAAGGGATAATATTTAACAACTATTTAATTTAGGTAAAATTTTATCTTTTAAATTTCAACAAATTTAAATTATATTTAAACTAAAAGTTTGTAAGAACTAAAATTGACCCTCAGCCTAAGAGAAGTGAGTAATGGCTCAACAAGCCCACAATAATAAATTTGTTAGAGAGTGGAGTTTATAGGTGAAGACTTAATGAATCAAGTGTTAGCCCATAGTAGATTTGTTTAGTGTTAGAATGATTAAGAAGTATAATTTGAAGAGAAAAACACTCTTCGGTCAAATCCAAGGAAGATAAGTTCTTATCTTTATCCCAACTTTTTCTAAGTACAAAGAGTTCTTTTTTTCTTTTCTGTAGACCAGATGCCCCCTCTTTCATGGAGGCCCTCCCCTTATATAGTCTTCCCCTCTACCTTCATCCTAACCTTCCACTTGTTAATCATGTAGATGATCTCTTGGATACTTGTCCCATCAAAACCCTCCTAGAAGCTTTGGGTGTAGCTGTAAGACTAAATATCCTTATTCTAGTGTCATTTCCACATAAATGCGGCCTAGGGATTAGGTACAAAACATTTAATGTGGTGGTAGCAGCCTTCTTCTCAGATATTTCTTAGTTCACTATTGACTCCTTTCTCTAAAGTTTATCCTCAAAAACATGGTTACCTCTTGCACAGTATTCTCTAGGCGGCTAGACTCCACCCCTCCACAATGCATATCGAGGAGGTTCGGATTTTCGGGAGATACCACCTATTTGTCACTATTTGTCCTCTTCCTCGGCCCGTTAACCCACATGCTTATTGTGCTGTCTGATTATCCTTAGGTTCCTTGGCATTCTCGAGCATGGCCCACGGCTCAATACTCCTACTCAATTCTTTTATCCCCATGAAGTCTATTATAAAAAAATTATAAATTTAATCCCAAACAAGTACCCACGTTTTCTTTCTAAGAAAAAACCCCATGTTCTCACTTCTACTCTAACTAAAACTCTGTTATCAATATTTTAAGAATAACCAATTAATAAATTAATTTTATATTATCTGTTATGATATAATTCCTCAAATCAAGAAATAATATTTAGCAATTGTTTAATTTAGATAAAACCTATCTTTAAACTTCAACAAATTTAAATTCTATTCAAACTAAAAGTCTATTATAAAAAATTCTAAACTTGAATCCCAAACAAAAATCTACATTTTCTTTTTCAAAAACAAAAAAAAAACCATTTTGACGTCTACTCCAACTAAAAGTCTATTATCAACATTTAAGAATAATTACTAAGTAAATTAATTTTTATAATTTTTTATAATATATTTCCTCAAATTATGGGATAATATTTAACAAATGTTTAATTTAAATGACACTAAAAGTCTATCACCAAAATTTTATAAATTTAAATACCACACAACTCACATTTTTATTTTTGTTTTTTTTTTTCCCCTCAAGTTGCATCTTATTAGATTAATATTTTATTAGGATATTAAACTAAAATACTTTTGACTAAGGGATAAGATTTACAATAATTTAATTTAGATAAAACTTTATCATCTAAGTTTTAGAAATTTAAATTCTACTCTAACTAATAGTCTATTATCAAAATTTGTAGAATATATATGTGTGTGTGTGTGTGCGCACGCGCGTGTGTGTAGGGAAATAAAATAAGTTATTTAATAGTATATCTACATGAAAAAGCTTGAAAAGATGCTAGTTTTGACATGACACTTGAAAAAGAAGAAGAAAGTGGCAGTAAGAATGTGAGGGATTTCACAATTTGCTCCAATACCAATGGGCTTAGTTTGTGATTGAATGCTATAAAAGATTTGTGCCCCCTTATCCTTCGCTAATTGGTCGTTAGATGGGTCGGTAAGGCACACGGTCCGACAAGTGGTATCAGAGTCTGGTCATAGGTTCGAGTTGTTGGAGTCGCATTGTGAGGGAGGGATTGTGAGGGATTTCACAATTCGCTTCAATACCAATGGGCTTGGTCTGCGATTGAATGATATAAAAGATTTGTGCTCCCACATCCTTCACTAATTGGTCGTTGGATGGATCGGTAAGGCACAAGGTCCGACAAAGAACATAAAAGAACATGAGATATACGTGGAAAACCCTAGATAAGAGATAAAAACCCATAATTTGAGAAAGAACTTCCATTCTTGCTCAACTTAGATTGTATTATGTATGAAAAGAGGCCACTCTTATACAATAAAGGTGTTCTTGCTTTCTACCATCTCAACTTTCTACTCTCTTCTCTAAAATACCTATTTGGGTTATTGCCTAAAACTACAGTTGCATGTCTCTTTTATAATTTGAGGAATATGGTTGAGTAGAAAGACAGGTGTCTAGTCATCATTTCTTTATTTTGAATATTTTCACAGCTGTGATGTTATCTACTTACTAAAGGATAAGAATTGCGCCAATGTGGCACTAGGACCTGTGGGTAGGTAACTTTGCCACTGCTTGGGAAACAAGTCCTAGACATTGAGAGGGATATCAGGAGGATTGTGATTTATACACGTGTTTTTGAGGTGATCCAACATGTATTCAACCAACAGGGGGTGTCCTCATAACTTCTGACCTTAGAAGTCACTATCTCCCTTTTTATGAGTGCTTGAGTACCATGTTAGGTGTATATCTTACTTCCTTCCCAAGACAGTTATGCCTTTAGCATGGACCAAGAATAAGATCCCTTAGCCAATGCTTCCTCTTCTTTTGCTCACCGCTATTCCACATGTAAGGTCCAGATTCAACCACATATGCATTCTCCCATGTCTTAGTGGTGTTATGTATAGGAAGTTTACATTAAAGAAGCAAAACAATGGACAACCATTTAAGTTATTGATTCTCTTATGTAAATTTTTTAATTTTTTTTTTATATTCTCAAATTTTGAACTCTTTTTTGTATATTTTGATTTTGGGTTTTGATTATTATATTGAATTTTTGAGTGTGTTAATTTTTTAAATTAGACTATCACTAGGGAAAAAAATGTATTGAGGAACTATTTTGTTTATTATTATTTGTGTTGGCTATGGTATAACCCAAATAGGAATGATCAAAGAGAAATTAACATAAAACACAAAGATAATTTAAAATATAAAAATAGATAAACACTAATAATGTCCAAAATCTACACAATCAGAACTTAAAGTAATTTTTTTATATTAAAATTACTTACTTATTTTAGAATTTATTATTTCTTTTTATTTAATAGTTTTTTTTAAAATATTTAGCTTACGTATGAATCTTCATCAAATCGAGCATCGCATGAGAATAATATATATATATATATATATAGAGAGAGAGAGAGAGAGAGTTGAGTCTAACTTAAGGTGGTAATTTTAGAATCTACTAATATTTTTACTTCATCCTTTGAAAAAATTGAAAATTTTGAGTTATAATGATTAATATGCAAATGCAATATATCATGTCTAATCCAACACACCGTCTACTTTTTGTTTTGGGGGCGGGGCGGGAATTCAACACAATATTCCAAATTCTATGGCCCAAACGCGCGCAGACTCTACCGAGTTTCGGCCCATAGTCATAAACAATGGCTTATTCGTTTATTTTATTTGGTGCATTTACTTAAGTGAAAAAAGGAGAAATATTTTATTTGAGGAAAAAAAAAGGTGATTTTAGAAACAACTTATTAGTTATTAGCATAGTTTTTTTTTTCAAAAGATATATATTTTGATAAATTTTATGTTAAATTAATATGTGACAAAAAAATTAAAACTAACTTATTTCTTAAAAAACAAAAAGTAAGATTATTTGCCCCAAAAAAAAAAAAAAAACTGAAACAAAAATCAAAAAAACTTTTCCCATATGTAATGGGCTTGTACATCACTCTGCAATCTATCAAATCCAATCATCCACTTTATTAGACAATACAAATATTCTTTTAATCCAAACATGATTTCGAGTTCCAAAGCCACAACCTCTGTGACGTGCTTTTTTGTTTTTCTTTCCCAACTTGGAATAATATAAATAGAGCATATACTAGTTATAGAAATGCCAAACTCATACAAATCAATGTAATGACCAGCGTGAAATTCAATGATTTTCTCTCAGAACAAAGAAAAAAAAGACAAGAATGGACAACTGTTAGTCATCATCATCATCATAGGCATGTATAAGATCAGGAGCATTAGAAGATAATCAAAGAATCCCGCATGTCCTCTGCTTTCTCTTTGCCTTTTTGGGCTTTGGAGGTTCCAGCACCAACTTTATAGATGTATCAAACACACCCTTCACATTCTGCAATTTTCAGTAACAAAGTTTCAATTTACAGTTCTTGAAACCAACTTGGAACAATGCTTCACAATGTCTAAAGTATGTTAAAACAACACATTTGGATGCCAATTAGTACCATTTCATTACTTTTTTCTGTATCTACAATTCTGCATATGTTGCTTTGCTTAGAACAATGATTTGATTCCTTGTTTTATTTTACTAATGAAGTGATTACCGTACTGGACAATGATGTCTCCAAATGGCTTGTGTTAGAGTTTAGAGGAGCTTTCTACAGACACACATACCTATATTTTTCCCTTTATAATGATGTCTGAAATATATGTCACTAAACTAACATTCAGGTGGCAACCAGAAGAATTTTTTTTTTTCCATGATGATGGGCTACCATCACAGAGACCCTACTGGGAACAATCTTCAATAAATTGGCTGCACAACAAGGTTGACCTGAAATCTCATGTCCTTTATGAATTACCAATCAATTAAATATGTTCCCATTTTGTTCCTGTTTTCACTTTACTAATATATCTAGTAGACCAAGTACTGAAGTTTGATATGATATCTTCTTCATGTTAAATGATGGAGTGTTTCATAAATTTTATGAGAAAAAAAAAAAATGAGAAACATACCTGCTGTGTTTTTGAGCTGCATTCTATGTATGCTACTGCTCCAATTTGGTTTTTCAGTTCTTCACCCTGGTATTAAAAGATGTACTATATAAATACATATAATTGAAAAGGAAAACAACTCCACACAAGATGGTTTTTCACTGATTTGTATGTGTCTCAGCAGAGGGGTGCATCAACATCAGACTAGGCCATACGCGCAATGTGACATGGCCTGGAAAGCTAATTATTTCCACCAAAAAGAGAGATGGGTGCACTATTCAAATTGATTGTGCTTTGTTGAAACAATCAGTGTGTGCCCCATGTTCAGTTGGTGTTGAAAATAGACCCATGTACACTGCGTGTAACGTGCGATTAACATTAATAAGTCTAAAGACCAACAGATTTCGCAATTGTTGAGGTGGCAGATTAATGTTGGCATACCTTATGCAATAAAGGTGATGTTAATGATGCTTCCAATGAATGTGACGTCAATGAATGTGACGTTACATTAATAACAATCTACCACCTCTATTAGTTGTGAAAAAAAAATTTGTCGATTGATTGTCTCCGTAGCATTGCTATACGATTTATTGTATTGCTACAAATGCAAAATGCTTATGTGATTGTGGGGGAAAAAAAAAAGTTGCAGGTTGCCTGCCTACCTGTTTTGTGGCAATGGTACATGCCCCAGGATAATTCAAGTGAAACTCTTCATCTTCTCTCAAATCTGCGATCCCAAATAACAATGTTTAATAGAAAATAGTAACAAACAAATGTGCAAGCAGAAAAAAATCTGGGGTTTCTTTTTTGGGGGGGGGGGGGGGGGGAGGGTACCAAGATTTTAATCTTCATGAATAGTTAAAAATGTCCCAAACAACTGTGAATATACCAAACCATATATACTAAATATTGATGCAAAACTATAAGAACATATACAGATGTTTCTAGCTACATTTATGTATTTGAAATGTATATATATATGTATTCAAATATCATTAATTGTAGGAGTGGATGACCATGTTGCACTTTTGATTTCAACAATATACTTTAATTTGATTGTACATTCCTGTATAATAGAATTTTTAAAATTCAGAAGAAAAAGAAGGACAAAGAAAGGAACTTTTCATTCTTCACTTTATATTTTCCACCGAGCACACTCGATTATCTAGAGAATTGGGACACTTCATGGAAAAGCAAGGCCATAGTTCTGGCAATAATCATTAACAGAAGTAAAATATTAATGAAGGAAAGAATCTATCACCTAGTTTGGTCCCCACAAGAACAATGGGCACTGATGGGGCATAATGTCTCAGCTCCGGAATCCACT
Organism: Quercus variabilis; assembly: GCA_030445155.1. Lineage (NCBI taxonomy): Eukaryota > Viridiplantae > Streptophyta > Magnoliopsida > Fagales > Fagaceae > Quercus > Quercus variabilis. The sequence goes on along the minus strand of CP129448.1, from coordinate 25,314,798 downwards.
ACCCCAACATAAGAAGAGGCAGGAAGAAAAAGAAACAAGCACAAAGAATCTAATTAGTATATACATTTGGTTGAAACGTTTTGTAAATGAAAGAAAATCAAAAGAAGGATTTTATCAAAAGAAAAGAGAATCCTACTTTCTTTGATATGTTTTCAAAGCTAGGCCTACTTATTAAAGAAAAGCAAAGTAGGAAAACATCAGCTCCTCTGTAACTCAGGGGCCTCAGCCTGTTATAATCTTCTTGACCTGCAAAAATTGCAGACATTGTAAGCTTTCATTCCATTGACTTTTAAAAGCCAAAGAGCTATCCTAATTTTGTTTTAGGAGCCACTTTTGCATTATCATATGAGTTCCCACAATATTAACTTGGAAAGTTACTATTTATTTCAAGATTAATCAAGGTGCTTTGCAATAATTGGTTTTTAAAATCAAAGCTTAACGGGCTTGTTTTTTTCATGTCACATGGAAGTGCTGATGTGTTTCTAAGATATATGGAACATATTAATAAATATTAAAAATTTTAGTAAGCCTACTTGCTACTCGAGTTGGTTGATTTCATGTAATCATATGCTTTAGGAAATACAGAATTCTGCCTTTTTCACTGTCATTCAGCCAAATTATTAAAATGAGATCTAAATAGTTTTTTTTTTTTTTTTTTTTATTATCTACAAGACTACAATATTAAGTAGCTCTAATTAATTAGCCTTAGTCAAATACATACACACGCACATGCTTTTTTCATATATGAATAAAAATGATACCATTGCTTCATTTGATACAGTCTATTCGATTTTCCTATGAATTGTAGATCACCACTACTGTTCGATTAGAATATATTTTTTTCCTTGCCATGATCCTTGGGACTCAATGACATTATCAAGTTCTCTTAATGGGGAGAACCTAAGTTTAAATTCCCTATCCCCAATTGTTGTATAAGCCAGAAAAGAAAAAAAAAGATGTGTTTTTCCTTTGGAAATTATCATTTATGCTATACATGTCTAAAAATCCTTTATGCTTGCTCACAGTTAAGATTGAAAAATAATGAAAACTGAATCTTTGGTAGTAATGGTGATCAATTATAGCCATTAAAAGAGTTTTTTTCATCGCAGAACTAGAAAAACATACGAGTAGAAGTTTAGACAAAAGCGATTTCATCAAAAGAAATTAATTGCATACAAGTACAATTTGCCTGATCACTTTGATCATAAACAATAGCTTCAAATCAGAGGCCAAAATTTCTTCCCCCTAAGGGAGGTCATGATTCTTGTACCATAACAAAGTTAACAATCATTGAAGGAAAACTAAAAATTGAAAGATAAAAAAAAAAAAAAACCATGCATCAAACAAATTGACCATTATAGAGGGAAAGATTGAATATACCAGCAGTATCCCAGAGACCCAAATTCACAGTCTTCCCATCAACCATAACATTGGCACTGAAGTTATCAAAAACAGTGGGGACATAATCCTGTCATACAATACATAAACCCGCATTGGAAATCAAATGCACATTAACAGAAACAACTAAAAAATGAAAAAAAAAAAAAAAAAAAACAAATAAAGAACATATATGAAAGTTAAAAGAGTTTTATACAGTTGGGAAAGTGTTGGTGGTGTAGGAGATTAGAAGACTTGTCTTCCCAACAGCACCATCTCCAACTGTGACACATTTGATAAACCTTGTTGTTGTTGCGCTAGGAGTAACTGCAGCATTCATTCTGTTATTCATCAAACAAACAAAGAAACAAAAGTAGAACAAAACTTTTTTTTTTTTTTTTCTCTCAGACAAACAAGACCTTGTAGTTCCTGTTTAAGATTCTCCCTCAAAGTCTGGTTAAGTTTATATATATCATGTAAGAGTAAGAGAGAGAGAGAGAGAGAGTTTGAGAAAGATGACTTGAAAAGGTGCCAAAATTTTCTATAGGCTTTTGAAGGGTGGTAAAGACCTGTGAGTGTGAGTTCACTTTAATTTGAGCTGTCAGGGAGGCAAAAAGTTGATACAAAAGGCAGCTCACGTAGGAAATTAATCATTTCAAATCAAACTATTGAAAAGTTAAAAAAAAAAAATGGAAAGAAATTATTTATTATTACGCGCTCGGGGAAGCATTTGAGTACAAGCTCCAATGATTTTAGCTGTGTACTTGTGTTGGTTTGTGTTTCTCTCATCCAAATTAGAAATTCAGGGTCTGTTTAGATATTGTTTATTTTATTGAAAATTAAAAATTTATTACTAAAAATACTGTAGTAAAATATTTTTTAAAAAGCAAAATACTATTCACGTGTTTTTTAGGTGTTGGCTGGTCCATAAACACTACCATGGGACCAGCAAAAAAAAAGGCAAACCCAAAAACATCTCTACGCAAACGCACGCTTGGATTGCAGTCATGACCATTTGGTTTTTTTTGTTTTTGTTTTTTTATAATCAGGAAACTTTGGTTTAGTAGAATATGAAACATGTTTTTAAATTTTTTTTTATTTGTTTTTGTTTTCTGTTTGGACAGTGGAGATTGGTAGATAGTGAAAAGGGTTCTTATAAATTGTTCTTATAATATTTATCTTTTTAATTTAGCATCAAAAAATTAAGTTCAAACCAAGTATAGAGACACAATTAATTTGGTACGCAACCAATGCATGAAGTTAACAAGTTACGTAGACATGTGGTTTTTTTCTTTAATGATTTGATAAAAATATTAAAAGCCTTTACGCAAGACAATACGTGCAAATCCTCAACATCCTCTTGCATTTCTTTTCGAACCTTCAGAAGCCAATGCAAAATTACATATTAGAATTTTTCCTCGTGTGTGTTTATATAACAACATATTAATGAAATTTTCACACCATATTCTAATGGCATATTTGATATCTATGTATAATTTTTATACTAAATGATAGATAATTTGAATTTATGAAATTCGCTTTATAATTATTGTTCCATAAACAAGTTAACTAAGACATTTCTTCTCAAAAATGTTAAGACACTAATGCTATCTCATTAAAAAAAAAAAGGTTAAGATTCTAATTAGTTTTGGTGTAAAATAAACAGGATTTGAACCTAAGTCTCTTATGAGATTTTACAAGTTGAACTCCCATAATATATCATAATTAAGTATTAGAACTTTTAGGAGACAGTTTTTTTTTTTTTTTTTTTTTTTGTTTGTTTGTTTGTTAAGATTTTAAATGATAATGACTTTATTCGTAGATGAAAACTGAAACCGCATCAACTTATGTGATTGAGTTTGCAAATCGACCATTTAAAAAAAAAAAAAAAAGATTCCACACCTATTGAATATTAATTATGTCCTCTAAGAACATCTTTAATCCCACAAATTTCACCCCTACAGTGGACGTGAACCTTAGCAACTACATTTATTAGCAAGATAAGTAAGTATACTACAAAGTCATGGATCCTTTCAATGAGCTTGAAATCCAAGAAAATCTCTAAACTTTAACGAATTCAAAGTACATAATTTGTTGGAAAATTTATTTAGAATTTTTTTTGGTGTTAATAAAAGTCTATTTCTTGTTAAAAAGTAATTGGTATTTATCTATATGGATGTGATAGCTTTGCCTTAATAAGAACCCTTCTATAAATGGGAGAGGAGGAGATTAGAATTAAGCATAAAAAAAAGATAGGAAAAACATGAATTTCTACTTGGGATATAAACTTATGGTGCATGAAAAGGAGTGCAGCATGTGCGTGAGAGAGGCAAAGAAAAGTGAGAAATTTTATTTAATGGTGATATTGTTGTACCTGCTGTAAAATCAAATTTTAGACATAAACTTGAGAGGAATTTGTTATTGATTTAATTATCTAGGATTTTTCCCTAGTTAGTCAGTGGTGGCTCTAAGATATATTTTTAGTGGAGGTAAGTAAGAAGTTGCATTTTGGGTAAAAAATGAATCTTGCAGACTTGCAGTTTACGTGATTTTTTTATAACAAAGTGCCACATTTACAAAGTTTTTACAACATTTTTTTAATAATTTTAGTTGATAAGTTGTTATTAGTTCTAATTTAAACTTACTATTAAAATTACTTTTTTTTTTTTTCATTAGTAACAGCTAGTAACAATCTGTCATTTAAGATTTACTGTGAAAGTATTATGAACATAGCGTTTCTCATATAAGATGAATTATAAGTTCAATGTATATTGTTTATTAATATGATTTTTTTAATAATAGTTTATTAATACGAAGATGATACTAATTATTGTTGCTAATATTATATCTTGGAAATCATCTATTGTTTTTAAATACAATAAACATATGAATTATTGTTATTAAGTAAACTCCAAGTGAGATTTAACTACAATAAACTTTTATGTATTAGTTTATTTCAAATTTGTTAAGATCTAAATGATTTAAAAAAAAAAAAGATTTAAGAAGAACAAATTTATACTTTTGTTGTTAGGCTTATTGTTTCCCCCATATTTTAGATAAAATCGGTTTGATATTGAGTTTATTTTATTTTATTTTTTAAAGACCAAGATATTGTCAAGATAATCATAATCAAGTTCATTTTAGCTAGGCTTTAAAAAAAAATTAGGTCTAGGAGGTTCAAAATTTTATTTTAGGAGGGTCAAATGAAAAAAAAAATTATATATATATTTTGGCCAGCTCAAGAGTAGGGGGGTTTATTTGAACCCCCTGAACTGTTCCTAGAGCCGCCCATGTAGCTAGTTTCCTAGTTTTCTTTCGGTTTGAAGTGAGTTTTAACCTCATGATACGGAGCAACTATTATGAAGCGAATGTAATCTATTTAAATTTTATGAGATTGGTTAATGAGGTTGGTCCAACATAATTTTTTTTTTTTTTTGAGAGTCATGTCCAACATAATTAGCATCGTAAGATTAAAATTGATTTTGGTCAAACCTGTCCCATAGTGTAAGATAGCTAACCTGTCCCATAATGTGGAACGTATATAATGTCTATCTCAAATAAAGATTGATATTAATTATTAAAAAATATAATAATAAAGATTGATATTAGTTGCCCTTGATCGTAAAGATTTATATTAGCTGTGTCTGAATTGCGTACAAATGCTTTAGAGGATTAGAATTGATATTGTTTCAATTGTTATGGAAGCCACGAAAATTACAGCAAAAGTCTATTTGCCTACAAATGCTTTAGAGGATTAGAATTGATATTGTTTCAATTGTTATGGAAGCCATGAAAATTACAGCAAATGTCCATATTTTTCTAAGGTACGGTAATCAACTTTTTGGAACAGGGTTCAAGAGCCCTAGCTGGACAAAACGAAATTAAGGAAAACCTAATGACCTACGGCAGTCCCATGAAAGACATGTTTTTTATTTTTTTTTGGGAGACATCCCTGAAAGCTTTTTTTTTTTTTTGGAAAGAAAAGTATTTTAGTTGAATTGAATAGATATGAGGAGTTTGTGATGTGCCTTGTGTTAGAACCTCATTCTCTTTTCTTTGTATTTGATTCTTAAAAAAGAAAAAGAAGAGAATAATAGGCATAAGGAGTTAAGGACAGCTAACCGAAGGTCATGATGGGAAAATTTTTATGGTACCAGATTGGAAAAAAAAAAAAAAAAAGATGCACAAAAAAAAGTCTCCTTAATGTTGATGGCGCAACTTTCAAATCCTCTCATCCTTTAGGAGTTGGAGTAGTAATCAGTGATTTTGCTGGAAGAGTCGAGGCAGTGCTGAGTAAAAATATACTGGACTTGCTGAGGCTACAGATGGATCGTGTGAACCACCAATAACTATTCGCTATATAGTTGAGGGAATATAGCTTAAGTTAAAAGATTTTAGGAGAGTATAAGTCTCTCATTTTCGAAGGCAAGGCAATCGTCCTGCATACATCTTAACTTAGTATGCTAGGAATTTAGTTAGTTTTGTAGCTTGGATAGAAGAAAATCCTATTATGATTGAGTTAGTTTTAGTTGAATATGTAATGTGTTTATTTTCATCTTAATAAAATTACGATCTTTTTATCAAAAAAAAAAAAAAAATGTCTCATGTTATCAATAAGAGATCTAAAGTTTAATTCCTACTTATACAAAAAACCAATGGTAATGAAAAATTATTATAGAGTGAATTCCATAAAAGTGAAATAGAGAGTAGGATGCATATTTTATTCAGTCAAAAGCAAAATTAAAAAAAAAAAAAAAAAAAAATTTAGGATGCATGTTTTACACGGCCACTAAAAGCATGTGGGTTTACAGATTGAAATTTGGTACTCCCCGATGGTCACGGTATGGAAACATTTTTGGTCCACCATTGGTCCTTAAGAAAAAAAAGACCACACTAGAATCACGCTTGCGGTCTACTAGGGTTTAAAATGATACAGTTTTATTTATACCAGCCAAAATGAATTGTATGGTTTTCACTTTTCAGTACAAATGCATTCTTGACGAATGGACAAAGTAGCTTCCGTAGGCTATAGCTAAACAATATGCATTTTTCCTTTTCTATTTTTATAAAAAAAAACAAGAAAAAAATTTATTTATAAATATAAGGCAAAAATGCAAATCGTACTATTTAAGTTGGACTAAAATTCATTTCAGGTCTTTAACTTTATTTTCATTCAATTTAGTCTTCTAAGTTTTAATTTGTTTCAATTAAGGCCTTACAATAAAAATATGAACATCTTGATCCTAATTTTTTTTTCAAGCCCAGTTGCAATGAGTTTGAATACGATCCTTTTAGTACTACTTTCACAATATTTTTATAATAAAGGTTAAGTGACAAGTTGTAACTGGTTTTTTTTTTTTTTAATCTAAATTCACAAATAACATCACTTTTTTACCTACCATTAATAACTTGTTACCTAAATTTTGTTGTGAATTTTTTGTAAAATTGTTGTGTCAGTAGCATTACTCATAAAATATTTAATTTTATAAGAAAGAAAAAAAAAATTTCATACTTTTGTTCATTCGTTCAAAAAAAAAAAAACCTTTCCGGATCTCTAGCTTACTTTGGCATTGACAACAAAAGGTACCTATGTTTCTCTCCTCATTGTCCCTGTCTCCCTTCTATGTTATTTCAAAAGGTGACTTTTGATTAATGCATATTGTAAAAAAAATTAACCTCATTTCCCTCAAAAACTTCACATGCCCCATAATAAACTTCATTTCTAATGGTATTCTACCAAATGACTCAATAGCATTTGGTTCATTGTGATATGCCCTTGATATGATACACATACGATGATGTAATATTAAGGTTTGTGGTTTATTTTATTTTTTTAACATTACCATAATTTAAAATTACAAATATATCACATCATCTTAATTTTATCACTTTCCTAAATAATGTAATGTTGTATTCTTATATTGAGATTATATTAATGTAATATTACAATAATACAATATTACAGTGTATTGTAACATCGCAGCAAACCAAACGCCCCCAGAGAATTCATCATGATTTGGGTCTGGGTCTGGGATGTATTTGTTCATTAAAAATAGATTTTCATTAATTAGTGTATAATTATCATAAAAAATGTATAATTTACTTAAGACCATGCCCAAACACATTCCATTGCAAGTCTCGAATGGGTTTTGCAATCTATGATCGCCAACTTAACTGCTTAATAACTTTGCCTTGGCCCGTGGTTCTTTTTGAAAGTGAAACAAGCCCAGTCCCATATTATAGGATCAGGACGGAAGCCCAGCATAGTGTTCAATGCCCACAAACAAGCCCAATTTCATATTGCTAGAGTGGCTCAGTACACATCAGCTAAAAAAAATGAGTTGGACTAAATGTTTGGATTTTAATTTTAAAAATTCATTATAATTTTTGGACAGTCACCAGCAAGCTGGCCGAAGGTAAACTTAGGGAGGAGATAAAAATTACCAAAACGACCCTATTTTGGGCGTACAACAGATCAGTTTAATGGAGGCTAATGGGAGGCTTTGATAAGTTTGATTGAACACCTTTGAAACTTAGAGGATTCAATTGAATAAAAGCAAAGTTAGATACTTGGAATAAACTATGGTGAAACTTAAAAAATGAATTTTGCATTTTTGCCAAAAATTCATATTAAAATAATGATATCAAAAATTGTAAAAGCACAAAAGTTTATGTAACACAATATTATGAGTTCAACAAAAAATCAAATGTCGTTGATTATATATATGTGTGTGTTGAACAGTAGGGTACACTTTATTGAATTTAGATGCAATCTCTTAAAAAAAGTATCATATATTTTCATCCCTATTATTCAGTTTCTTACGATAAAATGAGTCCAAAGAGGATTAGCATTCTTGATTGTTTTAAAAGTAACTCCCCCATCAATTTTCTAAAATCTTATCCATTTGTTTGAAATGAGTGGTTGGATGTAGCTATATCATCAATATTTTAAAGAGACACCAAAATAGTGATAATAAACATTTGTGTAAACATTTTTTTTTTGTTGATAATACAACATTTATGTAAACATCAATGACATAACAAGTGTAATCTACTTATATATGTTTAGGATTGTGAGAAAAGAAAGCTTAAACATATATCCACGGATTGGATGAAAAACAGTTCTAAAAAATGAGTTTCATAAATCTCGATAGATAGCCATCTATCGAGCTAGCTGTCGAGCCACGGGCTTTAGCAGCTTTTAAACCTTGATCGATATTAGTTGTTGAGCCATGGGTTTCAGCAACTTTTAAATCTCGATAGATGCTACCTATTGAGCTTTAAAATGCAGCATTTTTTTACTTGCTTCTTGGATAGACTTGTATGGCTTTAACACTTGAACTTAAAACTTTGTTCCTTAAAACATTAAACACATTCTAGATCTACCCAAATATAAGTAGAGTGCATTTTGTCAAAAAATTAACCAATTACATAAAATGTTGACATATGTTCTTAACATTGAATCACATATGTCATAACATTTATTATTATAAAGAATTTATGTGTGAAGTATATGGGTAGACTTGGTTGTAGTGCAGATGTAGTTAACGCTTCTTATACAAGGTAATTAAAATTTTAATAATAAACATCATATTAATCTCACATGATCCTTTATTATACATCGAGACTCACTTATCACAGAAAGAAAATCAAGGCAAAGTTGAAACTTGGAAGATAAAACCGTTCTTTTCCAACATTATCGTAGTCAATTTTCTTTTGAAGTAAAACTATATATCGTAGTCAATTGTTCAAGAGAAACACACTAAATAAAGTGAAGCATCCGAGGTAAGGGAATTTTGATGGTTAAGGTTAACAAGGACTTTGTTTGATATTCCATAAATCTCACTTCCCCAAAGACCCTATCAAAATCAAACACATCTTGCTTCTATTCTTATAATTATAGCCAAAAAAAAAAAACGAAAAAAAATAATTATAAAAGCAAATAATATATGGTTATATTTGTTGGGATCCCCTTTTTATTACTAAATGTCAGTAAAGAGCGTATTGGTCTTGGAAATCTCCAGTTGTTTGTTGTGTATGTTTGTAGAGTCACCACTTATTTTATTAAGGAAAAAATAAAAAAATCATATCTAAATATACATATATTTCTTTTTAAATACAATATTGAAGTACATTATTGGATTAAAAGAGAATAAGATTACATGACTTTAGTTCTAGGTACAATCTAAGAATATAGAAAATTACAAAGTTTTTATTTTTTTAATCCTTGTTACATCTACAAGGTAGAAAATTACATGGCTTTATTTCTGGTTATAATCTAGAAACTAAAGCAAAAATGATAAGGAAATGATTTTCAACCTAGAGATTTGAACTGGGAATCTAAGTTACAGAGATACGAACGTGTTTGGTATTCATTCCCCTCAAGCCGTGGATTGGTCTTTCAAATGAGTATGATGAACTTGTTATGCACTTAATTTACTTAATACGTTATAATGCATGTTAACATGAACTATAACATTTTTTGATCTTCTCTTTCGTCTCAGTCTGCTTCTTACCCATGCTCTATGTCCACATGGAATATTTACCCACGTTAGCTTGGAACTTGAGCCTTTAAGGCTCGAGATACTAATTTGCTAAAATGTTTTAAAAACATGCCAACTAGTTAAATTGTTGCTAAAATCACGTCAAATGGCAAATTTTCCCCTAAAAAACTTCTTTTAGTCTGTGTTTGGATTGCACGGTAAGTTGCGGCATGTTTTTCGTTTCACGTTTTCTCCTTTTTTTTTTTTTTTTTTTTTTTGTGGCCGGCTTTTTTGACTTTGAGGGACAAAATTTATTGTGCATATACTGTGCGTGCACTGTTTATGTACTGTTTATGCACTGTTCACGCAATATTTAATATTAAAAGTGGGTTCCACAATACTATTCACACATTTAAAAATTATTTTGCTACAATATTTTCAGCAACAATCAGTTTTTAGCAACTTTCAGCAACAATAAGTTCTATCCAAACAGACCCTTATTATTATTACTAGTGTATAACCCATCAAGGACGGAACTAAGACTTAGAATTAGAGGGGGTAGAAGTATAAACAAATTTTTTTTTTGAAACTCCAAATAATCATTCATTTAATAAACCATTAACAAAGAAAAATTCACAAAATTATTGTCACTATTTGGTTAATATTATACAATCATTATACACGATAAACAAATACTATGCACACAAACACTCAATAACTAACCAATAAATTATAAAGTTACAAATAATCTCTTTAATTATTTAACTTAAAAAAACCTCTTTAATGTTTTAAAAGACACTAAACTAATAAACAAAAACACTAATAGACAAACTACATTAAATTGCACAGAACATCACAGGGGCTGTGGGCAACTGGGCATAGGAGTTGACGTGTTGGCTTTATTAAGGGAGAAAGACAGAGATAGGGTCAGAATTTTACCTCTCTCCTTGACTCTTTCTCTCTAGTTTCTTCTAGTCTCTTCTATGTCTCTCCCTCCCTGCTCTCTTTTAGTTTTCTTCACAAGTCACAACACTGTCAACACATGATTAAATCTAAGTTAATAGAACGAGGATTCATTATGAGAAATTGAGAGGGATACCTCTGTTCTGCTATTCTGCTATAGACCTGCAGTGCCACTTCAGAATATCTCTGCATTCTGTTGTAAGTTAGGTTTTCCTCTTTTTTTTTTTTTTTTTTTTTTTTTTTGAATGGCTTAGAAATCCTCTTCTTTTTCCTTTGTGCCTTGCCATAAATTAGGTGTTTCCTACTCCTATGCTAGTTTAAATCTATAGTTAGAATCGGCTTTATTTTATTTATTTTTTTTTTTGCTTGCGTTTGTTTTGGGGTGTTGTTTGGGCTTAATTTTTGTTGTTGGGCTAATATTTTTTTTTATAACTTTTAAAAGTATTAATAATATTGTTGAGGGGCGAAGTGCAATTTTATTAAAACAAATTGTTAAAAATAATATATATATATATATATATATATGTACTAATTATATATTTTTTAAATCTGGGGGTGGGGGGCACTGCCCTCTCCTCCAACAATAGTTCGCTATGTGTACAAATATAATTAAAAATAATAACAATTATACTATTCAAAATATATATAGTATTAGCTTGCACTTTTGTTAAAATTATATATTTTTAAAATATGTAATGGATTTTAGAGCATTTACTAGAGATGGCAAACGGGTGGGTCGAGTTAGGTCAATTAGGTTGCAGGTTAAAAATGAGTTTGGGTAGAAATGGGTTATTTTTTTTGCAGGTTAGAAACATTTTGGGTTGGTTTGTATTTTTTGGCATGAAAGTTTTTTAAAAGAAAAAAAAAATCATTTGTCATTTGGAAAATTACACAGTAAATTACTTGATATAAAATGTATCATTTTGAATTTACTACTCATATAAAAAATGAGCTTAGCTAAAAATTAATAATTTTAAAAATATACAAATTTCAACATTGCTAACCAAAACAAAATAGCATAAAAGATAAGTAAAAAAAATACACAAGTTTCTTTTTTACACAATATCAATATCTCAAAACATAAAAAAATTACAAATGCCTTATTAGATAACTAATGTGACAAAGAATAAAAAACATATAAGAAATTTACAATTATCAAACTAATTTTATAATCTATTATCAATTGTGGTTGACACTTTATTTTAATTTGAGAATATACATTAAAATTTGATTGTTTACTAATTTATACATGACTTCTTTTATGAATATCATGTTATTGTTAAGTAACACACATTCTAGAAAATATTATAATTTATTTTGAAAAGTCGTTTATTTGTTCATGAATTGTTAGAAAATAGGCCTAAGAATTCATAATTTATGCTAATTTTATTGATATTTTGGCTTCACTCTTTTCACACTGAAGAATGTTTCTCATATATGTCTATAGTATTAAATATATGTTTTAACTCTATTTTAACTAGATTATCTTGGCACGCACTTTGTTATTTAATATCTTAAATTTTTTATTCATTACAGAATGTCTCAACCATTAATTTATTGCATGTAATTATGTAAATGTCTCAATTGTTTCCTTAAAGCTTACAACAAACAATTAAACCAATATTATCTTAATTTTATTATTTGTTTACAAAAAAAAAAAGTTTTAAAAAATGGTTTGGGTCACGAGTCAGGTTGGATTGACCCACCGAAAAAAGAGTTAAGTTAAGGGCCAACCCGTTTTTGCTTTGTTTCAAAAAGTTAGGGTTGGAGATTTTTTGGTTCAGGTCGGTCAGCAAATTTTAATCCATTTTGTCATATCTAGCATTTACACCAGTCTCTGTAAAATAGAATAAGACCCACGTTTTGCCTAATCAACCCCCAAAACCTCCCACGTTAGTAATTATAATTATGTAAAATTCATCCACAATTACAATTTCTATGTAAATTTACATTGACTCTATTTATTTTACATTTAAGTTTTTATTCTTTCATTACATACCTGTTCATTACTCTTTGCTCTTAAATGGAGGAATTTGCCTTGCATTCCAACCAGAACGTGGATTGAGGCAAGGGGATCCTTTATCCCCTTATCTTTTTATTCTGGGTAGTGAAGTGCTGATGCGCTTGATCAATAGAGAGATAATTCAGCACAAGTTGTTTGGAGTAAAGCTCACAAGAATAGCTCCTCCCATATCTAAACTTTGTTATGTTGATGACATAATTTTATTCGGCAAAGCATCTATGGCGGAGTTATCTTCCTTAAAGGAGTGCTTGGGGAAATATTGCCAATGGTCGGGACAAATAATTAGTGTGGAAAAGTCCGGAGTTCTCCCTTCTAAAGGGGTCAATCCTTATTTCCTCAATCAAATTAGAGCTCATTGGGGCCTAAGCAAACTCCCTCCTTTAGCAAAATATTTGGGAATCCCATTATTCCTCACCTCTCACAGGAAAAAGGATCTTTATGATATTAAGGAGCGGATCGAGAACAAGCTCAGTAGTTGGAAAAGCAAGAATCTGTCTTGGGCGGGCCGCGCTACACTTATTAAATCGGTGGCTCAAGCAATCTCCTTTTACTCCATGTCTGTCCTCCAATTCCCCAAGGGGCTTTGTGATCAATTGGATGCTATTGTGAGGCGTTTTTGGTGGAATCCAAAATCTGATAAGGGGTCTTTTTTTGCTCCTATTGCTTGGGCTTCGTTGTGTTGGCCTTTAAAAGAGGGTGGATTGGGATTTAGAAAGTTTTGGGAATTTAATCAAGCTTTGCTGGCTAAACTCACATGGTGGCTCCTAGAAGGCAAAGATTGTCTATGTATAAATCTCCTCTGAGCAAAATATAAAGTTAGAAACAATTGGCTTAATCATAAAGCCTCGGGTAGTATTTCTCCGGTTTGGAAAAGTATAGAGGGTATAAAACAACCCATTGCTCAAGGTGCGTGTATGTTGATTGGAAATGGGAAGTTTGTTCGTATATGGGAAGATCCTTGGATTCCAAATCTCCCTCACTTTTGGCCATATTTGCGTGAGAATGCATCTATGGAAGGAGCTATGGTTGTTTCTCAACTGCTGGATCACAGTAAGACTCGGTGGGATTTTTCCAAATTGAGGTCTATTTTTGATGGTGCAACGGTAGCCTCAATTTGCTGAATCCCTTTACCTCTTAACATCCGTTCCGATAAATGGATATGGACCAAATCTGTGGCTGGAGAGTTGTATGTTAAGTCAGCCTATTGGCTTGGCAGAAGCTCTAACCCTCCTCCAAACCAAGACTTGCTACGAGGCCAAATTTGGAAGACTAGAATTCATGAAAGGTTGAAGATGGTTTTATGGAGAGTAGCTACAAATTGTCTCCCCACAAAGGATCAAAGGCTGAGGAATGATGCTAATGCAAACACTATTTGCCACTTATGTAATGCTGGGATCAAGTCATCTATCCATCTTTTTATTAGTTGCCCTCTAGCTAGAGCTTTGTGGTTCAGTAGTCAATAGGGAATAAGAATTGATAATTGCGAGCTGTCCACTCCGGCCCATTTCATCCACTTTCTGCTTGATCCTCCTTTCCAAGAGGCTAGGGAGGACTTGCTTCTTTTTGGAGCCTTACTTTGTGATTTGATTTGGAGGCTAAGGAATGAGGCTCTATTTGAGGGAAGAGTAGCCAGTTATGAAGATTTAAGAGCCAAAATGGTTCGATTGTTTGCAGAGCATTGTAAAGCCAAATTCTCTTCTCAAATTCGAGGCAATAGTGTTCGACCTAAATGGTTGAAATCTAGGATTGGCTCTTTTAAATTAAATGTTGATGCTACTGTTGGTGCCCATCATTTTGCTGTTGCAATCATAGCTAGGGACTGGAGAGTGGAGCTGGTATTTGCTTGCTCCAAAAAAGTGAACACCACCCTCCCTCTCCAGGCAGAAGCAGAGGCTCTTTTATGGGTTGTGCAACTTGCTGAGCCTTTAATTACAGCTCTAATAATGGTCGAAGGTGACTCTCAAGTATGCTACAAATCTATCACAATGCATGGCATGGCAATCCCATGGTCTATTGAGAATGTTATTCAAAGTGTAAAGTATCTGGCCTCCAATCTTCCATTTTTGTCTTTAGGTGGGTCCCTAGAGAAGCCAATGTGGCCGCCTACTCTCTTGCTAAATGGAGCTTGATGTATAGTGTGTTTGGTTCTTTTGACTTTTCTAATAGCCCTTCCTGTTTTGTTAAGGCTATTAGGGAGGAGTCTGGGTGTCTTGCTGGTATGTAGTTCTTTTTCTTTGAATAAAATTATTCATTCAGTAAAAAAAAAAAAAAAAAAAAAAAAAAAAAAAAAGGAAGGTAGTGGGTAGTGAATGTTTTATATAAAGAAAGATATATAATTAAGAAAAAGAGAAAAGTTAATATTTCAATGAAATAGAGTTTAGAATAAATAATATGATGTTACTATTTTTTAAACATGGCTATATGCATAAGTTAATGTGAGTTTATCATGGCCAACAGTTCTTTTTTTGTTGTTGGTAATTACATGAAATATTCATTAAACTAAAAATAGAGATAAAACTAAGAGAGCATACAACAACTGGAGTGCACAGTTGAGGAGGGCGTGGGGCTCAAGGTGTTGTTGGAGCTTGTGTGATTTGACAGAGCTATTGAGTGCGCATGCTCCGGATCCAGCCACGCCTAACTAGCAACCACCGGAATCTGAACACTGGTGACTTCCTTCAATCTTTCCTCCTCCAAATCACCACAGCTAGCAACTCTATGATTCTCAAAAACCTCCATGAAACCATTGTTTTTTCTGGTTCAGCCCCCAAAATACCTAAGGCAATCAGTCTCACCAAGACTCGGAACACCACAAATAAAACAAAAGAGAAGAAGCCGCTCCATTTGAAACCCATACTTGAACCTAACTTGGAAAGCCATTATTCCCATATCTACAAACGTTTGATCAGAACCCATCATCTAAGTAGTTCTTTGAGAGAACTTGAAGGCTCGTGCGCACGAAGTTCGATCACGTGGTTGAGATGGAGAAAACTTCAAACACTTCTGTAAAGAGTTGTAGATGCTTAATACCCCCAGTGAAAGTTTGATCCAAGTTGCTGATGGAGTTAAGAAACCTTAAAAGCTACTGAGACTAAGAAAAACCGTATAGGAAGAGGGAGAGAAGACTTGTACTAGGCAAGAGGGAAAAGCTCCTACTGAGGGAGAGAGAGAAACTTTCTCTCTCCTACAAGCCGTAGGAGAGAGAAAGTGCAATGCTATTGCCAGCCGTTCTTCATGAAAGTAGAATAAGTCCAGTCCAATATTATTCTTTACTTTTTGCTGAGAGACCCATGATATTCTAAAACTTTTTAAATCCAGTCCCATACTGTTTTCTTATCTTTTGGGTCTATCTCACATGGGCCAATATTAAAAGTGCTGGACTCTTAGGCTTAAGTAAAAAAATAAAAATAAAATGGAGGATGGTTTTTAAGAGATGGGAAAACGCTTCCAACACCAGCTAGGCATTGCAAATCCACTTCCTCTCTTCGGTATGTATTTCTCTCTCTCTCTCTCTCTCTGCCATTTTTTGTTTGGTGAAATTGATTGACTGTGTTAATGGTTTCAAATTTCACACTGTAGAAATTGTGCTAAGCATATACATATAATCTTAGATATGCTACATGGGTATATGCTTGCTGATTCATATTCATATATTGTTAGATATGCGACACGGGTCTATGCTTGCTGATTCATATTCTTATAATGTTAGATATGCTAAATGGGTATATGCTTACTCATTTAATATATAAAATTAAATTTTTTTTTTCATACTTATTTTGTTCACAAACAGCCAAAATAAGTATGAACACAATTTTTTTTTTCAGAACATGGGCTGTCATTGCTCATTTGCTTTATCAATGAGTTGGGTTCTTTCTTTGTAAATATAAGCATTAGTTGTTTGGGTTGCTACCTTGAGTTGTGTTAATTTCTTTGGATTGATATCTTACTGATTGTTGATAGATTGCGTTGCTGTCATCAGCAGTTTAAATAAATTGTGTCGAAAAATAAGGCATCTCTTTAGTTATTATATGGGTGTACAACTACACTATATTGATTCGAAATTATGTCTTTTCATAGACAATTTCAGAATTATAATAATTATTCAAGATACATAATCACTTCCAAATGTTTTCTTTTTCACTTATGATTTGATATTTGAGATCCATCCACTGATTTATTTTTAAGATCCTGATTCTAACAACCTTGCAAGCTATGCATCATAACCAAAATTAAATTTTGGAAAATTGTAGAGAATTTGGGGAAACAGTTGAATGTTGGTTAAAATGTGCAAAAAAGTATGGAGAAATTGTTGCTGCCCATTTTATTTTTTATTTTTTTTATATTGAATTATTTCATTAAAAACAAGCTAATTTTTAAAAAATTGTTGATTTTTTCTTTGAAAAAAGTCATTTTTAAATCTAATTATCTGAGCTTTTAAGTTTTAAGATAATCTGATTTTTCTAATTGTATCATCTACATAAATGGTATATTTTGCGTGCAACTGTTTTACTTAAAATTATTTACTGTATAATATTTTAAAAATAAATTATCATGCTATGCCAAAAAACTGGTGACACAGCCAAACAGAATTTCATTAAAAACACTCTTTACTTTTTCTAGTAAGAATTCTAGCATAATATTGAACACTATCTCTTAGCAGAATACAACCTATAATATATTATTTTGTTTGCCACCTCACTTTCCTCTTTTTTATTTATTTTTTATTTTTATTTATATATATAAATATATATATTTTTGGGTTGGAGATTATAGCCACCCCCCACCTGAACATTGTGGGTAATGTGCGTTTTGGGTTGACAAAATTTGTAGTCCACAAGTATTCTACTATTTTTTTTTTTTTGGCTAAACATCCACATGCATTTTGCTCATTACTAAAATTTGAATGAATTTTAACTCATGGAAGAAATGAATAACTTACCGCCTTCACTGATGATTTTTCAAAATACACACTAAACGAAATTTGCCTTTCGCTGCTGGCAAAAATGCTATAATAGGTTAAGTAGAAATGTGAGAACCATGACGTGAGGGGACTGAATTTTTTGGATATCCCCTACTAGACAGTGAGTCTCATAATGAAGACTTAACTAACAATGTTCATCCTCTAGAGGGATGTACAATGGAGTTGCCACTTGATTTATTCTAATCAAGAAACTCAAATGAAAATATGTCTTATTATAAATGAAATTCATATTTACATTTCCTCAATAATGGCGAAAGTAGAAAATTACAGGCCTCCTTCCCGAGTTACAATTTAAGATAGAAAATTACAACAATTAAATTCCTAGTTACAATTTAAGATAGAAAATTACAACAATTAAATTCCTAGTTACAAAGTAAGAAAATGAGAAGAAAATCAGATTACCCAAGCCAAATCCCCAACCATTATCTTTACCTCCACATGTACTTGCTGATGAAACTCAGTTACCATTGATGTTGTAAGCCTATGATAGTATGGCTCACTCGCTCTGTGGAATCATCTCAAGTTTTAACACAGTTTAACTTGGGATTAGATAAAGGGGGCAAATGTTAATTAATTTGAGAATTTGTGGGGACAACGTTATATCTGAAAGATTGGGTTTTTCAAATTCAATTTCACCATACCTCCAAAGTGTTAATGTAATTTACCCATTTATTTTTTTTGTGTTCTTTCGTTCTTTGTGTCAATCTTTATTTATGAAATGGCTAAGTACAAGTTTTTGTGGCTCAGATGAAAAGATCTTTTATCTATGTATATAGCTATATGTACAGTTTAAAACTTTTCAATCTCGTGGAGGTGTGCACCCACATGGATTAAACTGTTATTGGCTGTTCAATTGTGAGAAATCAACTGAAACATAAAATTGCTGAATAAAGTGAGGACATGAGAGAAATAGTGGTGCCAGAACTTGTTGGCAACAAGGCTTGAACTATTATTGGATGGTCAATTGTCATAAACATAAAATCAACTGTTACATAAAATTGCTTTAAAAAGTGGACATAAAAGGAGTGGTCGTACTTTAGCAGTTGGAAAGTACTTCCTTTATTTGGAGAGCAAAAATATCTATGTTCAAACGTATCACACACACACACACACACACACACACAGAGATGATCTAGGAGCACAGATTTTTCACAGTTGATCTGTTGTGATTGATATAAAATAAAATTTGTGTTACTAGTAGAATCATATGGAAATAATTTTCCTTCAATCATAATTTATTAGATTCTCAAGTTGTAAATATATACAATTTGCATACTGAGTTATCCCTTTTGATCCCTTTGAAAATGTGATAGGCACCTGCAATAGATGAACAGATTAAAACAGGGGGAACAGACGGCAGTTGATGTAAGTGACATGCATAATAGATAAAATAAAGCTGTTTAATTTGGCCTCTAGCACCGATAATTCTGATTAAAACTTATTTTACTACAAAATTGGACCTTTAAAAAATAAAAGGAAACAGTCATACCTCAAATAGCAATGAATCAAGATTTGATACAGAATCAACACAGTGTTAATTATAAAGCTAAAACCAGTAGCATATTTAGCCTCCACAAATGTTAAAAACCAAGGTGCAGTATATTGTTCTTTGCAAATCTTTGCTGTATTATTGTTCCTTATGGTCCCATGAATACTAAACCTTTGCCTTAAAATAAGAGTTTCTGTACTTGTTCCCAATGCTTCAAGTTCCCCCCTTTCCTCTTTTTACTTGGCTCTTCTTCTTGTTTATTCTGGTTATTTACTGGAAGAGATCTAAAGCCAAAGGCCAAAGCCATAAGTTGCCACCAGGGCCATGGAAACTGCCTCTTATTGGGAATTTGCACCAGCTATTTTTCTCTCTACCACATCGATCTTTGAGAGACTTAGCCAAGAAATATGGACCTATTATGCAACTGCAGCTGGGTGAGGTCTTAGCTATAATCATTTCATCACCAAAAGTAGTTGAAGAAGTTCTGAAGACGCATGATACTGCTTTGGCAAATCGGCCAAGTGTTCTTGCCATTGAAGCTATGTCCTATGGTAATTCAGGTATTGTCTTTGCTCCCTATGGTGATTATTGGAGACAAATGCGAAAGATTTGCGTCTCAAATCTCCTGAGTGCCAAGCGCGTCCAGTCATTTAGAAGAATTAGAGAAGAAGAGGTGAATAATCTTGTTGAATCCATTTCTTTGTCAGAGGGAGTTCCAATTAATCTCAGTGAGAAGATATTCTCCTCAACATATTGTATAGCTTCCAGGGCAGCCATTGGGAAGAAGTGCAAATATGAAAAAGAATTCATATCATTAATCCAGGAAACGTTCACTCTAGGTGGAGGTTTTGACTTACCTGATTTGTTCCCTTCACTAAAGTTTCTTGGCTTCCTTACTGGTATGAAGTCTGCGTTGGAGAAAATACAACAAAACTTAGATAAGATTCTTGATGATATAGTGAATGAGCATAAGATGAAAAGAATTGCCACTTCAACCAATAAACATGAACCAGGTCCAGGTGATGATGACGGTGACGATGATCTAGTTGATGTGCTTCTCAAACTTCAGGAGACGGGTGAGCTTGAGTTTAGTGTCACCAGCAATCACATCAAAGCTGTTACTCAGGTATGCAAATAAGATCCATCAATTTATTTTCCCTTTTCTGCTTGTTTTTGTTTCTCTTCTTCTTCTTAAAATGAGCAGCGTTATACAAATATTCTTTAGGCAAAAAAAAAAAAAAAAAAAAAAAAAAACCATTATATAAAGGTTAACAGATTTATTGTTTTACTACATATAGACTAAGACATGTTCTTGTTTTCTTTGATTTTTCTTTTTAGTTTATTTAGTTTATATGCTTATTTACAATATTTTAAAGTGAAATTGTTAGACAATACAACTATACTTTTACTTAATAGCTTGGCCCTTAGCTTTGGCAGCAAAAACGTTGTGTGTGTGTGTGAGAGAGAGGATTTGAACCTCCTATGGTATCAGTCAAAATATTAATTGGTTCTTATGTATGCGGGATTCGAATTCAAGTTGATGATAAGAGACTTTACAGATAAATTAAGTGAGATCCATTCAGCCATGACTTCTGCTTGCAATAGCGCCTCACATCTCATATATTTCCCTTGAAATTCTTCAACCCAAAGAATGAGATGGGCTGACATCCTTTGGTGCTTTGTAATTGGTTTTTAATTTATTTATCTATTTTTTATATACCAGAATGTAGTTTTTAGAGCGGACTATTTGAGCCAAATACAGTGAAGGATTGTGTCATAAACAATTTATCTCTAGACATTAATTTCATGTGCGTAGAAAAAATAAACATCTTTAAGAATTTGGAAGAAAAATGTTTAAGATACTATGAAAAACATGCTCTGAGTAATTATCAAGCCAGCTTCTTCTGCTTAATATTGAAAATGCATACGCTATGATTACAAATGGAGTTACTTTTCAGGACATCTTCACTGGAGCGAGTGAGACTTCAGCATCCACAATAGAATGGGCAATGTCAGAATTATTGAGAAACCCTAGAGTAATGGAGAAGGCACAAGCCGAAGTGCGACAAGTTCTACAAGGGAGAAGGAATCTTGATGAGACATACATTCATAAACTAGATTACTTGAAATTAGTTGTGAAAGAAACACTACGACTACATCCTCCTGGTGCCTTGGTTCCAAGAGAATCAAGAGAAAAATGTGAAATTAATGGGTACGAGATACCGAGCAACACAAAAGTAATCATAAATATATGGGCTATAGGAAGAGATCCTGAATATTGGGTTGATGCTGATTGTTTTTGGCCAGAGAGATTCCATGGTTCCTCTATTGATTTGAAAGGGACAAACTTTGAATTCATTCCATTTGGAGGTGGAAGGAGAATATGTCCAGGCATGTCATTTGCTCTTGCAATTGTTGAACTTGTTCTCTCTCAATTACTATTTCACTTCAATTGGAAACTCCCCAATGACATCAAACTTGAAGAGCTTGACATCTCTGAGTCTTTGGGATTAACCTGTAGGAGAAGGAATGATTTGTATGTAATTGCCACTCCTTGGGCTTCTCTTTTTAATTGAAAGACAGTGAAAAGTCATTGGACAGTGAATAAGTAATACCTCTTGTTACGAATGATTGGATGTATGAGGTACCAGTTATCTTACTTGTGTGAATAAAACTAAGTTTGGATATATAGTATTTTAGTTTGATAGTATAATTGTTCTTGATCTTTGGCATTGGAAACATTAGTTCTCGTGTCAATTATGACATGGCTTCCGTCCTTTCTCCCTGATCCTGTAAACGGGACTGGGGCATTTGCCCCACTCTAAAACAAGGCAAAGTTGAGCTGATAAGGAGGTAAGACATGATTGCAAGACCCACTAGAACCTTGCAATTATAAAATATGACTGGGCATCTTCATAGAAAAATTATACGTTAATTCATGTAAATCTGATTTTAATTAACAAAAACCCAAAATCTGAATCAGTTTTGAATTCCCCCAACTCATATCTGATTAGGTTATCCTCATGCCTCTCACAAAATATCAGGTTACTCAAATTCCACCTGCTACCATCTCTTGATTAGTTGATTGTTGCAATTCTCATGCCCAATAATGCAACATAAGTTTAGAGAAAATTATTAGGTATTTCAAGAGTATGGTGATGTGCTGGTCCCCCTTCTTATATTCACAGTGAATCTTACCATTCAATTAATGAGACCCATGATGAATATGAGAGTAGAGAAGTACTCCAAGAGTCCTTATTCATAGTTTAGCAGCTATGGAGAAGACATTTGTCATTAGAGTTTAATATTTTAATTTCGTATTACACTTTTTTTTTTTTTAATTTCCTTTAACATGTTTGGTTATAGCTGCCTCTTTTGAAAAGTCGTAATGCGCATCTTGGGGCATGTGATATGCAGGTCAGTCCACAAGTATTTTGACTTACTCCTTTATTTTATCATTGTTATTGATAATTTTTCAAATGGCTTCAATGTCCTAATAATGCGTAAGGAGCATAGAAAAATTTGCTGTTTGTTGAAAATGGCTCAACCGAGAGATGAAATCAGTTTTACAACAAACAATTTCATGATATTGTGAGTTGCAGTGGCAGTTTCATTAAATCATAATAAATGTTGTAATTTAACAAATTATTGAATATTACACAAATAAGTACAATCAAATTATCCCACCTTGGTTGCGTGTGTTTAGTGTTTGCTGTTTATAATCCCAATTTACAACTACAAATGTTAGGCCATTTTGTAGCTGTACTCTAGTTATTTAATGTATTATAAACCCAGTTTAAAACACTAATATTACTATTTTTGTGTATGTTTTAATAAATATTACTATTTACTTGAAAAAAAAAAAATTAAGAGTGAAATAGAGAAATATTTAGAAGCTGAATTTTTGGAAATGCTTTCTCCCTTGAGAAAGAAACTCTCAATGTGCCCTAGCCCTTAGGTTCCTTGGCTCCACTACGAGCTTTGCTCCTTGGCTTTTGTTCAAGATCGACAGTTTCCCTTGATTGGCTATAATGACTTTTAGGTAAATTTTTGGAAGAGAAATGATATGTTTACAACATTTTCATAATAAATCTTAAGTGGCAAGTTGTTATTGGTTGTTATTGTTGGGACAAAAAAGTAACCTTAGTGTTAGGTTTAAATTTGAACCAATAACAACTAATCACCTATGATTGTTTGTGAAAATGTTGTGGACGTAGCACCTCTAATTTCTAGAGAGCAATTGCATTTTATTTTATTTTTTTTTAGAGAAGCAATTGAATATTTTTTTTTCCTCATTTGTATTATTGTCTATCCCTAATTTGTCTGAATAGATTTGGTTTGCACAATTTTCTGTAAGGTTTAATATTCATTTTTTCATGATTTTATGGACTAATAAAAGCACAAATAATGATATTTTTTTTCCAAAAACAATTGAACTTAATGCAACCACGTCTTTGAATTTAATTGAAAAACCTAATATATAATATAATTAAAGAATTGTACCTCATTTTTACTCTGTGTATGAATTTTCTTCCTTTAAAACTTCTTAAATTCCAGCTTGCACTTTTGGAACAGTTTCTATAAGGTAAATGGTCTAGTTTATTTAATATATTCCACTACTCAATATTTATTAAAAAAAAAGAAAAAAGAAAAAAGAAAAGAAAAGAAGAGAGAATGGTTATACGATGAAAAAAAAAAAAAAAACCAAGGTTTTGAATGACAAGAATTTTGTAGCTAAATTGACATTTTATGATATATCTGATAAAGAAGTCTAAGGTTTAAATACCCCATCCCACATAGATGCAACAATTGATTAAAAAAAAACTCTTATTTGATGCTCTTAGATCATAAACATGTTTGATCTCTTTCTCTCTGTCTCTCTCTCTCATATGATGAGACTTCGGGTAAGAATATTGAACCGTTAATAATTTGTCCCATGTTGGGAATTATTTATGATTTAAAGGATAGTGGAAATCATGGCTCCAATGAAATTAGCACTTGAAATCATGATTTCACCTAAAATCATTACTTGGAGATGGAGACGTGATTTCAGTGCTTCCTTGACTTACAAATAGTATTAATAATAATAATTATAAAAATAAATCCTTACACCAACCTTTACAATGCAAATTATTGAGTAGATGACACCTCATACTTGCACACTTCACAATTTAATTGATTCTTATTTCGCAGACCCTCTTTTTGAGAAGATATTTCATAAGATGGTCTTATAAGATATCTCTCTTGTAATATATATTGCAAGAGAAATATTTTATAAGATAGTTTTATAAGATAATTTTTTCTTTCGTCTGGAGATTAAGATTTACTAGAGTTAATATGATGTTGAAATATAGTGCAAATATGAAAAAGAACTCATAACACTAATCCAGGAAACACTAAAGTCCCTTGATTTTCTTACAAAAACCAAGCCCACATTTTGAAAATGAACAGAAAAACATACAACATTCTCAATAATATAGTCAACGATCATAAGAAGAAAAGAACTTCCACTTCAGCTAGAAAATGTGAAGAAAGTGATCATGATGATATGGGCCAAAATGGCCATATAGCACTATTTAGCAATCGTGCCTTTGTTAACCTCTGGTTCATGGTTTGTTTGTTTGTTTGTTTTTTTTTTTTTTTAATTGAAAAAATTGCAAAAGAAACCATTTCGGACTAAAATACATTTTTCGTTTGGAATGGCTGAAATGGCCAGTACCTTCCGAAATGGTCTAGTATTTAGAGCAAGATGAAATAGGTGCTGTTTCTGTACTAGAGTGAGTTTCAGAATGGAAAATACTGGCCATACCGGCTGGTACGAAACGATACTGACTCCCTTGATATGATGTGCCTGATTTGTACCCTTCACTAAAGTTCCTTGGTTTTCTTACAAGAACCAAGCCCACATTTTGAAAATCAACATAAAAAACAAACAACATTCTCAATGATATAATCAATGATCATAAGAAGAAAAGAACTTCCACTTCAACCAGACAATGTGAAGAAAGCGATCATGATATGATTGATGTGCTTCTGAAACTTCAGGAAATGAGCGAGCTTGAATTAAATATCACAAACAACCACATCAAGGAAGTCACTCTAGTATGCAAATAATAATAATAAGTTAAATCAAGCAATTTATCAACAGCGTTTCTTTTGTTGTTTTATTTTTTTTTTCTTCTCTATTAGTAACTAAGCATCTTTATACTAATGCTATGTTTGGAAGTTTGAAGGAAGAAGAGAGTAGAGGGGAGTAGTAGGGAGGAGATTAAAGGAGAATGGTTATCCTCTACCTTATTTAGATGTTTTTAAAATTAAAGGGGAGGGAAATAATTAGTCTTTTCATAGTTTGTAATTTTGTTAATATGGTAAGGGTAAATTTGGTAATTCATTTGGTCAAGCATTTCTATGCCCTACTCTCCCTCCAAATCTCTTCAATTTGGGGGAATTAAAAATGAGGGGTTAAAAGTAGTTAGAACCCCTCTAAATCTCTCCCTCCTCTCTTAAAAAAATCCAAACAAGGTAATTTAACTTACTCTCTACTCCTCAAGAAGCCCAAGAAGTGACTAGTCCACTTAAACCCAACAACGAGGATCCTACTCCCAAGCAAAAGCCCACCTAACCACCAAACCCATCCAACTCTGCCCAGGCCAAAGGAAGAGGAAATTTAAGGAGGTTTACCCGTGAAAAAGGAAAGCAAGCCCAAGGCGAACAAGTGCTCCAAAAAGCAGGCCTCTCTGGTTCAAAAAGGTTGGGTAAGTTAGAATTTCTTGATGATATTGAGGGAGCCCTCCCACAAAAAAGGATGCACGAAATGCAGGGAACCATCTCTTGCAATATCGGTGGTGGCTACTAGGCGGCACCGCTGGACACAATGAATTCCTTATGCTGGAATTGCTGAGGAATTGGGAACCCCCGATCAGTTTATTCGCTGCGCGACTATGTGCGGCGGTGGACTCCTTATATCATCTTCCTAGTGGAGACCAAAGCAAAACAAAAACGCATGGAGAAAATAAAATTCAAGCTGAGTTTTTCTAACGGCCTTATGGTTCTTAGCCTAGGGAAAAGTGGGGAAATTGCTCTTCTTTGGTCAAAAGATATCAAGCTAGAAATTAAATCCTACTCCCAGCACCACATAGATGCCACCATAACAGAGCATGAAAGCATCTTCACCTGGAGGTTTATTGGGTTTTATGGCCATTCAGAATCTCACTTAAGAAAAGAATCTTGGAAACTCTTGTCCTACCTTAACACTCAATTCTCTTTGCCTTGGTTCTATTGTGGTGATTTTAATGAAATTCTATCTTTTTCTGAAAAATCAGGTGGCCCCTATAGAGCTTAGCATCAAATGGAAGGTTTTTGGGATGTGGTGAAAGTTTGTGGTTTTCAGGACCTTGGTTTCTTAGGGCCCCAATTCACATGGTGCAACATGTGTGAAGGCAATGACTGAGTTTACCTCCGCCTTGACAAGGCCTTTGCAAACTCTGATCGGCTTAACACGTTCCATAATTGTAGAGTTCACCATGTTGTTGATTCCACTTCAAATCATTGCATCCTAAGAGTCACTGACTCAAGGTCTCCGCCCCCATCTCAGAAACGCCGCTTTCATTTTAAGGCCTTGTGGGCCAGATGTGAGGATTGCTATGGTATTGTGAAGGTAGCTTGGAACAGGGGTAGCCCTTCCAACACTCTGGGTGATATTGTTGCCAATCTAAATCTTTGTGCTTCCGAGTTATCCAGTTGGAGTAAAGAGGTCTACGGAAACATTCCAAAAAGGATCTAGGAAAAAAGGAAAACACTGCACACCCTCATAGTGCAGGACCGAGATGGCTCACACAGTGGTGTAATCAATGAGTTAAGAAAAGAGCTAAACGAACTCTTAGACAGTGAGGAAACACTATAGCATTAGAGAAGCAAAATCCATTGGTACAAGGAGGGTGATAGAAATACTAAGTTTTTCACCACTAGAGCTTCAGAAAGAAGAATGAAAAAAACTATCTTAGGTTTGTGGAATGATGAAGGAAGCTAGTGTGAGGACAGAGACAGTATTGCTACCACAGCTCTAGATTGTTTCTCAAAGATTTACACCTTAAGCTCCCCAAGCAGAACAGGGGACATCACCAATGCCATCCTATCTCGAGTCATAGATGATATGAATGCAAAGCTCACAAAAACATTTACCAGTGAAGAAGTCCTGAGAGCCCTTCATCAATTCCACCCAACCAAATCCCCAGGCCCCAATTGTATGTCAACCATTTTCTTTCACAAATATTGGAGCATAGTGGGTAGAGATATTACTAATATGGTCTTGAATGTGCTAAACTCGAATATGTCCATGGCTGAAATTAATACGACCAACATTTCTCTAATCCCAAAAACAAAACACCCTACTAGAATGACAGAGTTTCGCCCCATCATCTTATGTAACGTTGGTTACAAGCTTATCTTCAAAGTCCTAGCTAACCATTTAAAAGCTGTCCTCCCACAAGAGATAGCCGAAAATCAAAGCGCTTTTACAGTGGATAGACTTATTACTGATAATGTCCTAGTTGTCTTTGAGATCATGCATTATCTGAATCATAAATCAGAGGGTAAGGATAGTTTGATGTTTGTCAAGCTTGATATGAGCAAGGCGTTTGACAGAGTTGAATGGGGCTTCATCAAGGGAGTCATGGAAAAGTTGGGTTTCAACAGCAAGTGGGTTTTTCTCATTATGCAGTGCATTTCAACAATCACATACTCTATCGTTATCAATGGGGAAGCATATGGCTGCATTACTCCTACTAGGGGCCTTCGTCAAGGTGACCCACTTTCTTCGGGCCTTTTCCTTCTGTATACTAAAGGTCTTTTGGCATTGATCTGCCAAGCAGTAGGAAATCAAGCTCTCAATGGAGCCTCTATTTGTAGGGGCTGCCCACCTATCACACATCTCTTCTTTATTGACGACAGCCTTCTATTTTGTAAAGCTAACACCCAATAGTGCAATGAGCTGATGCGCATCCTTAATGACTATGAAGTGGCAACAGGTTAAAAAATAAATCTAGATAAGTCTTCGGTTCTCTTTAGCCCAAATACCCCCTTGGTCACTAAGGAGGAGATTCTCAACATCCTTGGTCCGATCCAAGACTCTCGGCACAAGAAGTACCTTGGTCTCCTCCTCTTTGATTGGGAAATCAAAATCACAAGTATCCACTGAAATCAAGGAAAACGTAAGCAAAAAACTTGTGGGGTGGAAAGAGAAGCTTCTTTCCATTGGAGTTAGGG
Organism: Quercus variabilis; assembly: GCA_030445155.1. Taxonomy (NCBI): domain Eukaryota; kingdom Viridiplantae; phylum Streptophyta; class Magnoliopsida; order Fagales; family Fagaceae; genus Quercus; species Quercus variabilis. Next base: position 25,286,218 of record CP129448.1, on the reverse strand, counting down.
AAGTCCTTATCAAAGCTATGGCATAAGCGGTACCCATATACACTATGAGCTACTTCCTTCTTCCAAAAACCATGTGTGACAATTTGGAAAGAATGATGAGAAACTTTTGGTGGGGCCAAAGAAACCAGGAGTCAAAAATTGCTTGGGTTAGTTGGAAGAAGATGTGCAAATCCAAACTATATGGTGGCATGGGCTTCCAGAACCTCCACACCTTCAACCTTGCCTTACTTGCAAAATAAGGGCGGAGGATCCTCACAAACCCAAACTCCTTAGTGGCTCGGGTCTATAAAGCTAAATATTTTCCCTACGATGACATCCTAAGTGCAAAGATTGGTAGTAATCCTAGTTGTGCTTGGAGAAGCATCCATAATAGCTTGGTGATTGAAGGCACTAGGTGGAGGGTGGGGAATGGTAAGAAGATTCACATTTGGGAAGATAGATGGCTCCCAACACCAACCACATACAAGGTGATCTCGCCTTAACAAGATTTTGACAACTTCCCAATGGTCTCCTCACTCATTGACGAGAACACAAAATGGTGTAAAACTAATTTGGTGAGATCAATCTTCTTGCCTTTTGAAGCTGATTCCATTCTCAAGATCCCTATTAGCTATAACCTCCTTGAAGATCAACTCATTTGGCTGGGTAACAAAAGGGGCTCTTTCTTTGTGAAGAATGCCTATTATATTGCAATGAGAGTTACTGATGCAAACAGCAATGGTGAAAGTACTACTGAGCACAATCAAGCCCATTTCTGGAAAAGAATTTGGCATCTCAATGTTCCCCTGAAAGTTCGGATCTTTGCATGGCGTGTTTGCAGAAATGGCCTCCCAACAATGCTTAATCTTCGGTGTAGAGGCCTTAATTCATCTAGTTTTTGCTTGCTTTGTGACAAGGATATGGAGTCCCTCCAACATGCTTTTCTCCTTTGTCCCCATGCCATGCATACCTGAGCTTCTTGGCTTGATTGCCCCTTGAATTTGTCAACCTCGGGTGCTAATATTGTGGACATTACTGCCCAGTTTATTGAGGTGGGCAAGCTTAGTGATTTGGACTTATTTTTTATGGTTGCATGGTCAATTTGGGGAAACAAAAATCAGGCCTATCATAATGGCGCAGCAATCCTACTAACCCAGGTCTGGGAAACTATGAGAAGAGCCTTGCTTGATTATAACGCTGCTCGGCTTAGTAGTCTCCCAATCCATCCTCCTGCTCGCTTGGTCAATTTGGGGAAACAAAAATCAGGCCTATCATAATGGCGCAGCAATCCCACTAACCTAGGTCTAGGAATCTATGAGAAGAGCCTTGCTTGATTATAACGTTGCTCGGCTTAGTAGTCTTCCAATCCATCCTCCTGCTCGCTTACTTTGGACTGCACCACCACCAAGTTTCCATAACATTAATGTTAATGGTGCAACAGATGTTGGGGTTGGCAACTCTTGCATTGGCGTTATCATTAGGGACTCCTTAGGGGCCACAATTTGCGCTCTCAGCAAGGTCCTTCCTATGTATTAGGACATATATGGATCATGTTAGGAACATATGTCAATATTTTATGTAGTTGACTAATCCTTTGACAAAACACACTTTACTTGTAGTTGGGTAAATCTAGGATGTGTTTAATACTTCGAAAAACATGTTGTTCAAGTCTAGTATTAAACCCATGAAGATTGGACCAAGAAACAAGTGAAGAAAAACTGTTCATTAAAGCTGGACAGATATCTCGACACCTGCAGACAGATAGCTAGACAACTGCTTGACACCTCTTGATAGTTAGGCTACCTATTGAGATTTTCAGTTGATTTTTATCACAATCTCAACATCTCTCGATAGCTGGTGGATCGATCGAGAAATCTCCTGTCTCCTTGATAGCTGTATCTGTCGAAGTTTAAATCTCAACACCTCCTCGACATGTCTAGATCGATAGAGGTTACGAGAATTCAGATTTTTTGATCTGATTTTCGGCCCATGCTAACATGTATGTGTAGGGTTTTTTTCTCACAACCTTAGACCTATATAAGGCTTATTTTAGAGGCCGTCACATAAGAGAGTACAAGGAGAATATATGCAAAAACTGACCGATGCCTTATTCTCTCTAAAAGAAGCTACTGCGTGTTTGCACCTTAGGATTTTGTAACCAAGTACTTCTTGATCTTCATTGTTGATGAAGTGAAGAACTTTGCAGCCAACATTTTCTTCAAGTTGGTGTGTTAGTCATGTACTAGGATTCATGCATCAAAGGGTGGCATTCATATATTGAAGAGTTCAGAGGTTCTGAAGCGGTAGAAAGTTTCTACTGTGAGTTCATCTACTAGGATTGTAAAGTCTAGGCACAAAAGTTTTGTACTAGATCTGAAACTTCTCTTTACTATAGTGGATTGCTTTTCGGAAAGGTTTCCCCCCAGGTTTTTTACTGTCAAACTAGTTTGTTTCATTGGTTTTCCTAACTTATCATATCTTGTTTTGACATGATATTGATATTTGTTTGTTTTAACAAGTTTTATTCATAATAAATCTAATTAACAACTTGGGTTTAAAATTTGTTAATTCTATCAACCAGGGTCTAAATTTCTCAACAAATGGTATCAAAGCAGGTACACTCTGATTGGATTAATTTCCTGAGTGTGATCCTTGACCTCTATTGTCATGGATCGTGGACAATCTCTTTTGATTCCTTCTTTATTTGATGGCACTAATTATACGTACTGGAAAGTTTGTATTAAAGTCTTTTTGCAGGTTCTAGGTAAACAGGTATGGCAAACTGTTGAAGTTGGCTTGATTAAGCCTAAAGAAACGCTGGTGGATTGGGATGAAGAAACAATCAAAGCGGCAAATTTTAACAGTAGGGCCTTGAATGCTTTGTTTTGTGGGGTGACCAATGAGGAATTCAAGAAAGTATCATCCATGGAAGTTGCCAAGGAAGCATGGACCATTCTTGAGACCACTTATGAAGGTACTAAGGCAGTAAAGACTGTGATACTTCAAAGAGTTACTAGTAGTTTTGAGGAAATAAGGATGGAGGAGGAAGAGAACTTTGATGAGTTTTATGCTAAACTTGAGGATATTGTGAATTCTGCATTCAATCTTGGAGAGTCTATTGTGGAATCCAAAATTGTTAGGAAATCCTTAGGTCTTTACTTGAAAGATTCCATGCCTAGATCATTGCCATTGAAGAAGTCAAGGGCATTGATCAAATTCCTTTGACTGAGCTTGTGGGGAACCTTCAAACCTATGAGATGGGATTAGGTTTAATGGGAAAAGGTGGAAAGAGTAGAAACTTGGCTCTTAAGGGTATAGAGGAAGAGATTGAGGACTCTGAAAGTGAAGATGAAGATGAAGATGATGATGAGGATGAGGATCTAATTTTCATAACTGATGAGATTATCAAGCTTCTTCAATTTAGAAAAAAGGATAAGGGCAAACCTCCTAGGAAATCTAAATCCTCTAGGAAGGGTAAGAATGAGAAACCCCTTATTTAATGCCATGAGTGCAAAAGTTTTGGTCATATGAGGATAGAGTGCCTAAACTACCTCATGAAGGAAAAGACCAAGGAGTCAAAAAATAAAGGGTTAGTTGCTACTTGGAGTGATACTAAGAATGACTCTTCTGATGAGTATGTGGGTGAATGTAAAGTTATGGCCATTGTTGCCACAACCGATAATGTGATTGTGGAGAGTGCTAGTGATAGTGAGGATTCTTCTGATGATAAAGTACCTAAGAAAATGAACTTTCAAGAAGCCTATGATAAGTTATGCACTGAATTTATAAAATCTAAAAAGACTTCTTATCTCTATAGAAAAGAGCTTAATGAGGTAAAAACTGAAAAAGTTGATCTGTTGGTCAAACTAGATGAGATTACAAAGTTAGTTAAGACTCTTATTGTGGAGAACACTTCATTAGAAAAGAAGGTCAAGAGTTTTGAGGTTGAATTTGGTCAAGCTAGAACTCAAATAGAGAGGACAAAGCTTGATGAGGTATTGAGTGCTTAAAAGTCTAGTTCTTATAAGACTGGCTTAGGATATGCTGTTTCCTCCGGCTCCTCTTCTTCCACGGCTTCTGGATCAAGGATTGTCTTTGTACCCCAATCTGAGAAAGGTGATAAAGGTATGAAATTCAAAACTGATTTGTCTAATTCTAAATCCTTTATTAGATCTCATATTTGTCACCATTGTGGTGTTGTTGGACAAATTCGTCCTAATTGCTTTAAGTTGTATCATCATAAGCAATTGTCCAAACGATTACAGGTTTCCTCTCAAGGACCTACACCTTTGTTTGGAGAGTTATTAAAAGTTTTGAGCTTTTTAACTCAATTTCACGAGAATTTTAATTCTTCTATGTCCTTTAGTAGACATACTAGGACACGTGCCTTTTCATCTTCATGGCCAAAGACTTGTGCTGTGTGGGTGAGAAAGGAGCCTAAGACTTAATTGTCTTTTATGTTTTTCCTCTGTTTTAATTCTTTCTATCTAAAGTGGGATTTTCTTTGCTTGATTTCTTATTTGCTTTTGAAATCATGCTTTCATGCATCTATACCTTTTTATCATGCCTTCATGCATATGCATATTTTTTTCATGCTTTCATGTTGTTTGTCTGTTTTTGTTTGGTTATTTAGTCTTTATTTTGTTTATTTTTCAAAATAAAAAGAGAAAAATTAGAAAAATACAAAAATAGTGTGTGTTTTGTGTACATTGGTATTGTGTACCTTGGATGGCCATTAAAATAAAGTTTTTTTTAAACTTTGTATCTCTTGTAGCTTAGATGAGCATTTCTATGCACAATTAAGCAAGTGAGTTTTGTGACTCTTATTTGTGATGAGTAAGATTAAGTTATCTCTTGTACTTAACACTTGTATCACTCTTTTTAATGGGAAGGACTAAAAAATCCTTAGAGAAAGGCATAAATAACCATCTCACCACTGTCGTCTGCCAATCATGAATGACATTTGTATGCTTCGACATAGTAAAAGTGCAATATCAATGACATTTGTGTGCTTTGGCATAGCAAAATTGGAATGTCAAATATCATTGGGTATTTCTTTTCTCTCTTTTATATGCCCATGCATGATATGCTTATTAAAAAGAAAAATATGGAAAGAAAAATAAAAAGAAAAAAGATAAAAAATGCTTTAAATATGATTGCAAGCATGCATTCTAGGAGACGTGGAAGTTATAGGATGTACCTCAAAGGTGATAATCCCCATTAAACAATTATGATTGTATGTGAGTTAAAGTGATTTTCTTATATCTCAAATTGTCATAACATGTATACACTTATGCAATTTTGTGATGTTTTTCACACACAACACGCAATATTTTTTGCAACTCTTGATACATGTGCAGGTACAATGTGATTTAGCCATCACAAGGTTTTACATGCGTTAATGTATGTTCACTAAACTGTCTTGACTTGTTTTTGAAATATAAAATTGGTTAGACTTGTTTAGTATGTGTGTGTGTATTTTGTGATCAAGAAAAAAGATAAAAAATGCTTTAAATATGATTGCAAGCATGTATTCTAGGAGATGTGGGAGCTATAGGATGTACCTCAAAGGTGATAGTCCTCATCAAATAATTATGATTGTATGTGAGTTAAAGTGATTTTCTTATATCTCAAATTGTCATAACATGTATACACTTATGCAATTTTGTGATGTTTTTCACACACAATACGCAATATTTTTTGCAATTCTTGATACATGTGCAAGTACAATGTGATTTAGGCATCACAAGGTTTTACATGCGTTAATGTATGTTCACTAAACTGTCTTGACTTGTTTTTGAAATATAAAATTGGTTAGACTTATTTAGTCTGTGTGTGTGTGTATTTTGTGATCAAGAAAAAAGATAAAAAATGCTTTAAATATGATTGCAAGCATGTATTCTAGGAGATGCGAGAGCTATAGGATGTACCTCAAAGGTGATAGTTCTCATCAAACAATTATGATTGTATGTGAGTTAAAGTGATTTTCTTATATCTCAAATTGTCATAACATGTATACACTTATGCAATCTTGTGATGTTTTTCACACATAACCCGCAATATTTTTTGCAACTCTTGATACATGTGCAGGTACAATGTGATTTAGCCATCACAAGGTTTTACATGCGTTAATGTATGTTCACTAAACTGTCTTGACTTGTTTTTGAAATATAAAATTGGTTAGACTTGTTTAGTGTGTGTGTGTGTGTATTTTGTGATCTATGTGCTTAACATTTTTCTTGTTGAAAGATTTGTTTTTCACATATTTTGCATCTTTCTATTATTTTGTCATTCATAGCATCTTGTTTCATTATATTCATGCATTTATATGGATTTCTTGCACTCTCTGGATTATCCTTGATCATCTTTATGTTTCTCGGGTGAAGCTTTCTAACTTCTTGTACCCTTTGTCAATCATGGCAAAAAGGGAGAGAAATTATGGAGAATGTGTGGTTTCTTTTTTTAAGATTTTACATATTTGGGGGATAAATACATGCCTTTTTAAGAGGGAGATGTGTTTCATCTTGTTAGAGGGAATGCTTATTTCCTTCTTCTTGTACACTGGTCTTGTGACCATGTTTACATACATTGTGTTTATTTTTGATATATATATATATATGATGATGTATGTCTTCTTCACCTACCTTTACATGTGTTGTTTCTTTTCTCTCTTTATGCACATGCTTCTTATTACTTGTATGCAATCTATTATTTTTGTTTCACACTAAGATGCCTTGATGAGTTTTCTTTAAGGTGTTTCAGAAATATAGGTTGTCAAAGTTTACTTGCTATAAATTCTCTTCTTGCAAAATTTTTCAAGAGTTTGTGTTAGGATAGATTTTATTGTATTTTACAAGTAAATATGAGTTGAGTGATTTATGATTTCTCTCATATGTTCATTTGTTTGTTGTAGTTTTGTCACGGATTGTCAAAGGGGGAGATTGTTAGGACATATGTGGATCATGATAGGAACATATGTTAATATTTTACGTAGTTGGCTAATTTTTTAATAAAATGCACTTTACTTGTAATTGGGTAGATCTAGGATGTATTTAATACTTCAAGAAACATGTTGTTCAAGTCTAATATTAAAGCCATGAAGATTGGACCCAGAAATAAGTGAAGAAAACCTGTTCATTATAGTTGGACAGATATCTCAACACCTGCGGATAGATAGCTCGACAGCTGTTCGACACCTCTCAACAGCTAGGCTATCTATTGAGATCTTCAGTTGATTTTTATCACAATCTCGGCACTTCTCGACAGCTGATGGATTGATCGAGAAATCTCCTATCTCCTCGATAGCTTCTTGATAGTTGTATCTATCGAAGGTTAAATCTCGATACCTCCTTGACACCTCTAGATTGATTGAGGTTACGGGAATTTAGATTTTCAGACTTGATTTTTGGCCCATGCTGACATGTATGTGGAGGGTTTCTTTTCTCACAACCCTAGACCTATATAAGGCTTATTTTAGAAGCTGTCACATAAGAGAATAAAAGGAGAACATATGCAAAAAGTGACCGATGCCTTATTCTCTCTAAAAGAAGCTATTACGTCTTTGCACCTTAGGGTTTTGTAACCAAGTGCTTCTTGATCTTCATTGTTGATGAAGTGAAGAACTTTGCAATCAACATCTTTTTCAAGTTGGTGTGTTAGTCATGTACTGGGATTCGTGCATCATTGGTTAGTCACGTATTGGGATCCATACATCAAAGAGTGGCATTCATATATTGAAGAGTTTAGAGGTTCTGAAGCAGTAGAAGGTTTTTGGTGTGAGTTCATCTATGGGGATTATAGAGTCTAGGCACAATGGTTTTGTACTAGTTCTAAAACTTCTCTTCACTATAGTAGATTGCTTTTCTAGAAGGTTTCCCCCCTTAGGTTTTTTTATTGTGAAACTAGTTTGTTTCATTGGTTTTCCTAGGTCATCATATATTGTCTTATTTATTTTTCCGCTGCATGATTTTGACATGATATTAATGTTTGTTTGTTTTAACAAGTTTTATTCATAATAAATCTAATTAACAACATGAGTTTAAAACTTATTAATTCTATCAACCGGTGTTTAAATTTCCCAACACTATGAGCCTCTATGCTGAAGTTACTGAAGCCTACGCGCTCCACCAAGGGGTGCTTTTTGCATTGGAAATGCAGATTAACCATGCCATTTTTGAATCTGATGCATTGCCTATCATCCGTGCCTTATCTTCATGCGAGGTTGGGGGTGAGCTGGGCCACATCCTCGAGGACATCAGGATGGTGTCTAGCTCATTTAGTCACTGCACCTTCCAACACCTGAAACTGGATGGCAACAGATTTGCTCACACGTTGGCAAGAGAAGCAAAAATCTCTGGCCAATCCAAAGTTTGGAAAGGAACCTCTCCCTCTTGTATTTTGCAGATCCTTAGGGACGATTTGATGTAATTTTTCTCCTTCTTTAGGCTCTGTTGTATTTCATTTTCAGTGTGGAATGATATTTCTTCCTGTTTACCATAAAAAAAAGAAAGAAAGAGGCTTGTCCATAAAAACATAATCATCACATATCACATGTGAACAGTGGGTGGACCACACATGCAACATAAGGTATCTTCTCCTCAATGTATTCTTTGCCGATACAGCTCATGAGAAAAGAGTAAAAGTTGCTGGTCTTCTAGTTGGTGCATAAACACCTCTTCTAAACCAAGATTAGACAAGCCTAAATCAGTGTCAGCAATCATTGGGAGTGCATAAAGGGATTTTGACTCTTTAAGATTAAGGGTTTTCAGGAATGATAAAATTAGATTTGGAGGATTTTGTGGGTGGTTTTTGGGATTCTGGTTTAAGTTGTTGAGGGTAATTTATGGCTAGAAGGATTCCACTTGTCTTGAGAGGGTTGTAAGAAGGATGAATTATGGCTAAGTGTTGAAGATTTTGTCCTAGAAACTCGAACAAAAATGGGTAGGCTATGGGTATAGACAGGTCTTTTTACAATGATTTTCTAGGTTGGTGGGGAGTGTACACAAACATTGGTGAGGGTTGTGTGGCTATCTTCTAGGACCTTTCTATGGACTGGAATTGAGTGAGCAATTGATTTCTTTCTTTTTCTTTTTGACCAATAAAGGGGAAAGAAATAGATATATCTTTGACCATAGATGTAATTGTTTCAAGCTTTTTCTCAACCATTTTGATCTTCTTCTTCAAATCATTGATAAGAGAATATGAGGATGACAAAGCCTGTCATTGCAAAGTGTATTTTCCGTCTGAGATGTCTGTCCAATGACCATTTTCTTTTCTGAAAGCATAATCTCTTGAGATTTCACTAAATTGTAAAATTTAGTGAGCAATCTTTCATGAGATTCTGCATCTTTTGAGAACAGAAGAATATCATCCACATAGATCAATGCATTATCCAAGATAGGTTGGAACAGGGTTACCACTGCCTTTTGGAATTGAGATGGAGAGTTTTTTAGTCCAAAGGCATAATCGTCCATTAATCTTGCTGTTTGCCTGTTTGCCAGATTGATAGGGCATTTCATCATTTTTTATTTCAGCCCTTTAAGTTTGCATTATGTCATTTTAGTTCTCTAAGTTTCAAATTTCTTCAATTCAATCCTTCGTTAACTCACTATCCATAACTATCGTTAGTTTTAGCCATAGTTTAATTTTTAATATTTATTTCTTAATTAAAAAAAGCTTTAATTTTGTTTTTCAAAAAAAAAAAAACTTAGAAATTAAAATAATCCCGGTTACACCACCTACCTAATTTGAAGAACAAATAAACCCCTAGCCTACTTTGATATGTGAGAGTCTGAGAGGGAGAAGGAGAGAAAAAGAGAGATCGAGAGGGGGAAAGAGAGAAATATTTATAACTCAGCAGCCTAAGATAAAGGGGGCTTTTAAAATACAAATTTTAGAGAGAGAAAGAAAGAAGAAGAAGAAAAAAAAAGGTAAGAGAAATGAGATTAAAAAGGACTTGGAAATCAAAGTAGTTATGGGAGTTGTGGGGAACAACAAATCTTGGAAACACCAACCGGTCCACAGGAACACAATCCTCTCCAAAATAAATACTTTCCAATTCCAAGGTTTCCTAGATACAACAACACAAAGACTTTCTTTTCATCCAAATTTTTTCGTACATACATATAATACACGTATACAACAACAACAATAACAAGAGTAATAGTTAAGCTAAAATAAAGTAGACCCAGAAAAGAAAAAAGAAAAACTGTTATTTAAGGAAAATATAAAAAAAAAAGATGATAATTCAAAGAGCTATGAATTTTTTTTCCCACTTTAAAGATCTTAAATTTTTTTTTTTAATCATATATTCTTTCATCTATTGCTTCTTCTTCTTCTTGGCCAGAGCCAAGTAAAGAATTAGCCAAAGTTGCCGAGTAGACCTATTTGAGCGGAGTTGAGACGCCATGAAACCTTGGGGAAGAGCCGCCGAAACACCTCCTTGTCCCTCTTAGTCTCTTGCTATCCTTTTCCCTCTCAATCTCTCTTTCTTCTTCTAAGTCTCTCACATATCGGGTTAGGCTAGGGATTTTCTTGTTCTTAATTTAGATGAGGTGGGTGGCGTAAATGGGTTATTTTAATTTACAGGTTTCTTTTTAGTTAACGTTTCTTTCTTAAGTTATGAAATAAATAATAAAATAAATATTAAATATTAAATTATAGCCAAAATGACACCATTTTAGGTAGGTAAACAACATATATGGATGGTGACTTAATGAAAGACTAAATTGAGGAGATTTAAAATTTAGAGAACTGAAATGATAAAATGAAAATTTAAAGGACTAGAATAAAAAGTTATGAAACTTAGAAGATGGGTTTTGCATTTTAGCCTTCTTATTCATAATTTTTCAAAATGGCTTCAGTGTCCTAATAGTGGATTAGAAGCATAGGAAAATTTGATGTTTTTTGAAAATGGTTCAACCATGGGATGAAATTAGTTTTTCAACTCACAATTTCATGATATTGTGATTTTTTTTTTAAGAAAAAAAAAAGGTGCTCACATGCGTGATCATTGCTCCGCAATGCATTATAGCATGGGACTACTTGGACAATAGTAGGGTTTACCACTACTTGAACCTACAATTTTCGAATTTGTAGGTATGATGGGTCAAAAGAACTTCTTATCACTAGGCCACCTCCCAAATGATCTTAACATTCTAAGCTAGGTAGACGATTTTGTGTGACTCGAATGAAATCAACATTTCAACTCAAGATTCAATGATATCGTTAGTTGAACTATTGGTTTAATTAAAGGACAATATATTTAGCGATTACAAATTTTAGCAATAAAACATGTTTTGTTGTGATGGGTGACAATAGAATTATTACTAATAAGTGAAAGTAGTGTCACTTTAAATAAAAATTTAACACCTTAATAAGTTATGAAAATGATTACGTTAAAAGTAAGTTATGAAAAAAGATAATAATTTTTTATATTCACTGTTGCTCTCAAGTAAAGTTGTAATTATGATTCACAATTTACTAACACTAACTTTGAATTTCAAATATATATATATATATATTAATAGCCAAAACTTAGAGAAAATCCAATTAAATTTTAATTGGATTCTTAATTTTGTGTCATGTGTTTCATTTAATTTTTTAATTTTGTGCTAAGTGAATTATTGAGTGTAAAAATAAAAAATTCCAAATCCAATTAGATTCTAAATTGAATATCAATTGGAGTCTAATTTTCTGCCACATGTCCTTTTATTTTTTTTAATTTTTATGACAAGTAAATTATTGGGTGAAAAAACCGAAGAGTCTAAATTCAATTAAATTCTAAATCATATATATATATATATATGTATATATATATATATATATATATATAAGAAACTATTACATATTTTAGAAATGTATGATTTAAAAAAAAATGTAAGCTAATACTATGCATAATTTGATTTTTTTTAAAAATGTATAATTGTGATTATTTTTAATTGTACCTATACTTATGCACGGAGCTATACACTAGCAGTAGTAATAATAAAAGAAAATACTAACACCAACATTTTTGGTGCAAATTAATGGGTGTATGACACCTCATACTTGCACATGTCGATAATTTAATTGACCCTATAGCATAAATCCTCTTCATGAGAGTGTATTTTATGAGACAACCTCATTAGAAATTTCTCTCTATCCATCACAATTTGTAAAATTGGGAAGTGAGACTCAACAAGTTGTGAAATAGATATCTTATAAAACTATCTTATAAGATAATTTTTTTCATTCTATGATCAAAATCTTCTAGAGTTGACACAATGCTAAAATATTGTCAATTTTAAACACGTGTCATGTCTGTGTTGCTTGTGCCCCAAACTTAAGTTATTTATACATTCTCGCCTAAAACAGAAGTCATTTATACACACTAAAAATTTCTTTGCTTTTATTTTATTTATTTTTTTAAGGCATAAAAAACTCTAAAACTTTGGTAAATTATGAAACAACTTTTGGGATATTCATTTCAATAATCTGTTACCAATGGGTGACCAGTAGTACTACATACATAAGTTTTTTTTTTTTTAAATTTTTTTTTATAACAATACTTTCACATATTTTTGAAATAATCAATGAAAAATGGTAATAAAAACAAGTGGTTAATACATGTAGAAAGTGTTATTCATCATTAACAATTGATCATTTGTATGAAAATTGTTGTGAAAAGAGGTACGTCTACAGTATTATGAAATCTAATGGCCTATTTGGAAGTTTAAAAAAGGAGGGGGAGTAGAGTAAAGGGAGGGAGAGTAATTCAATTACCTTGTTTGGAAGTTTTTTAAGGAAGGAGGAGGAGGGATTTGGAGGGGTTTCAACTACCTCTAACCCCTCATTTTTAACTCCCTCAAATTGGAGAGATTTGGAGGGAGAGTAGAGTAGATAAATTATTGACCAAATGAATTCCCCAATTTACCCTTTCTAAATTAACAAAATTACAAACAGATTATATAAATAATCTTTGTTTGTTTCCTGAGAAAATTTAACACTACAAATGACAAATCTTCCTAGTGCTTTCTTACAAACCAAACACAATTTTTACTAAATTTAGTATCTTTACAGTTTCTATCCAATATTTTCTCAGCAACCAAACAGAAAAGAGAAACCCAAAACCGAATACTACACAAAGTCTCTAATTGCATAGATCCAAAGATCCAATACCCAAATCCATAAACTAATAGAGCAATGACCCCAAAACACAAAATCAGTCACACCCAGTTTCCCACGTATTCTTGGCATCCAAACATCCCCACGAAATCGAACCTAAAAAAAAAAAAAAAAAAAAAAAATCAAAGACTAACCTTAGCAGCAAGGTATTCAAGCATGACGCAGAGGTAAACCGAAGCTCCGGCACCGACACGCTAGGTGTACTTGCCGGCTTTCAAGAATCGGATCTCTCGCCGGTTAGATCGCCAATTCCAACTTCATCTAATTGCCAAAGATGTAGAGACAGAGTCAAGATGATGAAGGAGAAAGACAACTTCTTCTTCTGCTGCTGTTACTACTATGGCGGTTCATTTGGGAGGCTAGGTTTTTTTTTTTTTTTTTTTTTTTCCTCGAGAAAATAATGTTTGAAAAAAATTTTCTCGACCTGCACTTTCTCGAAAACCAAACACTTACAAGAGAAGTTTATTTGAGTTCATTGGTTAACGCACATGACGGTTTGGTAAATTATAAGACTGTCCTATCAATAGCTGCCACATAAGCGAGAAAATCAACACATAGCAAAATAAGTATTGAAGATTAAAATCATCAGAAATTGGGAATTAAATTAAGCATTTTACTGTTGCAAATGGAATAATTTATGCAAAGTGATTCTAGATGTTGAAAAATGTTGATTCAAAGTTTTATATAATTTTGTCAGTCAGAGAATATATTGAATATTTGGATTGTTTAATTATTATCTCTAAATAACATTTTTTTTCTTATTTTAATTATTATCAATAAAGGATTTTTTTTTTAGTATAATAAAAAAGCAGAAAAAATATTTAATCATAGACCAATATTGATTATTTAATTTACATTAGAAAAAAAAAATTATGAAAAAAAATATTGCATGCTATAGTCATAATTATTTAATCTAACAAATTAATCATAGATTAATGTTGTAAGTCTATTTTCAAATAGGGGTAAATTTGTCTATTTAAATTATTTCCGCTCTTTTCTATCCTAATTTTTAAAACATCTAAACAAGAGGAAGAGTTAATTACTCCCTTCTCCCTTACTAATTTTAAAAACATTCAAATAAAGTAGATGAAAACTATTCTCCTTTACTCTCCTCTCTACTATTCTCCTCCCTCTCTAAACTTCCAAACAAGCCATAAATAACATGCCTCGGATATCCTGGAGAACTCCAATTTGAAGACTCTGGTCTTTGAACTTTGAAGGAGACTCATCCATCAACAATATCTTTCAAGCCAAATGGGATTTCTTTTCTTTTCTTTTATGAATGTTGGACTTTTTGTCATGATATTGTTAGTGGCTCAAATTCGAGTGGAATCCTTTGATAGAGAATCATAATCTAACTGAAATTGGAGCTATCTGAAACGTTATCCTTGCTTTGAAGTGAAACAAAATGTGTGGTGGTGCTTTTGTTATTGGAGAGATCTTTCGTGAAGAGAGTGGGTGGAAAGGAGTCCAAGAATAAATGAGTTATTTTCTGAACAAAACCAATTTTACATTTATTCTTACAACTATTTTATGTGATAAATAGTGACTAGTTACATGTTACTTTTATATAGACTCATCCTTTATTTTTTTTACCATTCATAGTTAGTCATTGTATAATTATGAAATTATGCATGAAATTACTTGTGTTACTAATATTTTTTTACAATTAATTACATTCACTAAGAGTTTCACCCTTTTTTTTTTCACACCATTGCTCTATTTTTGCGTCAGCACTTGGTGGGCCTAATTGAAACCTATCTTAAATATTAAGATTTAATTCTCTAAAATAAAAAGGATTTTAGTTTTGGCTAATCTTTTGGCGGACATTCTCCCTTATCCAAAAACGTTTTACCCCTGCAAATGTGTTATCAAAACACTTATCCACAATGTTATTTAAAAAAAACAAAAAAAACTTATGGCCTGTTTGGAAGTTTAGAGAGGGAGGAGAGTAGTGGGGAGGAGAGTAGAGGGGAATGGTTATCCTTCACCTTGTTTGAATGTTTTTAAAATTTGTAAGAGGGAAGAGAGTAATTAGCCATTCCTCTTATTTGGATGTTTTAAAAATTAGGATGGAAATGAGAGAAAATGATTTAAATAGAAAAATTTACTCTTATTTGAAAATGGACTTACAACATTGGTCTATGATTAATTTGTTAGATTAACTAATTATGACTATAGCATGCAATATTTTTTTTTTTGATAATTTTTTTTTTCTGATGTGAATTAAATAATCAACATTGGTCTATGAGTAACTATTTTTGCTGCTTTTTATTATACTAAAAAAACCATCCTTAATTGATAATAATTAAAATAAGAAAAAAAATGTTTGGTTTGTTTGTTTATTGAAAAAATCAACAAAATATTGAATTTTGAGTGTTTCTTTCATTTATTATTATTATTTTTGATATTTTTTTTTTTATTTTTCTTAGTACGTGGATTTAATTTTTTGAGGATTAGGAGAAGAACTGAGACCCAAAAAAAAAAACAAAAAAGTTAGGGAAAGTGACTCTATGAATTAACTTAAAAAATAAGATCCTATTATGTAATTTAAATTCAAGTGTTTGCATACTTACTATTCAGAAAAGAAAGCAACTCAAAATTCTCAAGAGACCTTACTAAATATTGAGCAATAGTACACAAATTTCAAACAAAACAAATGACAATAATTTCTCAAAAAAATTCTGAATTTCACACATTGAAACATTTTTTTTCATGACCATATTTATCCTTTAAGGAACCAATGCCACTTTGAATCATGACATGAGATATTGGAATTTGCCAAACATAGAGCCCATTGAGAATGCCTTCTCCATCTAATTAATAAAGCAAAATCTTATTTTATTTTATTTTATTTTATTTTTATCTGTTCTTTCGCTGTTTGGATGCCAAGAAAAAAGAAAGCTTCGTATGTGTATGTGCATGTGCATAACGAATCTCCGCTTTGATTTTCGTAAGATTTCTTTTATTTTTGACTATCTATATTTTCTCAGCAACCAAAGGATGATATAATTTTACTCTATATGGAAATCTTACTCTGTTCAAAGTAGGTGATTTGATTGGTTTGTTTCTGTTCAAAGTAGGTGATTTTCATTTCCGTCAACTTCAAATAGATGTGATTTTTTTTTTTTTTGGCTTTATCTGTTTTCTCAGTAACCAAACGGGGGATAGGTGTACTAGATTTGTGAATTTTACTCTATTCAATTGGATTGTTTTGGTTCCTATTCTTGGATTCTAAAAATTGATCAATTTTGTTTTGTTTATATCTTCAATCATGAAGTAGCATGTTGATCAATTAAAAATAATATACAACGACCTGGTGATGTGTTTAATTCTTGAGAATATGCTTTGAAAAGTTTTCAAAGTCAAATAATTGATCATCTGTTTGGTTACTGAGGAAAATAATTTTTTAATTAGTAGTTACTGAGGAAAATATTAAGGAAAAGAAAAGAAAAGAAGGATCTATGTTATTTTTTTGGTTTGTAATTTTGTTAATTTAGAAAGGGTAAATTGGGTAATTCATTTGGTCAATAATTTATTTACTCTACTTTCCCTCCAAATCTCTTGAATTTAGGAGAATTAAAAATGAGGGTTTAGATGTAGTCGAAACCCCTTCTTTTTATTATTTAAAAAACTTTCAAACAAAGTAATTGAATTACTCTCCCTCCCTTTATTCTACTCTCTCTCCTTTTTTTAAACATCCAAATAGAGCATTACTGACAAGCCATTTATCCCTACAAACGTGTTTACACCTGCAATAGAAAGAGAATGAAGGAAACAAATAAGAGAAAAGCAAGAATGGACAGCATGTTGTGACATGCATATTTATATATTTTTCAAAATGAAGCTGTTTAATTCCGCTTCCAGTAACAAATTTGGGCAACGAAATAAAAAGGAAAA
This sequence comes from Quercus variabilis, assembly GCA_030445155.1. Lineage (NCBI taxonomy): Eukaryota > Viridiplantae > Streptophyta > Magnoliopsida > Fagales > Fagaceae > Quercus > Quercus variabilis. The sequence continues at coordinate 25,269,175 of CP129448.1, read as the reverse complement.
AGTGAAACTTCAAATAGTATTGAATTAAAATATGATAGACACATATTCCAGTTACGTATTGTCATCTAACTAATTACTATATAAGTACACCTAGTGTTCCATGCACCAATGCATACAAAACCCAATCCCCAAACATAGAGCTTCTTTTCTTGTCCCCAATGCTCCCAATCACAATGCCCTCCTTTCCTCTCTATTCGTGCCTCTTCTTCTTCTTCTTCTTTTTGTTTATCATAGTTTTTTATTGGAAGAGGTCTAAAGCCAAAGGCCAAAGACATAAGTTGCCACCAGGGCCATGGAAACTGCCTTTTATAGGGAATTTGCACCAACTAGTTTTCTCTCTACCACACCGATCTTTGAGAGATTTAGCCGTGAAATATGGACCTATTATGCAATTGCAACTGTGTGAGGTCATGGCTATAATCATTTCATCTCCAAAAGTAGTTGAAGAAGTGCTGAAGACGCATGATGCTGCTTTGGCAAATAGGCCAATTGTTCTTGCTATTGAAGTTATGTGCTATGGTAATTCAGGTATAGTCTTTGCTCCCTATGGTGATTATTGGAGACAAATGAGAAAGATTTGTATCTCAAAGCTCCTGAGTGCCAAGCGAGTCCAGTCATTTAGCAGAATTAGAGAAGTGGTAAATAATCTTGTTGAATCCATTTCCTTGTCAGAGGGAGTTCCAATCAATCTCAGTGAGAAGATCTTCTTCTCAACATATTGTACAGCTTTCAGGGCAGCCATTGGGAAGAAGTGCAAATATGAAAAAGAATTCGTATCATTAATCAAAGAAATGTTTACTCTGGGTGGAGCCTTTGACTTGCCTGATTTCTTCCCTTCACTGAAGTTCCTTGGCTTCCTTACAGGAATCAAGCCCGCATTGTTGAAAACGCATAGAAAAACAGACAAAATTCTGAATGATATAATCAACGATCATAAGAAGAAAAGAAGTGCCATTTCAGCTAAAAAAAGTGAAGAAAGTGATAATGATAATATGATTGATGTGCTTCTGAAACTTCAGGAAACGGGCGAGCTTGGATTTAACGTCACAAGCAACCACATCAAAGCTGTCACACTGGTATTTTTTTGTGCAATAGTGCTTCCCCTTTTTTATTTTTATTTATTCCTATCAATCAGTAAATGCGCAGGTTTATACAAATAGTTTTACAAGGATTCTTTTACTCCATAAAATGGTGAGCGATTTGAGGTATGTGCCTTCACGTATTTTGCCACATCATATTCTTTTGAGTGGTAGACTTCGTAGTTTTTAAGCCAAATAGGTTGTGTAGTGCAGAAAAAAAATTTGTCTCTTGACATAAATTTCATTTACACGTAACAATTATCAACATCCAAAATTCACAAAATTAGGAATTTAGAAGAAAAATTACATATACATATGCAAATTATGAAACAACCCTATTTTGCTTAGTATTAAATTCTCATCTCGATCACAATGTAATTGTAAGTTAAAATCATTTTTCAGGAGGTCTTTTTTGCGGGAAGTGAGACTTCAGCAACCACAATTGAATGGGCAATGTCAGAATTAATTAAAAACCCAAGAGTAATGGAGAAGGCACAAGCAGAAGTGCGGCAAGTTCTTGAAGGGCAGAGAAATTTTGATGAGGCAAACATTCAAAAGCTAGATTACTTGAAATTAGTGGTAAAAGAAACTTTGCAATTACACCCTGCTGCAGCCTTGATCGCCAGAGAAGCAAGAGAAAAATGTGAAATTAATGGGTATGAGATACCGAACAACACCACAGTAATCATTAATGCATGGGCTATTGGGAAAGATCCTGAATATTGGATTAATTCTGAATGCTTTCTCCCCGAGAGGTTTCAAGATTCTCTTACTGATTTTAAAGGGTCCAACTTTGGATTCATTCCATTTGGAGGTGGTAGGAGGATATGTCCAGGCATATCATTTGCTCTTGCAAATATTGAACTCGTTCTTTCTCGATTGTTATATCACTTTAATTGGAAACTCCCTAATGAGATCAAACCAAAAGAACTTGACATGTCTGAGAGTTTTGGAATATCCTATGGGAGAAAAAGTGATTTGTACCTAATTGCCACTCCTTTGAAACCTCTTCTTCATGAAAGAAACTAAATAATAGGGTTGCAAATATATTATGTGCGGATATTTCAAGATAAAGTGATAAGGTCGTTGGTTGTACTTTGTTTAATTAGGTTATTTAAATTAAACAATAAGCTGAGTATAATTAGTTAGCCAAAGTTGTTATTATGTTTGGTGTGTAATATTTTTTAAGAAGTATTGATCTTTAAGTTCTTCATATATTTGAGGGAGTGCTGGCATCTAGTGTGTCCTATTTAAATAATGTATATGTTGTTGGGCAAAAATCCAATACCCTCTATGTCTATATGTGAATTAAAATTAATGACTACCAAGCAATAGCAATATTATGGAAACAAAAATAAATTCCAGCAAGCATCACATAAATACAACCTGATGTAGAACAGACAGCACATGCCTTCCTTGAGCAACAGGGGCGCAGGAAGTCACAACGCAAGATCAAAGGGGGGTGCTAGTAGGGGCCATCGGGGTAACAGTGTCGGAATTGCATGAAATTTGGCAGGTTGAAGGGAAACGACGTTCTGATCCAGATTCATCATGAACGTCGCCAAAATTTAGGCAAATTCCTTCATTAAGGCCCCGATAACAGTGTTTTTGCTATTTATAGTAATATTTGTTTTTCCTTAATAACTTTTAATTTAAAAGTCAGAATAAGGTCCCGTCTGTTTTGGGACGACCCTTAAGGTCAGTAGTTTATGATTTTATATTTAACTCAATTTTGCCATTTTTGGTAAAATTCGGTAATTTTGTCACCTAATCGCTTAATTAGTGCGAATTAGGGTTTTAAACGTTTTTTTCTTAGTATTTATATGTTTTGTAGCCGTCAGAGGCAAGGAAAACTATTATCAATAAAAAACAGACTTTTGTCAAATTTTCTTCTGGTGGATTCCAGTTTCATCTCCTTGTGGATTCAGGGAAACCCCTCGTGGATTCGAGGTTTACTACCAGAAACTAACAGTTTAGTTTCTGTCCATCAAAGAGAGCATCGTGTGTGCTCTTCTTCAGGCTTCCGCGACATCAGTTGGTATCAGAGCCTTGACTTACCCTGGTCTGATGGCTAACCGGCGAGACGGTAACCACCACAACAATGACGGCGGTGACGACGTCAACAACCCAGTCCTCACTAGGGCTGAGTTCCTTGATTTTCGTGATGAAAATCAACAATTTCGTGATGAACATCAACAATTTCGTGATTCAACCCAGCAGACTCTGGACCAGATTCAAGAAGCACTTGCCACCTTGCTTAACCGAAACCCTAATCGCGATGACGGAGAGCGACGTGATAACCGAGCGCGTGGTCCTCCCTATCGTGGTCCAAACCGGAACAGACAGCAGGACTACAACGAAGAAGACAGTGAAGATGAGGAGTATGCAGAGAGAGTCCTTGGAAATCATCGTGGTCCCGCAAGGGATAATGGCCGAGATTATCAGGAGCAGAGGGACTATCGAATGAAAGTAGAATTACCATCCTTTAATGGTAATGTCTCCATTGAAGAGTATCTGGATTGGGTCAGTGAAGTGGAAAAATTTTTCGATTATATGGGTACAGCAGATGACAAACAGGTGTGTTTGGTGGCCTACAAATTGAAGGGAGGAGCATCTGCCTGGTGGGATCGTGTTCAATTAAACCGTACCCGTGAACGAAAGCTTCCAATACGATCATGGAGGAGAATGAAAAGATTAATGGCAGATCGGTTCTTACCACCAGATTACCAGCAGGAGTTGTTCAGACAGTACCAGGATTGCAGGCAGGGTATGCGGACAGTTAATGAGTACATGGAGGAGTTTGACAGGTTGGCGAATCGCAATGATTTGGAGGAAACTGAAGATCAACGGATATCCAGATTTGTACACGGGTTACGAGTTTCCATTCGAGATCAGGTATCCTTACAAACCCTATATACTTTGAATGAGGCTGTAACCTTATCCAAGAAAATAGAATATCAGCATCTCAGGGCCGGTTCGAAGTTTTCCAATCGCAATTCGGAGTCCTCTAGTTCCACTGCCAACAAAGGTAAACAGCCCATGTTTACACCACGATCACAACCCGTGGTTAGGGAGAACAGTGATGTCAACCAATCCACAGTGGCAGTAGCAGGTTCTGCAGCCCAGCCGATAGCGAATGCCAACCCTTATGCTAGGCCAACTGGGAATAAGTGCTACAGATGCGGAGAACCAGGACATCGATCTAGTACTTGCCCTAAGCGAGCCGCAGTGAATCTGGTGGTGGCAGAAGAGGGCGAGATAGAAGGTGAACAGGAGGGTGAAGAGGTGTATAATGATGCAGATCCATATGCCTATGATCCCAATGAGGTCCAAGAGGACGAGGAAGGTGTGCCACTAGGGCGGTCTTTGGTGATTCAGAGGTTGTTGCTCACACCAAGGGTGGAATACGGTGATCAGCGGAATGAGATCTTCCGAGCACGATGCACCATCAGTAAGAGGGTCTGTGATTTGATCATTGACAGTGGCAGTGTAGAGAACATTGCGTCGAAGAGTTTGGTTACCAAGCTAGGACTGAAAACAGAAAAGCATCCCTCTCCGTACAAGATAGGTTGGATCAAGAAAGGTACGGAAACTCTTGTTACTCAACAATGTTGTGTTACTTTTTCTATGGGTAAATGTTATGTAGATGAGGTAGTTTGTGATGTTGTTGAAATGGATGCATGTCATTTAATACTGGGTAGACCTTGGCAGTATGATGTAGATGCTACTCATAGGTGTAAGGATAATGTGTATGTGTTTTTTAAGAATGGCAGAAAAATTATCCTTGGTCCTATTAAGGAAGGCAATGTACCTAAAGCTTCTAAAGTGGAGGGGAAGCCAGCACTCCTCATCGTGAACAATGAAGATGAGTTTGACAAGGAGTGTAAGGAGTTGAAACAGGTATATGCTGTAGTGGTGACAGATGGTGAGCCAAAGAAGGTTACTGAGATACCTGATGCAATTCAACCATTGATCAAGGAGTTTGAAGAGCTTTTTCCAAAAGAGCTGCCTGCAGGTTTACCACCAATGCGTGACATCCAGCATTGCATTGATTTAGTTCCTGGAGCTAGTCTACCTAATTTGCCACATTACAGGATGAATCCTCAAGAGGGTCAAATACTACAGGGGCAGGTGGATGAGCTTTTGAGCAAGGGGCAGATCAGGGAGAGTATGAGTCCATGTGCAGTACCGGCACTGCTAACACCAAAGAAGGATGGGAGCTGGCGTATGTGTGTGGATAGTCGAGCCATCAATAAGATCACAGTCAGGTATCGATTTCCTATTCCCCGACTAGATGACATGTTTGATATGCTGAGTGGGTCCAAGTGTTACACCAAGCTAGATCTCAAGAGTGGGTATCACCAGATTCGGATCCGACCTGGAGATGAGTGGGAGACAGCTTTTAAGACAAAGGAGGGGTTGTATGAGTGGATGGTAATGCCTTTCGGATTGTCCAATGCTCCCAGCACTTTCATGAGACTTATGAATCAGGTATTGAAACCATTTATTGGAAAGTTTGTGGTAGTTTATTTTGACGATATCCTGATTTACAGTAAGACAGAAACAGCCCACTATAATCATGTGCGAGAAGTATTAGCGGTGTTGCAGGCCAATGAGTTGTATATCAACTTGAAGAAGTGCAGCTTCTTGACTGATAAGTTGCTGTTCTTAGGGTATGTGGTCAGTGCGGATGGGATTCATGTTGATGAGGACAAGGTCCGTGCAGTCAGAGAATGGCCAACCCCAAAGACAGTAAGTGATGTGCGAAGTTTTCATGGGCTAGCAACCTTCTATCGGAGGTTTGTTCGAGATTTCAGTAGCATAGTAGCCCCTATCACTGAGTGTCTGAAGAAGGGGAGGTTCTCATGGGGAAAAGAGGCAGAACAAAGCTTTGCCTTGATCAAGGAAAAGTTGAGCACAGCCCCGGTTTTGGCATTGCCCAACTTTGATAAGGTGTTTCAGGTGGAGTGTGATGCATCTGTGGTCGGGATAGGCGCTGTTCTTTCACAAGACAACAGGCCAGTAGCATTCTTCAGTGAGAAAGTTTGTGAAGCTCGAAGTAAATGGTCAGCCTATGAGCTGGAGTTCTTTGCTGTAGTACGGACTCTTAAGCATTGGGAGCACTACCTGATTCAGAGGGAGTTTGTATTATATACAGATCATCAGGCGTTGAAGCACATCAACAGTCAAGTTAGCATTAACAGGATGCATGCTCGGTGGGTAGCTTATATTCAGCGCTTCCATTTCACATTGAAGCACAAGTCTGGTGTCACTAATAAGGTGGCTGACGCACTTAGCAGGCGAGCATCTTTGTTGACCACCCTACGTACTGAAGTTGTAGGGTTTGATTGTCTCAAGGAGCTGTATGAGAATGATGAGGATTTCGGTGATATTTGGGGTAAGTGTCAACAAACTTATACTGCTGTCAATAGTATGTACATCCAGGATGGTTTCCTCTTTCGGGGTAACCAATTATGCATCCCTAAAAGTTCATTGAGGGAGCAGATTATTAGGGAGCTGCATGGTGGAGGTTTGGGTGGACATATGGGCAGAGATAAGACTATAGCACTGGTGGAAGAGAGGTATTATTGGCCACAACTCAAGAGGGATGTTGGAAATCATGTGAGGAAGTGTCCAATCTGCCAAACTGCTAAGGGTCAATCTCAGAATACTGGTTTATACATGCCTTTGCCAGTTCCACAAGCCCCATGGGAGGATCTGTCTATGGACTTTATACTGGGTCTTCCTCGAACCCAGCGAGGTATGGATTCTGTTTTTGTTGTGGTTGACAGGTACTCGAAGATGTCCCATTTCATAGCATGCAAGAAAACTTCAGATGCTACTCGAGTGGCCAATCTGTTCTTTAAAGAAGTTGTGCGTTTGCATGGAGTGCCAAAGTCCATCACCTCTGACCGGGATACCAAGTTCATTAGTCACTTCTGGCGGACTTTGTGGAAGCGTTTTGACACTTCCTTGAATTACAGCAGCACCAGTCATCCACAGACTGATGGCCAGACGGAAGTGGTTAATCGCACTTTGGGGAATCTGATCCGGTGTATCTCAGGTGAGAAGCCCAAGCAGTGGGATCTTGCATTGTCCCAAGCAGAGTTTGCATACAATAGCTCAGTCAGTAGAAGCACTGGTAAGTCTCCATTTGCCATCGTCTACTGCGTGCCACCAAAACACGCTTTGGACTTGGTACCTTTACCTGAGCTTCCAGGAGTAAGTCAAGCAGCAGAAAATATGGCTAATCGTATTCAGGCCATGCAAGAGGAGGTGAGGCAGAAACTTGAAGCTACAAATGCCAAGTACAAGGAAGCTGCTGATAAGAAGAGGCGTGAGAAGATCTTCAATGTTGGGGATTTAGTGCTGGTCTATCTTAGAAAGGAGAGATTTCCTGTTGGTACCTACAACAAATTGAAGGACAAGAAGTATGGACCATTTCAGATTACTAAGAAGATCAACAACAATGCTTATGTGGTTGCTCTTCCTCCAGACATGAGCATTTCTTCTACCTTCAATGTTGCTGACTTGTATGATTATCATCCTCCTGATGAACCAGATAGTGGGAACTCGAGGTCGAGTTCTTTTCAAGTGGGGGGGACTGATGTAGAACAGACAGCACATGCCTTCCTTGAGCAACAGGGGCGCAGGAAGTCACAACGCAAGATCAAAGGGGGGTGCCAGTAGGGGCCATCGGGGTAACAGTGTCGGAATTGCATGAAATTTGGCAGGTTGAAGGGAAACGACGTTCTGATCCAGATTCATCATGAACGTCGCCAAAATTTAGGCAAATTCCTTCATTAAGGCCCCGATAACAGTGTTTTTGCTATTTATAGTAATATTTGTTTTTCCTTAATAACTTTTAATTTAAAAGTCAGAATAAGGTCCCGTCTGTTTTGGGACGACCCTTAAGGTCAGTAGTTTATGATTTTATATTTAACTCAATTTTGCCATTTTTGGTAAAATTCGGTAATTTTGTCACCTAATCGCTTAATTAGTGCGAATTAGGGTTTTAAACGTTTTTTTCTCAGTATTTATATGTTTTGTAGCCGTCAGAGGCAAGGAAAACTATTATCAATAAAAAACAGACTTTTGTCAAATTTTCTTCTGGTGGATTCCAGTTTCATCTCCTTGTGGATTCAGGGAAACCCCTCGTGGATTCGAGGTTTACTACCAGAAACTAACAGTTTAGTTTCTGTCCATCAAAGAGAGCATCGTGTGTGCTCTTCTTCAGGCTTCCGCGACATCACAACCACACAAGAACATCAAATCTTACTTGAAAAATCCTCTAGTGTAGAGGGAAAAATCACGGGGCAGCTCCGAAAAATATCCACTATGAAATAGAGATTACAACTATCAAGTTAATGCTAAACTTGAGTCCACAATAAATTGGATATACAACAAATATATCTCAAGGAGTAAATACAATCTCACCACAAAACTAGTAGCAAAATTTTCCTCTGAATACTCCAACTCTCCATGGTTGTAGCAATAAAAAACTCCATGAGAACTCCACCAATTTATCTTCTTTGTGTGTAACTTGAGCAAAGAAAAATGTCTCCTTTTTCTTTTTCACTCTCTCACACTCTCATTGTGTTTTTCTCTATTTCTTCATTCGGATTGCACCTCTCAAAATGGCTGAAGCTCTCTCCCTTTTGTGTTTTGCTCTCTTTGGAACTTACACCAAAAATAGCCCAATGCTCTGTGTGTGCTTCAGCTCTCCTCACAAGGCCGAATGGCCGATGTTTTCTTTCTTTTCTTCTTTGTCAGCTTCAGTGTGTCACACACGCCTAAGATCACTTCTCATTAAGAGAAGTTAGGCCTCCCATGCATGCTTAGTTTTGCATTAAACCAAGGTATGACTTTGTGGGGCTTAAGAAGACTTTGACAAAAGGCAAGCAAGTGGGCTGGACCCACTAGGTGCGACGCACCCAACAATCTCCCCCTCTAGCCCACTATGGAGGAGATCTTCAACCCAAGTCTTCAGTTAGAATTCATGCCGGCCAACTTAACACAAAGCTTCAGCTTCTCTCTAGACACAACCTTGGTCAACATGTTAGTTGGATTTTCATTTGTGTGAATCTTCTCTAATTCAAATAACTGTTGTTCAACAACTAGTCTCAACCAATTGTATCTCAGCTCAATGTGCTTCGAACGTAAATGGTACATAGAATTCTTGCTCAAGTCTATAGCACTCTGACTATCACAATTAACTACATACCCATCTTGCTTTAAACCCAATTCTTGGAGAAACCGTTTCAACCAAAGCATCTCTTTACCAGCTTCATTAGCTGCAATGTACTCAGCTTCAGTTGTAGATAAGGCAACACACTTCTGCAATCTTGACTGCCATGATACAGCTCCCCCTGCAAAAGTATATAAATACCCCGATGTAGATTTCCTACCATCAAGGTCACTTGTCTAATTTGCATCTACATAACCCTCCAAAATTGGTTTAGATTCACCAAAAGTTAAGCACAATTTAGAGCTACCTCTTAAGTATCTAAAGATCCACTTCACTGCTTCCCAATGATTTTTACCAGGATTAACCATGAACTTGCTAACAACACCAACTGTATGAGCAATGTCTGGTCGTGTGCAAATCATAGCATACATCAAACTCCCAACTGCTGAGGAATAAATAGTCGATGCTATGTCTCCCTTCTCTTTCTTGGATGAAGAACAAGATTTCTTTCTTAGCTTGAAATGTGAACCAAGAGGTGTGCTGACTAGCTTGGCATGCTTCATATTGAACCTTTTAAGAACTCGCTCAATATACTTCTCTTGTGATAACCATAACTTCTTAGCTTTCCTGTCACGTAGAATCTGTAAACCCAAAATTTGCCTTGCAGGACCCAAGTCTTTCATATCAAATGACTTGAACAAGTCCTTCTTCAAATTTCCAATCACACCTGCATTTTCTCCTACTATCAACATATCATCTACATATAGCAGAAGAATAACAAATTTACCATTGAGAAATTTTCTGACATACACACAATGATCTGCATTTGTCCTCGTATACCCGTGACCCACCATGAATGAGTCAAACTTCTTGTACCACTGTCTTGGAGCTTGCTTCAAGCCATACAAACTTTTCCTTAACTTGCAAACCATATGTTTTTTCCCTTTTACTTTGAATCCCTCTGGCTGATCCATGTAGATTTCTTCTTTCAAATCACCATGAAGAAAAGCAGTCTTCACATCAAGTTGTTCAAGCTCAAGATTCAAGCTAGCTACTAATCCCAAAACTACCCGAATGGAACTCATCTTGACTATTGGAGAGAATATCTCATCAAAGTCAATTCCTTGTTTCTGACTGAAACCTTTAACCACCAATTGAGCTTTGTACTTCACTAACTTGTCACCATCTTTCTTCAACTTGAACACCCATTTGTTTCTCAATATCCTTTTGCCTTTAGGAAGTTCCACCAAGTCATAAGTCTTATTCTTGTTCAAAGAATTCATCTCTTCATGCATAGCCTTCAACCAGCTTTGCTTATCCTTATGAGATTGTACTTCCTGAAAACTTTCTGGCTCCCCCTCTTCAGTAATCATAGTATACTCAGAAGTTGGGTTTTTGGTAGATGGACGACGCTCTCTAGTAGACCTTCTCACCTGAGGTTCTACCATCTCTAGTGGAGGAGGCTGATCCCCCTACTCAACACCATCTGTATTTGTGACATCATCACTGTCAACATCTACTGGCTCATCAGCATCAAATTCAGTTGGTTCATCACCATAATTCTGATCTTGTACCTTTTCTCTATTTGTGGCATTATCTAAGGAAGAAGAGGTAGGTGTAAGATCAGGAACACCTTTAACTGTAGCTTTAGGCTTCTCAGTTTTCTCAAAGTCTGCAAAGTTTTCATTCTCATGAAAAAGTATATCTCGACTTCTGATCATCTTCCTTTCTTTTGGATCTCATAGCTTGTAGCCAAATTCTGCATCCCCATATCCAACAAATAGACAAGGAGTGGACTTGCTATCAAGTTTTGATCTTTGTTCCTTAGGCATATGAACAAATGCCTTGCACCTGAATACCTTCAAGTGAGAATAAGAAAAATCTTTCCCTATCCATACTCTTTCTGGAATATCAAAATCCAAAGGAACTGATGGAGATCTATTAATTAGGTAGCATACAGTCACAACAGCTTCACCCCAAAATGACTGAGGCAGATTAGCCATTCTTAACATACATCTGATCTTCTCAACAATAGTGCATTTCATCCTTTCTACCACACCATTTTGCAATGGGGTACTAGGAACTGTCTTCTCATGTCTAATGCCTTTCTCAGAGCAATAACTCTTGATTTCATTAGATGTGTATTCACATCCGTTATCACTACGAAGACACTTCAAAGGCTTCCCTTTTTCTCTTTCCACCATGGCATGGAATTTCTTGAAGTGCTCAAATACCTGGTCTTTTGTTTTCAAAATATAAACCCACACCTTTCGTAAAGCATCATCAATAAATGCAATAAAATATTTATTGCCACCTAGAGTCTCAACATCAATGGGACCACATACATCAGAATAAACAAGATCTAATACATTGGGTTTTCTAGTAGAGGGTATATTAAATGAAACTCTATGTTGTTTACGAAATAAACAAAAGTCACAAGGATTTAGTGACGTACCTTTGGCAGAGGGAATGAGAGACTTCTTTGCCAAAATTTGCAACCCTTTTTCACTCATATGAGCCAGCCGCCTATGCCACAAGTTAGGCGAAGAATCCTCCTAAACTGCACTAACAACATCCTTGCACAACTTTACTTGTGTTTTGTAAAGTGTACAACAAATCTTTCCTCTAGCAAACACCAGTGATCCTTTGCTAAGCCTCCATTTTCCATCATGGAAATAATTGCCATAACCTTCTTTATCAAGAACATGAGTGGAAATCAAATTTAGGCGAATATCCGGAATGTGTCTCACGTCTTTCAAAATCAGGGTGTATCCAGTGTTAGCCCTAACACAAATACCACCAATTCCCACAATGTCGGCATAACTATCATTGCTCATCTTCACTCTCCCAAAGTTTCCCGCTTTGTATGAAGTGAATAACTCCTTTCTAGGAGTGACATGGCAGGAAGCAGCTGAATCAATCACCCATTCAACATAAGGATCTGAAACTGTACAACAATCATCTTGTCCTATAGTTAGGACCTCATCTTCCAACACTATAACAGTAGTAGTGTTCTCATCATCCACCCTTTTTTGATTTTTATCCTTTTTCTGTTTGTTCTTCCAAGCCTTACAATTTCTTTTTATGTGACCTTCTTTATCACAGTAAAAACACTTGAATTTCCCTTTCGACTCTAACTGACTTCTGGATTTATCTCGCCCTTTAGAAGTTCTACTCTTACTTCTCCCCTTATTCTCTGTGACAAGAGCATGTGCAATATCCTTGCCCATATCCTTTCTTCTAGTTTCTTTATTAAGAAAACTATCTTTAACCATGGCAAGTTGTAACCCACCATTTGGAGCAGAATTACTAAGTGACACTACCAAAGTCTCCCAACTGTCAGGTAAGAAACTTAGAAGTAATAAAACTTGCAACTCATCATCTATTACTAGCTTCATTGTAACCATATGGTTAACCAAGTCTTGGAACTCACTAAGGTGCTCGGCAATGGACTTACCCTCCTTAAGCTTCAAATTCACAAGCTTTCTAGCAATAAAAGCTTTATTTTGAGCTGTCTTTCTTTCATAAAGACTCCTTAATTTTTCCCAAAGGGTCTCTGCATTTGTTTCCTGAGACACGTTGTGAAAAACACTAACATCGATGCATTGTCTAATACACCCAATAGTTTTTCTATTTAATTTCTCCTAGTCTCTATCAGACATATCACTAGGCTTGGCACTATCACCCTCAATAGGGTCATGCAAATCCTTGCAATAAAGGACATCCTCCATCATTGGCTTCCATATTGAATAATTCGACGCTGAGAGTTTAACCATAGTATTCATAGCCATATTTTCCATTTAATCCAACACAAGACAGTCAAACCTAAGCAACCAAAAGCTCTGATACCACTTGTTGGGGAAAAATCCAATCCCCTCTATGTCTATATGTGAATTAAAATTAATGACTACCAAGCAATAGCAATATTATGGAAACAAAAATAAATTTCAGCAAGCACCACATAAACACAACCACACAAGAACACCAAATCTTACGTGAAAAACCCTCTAGTGTAGAGGGAAAAATCACAGGGCAGCTTCGAAAAATATCCATTATGAAATAGAGATTACAACTATCAAGTTAATGCTAAACTTGAGTTCATAATAAATTGGATATACAACAAATATATCTCAAGGAGTAAATACAATCTCACTACAAAACCAGTAGCAAAAACTTCCTCTGAATACTCCAACTTTCCATGGTTGTAGCAATCAAAAACTCCATGAGAACTCCACCAATTTATTTTCTTTGTGTGTAACTTGAGCAAAAAAAAAGGTCTCCTTTTTCTTTTTCACTCTCTCACACTCTCACTGTGCTTTTCTCTATTTCTTCATTCGGATTGCACCTCTCAAAATGGCTGAAGCTCTCTCCCTTTTGTGTTTTGCACTCTTTGGAACTCACACCCAAAATAGCCCAATGCTCTCTGTGTGCTTCAGCTCTCCTCACAAGGCCGAATGGCCTATGTTTTCTTTCTTTTCTTCTTTGTCAGCTTCAGGTGTCACACACGCCTAAGATCACTTCTCATTAAGAGAAGTCAGGCCTCCCGTGCATGCTCAGTTTTGCATTAAACCAAGGTATGACTTTGTGGGGGCTTGAGAAGACTTTGACAAAAGGCAAGCAAGTGGGCTGGACCCACTAGGTGCCACGCACCCAACATATGTTGAATCATGAATGAAATAATTGTGGAAGTCCGAAGTTTATTGATGTTTAATTTTTTTCAAGTTTTGATTTACCACAATCAAAAAATTGATACACGAGTGCACACAACTAAGAAAGTGGCGCTTAGATTCAAAGAAAGTGTGTATACAGGTACGAATTTATGCACTATACACACATGCATATGCATATATTCAGACAGAATTCCAAAATCCCTATGAACTCTAAATCTAGTAGTGTGCTATTTTTATAAATATCTTAATCAAATATGCATGCATGGAACAAACACATTGAATAATTTGAAACATACAAAAGTTATAAATTAAAACAACGGGAAATCATTAACTCTGAACTAAATTGTACATAATTTTATGAACATTAAATAAGTCCTAATACCATCATGCACCCTTGACGTGATGGTCACTCTAAAAGTATAAGTGCTTGTGTGATGTTGCAGGAAATGGCCGAGGTTCAAGTTTCAAAAAATGACCTTCACACATATAAACATTTAGATTAGATTAGAGTAAAATTTTATCTTGTAAAAAAAAAAAAAAAGACTCTGTAATACGAAACATGTAAGAAATTGAATTACATTGTGAATAATAATCATGAATAGAATTGGAATTTGAAATACTCTTATCAAACCCTAATATAATTACAACACGACAACAAATTACGTAAATTAAAAGATATCACTTCTCTTGAGAACTCCTGAAACCACAACACAAATTACAACTTCAACAAATTCGCTAATATACTAAAGGGAAATCATAAAATAGTTTTAAAAAATCTTTTGAAAGTTTTGTCCTCTCTCCGAATTCCCTTCCTTTCTTTGGCCAAAAGTCTTCCTTTCTTTGGCCAAAAGTCTATTTGGAGGAAATAATATCTATGGTTTTCTCTTACTTCTCAAAACCCTAAATTTAACTCTTAGAAATCTTTTTTCTCATCTAATTATTAATGTGGTCCCAATTATATCAAACATTGATATCATAAAGTAAACTTAAAAAATATGATAAAAAAATTATTTGGCAAAATTCGTAAAAAGAAGGTTTTGAAAAATTTTTGAACATTAAATTTCGTAATTTCATAGGCTATACAGTATGACCATACTTAAAACGTCATATCTTATCATTATATTTTATTTCCAAAAGAAGTCAAATTAGTAATCATTTTCAAAGGTTTGGATGTCCAAATTTTAGAAAGAAAATAATTTTCTTTTAAAATTCTCTGCATTCTTTATATATTCAAAAGGATGAAGAAATGTCTTTTTCACCACCACCGTTTTTTGGGGGTTATGATAGCTTTGAGTACTACTATGTAGCCTACAAGATTAAAAAATTTAATTTCGTAATATTTCCCAATTGAGCCTATTTCTGATGAATTTTCATACTCCAAAATTATTTTTATCATTAATTTTTAAGATTATGATATCTATTTTTGATATGATTGGAACTGTAAAATTAGAAAAGAGAACCATTACTATTGAATTTGGGGTTTTAAATGTAAGCAAAAACCACCTCACTACAAAATATGAGGCCTATGGCGGTGCTTTCAAAACATCACTATAGCTTTTGAAAGTGCTGTTATAGGCCCATCTAGGCTATAGTGGTGCTTTGTAGCTTTGTAGCATCATTGTTGAACTGTCGCTATGGACTGGCTGGGCTAATGCAGCGTTTTATAAAGCGCTATTACAGGTCCATAACCTATGGCAGTGTATCTAAAATGCCGCTATAGGTCAATTTTAATTTTAATTTTTTAAATTGGCTGTTGTGGTGTTTCTAAAATGCAGATGTAGGCCTTTAAGAACGCCGCAATAGGCCTTTAAGATCACCTCTGTCAAGTTGAATTTATTCAATCATGTATTGACTTTATTCTGTGCCAAATTTTCTTATAATTTAGCAATTAGATACCCTGTATTTAGGTGAAAATTATGTAAGGGTTGTGTGTGAGAGTGTGTGAAGAAATTCAAGAATGTATGCATTTGGAGGTTTCTCGCGAGTGACTCATGACTGGTAACTCGCCAAAATGCCACATGTGTGAAGCATGCAAGAAGCTGAAGGGTCACGACAGCTAGAGCACTACAGGACAAAAAGTAAAGTTTGGCCTGACAGTTATCTCGTGACTCATCCAACTTGCGAGACTGAATTGCCAGAATGCCCTGTTATGCAGAAAAATGACCTTCACATTCTTCACGTGCACTACTATAAATACCTTTGTACCCACGAAATGTAGAGAGTTTCTAGAGAGAATTTTGAGAGAGAAACTCTAGAGAAAACCAAGGTTGTCTTATCCACAATCTTAGACTTTTGATTCTCCATATCCTCTACTCTCACTCTCTCCATTGACATACTTTTGAGAGGTTCATTAGACAAATCCTTATTTCACCATACCTATATCAGTGAGGAGGTATTTTGGTACTTGGGAAGTAGTTCGGAGATGACCAATTTACTTGGTTGATGATATGGATTTATTGCGGGATCTGGAAATCTAAAGAAGACACGGTAAGGCGTAACCTTGTTGGAACAAGAAGCTTGGAGGGCTTAGGTGAATTGGATATGTTAGGCTTGGAGGGTCTGTTGCTATTTGTGTATCCCAACTTTATTCTTTAGTGGATCATTTCATCGCTTGGAAGGCGGTGGAGAGGTTTTTCGCTGAGTTTTTCGGTTTCCTCTTCGATAACACGTGTCGGTGTTATCTTTGTGTTTGCATCTCTCTAACCCTTACTCTTACCTTTTAATTGCTGCTATGTTGTGATTAATTATGATGTAGAGTTGTTTATTTGTTTAGGTTTTTGCTTGTACCTATTATTTTGTACATACATTGTTTAGGTATAAACTTGTGTTGGTTTAATTTGAAATTGGGGGTTTAACCATTCATTACTGTTTTACACACTAATTGAACATTCAACCTCTCTCTCTCTCTCTCTCTCTCTCTCTCTATAAATATATATATATATATATATATATTTTTTTTTTTTCTTGGGCATAACTAGTTCCTGGACATTCCACAAACATATCTATACAACTCCTGGGTAGTTTTGTCACCCTATTTATAACTCCATAAAATTCTAAATTAACTAAAGTGCCAAAGCTTTTGAAACTACCAAATTAATACAATAACAAGCTATAATAAATAGATTGAATTGTATAGATTTGGAGTGAAGATGATATTTTCAATGGAAAATCCAATTTTTATCTATTTAGAGTTTTAGTTTTGGAAAGCCTGTATCTTTAGAAGGATAAAACTATTTGTGTGATTTCCCTTTAGTTTGTTCATGAAACATTCAAAGTTGTGATGTTTTCTTTTCATTCATTAATGTATTGTCGTGCTGTGATTATATGAGGGGATTGTTAAATTCCAATTGGAAAAAATGGACTTTTGGTCCCTATATTTTGGGCCTATTCTCGTTTTGGTTCCAAACTTGATTTTGCTTGTACCCCAGTCCCTGAAAACAAAAAATCATGTCCATTTGGTACAGTAAATGCTATCAACCCACTAACAAAAAAAATTATATGTGGCAGACGAAGTGCATTGTTGGCACAGTAAATACTGATGTATTAATATTAAAAAAATTTCCATGTCAGCATCTAAATAAAAGAAACTAATAATATTAATTAAATTTTTTTTAAAACAACTTATTTTCTTTTCCCATTTTATTTTCTTACAATTTCTTAGCAATTGAAAATACAAAAACACAAATGCAACCCAAATCAAAGCTGGAAACAGATCAAAAACTTTGGCTGGGTTTGATTTTTTATTTTTTATTGAAACTCAAAATTCTTCTAAACCCAAACCCAAGTCTTCTCTCTCTCTCTCTCTCTCCCCCTCTGTGTGTGTGTGCACGTGCGCGTGCGCGCACAACCTAGCCACCACCTGCAATATCCTCCACCACTATCTCCCTTTGACTACCGCTAAGAGCCATAACCCATTGGCTTTCATGGCTAACGTTTGGTTGATCTCAAAGAAGTCAATCTCCTCTAACCCACCATGGCTTTCTCTATCCGTGATCTCCTCCTCCACTATCTTTGTTTGGTTGTTTGGATGATGACGACGATCTCATCACAACCACCACCTTCCATGGCTGGTGTTGATGTTGTTTGGGTTTGGTGGTTTTAGATATGATGATGGATTTTGAAGCTTGATGTGTGAGGTGTAGACATGGCAAAATGGGTCAGAATTTTCTGACCCGACCCGACCTAAAAAATACCTGACCCAAACTCGATTTTTTTTTTTTTTTTTTTTACCTGAAGCAAAAACGAGTTGATCTATGACCCGACCTGACCCGTGTTTTTTGCAAGTCAACTTGACCCAACCCGTGACCTGACTCGAACCTGAACCATTTTTTAAAACTTTTTTTTGGTAAAAAATAAAAAATAAAAATAAAGACAATATTGGTTTATGTCGGACCGTGTGCCTTACCAATCCATCCAATCACCAATTGGTGAAGGATGACGGGGCACAAATTTTTTATAGCATTTGATCGTAGACCAAGCCCATTCGTATTGGAGCAAATTGTGAAATCTCTCACAATCCCTCCCTCACAATGTGGCTCCAACGACTCGAACCTATAACCTTGGCTGTGATACCACTTGTCGGACCGTGTGCCTTACCAATCCATCCAACCACCAATTGGTGAAGGATGAGGGGGCACAAATCTTTTATAGCATTTGATCGTAGACCAAGCCCATTGGTATTTGAGCAAATTGTGAAATCCCTCACAGTTTAATTGTTTGTTATGAGTTTTAAGGAAACAATTGAGACATTTACATAATTGTATGCAAATTAATTAAAAGATGAATGATTGAGTATTCTGTAATGAGTAAAGATTTTTAGATATCAAATAGCAAGGTACATGCCAAGATAATCTGTTTATAGTACAGTTAAAAATATAGATTTAAAATTGTAGACATGTGTGAGAAACATTCACAAGTGTGAAACTAGTGAAGCCAAAGTATCAAATTAACATAAATTATGAATGCTTAGACCTATTTTTTAACAATTTATGTCCAAAATAAATGGCTTTTCAAAATAAATTATGATATTTCCTAGAGTGTGTGTTATTTAATAATGATATGATATTCATAAAAGAGATCATGTATAAATAAGTAAACAATCAAACTTTAATATATATCTCAAATTGAAATAGAGTGCCAACCACAATTGATAATAGATTATAAAATTAATTTTCAAGATTGTAAATTTTTTATATGTTTTTAGTCTTTGTCAAATGAATTATTCAATAAGTCATTTGTAATTTTGTTTTATATTTTGGGATGTTAATATTGTATAGAAATAAAACTTGTGTATTTTTTTTTTTTACTTATCTTTGTGTTATTTTTTTTTAGATAGCAATGTTAGGATTTACATAATTTTAAAATTATTGAATAAGTATTAATAAGTGTAATTCATTTTTGATATAAGTGGTGAATTCAAAATAATACATTTTACATCAAGTAATTTGTTGCATGACTTTCTAAATGGCAAATACATGTTGTTTTCTTTAAAAAAAAAAAAAAATTCATGTGAAAAATACAGGTCAACCCGACCCGACCTGCAACCCGATTGGCCGAACCCATTTTTAACCTGCCTAAAATGACCAATTTTGACCCGCAACCCGTTTGATCCATAACCCGATTGACTTGACCTGACCCGCCCGTTTTGCCATGTCTAGTGAGGTGAGAATGATGGTGGGGTTGGAGGTGGCGTGGGTTTTCTGATATGAAAAGAAATTCATATTTCCCATTGTAAAGTTTGTATTTTTATTGTTGGGGCTGTTATGTTGGAGGTGTATCTGATCTTAATTGGTGGTTTTTTCTTCATTGGTGGAATCTCATTGCTCAAAGCTTGAGGCTTTTAGATTTGTTTTGATTATTCTCTGCTTGGTCTGAAACCAAATGGGAAATAAGATTTCAAGAATCTCTTTCTGGAAACGTTTTATGAAGTGGTGGTTTTTGAATTAAATCATAGGAATTTTATATAGTGGAATTGGGTTTTGGATTTTGAAGCTGATAAAATAGGAGGTCCCTTGATGTTTGTATTGTGTTTGGTTGTCAAAGAAAAGAAAAGAAAATTTGATTTTAGAGTTTTTGTTTATTGAAATGTGAATTTTATTGTTGTAATTTTCTGGTTGTGTTTGATTTTTGTGTTTGAATTTTTTATGTTTGATGTGTAACATTTTTTAGGGAGTTTTGGCATCTAGTGTGTCCTATCTATCTATCTATCTATCTATCTATCTATATATATATATATATATATATATATATTAATAGGAAAAACTGAAAGAAAATTCAATTAGATTCTTAATTGGTCAATGTTTAAGTTATTACATTTTTCTTCCAAATTCTTAATTTCATAATCTTTATGTTTGATTTTTGTTAAGTGCAGCTGAAATTGTTCTCCACTTTATGGAGTAAAACAATAATTCCAAAAATATTTTTATATTATTTTCACATTGGGATTAGTTAGAACATACACAATAGGATAGTCAAGATGACATTTAGTCAAATAAATTGTAAAACCCACTTAAAAGTATTATGCATTAGGCTCAACATTCTAACATGCAAAACTAACAAATGAACAATGTGTCAACATACTTTTTGAGAATTGTTCATAAATAAAACAAAATCAATTAATTTTGTATGAATTTCACTCACTCCTCTCTCTCTCTCTCTCTCTCTCTCTCTCTCTCTCTCTCTCTCTCTCTCTCTCTCTCTCTCTCTCTCTCTCTCTCTCTCTCTCTCTCTCATGCTCTAATACACATAGATCGGTTGTGGTGAGTCAATTTCGTGTTGGTGAGTGGTGGTACAATGAGTGTGTTGTTCTTGTGCTCTAGTGAGATTGGACTAGGGGTGTCAATTCGTGTTCGCGGGTCGGGTTCGTGTCGTGTCGAGCCATAAGTACTCTACTATATGGGTTGACCCGAATCCGACCTGTTTAGTAAATGTGTCAAGAATCCTCAACCCTAACCCGACCTGTTTATTAAATAGGTTGACCCAATCCGACACGTTTAACTTGTTTAATTAATAAGTCATGTAAAAATTAATACTAATAACCTGTTTGATTAATAGGTCATACATGATCTAAATAATCTATTATTAATTTCTATATATCTAAAATTAAAATACAATTACAACCATAAATATAATAATAAACATATAATTACAACAACAAAAATTAAGCAATAATAACAAAATTTAATACCTTTATTACCTAAACGGGTCAAACAGGTCAAACGGGTTCACATGTTAAACACGAACACGACTCATTTATTAAACGGGTCAGCCGTGTCGACCTGAATATGACCCGAACACATTTAGCCTCAACCCATGACCTGTTTATAAACAGGTTAGTTGTGTCGGGTTTACGGGTCGTGTCAAATTTTGCCACCCCTAGATTGGACCTTCATTCGAATCCAATAGTTCAATTCCCTTGAACTGATGGAGCGTAGCGTTAATCCGTTGGTGGCATGTAGCATTGCAAGGGGGTGTTCTTTGATTGTAATGTTTGGCGTTTATGGTGTAATTTTTTTTCCCTATGAGTTTTTAGTTTGGTTGTTCTAAAGAGAAAATTTAGTGTTTATAGGTTGGAAAAAAAATATTTGGAGAGAAAAAAATAATATTTAAATAGAATAGTAATAAAATATTGAGACTAATGTAGTCATTTGTGAATAATAAATTAGCTAAATTAACAAAAGAAGGAAATTAGATCAAATTTGGCTAAAAATGTATTGAGCGTGATGTGAATGCTCTTAGTTACTCTAAGAGTTTAGGATATCCTTGTTAGTAAATTAAAAGAGTAAAGAAAGAAAGAAAAGCATAGAAGAAAAATTGATTGGTACAGTGGTACTTCTGCAATAATTGAAACAGGCCCGATGATTAAAAGGGACCAATATGGACCTTAAATTTATATATGGAAAGGAAATGATTGAGAAATGCATAATCTGCTAGTGCTTAGTTTTTCAAAGATTAAAAAAATGATAGATTACCACGCGTCAATTAAAAATGGTTTCAACCAAAAAATCTTTTATATTGAATGTGTTTTAAAAGAAAATCTTCATCCTGAATTACTATTTTCAAATTGATTTCTTTGTGCATTAAAAAAAGAGTCTAAGAGACCTTTTATAGATGGTGCATGGCAATTCCTAAGTGATTTAGGTAATATCACGTGTTCCACTTATACTTTGATGGTTAAATCATAATATATATATATATATATATATATAAGTCATTTATACATGCAGTATTGGTAAATTATGAAATAGCTTTTGGGATATTCATTTTAATCATTTGCAATGAATGGGTGACGAACAGAAGTACTATATAGGGGTGTCAATGTTCGACTCAACCCGCGAACCCGACATGAACCCGACACGGGTTTTTTCGGGTTAGGGTTGAGCTTTAATGGGTTTGGGTTATAAACGGGTCGACCCGAAAGCGACACGATAAAAAACGCGTCATAAGCGGGTCAACCCACGTAACTCGCAATAGACACGTTTAACACACCAATTTATTTGTATCAAACCGAAATAACTCACTTAACACACCCGTTTAACACATATAACAAATAAATATTTATTTTATTTTAGATTTGTCAGAAATACCTTTTATATCCAACATATATTTTAAATTTAAAAGAAAAGTGAATAATTACAAAAATTTACAAAGGATATAATGGGAAATTGAAACATTACAAACCCTGGATCTCTAAACCCTACAAACCCTAAACATCTAAACATTCTTATAAATATGTAATTTTTTTTTTAATTTCAGTCGTACTACTCTTCACATGCCAATTCTCAAAATTTACAAGGGTTATTACTCTCTCTCTCTCTCTCTCTCTCTCATGTGTTTATTTTTTCTGCATAATGCTTTTTAGCTTTTGTACAATAAACTTTGAACCCATGTGCCTTTGTGTTTTTCTTGATTGCATGATATGGCTCACTTGTTTTAGATGAATGTTATATTTTTGTTGAACTATATTATTTTGAATATGGATTGAAGACTTGAAGTATATACACTGCTTTTTGGATGTAAAAAAAAAATTTATTTCTAGGTGGATGTTATATTTAATATTATGCACGTTGAAATGAGTTGTATTACATTCGTGTCAACCCAACACGATTCATTTATTAAGCGTGTCAAATGGGTTGGGTCAAGTCAATCCGCCTTATTAACAGGTTGGGTTAGGGTTGAAGGATTATAACACGATTATTAAATGGGTCGGGTTAGGGTTGAGCCATTTAGTCAAATACCCCTACCTCGATACGACACAAACCCGACACGCTAACCTGAATTGACACCCCTAGTACCATATGCATAATTTTTTTTTACAATATTTTCATAATTGTTGAAATAGTCAATGAAAAATGGTAGCAAAAACAGAAGTGGTTGATACATGTAGAGAAAGTGTTGTTATTCATTATTTACAGAAGATTTACAGAAAGTATGAAAAATTTTGTGAAAAGAGTTGAGGTCTATAATATTATGAAAACTAATGACTTGTCTCAGAAACTCTGGGGAACTCCAATTAAAGCAGCCCCTCCTAGCCATTAAAGAAGAAATTCGTGTGAATTTGAAGACTGATCTTTGAAGGAGACTCCCTAGTTGTCATCTCATCCATCAACAATCTCTTTCAAGCCAACTGGGATTTCATTTCTGTAATCATAGACTTCAAGGTTTCCCCTTAATCTTTTTCAATTTTGTCATGTTGGTAGAGGATTAAATGCTGTGGCCCACTCTATAGAAGCCTGGTTAGCTGTTTTTTGTTACTAACCAATCCCATCTCCCCAAGTGCCTGTGCTTTGCTGCAGAACTTTGCCATTTAGAAGATTGCAGATTGATGCAAAAGTCAGTGATAGTATGAGAAAATGCTTTAGCTGACAAGACACTCAATAATCAATTTGGTTGTGTGGAGTGGAATTGTTGATAGAGAATCACAATATGTTGGAAATACGAGATATTTGAAACGTGATCATGATTTTAAGTGACACAAAGGCGTGGGGGTGCTTTTGTCTGCTGGAAAGATATTTCGCTAGAAAAGTGAATGGAATGGAGAATCCGATGATTAATTGTAGATACACAGAGTTTTCACACCATCCCTCTATTTTAGTGTTGGTTGGCCCAGTAAAAAATATACAAGTAAGATGTGAAAAAGTTGGTAATTTATTTTGGTGTCTATAGTATTACAGTATTCTTCTTAATTAATTATTTTGTTTAGATGTTAAAATAATAATACTTGTATGTTTTTAGACCCCTTAAAACACAATTGAATTAATCTAGTTAACAAGCCAAATTATTACTCAGTCCAAATTCCAGATCTAAGTTATTACAATCAAACAATCATATCATGTATAGCAGCGGAAATATAAATAATACAAAGATATGATTACCCGGGAAAACCAAATCTGTAAAAAACCTGGGGAGGATTTAACCTAACTATCCTCAAGGTAAACTTGAATCCACTATAGAAAGAATTGAAGTTTTATAATAGAATTTAGATTACTAACATTGTATTGCTACCCACCAGTAGAAACTTATTGACATAACCACGTGCATGCTCCAAGACCACGGACTCCTTCTTTCTTGGATTGTCTAGCAAGTACAAGCACTCCCATTTGTGTATCTTTAAGCTCTTATGGAAGCAACTGAATGATCATCAAGTTCTTGAAGAAATCTCCTCCTTGATAATTCTAAATTTGTGTGAAGGAAAGCTCCTCATAGATTTCACAAGAGATTCACATAAACAGCAATAAGAGTAACCTCTAAAACGTGGCTAGGGTTTGCCTTATATATTTAGGGCAAAAACATAAAACCCTAAATGTTTTAAGAGTTAGGGCTGAGTTGGAATTATGCAGTAAAAACGCATTCTGCCCGATTTTCGATTGATCGAGCCTAAGTTTCGATCAATCGAGCCAGGCCAAAATGCATAGTAAATTTTGCATCAGCTCGATTCCAACTTTACATAAAAGATACAACTTTGAGCAAGCCTAAACAAGACTAAACAACTTATTTTGATCATGGTTTGCCAATATTACACATTAAAGTTATAAATACATAAATTCCTAAATCTTTAGAACTTAACATATATTCATTTTAATCATTTGCAACGAATGGGTGATGAACAGAAGTACTATATGCATAATTTTTTTTACAATATTTTCATAATTGTTGAAATAGTCAATGAAAAATGATAGCAAAAATAGAAGTGGTTGATACATGTAGAAAAAGTGTTGTTATTCATTATTTACAGAAGATTTACAGAAAGTATGAAAAATTTTGTGAAAAGAGTTGAGGTCTATAATATTATGAAAACTAATGACTTGTCTCAGAAACTCTGGGGAACTCCAATTAAAGCAGCCCCTCCTAGCCATTAAAGAAGAAATTCGTGTGAATTTGAAGACTCTGATCTTTGAAGGAGACTCCCTAGTTGTCATCTCATCCATCAACAATCTCTTTCAAGCCAACTGGGATTTCATTTCTGTAATCATAGACTTCAAGGTTTCCCCTTAATCTTTTTCAATTTTGTCATGTTGGTAGAGGATTAAATGCTGTGGCCCACTCTATAGAAGCCTGGTTAGCTGTTTTTTGTTACTAACCAATCCCATCTCCCCAAGTGCCTGTGCTTTGCTGCAGAACTTTGCCATTTAGAAGATTGCAGATTGATGCAAAAATCAGTGATAGTATGAGAAAATGCTTTAGCTGACAAGATACTCAATAATCAATTTGGTTGTGTGGAGTGGAATTGTTGATAGAGAATCACATTCTATTGGAAATACGAGCTATTTGAAACGTGACCTTGCTTTTAAGTGACACAAAGGCGTGGGGGTGCTTTTGTCTGCTGGAAAGATATTTCGCTAGAAGAGTGAATGGAATGGAGAATCTAATGATTAATTGTAAATACAGAGAGTTTTCACACCATCCCTCTATTTTAGTGTTGGTTGGCCCATTAAAAAATATACCAGTAAGATGTGAAAAAGTTGGTCATTTATTTTGGAGTCTATAGTATTACAGTATTCTTTTTAATTAATTATTTTGTTTAGATGTTAAAATAATAATACTAAATGTAAGTAATTTTATTTTGGAATTTTCCTGTGAGAAGTAATGAAAATGAATATTTGATAACACTATTTTTATTTTCTTTTGCTGTAATAATTATTTCCTTATCTTATTTCACAATTGTGCACGAGAGATTTTGTTGCAGGGGCGGCTTGATGCATTTGGTGACCTAAGGTGAAAACTGATTATCTTGTTTTATATGCAAAATTACTATTAATTAATATGAACTACGTAGAATTTTTAATTATTTATTTATTTTTGTTTTATAAAAGGTTTATAGACACAAAAAATTTGACAAAACTTTTTGCAATTGTTGATGTAGTAGATTGATAGTGGTAAGTGAAAGGGTAATGTTAGTAGTAGACTTAGATGAGAACTAGTAAAAGTTTTTTAACTCAACTATTGTGAAAAATGTTGTGAATTTTTTTTTTGTGTATTGCTCTTTTTTCTTTTTATTTTTTGAAAAGTGCTACATTCACAATATTTTTCACAACAAATCCTAAGTGTTAAGTTGCTTCTTGTTTTTTATTTGAATCTACCACTAATTTTTTTTTTGGGCTATCAATAACAGCCTGTAACAACCTATTACTTAAGATTTGTTGTAAAAATATTGTGAAAAATATTGTGGACGTAGCATTTCTCTCTCGTTTGGTTGTTTTTCATTTGATAAAAAAAAATTATTTTATTTATTGGTTAATATTTTGGTTTAATTAATACTATTACAATGAAAACAATAACCCTATTTGTCGATGCCTGGGCTGTGAACGGCTGGAAAACCATCGGGCCTTCATTTGACCACCCGCTGTGGTGACGCTCCCGCTCGTGCGAGGCCCGTTGAAGGCCCCTCTTGATAATTGTGTGGTTTGACTCTGGGAGTCTCATGCAGAGCTTCGGGTGCTCTCTCTCAGTGGAGGAAGGTTGGTCTACCTTTGGAGGTATGGTGGGAATCTTGGCCAAATTTTAGGTGATTACCAAAGGTAAGTGAAATCGCCACCAATTATTGAGTTTTTTTAAGGTATGATTGGTCACTTGTTTCTAGTTGATTTTATTACTAATCATAGGCTAAGAAAAAGGTCATTTTTTCCTAATCTAATGTGGATGGTAAAAAATCTTGATTCTTGAGTTCGGAAGTTTGGTTACGTGTAGGGAAAGTGTTAGGCACCCCCATAATGCTTGTCCAAGGATAGTCCTTTGTTTTGATAAAACCTTAATTTTTAGATATTGACAGTGAAAAACATGATTTTAACATTGGCTTTCGGGGCTTTGCATGCATGGGGCTTTGAGGTTTGGCTTTTGAATGGGTGTGGCCCCAATCTATGCTTTCCTAAGGCATTCAGGCAAATACCATATTTCCATGGCGAAAATCCAACGACATGTCACCTTACTTTCGTGGCAAAAATTAGGTATCGCTTTGCCTTAGATGACATGGATTGTGACAATAACACCGGGAGGTATATATATACATATATCATGCACAATACTAGCACACAAAACAGGAAAGTAAATGCCTACTAAAAGCTCACTTAGTGTATAAAACACTTGTGAATGTTTAGACCCCAAATTCAAATATTCCAAAATAAGCTTATATTCAAACAATGTATGTGCGGAATGATAAATATAAGCTATACCCAAATATGCAAACTACTCTAAGTCATAATTTAATCACAACACAGGAGTAATTAAAAGCAAAGAGTATGGGATAGAGAGAAGCAAATGCAAGATAACATCGGTATGTGTTATCAAAGAGGAAACCAAAAAATTTAGCGAAAATCCTCTCCGCCGCCCTTCAAGCGGTAAAATGATCCACTAGAAAATCAGTTAGGATACATGAATAGCAATAGACCCTTTAAGCCTAATCTACCTGATACATCTAAGCCCTCCATGCTTCTTGCTCTAACAGGGTTACACCTAACCTTGTCTTCTCTAGCTTACCGGATCCCGCAATTAGCCCATTGCATCAACCAAAATGAATTGGTTCTCTCTTGAACTGATTCCCAAACACCAAGAACCTTTTTACTGCTCTGAATGTGGTGAGGTAAGGATTTGGCTTAAGATCCTTTCATTGGTATGACAATGGAAAGAATGAGAGTAGAGGAATTTGGAGAATCAAATGTATAAGATTGTGGATGAATTAATCTTGTTGTCCTCTAGGGTTTCTCTCTTAAAATTCTCTCTGGAAGCTTTTTACATTTCATGGGTATAAGGGTATTTATAGTAGGGTATGAGAAGGAATCTGAAAAGTCATTTTTAAGCAAAATAGGGTGCACTGGTGAGTCACTCATGACTGGGATGAGTCGCGAGTTCCAGTTGCCAGATAACAGAAAGGCCAGACTGTACTTTTTGTCCTGTCGTGATCCAGCTATCCTAACCCTTCAACTTCCTGCATGCTCCATATGTGTGACACATTCTGACAAGTCACCACTCATGAGTCAGTCGCGAGATCCAGTCGCGAGTTGCCTCTTAATGCACACACTTGATCAATTCATCATTCTTTCGCACACAACCCTTACATTATTCCCACCTAAATACAGAATTTCTAAATGTTGAATTACAAGAAAATTTGGCACGAAATAAATCCAACACATAGTTGAATAAATTCAACCTTACACCTACATCCCTAGAGTATGACCCAAAATATAGGTGCAGGAGAGTAAATAGGGGTCGCCATACTCTAGAGATGAGGATGAATGGTACATGACATGATATACCTAATACAACCCATCTAAGAGAGAAATGAGGGAGAAAGGAAGGGGGGTTTAAAAGAGTACATAACCAAATAGGAGAGGCTAGACCCCTAAATCTACTAAACATAGCTGCTTAGCTTATATCCACATGCTCGCATCCTCGTCCTTTTTGCTTGTGCTTGGGAGATCGTGCTCTAGCTCCATGCGTCCTCCCTCTATGTGTGTACATGCAAAGGCAAAGACAAGAAATTAACTAGCAGACAAGCAATGGAAGGAAAAGATGCAAAGAGCATATGAAAGAGGCATAAAGCAAATAAGCATGATAGACATGGCAAGCAAAGAAACAAGAAAGCAAGCAAACAAGCGAGAAGGAAAACAAGCAAAAAAGCAAACAAAAGGTGGTGTCCGCGAGGGACAAATGTAGGTTTAGATTGAATGTCTATAACTTCAATGTGTTGAAACATGGACGACACACTAGCAAACAAGACTCATGCATGGACATGTAAGCAAGTGTGTAAAGATGCATAGAAAGCCAACGGGTGGTGCGAACAAACATGGTAAGCATAGCATCGCACAGAGCAGAAAGGGAAGGGTATGTACAAAGCAACCCAGCATTCGGAGATGCTTCCCAAATGGTCATATGGCAAAGGCTACAACTAGAAAGGCTAACACAGGCATAAAGCATAGAAGCAAGCAAGCATAGACATGCAAATAGGAATGATCCAAACCCTTTTGATATGGGCCATGGTACATGGACAATGACAAAGACCATAGGGTCTAGATGGGGTCCTAACCATTAGGCCAAAACACAAGAAAATATGATAAAAGGAACAAAAGGGCTACAATAGCACATGACATAACAAACAAGGTCTAGGCCTAAGCACATAAACATGGCGTGAAGCACGTAAGTACATAGTTGATGGCACAAAGCATGTAGCAAGGAGGATCCAAACACCAAAGAACATAGATGCGTAAATCTAAACATATAAGCATGTAGATGTACATCTAAGCATGTGGATATGGTCATAAAGACATGGAAGAACACAAATCCGAACATGGATATAGGCATAGAAGCATAGGATATGCATACAAACATGTAGATCTAAGCAAGGCATAACCATAGACATGATATAAAGCATGTGGGCATGTAGACCCAAACATCAACACATAAGAAAGAAGGATCTAAACATGGAATAAAGCATAAATCATGAAGAAAAGGCAACTAGCACATGAATAATCAAGGATGCATATGGAAATAAACCAAAAACATACTAGAAGCAAAATAAATCAAAGAGCATGTTAGATAAAGCAATAAATCATATTATTAAGGTAACAAGAGCAAGATAAATGCTAGAAAAAGATTTAGAAAGTTAGAGGTGTGGATAGTATCTAAAAAGCTACATCCACACCCCTAAACCCCAAATCTAAGGTATAGAACCAAGGAAAAGAAGATTGGGTATAAGAACAAGTAAAGTGCGTTTTGTCAAAGGATAAGCCAATTACATAAAATTTTGACATATGTTCCTATCATTGAATTACATATGTCCTAACAATCTCCTCCTTTGGCAATCCGTGACAAAATTGCAACAAACAAATGAACATATGAGAGAAGTCATAAATCACTTAACTCATATTTACTTGTTGAATACAATAAAATCTATCCTAACACAAACTCTTGAAAAACTTTGCAAGAAGAGAGTTTATGATAAGTAGACTTTGAAAACCTATATTTCTGAAACACTTTAAACAAAACTCATCAAGGCATTTTAGTGTGAAACAGTACTAATAGATTGCATACATTATATAAGAAACATGTGTATAAAGATAGAAAAGAAATAACATATGGAGAGATAGGTGAAGGAACATACATCAAAATATATATAACTCAAATATAAATACAATGTATGTTAAAAATGGTCACAAGACCAATGTACAAGATATAATGTATCTAAAAGAGAAGGAAAAGAAAAGATACAAGAATCCTCACTACATCCCTAAAAACACTCCCCCTATCTCCTATACTAACCCTTCCCCTATGAGTATGACTACTCTCATCTCAAAACTACTCCACCTTTTTGTCATGAGTGACAAAGGGCAAGTAAATCAAGTAGACATCTCATCATCACTAGGCGAGCCATCATCATCATTCTCATCAGCATCATCACTGCTGGAGCCATTGTCACTCTCATCCTTAGATGCTGGAGGAGAAGGTGAAGGAGCAGCAGTGAAACCACCCATGACAGCCTGTCGTCGTGCGATATGACCGACATGGGTGTTCACCTGACACAACTCTTCACTGAGAGTGTCAAGGCAAGCATCCATATGCATAAGTTGTGCCATGATGGCCTCAAGTGTCACTCCACCCGCTGAAGACGAAGAAGCAGAGGTGGATGGAGTGGTAGAAGTTAGAGGAGCTACTGTTTCAGTCCGGGGCTGCCTCGAGCGAAGCTATGCAAGACTTCACTTAACGGTAGCGGTGTTAATGGCACACATGAAAGTGAAGTGGGAAGACTCGAGATAGGAGATAGAAAAATGGCGAAGGAGCCACGTGATAGCAGAAGGAAAGATGAGCTTATCATGGGCTGCTGTATCCTTATAGACATTTATAAGGGAGAGTATGAAGTGAGAGGGAAAGTCAATAGAGATATCCTCAATGAGGGATAAAAAAAACCGAGCACAAGGCTCTGTGATAGTGTTATAGTGAGACAATGGATTGAGAACGAATGTCATCACCATATTAAGGATTCTTGGACCTTTAGTAAAGGCTGAGCAAGGGGTGTTTTGACGGTCACCCTAAGAAGATGGTGTCTCACAAAATAGAGACTAGAGTTTGTCTTTGGACACTATCCTTAGATGCTCATAGCTAGGGTAGTTAGGATGCGCTACCCTAGGCATGTGTAGCACCTCGAATACAATATCCAGAGTAACTACAATGTATACCCCGAACGCGAGTGACAAACTAGGGTATAGAGTAATCAAATCCATGCATATTGGAGTAGAACTCCTGTACAATCATGGAAGGGCACATGGCTGGGGAGTCACATAGTGACTCCTAACCCCTACTATAGATGACAGTGGGCAGGTCAGTGTTAGAAAAATTTGACAGAATGACTTGGCGTTTCGAATGAATGCCGCATCGTGAAAAGTTCTCTAAAAAGTCTAATTTGGCCTTCTTATCATGGAACCAGATGTGAGATAGAGTAGGGTCAGAAGGAGAAGAAAAAGAAGATGCCCTGGAACGAAAAAGGTTCCAGGACGGAGTGAATGTACATTTAGGTGCCATGACGCAACTAACGTAAGAGGGAGAAAAAGAAAGAAAGAGAGGGAGACAATTAGAAAAGTGCCAAATAACAAATATATCAAAATATATAGAATTGAAGGTACATATGCATGAGAATGCATGAACATGTGACATACAAATATAAATGCATCATGGGCTCATCCCAATCCAAATCTACCAGCACACAACAAAGCAACAAAGTAAACACACATCTAAAATGCATGAAACATTGTTATATTGCACATGTGATGCAATGCATGAAGGTTTAAACTCATTTAAGCAACACCCATCCAAAAAATTTCACAACAACCTCACCAATTTTGAAAAACCCCAAAAAAATTTCAAAAACCGAAAACCTATACCTAAATGCATGAGATGCATGAAGAATGAGAGAAAAAAGAGACCATACCAAGTGATTTGAGACAAGAAATGGCTGAAAATCACATGGATTGAAGGTTTAAAGAGAGAGAGAAGTGTGTTTGGGAGGTGAAACGGCTGAGAGCAATCAAGAAAGATCGAGGAAATGAGATCTAAAATCACGAGGAAGGTTTATATAAAATCTTCATAAATCTCGATTGATCGAGAGCCATCAAGAGCTATCAAGCTTTCAAAAGGCGTGTTTCAGTTGTCGAACTAGCTATCGAGGATCTAATGAGAGGATTTCAATACAATGAAGCTCAATGGATCGAGGTAGCTATCAAGAAGCTATTGAGGAGACAGAAAGTTTCTCGATTGATCGAACTAGCTATCGAGAGCTATCGAGATTGCGATAAAGAGAAGCTGAAGGGTCTCAATAGATAGTCTAGCTGTCGAGAGCTATTGAGAAACTATTGAGATTGCTTAAAATAGTTTTTCAAAGAAGAGAAAAACACAGATATGAATGCAATCAAGTATGCTACTCAACCACAGATCCAACCAACATTTTAAGCTCTCAAAATAATCTTTCAACACGAAAAATGTTAAGCTCATAGATCTCAAAACACACACACACACACACTAAAAAACTCTAACCTACTTTATTTTTAAAAACAAGTTAAGACAATTTAGTGAGCATACATTAAGACATGTATTCCTTGTGAGGGCCAAATTATATTGTACTTGCACATGTATCAAAAGTAGTAAAGAATATTGCGTGTCGTGTGTGAAAAATATCGCAAGATTGCATAAGTGTCTACATGTTATGATGATTTGAGATGTGAGAAAATCACTTTAACTCACACACAATCATAACTGTTTGATGGGAACTATCACCTTCGAGGTACATCCTATAACACCCACATCTTCTAGAATACACGCTTGCAATTATATATAAAGCATTTGATCTTTTTGCTTTTATTTTTATTTGCATATTTTTCTTTTAAGCAAACCATGTATGAGCATATAAGAGAGAGAAAAAAAATATCCAATTATGTTATGCATTTGACATTCCACTTTTGTTATGCCGAAGCATACAAATGTCATTTCATGATTGACGGGCAACAATGGTGAGATGGTTATTTATGCATTTCTTTTAGGATTTTTTTGTCTTCCCCGTAAAAAAGAGTGATATAAGTGTTAAGTACAAGAGATTACTTAATCTTACTCATCATAAACATGAGCTACAAAGCTCATTTACTTAGTTGTGCATAGAGATGCTCATCTAAGTTACAAAAGATACAAAGTTTAGAAAACTTTTTTTTAATAGCCATCCAAGGTACACAAGTACCAATGTACACAAACACACACTGTTTTTGTATTTTTTTTTTCAATTTTTTTATATGGAAAACAAAATAAAGCAAAACTAAAAAATAACCAAACAAAAACATGTTAAACAAAGCAAAGTATAAAACTAGACTGACTCAAAACAATAAAGCAAAAACAGACAAGTAATGCAATCAAAAAGAGGGAGAGAGAAAAGTGACTAAATCACTTGGAGCCCTTTTCCTTCCACACTTTGGAAGAACCTTTTCATTTAGCAAACCCTTGATTCGGCGGTGAGGGGTAAAAATTGAAACCGTTCAAATTTGAAAGGAACATGAGGGCTTTGAGAAGATCTCTGAAAGTTCAATATGTATCTAAAACTCCCTTGAATGTTTAGACCCTCAATTACAAAATTACCAATTCAAGCTTTATATCAAACAATGTATATGCGGAAAATGATAACAAGCTTAGAATAGAATTGATAAACAATCTAAACCATAAATAATCACAATCACAGCAGTAATTAAATGGTAAAGTTAAAGGGAAGAGAGATGCAAACACAAGGACAACACGCGATATGTTATTGAAGAGGAAACCGAAGCCCTCGGCGTAAAACCTCTTCGTCGCCTTCCAAGCGGTCAATAATTCACTAGAAAATGTAGTTGGAATACATGAACAGCAATAGACTCTCCAAGCCTAATCTACTCAGGTACCTAAGCCCTCCAAGCTTCCTACTCCAACGAGGTTGCGCCGAATCTTTTTCTTTTCTAGCTTACCGAATTCTGCTACTAAACCATAGCATCAATCAATGAATATTGGTTCCTTCCAAACTGCTTTGCTTAACACCAAATGAACCTTCTCACAGAGGTGGGTGTGATGAGAAAAGGATTTGGTCAATGACCTCTGAAGGATGTAACGATGGAGAGGAAGATAGTAAAGGAATTTGTAGAGTCTCTTAGTGAAGATTAGAGATGAGGCAATCTTGTTTTACTATAGGGTTTCTCTCACAAAATTCTCTCTAGAAGCTCTCTACATTTCGTGGGTATAAGAGTTTATATATAGTGGTGTGTGTTTGGAATATGAAGAGTCAGTTTGGAATATGAAGAGTCAGTTTTTCCCAAACAGGGTTGGTTGGCGGCTTGGCCTCGTGACTTGTCCAAGTCGCAAGTTCAAGTCGCAAGGTAATGGCCTGGTCAGCCTGGGACTTTTGTCCTGTAGTGTGACAGCTGGCGTGACCCTTCACTTTCCAGCATGCTTCTCACGTGCACAACATTTAGCGACTTGCAAGCTGCGAGTCAGTCGCGAGTCCAAGCCGCGACTCCCTGTTTCTTTGCACAATGTTGAGCAATTCTTCACACTCTCTTCACACACTACCCTTACATGAATCCCTCCTAAATACAGGGTTACTAAGTGCTAAATTACAAGCAAATTGGTACGAAATAAAGCTAACAAGATAGTTGATAAATTTCAACCTTACAATCTCCCTCTTTGGCTATTTCGTGACAAAATCCTAAATACAAACTCTAGACTTAACGCGTGAGTTGGAAATAGTTGGAAAACTTATTTACACCTAACTCTAAAATCTGTGAAGCTTTTGAACCATAAGAACAAGAACTCCTGAAACACAATAACACAATAAGATCATTGTATGTAGAAAACTTGAAATGCATATGGAACAAGCACAATGCGATCAAGCACAATGGAATAAAGCAATAAATTATGGCAAGACCAAAACAAGCAATCACTATAGATAAGTGATCACGATGCTCATTCACACTTGGAATAAACATCTGGGCATTCAAGCTGACAAACACAAGGCAAATCACTTGAATGGCCAACACTCAACCAATGCATAGTACATGAAGTATATGCATCTAGAAAAAAATCCTACATGGGCACAAGAGTGATAGTACTCAGAAGAAAATGCATAACATTTAGTTATAAGTACTGATTTAGCAAAGCACACAGGCTGCATAATGCAAGGTACAAACCATAAAACCTACAAGGTGCAAAGAAACAAACCCTAAAAGCTTACAAAAGCAATATAGGTACAAAACAAAAGCATAGCAGTAAGATATGCTGAATAAACATCAAAATATATACTGAATAACTATCAAAAATAAATAACTGTACTAGTGAACCACAAGTTTTCCAAAAATATAGAAACCAAATCAACATAGGATAAAAACTATGATAAACACAACAAAGTATGTAGCAACTATAAAAAATCCTCCTTTCAGTATGCACACTCCTTTTTATTCTTAGGCTTTTCTCCCCCTTACTGTGCTGCTCTCCCCCTTTTTCGCATGAATAGCTAAAGGCTTTCTTCCAATTTCTGTTGTATGTTATCTAATTGTAACTCAATGGTTTTGAGACGCATTTGAGTTTGGCTGTGAAAGGAGTTAAGAAGCCATTCCAAATCAGAAATCTGTTGAAGCACATTTTCAATGAAGTAACTTTTCTTGGGAATTTGGAATCCAGGAGGAACAGATGGGGTGCCGGTTGATTGTGCAGGAGTAGCTATAGCATGAGTAGATGGAGATGCCTGTGTGGATGGTTCAGTCTTAGGTTTCTTGGAGGAGTGACTCTTACTTGCTTGGAGAGTGTATATTGATATTAGTTGAGACTGAGGCAGGATTTTCTCATCTGATGAAGGACTAACACCTTCACGAAGTACAATCTTCATGATTAAACTACAGAATGGAAGAATTGTTCGTGTTGTTGAATGAGCCGCTGTTTTCCCAACGATCTGGAATATTTGAGCACAGATGTCAATCGGAGCACTGGTATTGAGGTCACATAGAAATTTAGCCCTTCCAAGACTGATGAAGACAGTGTTTAATAGTGGGTAGAGATTGGAGAACATAATCAGCTTTAGAGTTGCCAGTTCAGGCGAGAACAATGCAGTGCTTATAGATGATCCTATGCTTCCCACTTCACGTTCATTCTCCAAAACATGAAGGATGTCTTGTGCCTGAAGTTCTCTATCATCGTATGGAGTTCGATCCATATCTTTTGGTCTGGTGATGCGAAGAATCTTAGCAATGTAGTCTGCATTCATGGAAAATTCTGTTCCTCGTACCCAGCATTTCAACTCGACCCCTGTGTATCTGGCATTTGAGAAGAATTACTTGACCAATTCTTCAGTTGGATCCTCAAAATTTCCAAATAGGTCAGCCCAATCTCTGTCTTCAAAAATCTTCGGGATAAATGTTATCCCTAGGGTATCAAACTTGACAACTCTTTCCACAATGGCAGAAGCCTCCTTGAAAGTGTCTGTGTACGTCTTTGAGTCTATAGGTGTCCTGAACCTCTCAATGGAAGAGTCCCTAGATGACTTAGATGACCGTCATGTTCGTTTAGCAAACAGGGTTGATGGGTCGTCAGTTACAATATCTTTGCCCTTGCAGGAAAAACGAGTCAACTGAAAAGCATCAAACACACAGCAGAGAACCAAAAGCAATGCCATAGGATACACACATTAGTATGATTAGATTTAGATATAAGAGTGTGAAAAAAAATTTCACAGAATCACAGAAACATGAACAAGTCTAACACCAAGAGGACATAATCAAATAGATATGATGAATGACAGCGACAATTTAGTGCCAAATGGGTAATGAGCAATGCAAAGTCACAAATGACAAAATACCAAGACCTTGATATGAATGGAACAACACATTCAAGACCCATAATATAGAACATAGTCTCACAATAAACAGAAACATGAAAACATATGAAGAATAAGAAACGAAGTAAAGGCAAGTGAAGAACAACAAAACTTAGAACACACAAACCCCCAAACTAAGTTTGAACCCATTAAATCTTCAACAAGACATAAACACTTCACAAAACAGAAAAATATACTTGAACCAAGTACAATGAAGTGAGATAGAAATAACCCATACCTTTTTCTTGGTGTTTGATGAAGACATGTTGCAAAAATAAAAACTTTTTTAGAGAAGCACGGAGTGTATGAGAGAGAGAAATTTGAAGGAAAAGCTGAAAAACAATTTTAAAAACTGTCTGTAAAACGCAAAACACGTGTTTTTCGCGACTGGATTAAGTCGCCAGGTTAAGCCGCGAAATACTGTAAAACCAAGATTTTCAAAAAAATCTTCTAAGTGTTTTTCGCGATTGAAAGGTCTACCTGTGGGATGAGTTGGGAAAATCTCTGAGTATCCCTCGTGACTGGACCTTCCACCCACGAACAAGTAGCCACATAGAGCCGCGAAAATCATAAAAACTCAAAATTTTGAAAAATTTTCTAAGTATTTTTCACGACTGAGACCTTGACTCGCCAGTGACCCGCAAAAAATCTCGGAGTGAGCTTCGCGACTGGAGCATGCGACTAGACCTACCCGCGACTGAGTCGCCAAAACAGGGCAACACTGTTTTTGAAATATTTGACATTTTTGTAAAAACAAACACACTTTCCAAAAACAAACTAAAACACTCAAAAATCTTTTGGTGTTTGATCAACAAAGATTGAGCTTGTGAAAATACATTTAAACAAGTACAATCACACAAATGAATATGACATTTCTTGAACATAGACTTGTGTGTTGTGTGTGGATATCAAAAATAAGATAGTCCTTAATCTAATGTGAAGCTTCAATAATCAATTCAATCAAGGCATACACAACTAGTACTAGATAATGTGACCCATCTCAATTATAGAAGTATGCATAAATGACCTCCCACAAAAACTTGAGTACAATTCATTGAAGCTTTTCATTTGACTCCATTTTCAACATTTCATGTGATTCTTTTGAATAAACACATCTCATTGTGAAATCAATGCCTGAAATTTTCAATATTTCAATTTGATGGTTAGCCTTTAGCTTTTTGGGCATCATACAATTTATTTTGATCGCTTTTCCTTTTTCTTATTCAAATACTAATATGTGTGACAGGCTTTTGCAGCTCAATATCTCTTTTCATTTGGAGATTTACAATTTGTGAGCTCTTTGAGTAAAGTAGTAAAATAAAAGTGGGAAAATATATAGGCATAAGTCTATGCATGTTTTAAGATCAACAAAACTATTCACTAATCATTCATGACAAAGTTGAAGATCTATTTACAACAGTCACATAAATTTCAGAATTTCTTCCATAAAGATATGAGTACATAAGAGATAAGCTAAGCTTGTAAAATGCACAAAGCTATAAGTACAAAGGTATAAGTCAAAACATGCTTTGAAACAAAACTCAACAAAGCCGATCAAACTTTTTGGATTTTCTACTTTTTATGTGTTTTTGGATTTTTGACACAAAAGCAGTAAAAGATTGATCAAAAGCAACATAAATAACAATGTAAAAACATTTTGAGGAAAAACAAGCAAACAAACAAAAATTCAACACACACAAATAGAAAAACATACAACTAAGTATAATCACAAATATGGGAAGTATTAATGAATGGGCATGTTGTAATGCTTATGCATGAGTACCCTTCATCACCCACACGTCATGTGCATTTAGGGTGATATCCTTGATGGATTGGATATGAGAGTTGGGACTTTCAAACCTTCTTGTAAAGCTTTCCAAGCAATTGGTAAAGGCACTGATCATTTTCATGACGTCCATCATTCCTGGATCACGGTTTTGACTTCTTAGTTGCTCACCACCCCAAGACCTCTCGTCATTTCTCCTTCCCCTTGATTGAGGAGCGCTTGCATTGTTCAATGCTCTCAGCTTGTGACAGTTGGGTCTAGTATATCCTTGCAATCTGCAATAGTGACAAAGATAGTTCGTTCTAAGACCCTGTTGTGATCTTGGAAGTGATCTTCCTCTAGCTCCACATCTGGATTCTGATTGATTACGGGACTTATTTAACACTTGTTGATCAACCACATTCTTCTTCCTCTCATCCTTAACTTTCTCAGGAATAGGCTTATCCACAGCCGTCTCTTTGGCCTTTACAAACTTCACTTCTTTGACAACATTGGCTGATGAGTTACTCCCTCAGGTATATCCCAACCTGGACTTGTCTGAGGCATGTTTTTGAGATGAAATAATATCATCTAGCTTTTTGGAGGAGACCCTATCTATCTTGACATGAGCTTGCACTACATCTTGCTTAAGAAATCTTACTTTTGTATAAGCTTCTGATAGCTCACCATTAAGTGCTTCAATCTCACACTTTGCCTCATTGTATCTTACTAGCAAACTTTTGTAATCTTTCTCAGCTCTCTTCATCTTCTTGACAGCTGCCTTTGCCACCTTTGTATACTCACCCGATTTCTCAAGAAGTAAGGCGTAATTCTTTTAAAGATTAGATGTATTTTCATCTTCTTCAGCCTTTGATTCTTCAACAACCCCAATAGACTCCAAATCATAATGTTCGCCAAGCTCCTTCACAAGTGAATCCAAATCATCCGAGGATTCCACATGTGCAATGGTCATGAATGCAGAGTAATTTTCTTTTCCGTCATAGCTATCTTCAGAGTCAGAGTTTGATGAATCAGTATCACTCAAGGTAGTAGCATAGACCTTTCCTTTTGACTTCAAATAATTGGGACATTCCTTTTTGAAGTGTCCATGTCCATTACACTTGAAACATGTAATTCCTTGAGAGGATTGGGAATCTCTATCATCTTTCCTTCAGAATTCTTTCTTCTCTCTCCCGAAACTCTGAAATTTTCCTTTGTCACCAAATTTCTCACCATTCTTGAGTTTCAAGAATTTTCGGAAGTTCTTTACAAGGTACACCACATCTTTATCTACTGCATCCTCTTCCGGAGAGTCATGAGATACCACTCTCTTATCAATTGTTTTAAGAGCAAGAGATTTGCTCTTCTTCTGTGTAGGCAACGTCAATTCATACGTCTGCAATGAACCAACCAACTCTTGAACCTTGATGTCGTCAAGATCCTTGCTCTCTTCAATGGCCGTTACATTGGCATGAAAAGTTTTTGGCAGTGACCGAAGGATCTTCCTTAAAATTTTAGAATCCTCCGTCTTTTCTCCCAAATTAAATTTGCCGACGACCACCTCGTTCAGCTTACTATAAAAGGAGTCATAAGACTCATCCTCACTCACCCTTAGCTCCTCAAAGCGAGTGGTCAACATCTGGAGTTTGGTGTCCTTCACCTTCTTAGTCCCTTCATAAGTTGTCTCCAGAATTTCCCATGCTTCCTTAGCAACGGTAATATGTGAAATTCTATGAAATTCTTCTGGAGAGATACCACAGAAAATAGCATTTAATACTTTACTGTTAGCATTAGCCATCGTAAGAGCTACCTTATCCCAAGTGGATTTGGCAGCCTCTGGCCAAGTCCAACCAACCTCAATAGCATCCCACACAGCATCATCAATAGAACACAAAAACGCTCTCATACGGGCTTTCCAAAATGCATAATTATTACCATAAAAAAATGGTGGTACATTAAGAGATTGAGACCTATCCATCTCAACAAGGGGTCAAGGATCACACTTAGGTATTAAAACCACAGCAAGTGTATCTGCTCTGATACCAATTGAAAGTTCAATATGTGTCTAAAACATCATTGAACGTTTAGACCCCCAATTACAAAATTACCAATTCATCTTTATATCAAACAATGTATGTGCGGAAAATGATAACAAGCTAAAAATAGAATTGATAAATAATCTAAACCACAAATAATCACAATCACAACAGTAATTAAATGGTAAAGATAAAGGGAAGAGAGATGCAAACACAAGGACAACACGCGATGTGTTATCGAAGAGGAAACTGAAGCCCTTGACGTAAAGCCTCTCCGCCGCCCTCCAAGCGGTCAATAATCCACAAGAAAATGTAGTTGGGATACATGAACAACAATAGACCCTCTAAGCCTAATCTGCCTAGGTACCTAAGCCCTCCAAGCTTCCTGCTCCAACGAGATTGTGCCGAACCCTTTTCTTTTCTAACTTACCAGATTCTGCTACTAAACCATAGCATCAACCAATGAATATTGGTTCCTTCCAAACTGCTTCCCTTAGCACCAAATGAATCTTCTCATAGACGTGGGTATGATAAGAAAAAGATTTGGTCAATGATCTCTCAAGGATGTAACAATGGAGAGGAAGAGAGTAGAGGAATTTGTAGAGTCTCTTAGTGAAGATTGGAGATAAGGCAATCTTGTTTTACTCTAGGGTTTTACAATGGAGAGGAAGAGAGTAGAGGAATTTGTAGAGTCTCTTAGTGAAGATTGGAGATAAGGCAATCTTGTTTTACTCTAGGGTTTTCTCACAAAATTCTCTTTAGAAGCTCTCTACATTTCGTGGGTATAAGGGTCTATATATAGTGGTGTGTGTTTGAAATACGAAGAGTCAGTTTTTCCCAAACAGGGTTGGTTGGCGGCTTGGCCTTGCGACTTGCTCAAGTCGCAAGTTCAAGTCGCGAGGTAACGGCCTGGCCAGCCTGGGAATTTTTTCCTGTAGTGCGATAGTTGGCATGACCTTTCACCTTCTAGCATGCTTCTCATGTGTACAGCATTTGGCGACTTGCAAGCCGCGAGTCAGTCACGAGTCTTAGCCGCGACTCCCTGCTTCTTTGCACAATGTTGAGCAATTCTTCACACTCTCTTTACACACTACCTTTACATGAATCCCACCTAAATACAAGATTACTAAGTGTTAAATTACAAACAAATTGGCATGAAATAAAGCCAACAAGATGGTTGATAAATTTCAAACTTACAATCTCCAAGAGGAGTAAAGGAGGATGGAAACTAATTCTAGTTTCCCAACGCGATCATGCTATTGTTCTATTGAGTGACTAACCACTTATAGCAATTAGGTCGAGTGTATCCAGCTACGCAACAATGATGACAGAAATACTTCTTCTTCTGTTTAGGCTTTTGGTTATTTCCCTTCTTAGCCCTAGGGTTTTTAGTCTCTTTCTTATCAAGCTTAAGGGGTGCTCCTAAGATAGACTTACCTTTGTCTATGTTCTAACTAGCTAATTCATTTTTAACTTCATTGTTCTCAGTTTCAACATTATTAGTAGGAGGAACAAAAATAGTAGTACTAGTAGAAGCAATACTAGGAGAAGAGAAATCATACTGTAAACCGGTTCGATTGGAAGCCAATTTCTGAGAATTGAGCATCTCATTGACCTTAGCACTTGAAGTCCTTTCCAAATGGGCTCTGACTTGGAACAATTTTGCTTCAAACTTCTTGGTCTTCTCAGCCAAGAAATTATTCTTAAATCTCAGTACTTTAATAGTCTGATTGGCTTCATCAAAATTTGTGAAGATTTCTTCTCGCTCAATCTCCACATCACTAAGTTTTTTGGTGGCCAACCTATACAACTTCTCATGCTTTTCTGAGACTTTGTATAACTTTGCATAGGCTGTGTGGATGTCATCTTGTTCATCCATCTTTTCAAACTTAGACTCTACCAATTTCTCTTCTTTATTCACATCTTTAACAATCCCCTCAATAGGGTTGACAATGGCAGTGAAGGCATTCAGGATTCTGTCATCCTTATTGTCAGAATCATCCTCAGGCTCAGTGTCGCTCAACGTTGTAGCAAGTGCCTTACTCTTTCCAATGATCTTGAGATATGTAGGGCACTCTTGTTTCATATGTTCGAAGGCTTGACACCCAAAGCATTTTGGTCCCAAGGGAACAGTGTATTGATTGCCATCCCTAGCTTCCTTCTTCCCCTTGTCTTGGCTCTTGAACTGAAAGGAACTAGATTGCCTACGATCCTTGTTGAAGCCTTTCCCATTGGCATTCTTCATGGACTTCTTGAATTTCCTGTTGATGTAGGACTTCATCTTAGAATCTTCATCGTCTGAAGACTTATCCATGTCACTGCTTTTGGTCTTCAGTGCCATGTTCTTGCTCTTGCTTAATTTCCTG
This sequence comes from Quercus variabilis, assembly GCA_030445155.1. Classification (NCBI taxonomy): domain Eukaryota; kingdom Viridiplantae; phylum Streptophyta; class Magnoliopsida; order Fagales; family Fagaceae; genus Quercus; species Quercus variabilis. Next base: position 25,225,718 of record CP129448.1, on the reverse strand, counting down.
ATTCTAGTCAAACCTAACTCATAGGTCTGCAAGTTCCTAACCAACTCTGTCAAAGGAATTTTGTCGATGTTCTTTGATTCCTCAATAGCAGTGATCTTGGCATGAAATCTCTCAGGTAAGGATCTGAGCACCTTTCTCACAATCTTGGGTTCGAGAATGGTTTCTCCAAGATTAAAAGTTGAGTTAACTATGTCCTTGAGTTTGGCATAGAGCTCATCAAAGGACTCCTCCTTCTCCATCTTAATCTCTTCGAAACTTGTAGTGAGCCTCTGAAACTTCGAATCCTTGACAACCTTGGTTCCTTCATAGGTTGTCTGGAGGATGGTCCATTCTTCCTTTACAATTTCAGTGGAAGATATCTTCTTGAATTCCTCATTAGTGACTGCACTGAACAAAGCATTCAATGCCTTACTGTTGAAGTCTGTCGCCTTGATCTTAGCATCATCCTAATCGACTGGCGCTTCCGCAGGCTTGGTTCAGCCTATCTCCACAGCTTGCCACACCTTTTCATCTAATGACTGCAAGAAAGTTCTCATGCGTACTTTCCAGTATGCATAGTTAGTGCCATCAAATAAAGGATGTATAATAAGAGACTATCCTTTATCCATGACAAACAGGGGTCAATGGATCACACAGTAAAGATTATAACCTAATCAGAGTGTGCTTATTCTGATACCACTTGATAGGCCAAGAATGTATTAATCCCTTGCGATATATTAATTGATTAATTAGCCAAGTTTATTAATTAATCAAATTAACATGCAAAGCATATGGTAGCACAAACAAATCACCAAATAACTAAGTATGCAACAAAAAATAAATTGACACAGTGATTTGTTTACGAATGGAGGAAACCTACATGGCAAAAACCCCATCAAGTGATTTTAAGGTCACCACTCTCAAGAATCCACTATTAAAGGAATCCCAGTACCTTATACCAACCTATAGTTGAATCCTTACCCTAATACCCAATTGGACTTGTTCTGTAGTGACAATCTCTCATTTTCAATGCACGGCTCCCAATACGTGACTAACCAATTGTGCAGATCCCAGTACGCGACTTAATCACCAATTTGAGAAGGATGTTGGTTGCAAAGTTATTCAGTTCATCCAAGCGATAAAAATCAAGAAGCTTCTTGGTCACAAAACCCTACGGAGTACAAACACATTAGCTTCTTCAATAGAAAGATGAATTAGGGCAAATTCTGCCTCCAGTCACAATTTGCATGAACAAAACTTTGCTCTGCACTCACGCACTTGTGCTACCTTTGACGGCCTTTAAAATAATTCTTATATATGTTTAGGGTTGTGAGAAAAAAAAGCCTAAACATGCATTCACGTATTGGATGAAAAACAACTCTGAAAAACTGAGTTTCATAAACCTTGATAGATAGCCATTTATCGAGCTAGCTGTTGAGCCACGAGTTTTAGTAGCTTTTAAATCTCGATAGATGCTAGCTGTCGAGTTTTAAAATCTAGCACTTCATCACTTGATTCTTGGACAGACTTGCATGGTTTTAACACTTGAACTTGAAATCTTATTTCTTGAAGTATTAAACACATCCTAGATATACCCAATTACAAGTAAAGTACGTTTTGTCAAAGGATTAGCCAATTACATAAAATGTTGACATATGATCTTATCATTGAATCACATATGTCCTAACACCATTGTATCATTGCTTATAGCAATTGATGCTAGCATTTCTTTGTTGTTATTGTTTTCTCTAGTTGTTAATGATATTTTGGGTTTATGAAAAAATAACTATATTATAATTACACTCCTACTTATATTATTATTATTATTACTATAAAAAGTAAAATGATAGAAGGTCCAAAAGTACACTGATCGAGATGATGGCTTAAAAGTATACCTCATTTAATGTAAGATAGCAAGATTTAGTTAATAAAATTAAGGAATAAAAAATTAATGAGGTATCATTAGTTAGGTAGAGTGAGGCAAATAATAAGAGAAGGGTATTATAGAAAATTTATAAAGTATAAAGAGTATTATGGACATATAAGTTTAAATTTCATTTGTTCAGGTTTTAGGCCTCCCTTATCACAAAATTAATCAATTCTTAACCAAGTAATTAATTAGATTAATTGTTCTTTTGATCTGAATTGAATAACTTTACACAAATATAGATCATATAAGACACTGAAATGATGACCTAGGAAAACTAATGAAACAAATAGTTTCACAGTATAAAAAAATCTGGGGGGCTTTAACCTAAATAATCCTCATGGTAACAAATGCACTAGAATAGAATGAAAGTTTATACAAAGATTCAACCCTAAATCTAATGCTATCTAATGTAATACTAATTGACATGACCACACGTAGTTCGGAGGTTCATAAACTCTCTTCTATTCTGATTTGTTGCACATGAAATCCCACTTCGTGGCTTTGGGACCCACTCTTAAAGATTTAGCCAATAACTGTAGTCAACTGGTTGCAGCATCTTGACTTGATCACTAGATCTTTTGTATATATGCATGTATGCTCTGGTTGATGATTCATGAGGACTTGGAAAATTCTAGATCTATGTACAGAAACACTACCCTCATGTGTATGTAAAAACTTGCTCTAGGGTTTGTGTTTATATGTACTTGAGTTGTACCAAAACCCTAAATCAAATGGCTAAGAAAATAAGTTATTTGTAAAATATGCACGAATCTCGATCGGTTGAGATGTGCAGTTTGACCGGTCGTGATAAGTGGATTTCGACTTGTCGTGCTGCAATCTAAATGCAGCGTTCCAGCAATCTATTTTTTGCATTCTTGAGTCTTCAACTATTCTGACCTTGATTTGTCTTGATCCAAAGATTAATTCTGTAAGGATGAATTTAATCAATCATCTTGTTGGTTTTATTCCGTGTCAAATTTGCTTGTAATTCAGTATTTAGAAACCCTGTATTTAGGTGGGAATCTTGTAAGGTAAGTGTGTGAGAGAGTGTGAAGAAATGCTCAAGAATGTGCAGTGAAGCAGGGGCTCACGACTGGATCTCGTGGGTGGCTCATGACTGGCAAGCCGCTAGATGATGCACACGAGTGAAGCATGCAGAGAAGCTGAATCGTCATGCCAGCTGTTGCACTATAGGACAAAAAGTCCAGACTGGCCATTCAGTTAGCTCGTGGCTTGAACTCGCGACTCAGTCAAGTAGCGAGGCCAAGTCACCAGCCAGCTCTGTTTTGGAAAAATGACTCTTCGCATTCCTAACACCCACCATTATATATAGACCCTTATACCCAAGAAATGTAGAGAGCTTCCAGAGAGAATTTTGAGAGAGAAACCTTAAGGAAAAACAAGATTGATTCATCCACAATCTTCACATAGAGACTCTTTAAATTCCTCTACTCTCACCCTCTCCATTGTTACATCCTTGAGAGGTTCATTACCAAAATCCTTTTCTCACCACACCCATATCTGTAAGAAGGCTATTTGGTGCTTGGGAAGCAGTTAGGAAGGGACCAATGATTATTGGTTGATGCTATGGGCTATAGCGAAATTCGATAAGCTAAAGAAGACAAAGGTTCGACGCAACCTCGTTGGAGCAAGAAGCTTGGAGGGCTTAGGTACACTGGGTAGATTAGGCTTGGAGGGTCTTCTGCTGTTCATGTATCCCAACATCATTCTTTAGTGGATTATTGATCGCTTAGAGGGCGGTGGAGAGGTTTTACGTCAAGGGCTTCGGTTTCCTTTTCGATAACACATCGTTGTATTGTTCTTGTGTTTGCATCTCTCTTCCTTTAATCTTTGCCATTTAATTTCTACTGTGGATGTGATTTTAATTGATTTAGATTGGTTATCAATTCTGTTATTAGCTTGTTTATGTTTTGCATATTTATTGTTTGATAATAAGTTTGAATTGGTAATTTGTAATTAGGAGTCTAAATGTTCCTAGTATTTTACACGCTATTTGAACATTCAATTGGTATCAGAGTGGGTGCACTCTTTGTGGTTTATACACCTTAGTGCGATCCTTGACCCTGTATTGAGATGGACCAGTCTTAATCTTTAAATGCACCACCATATTTTGATGGTAGCAATTGTGCCTTTTGGAAAGTTAGGATAAGGGCATTTTTATGTTCAATGGATAAAACTGTTTGGGATATGGTGGATATTGAATGGACTAGGTTGGAGGTTGCCAAATCCACGTGGGTTAAGGTAACCCTTGTGGCATTTAATGCAAATAGCAAAGCACTTAATGCTATTTTTTGTGGTGTGTCTCCAGATGAGTTCCACAGGATATCTCACATTTCTATTGCCAAGGAGGCATAGCAGATATTGGAGACCACGTATGAAGGAACGAAGAAAGTGAAGGATACCAAGTTGCAGATGTTGACCACTCGGTTCGAGGAGCTGGAAATGAGTGAGGACGAGTCTTTTGACTTTTTCTATAGCAAGCTGAATAAAGTAGTCATCGGCAAATGCAACTTGGTGGAGAAAATGGAGGACTTGAAAGTTGCGAGGAAAATTCTTCATTCGTTGCCAGAGAGCTTCCATGCCAAAGTGACAGCAATTGAAGAGAGTAAGGACTTTAATGATATCAAAGTCCAAAAACTGATTGGCTCACTTCAGACCTATGAATTGTCATTGCCCACACAAAGGAAGAGCAAATCTCTTGCTCTTAAGACGGTTGATGAAAGGGTCGAAGCTCATGACTCATCGGATGAGGATGTTGTGGATAAAGATGTGGCATATTTGGTGAAGAATTTTCGAAAGTTCTTGAAATTTAAGAACAATGGAAAATTTGGTGGTAAAGGGAAATTCTAAAGTTTCAGAAAGGAGAAAAAGGAATTCAAGAGGAAAGATGGAAAGGAATCCTAGTCTACATAAGGAATCACTTGCTTTGAGTGCAACAGACATAAACATTTCAAGAAAGAGTGTCCCAATTATTTGAAATTGAAGGGAAAGGCATATGCCATCACTCTTAGTGACTTGGATTCATCCAATTCTGATTCTGAGGAAAGCTGTGATGGAGAAGGGAATTACTCAGCTTTTATGACTATTGCTCATGTTGAGTCTTCGGAGAACTTGAATTTGCTTGTACAAGAGCTTGAGGAGCATAGTGATGAGGAATCAATGAGAATTGTAGAAGAATTAGATGTTGAAGAAGATGAGAATACAAAGGGTCTTCAAGAAAACTTCAATGCACTCCTTGAGAAATCAGGAGAATATGCACGTGTGGCCAAAGCAGCCTTGAAAAAGATGAAAAAGGCAAAGGAGGACTATAGAAGTCTCCTATTGTGTCATAAAGAGGCCAAGTGTGAGATAGAGAAGCTGAATGGAGAGTTGTCGGAAGCTTATCTAAAAATTAGATTCCTTGAGCTTGAGGTGGTTCAAGCAAATGCCAAGGTAGAGAGGCTCTCCACCAAGAAACTAAATGATGTCATTTCCTCTCAAAAAAAATTCTCAGACAAATATAGGTTGGGATATACCGGAGAAAATAGTTCAGCTATCAAAATCACCAAAGAAGTGAAGTTTGTGCAAGCCAAAGAACTTGTAGTGGTTGCCTCTACACTTAAGAAAGTAGGGAATGAAAAGAAGAAGAACGGACCAAAGGGTGCTGAACAAGCCCCGTAACCAATTAGTGATCAAACCTGAAGCTAGAGGGGCTTGATGAAGATAATTGGTGCCTTCACCACCTGCTTGGAAAGCTTTACTAGAAGGTTTGAAAGTCCTAACTCTTGTACCCAATCTTATAGGGATATCACCCCAAATGCACGTGACGTGAGGGTGAAGAGGGGTACTTATGCATAAGCATTACAACATATCCATGCATTAATTCTTCCTATGCTTTGTGACTATGCTTGGTTGTGTGGTTTTTGCTAGTTTGAGTTGAAAATTGTTTGTTTGTTTATTTGTTTCTTTTTAAATGTTTTTACATTGTTGTTTTTGATCAATCTTTTCTTGCTTTTGTGTCAAAAATCCAAAAAACACATAAAAAGTAGAAAATCCAAAAAGTTTGATCGACATTGTTGAGTTTTGTCTCAAAGCATGTTTTGCCTTGTACCTTGGTACTAATGGCTTTATGCATCTACGAGCTTAGCTTGTTCCTTATGCACTTGTATCATTGTGGAAGAAATCTTGAAATCTATGTGACTATTGTAAATAGATCTTCAACCTTGTTATGAATTATTAGTGAATGGTTTTGTTGATCTTGAGACATGCATAGACTTGTGCCTATATATTGTCTCACTATTTTATTTATTGTTTTTACTTAAAGAGCTCACCAAATGTAAATCTCCAAATGAAAAGAGATATTGAGCTGCAAAATCCTGTCGCACATACTAGTATTTAACTAGGAAAAAAGGAAAGCGACCAAAAATAAAATGTATGATGCCCAAAAAGCCAAAGGCTAACTCATCAAATTGAAATATCAAAAATTTTAGGCATCGATCTCTCAATGAGATGTATTGTTTCAAAAAGATCAAATGATGTAATGTATATGAAGTCAAATGAAAAGCTTCAAAGTTATGATTATCAAGTTGTATGTGGGAAGTAATATATGCATATTTCTATAATTAAGATGGGTTACATTATCTAGTGCTAATTGTGTATGTCTTGGTTGAATTGATCATTGAACCTTCACATTAGACTAAGGACTATCTCATTCTTGATACCCACACACATCACACATGTCTATGTTCAATGAATGCCATATTCATTTGTGTGATTGTACTTGATTAAATGTGTTTTCACATGCTCAATATTTGTTGATCAAACACAAAATGATTTTTGAGTGTTTTTAGTTTTTTTTTTTGGCAATTATTTTGTTTTTACAAAAAATTATTAAAATTTCAAAAACATTGTTGCCCTGTTCTGGCGACTTAGTCGTGGGTTGGTCTAGTCGCATGCCCCCAGTTGCGAACATTACTTAGAAGGTATTCGTGACTCACTGGCGGGTTAATGTCCTAGTCGTGAAAAATACTTATAATATTTTTCAAAATTTGGGTTTTTATGTTTCTCGCGGCTCACTGTGGCGACTTGTTTGTGGGTGAAAGGTCTAGTTGTGAGGGGTACACAGAAATTTTCGTAACTTACCTCGCGACTTTCTCGCAGGTAGACCTTCCAGTTGCGAAAAAACACTTAGAAATTTTTTTCAATATTTTGTTTTTAAGTGTTCTGGTAGCTGGCCTTGGCGACTTGAACGCGATTGGACTCAGTCGTGAAAATCACGTGTTTTGCGTTTTAAGGACAGTTTTCAAAACTTTTCAGTTTTCCTTCGAACTTTTGTGACTGTTCATTGTCTTTCCCATTTCAACTCTCTCTCAAACTCACTGTGTCAATCTCGAAAAACCTCCATTTTTGCATCATTTCAACCACAAATCTTCAAGGAAAAGGTATGGGCTTTCTCTTTCTCACTACATATTTCATGTTTTGAGCTTTATTTTTTTGAATCTGTGAGTTGTGGTTCTGATTTGTGATATTTGTTGTTTTGGATATAGGTTGGGTTCATGTTTATGAGTTTGGGTGTTTGGGTTTGGTTGATCTTGTTTCTAGGATACTAAATATGGTTGTTATCATGTTTTAGTTTCACTGTTGGAGTTTGTGCTCTGATCTGTGTTGGTTGGTAAATCTCATACCCATGTTAATTTGTCTTATTGTCATATGTTATTTGTTTGGGGTTACTGTGACTTACTCTGTTTTTTAGTATTTTTGATTCTTATTGGTTGAGTTATATTTTATTACTTTATAGTTGCTTTTGTCCTTTGATATCATGTGTGTTGCTTCTGCCTTAAGGATATTGTCTACTCTTTGTTGGTTTGAACATCTTATACTCATTGAGTTATGTCTTATAGACATACTTATGCATGTTGAAGTCTGTGACTAGGAATGTGTCCTAGAGTGTTCTTGATTAAGTTGTTGTGCTCACTGTCACAATGTGTTAGGCATAACTATTGTTGATAGTTTCTTTTTGGTTTGAGCTATCCCTTTCAATGTCCAATCTCATCTAAATATGGACTTAATGGTGGTATTGTTCTATGTTCTAGTTGTGAGGGGTACACAGAAATTTTCGTGGCTTACCTCGCGACTTTCTCGCAGGTAGACTTTCCAGTCGCGAAAAAAAACTTAGAAAATTTTTTCAAATTTTTGTTTTTAAGTGTTATGGCGGCTGGCCTTGGTGACTCGAACGCGATTGGACTCAGTCGTGAAAATCACGTGTTTTGCGCTTTAAGGACAGTTTTCAAAACTTTTCAGTTTTCCCTCGAACTTTTGTGACTATTCATTGTCTTCCCCATTTCAACTCTCTCTCAAATTCACCGTGTCACTCTCGAAAATCCTCCATTTTTGCATCATTTCAACCACAAATCTTCAAGGAAAAGGTATGAGCTTTCTCTTTCTCACTACATATTTCATGTTTTGAGCTTTATTTTCTTGAATCTGTGAGTTGTGGTTTTGATTTGTGATATTTGTTGTTTTGGATATAGGTTGGGTTCATGTTTATGAGTTTGGGTGTTTGGGTTTGATTGATCTTGTTTCTAGGATACTAAATATGGTTGTTATCATGTTTTAGTTTCACTGTTGGAGTTTGTGCTCTGATCTGTGTTGGTTGGTAAATCTCATACCCATGTTAATTTGTCTTATTGTCATATGTTATTTGTTTGGGGTTACTGTGACTTACTCTGTTTTTTAGTATTTTTGATTCTTATTGGTTGAGTTATATTTTATTACTTTATAGTTGCTTTTGTCCTTTGATATCATGTGTGTTGCTTCTGCCTTGAGGATATTGTCTGCTCTTTGTCGGTTTGAACATCTCATACTCATGAAGTTATGTCTTATAGACATACTTATGCATGTTGAAGTCTGTGACTAGGAATGTGCCCTAGAGTGTTCTTGATTAAGTTGTTGTGCTCACTGTCACAATGTGTTAGGCATAACTATTGTTGATAGTTTCTTTTTGGTTTGAGCTATCCCTTTCAATGTTTGAATCTCATCTAAATATGGACTTAATGGTGGTATTGTTCTATGTTCTTTTTAGTTATACTAACCTGTCACTAATGTTTGAATTTTCATCCATTGTGCTCTGTCTTTTGTGGCCTTTTCTGCTATGGTTACAAATGACTCCTACCAAGAAGAAAACCACTGCTAAGAAGGGTGATAAGAGGCTGAAAATGGACAACTCCAAATTCAGATCTACTCAACACTTTGAGAGATACAAAGTGTACTACATAAATGCAACAATCATTCAAAAAAAATTTGTGGACTTAGTGGAGTTGAAGGACCCACCTGGTTTGAGGGCAGAGGTTGGGATAAGTTGTTGAGTGACTTGCCTAGAGTGTGTGGGCCTTTAATCAAGGAGTTTTATGCAAATGCTATGCTAAAAGAGGGTGAAATTAATTGCTGGATAAGAGGAAAGGAATTCACTATAGATGCGGGTGATATAGATGAGGTGCTAGGACTTGAAGGTTTAGATGATCATGACTTCACCAATTACAAGAACAGGATGTTATCCATAGAAACTGTCCAATCTCGTATTGGTGGTGTTAAAGAGGGGAGATGCTTCAGCACTAATGTCTTCCCAGCTGACATGAGGTGTTTAACCGCCATCATGATGTTCAACTTGTACCTAGTAAGGAAGCTAACTATAATCAACAATGCAAGAGCTATCTTTCTCATGGAGCTCAAGGAGAAAGCCTTTATAGACATCAGCTTTCACATATATGACGCAATTGTGGATGAGACTAGAACAACTTCAAGGGCCAAGTTGGTTTTTCCTAGCCTTCTTATGAGGCTTTTTAGATTGAAAGGTGTTGAAATCCCTCAAGATATCAGTCTCATGCCTCCACTCTCAGCCATCAACAAACAAACCATCACAAGGATATAAGTTTGTCTTTCAGGTGATGAAGAAGAAGGTGAATCAATGGAAACTGAGACAGAGGCTACAAGAGAACCCTTAACCTCAAGAGGTCGTGGCAAGAGAAGCAAAGTTTCATCTTCATCAGTTGTACCTTCAGATGCTTTCCAGATCATCCTAGAAAGGATAGATGGACTCAGAGATGTCCAGAATGAACAATCTAATGAGCTAGCTGCAATTCAAGATCAGATGAACATCCTCTTAGCAAAGTTTGATAGCTTCTCCACTCAGCAGTGACCCTTTGGCTATTTCGATCAAAAAGGGGGAGATTTGTGGGGGAAGCTCTTGAGGGGGAGTGCTAGTTTGAGGGGGGAGATTGTCTTAAAAACTTTATTTCGGTGTCTATTTTATCATGGGTTTATGTGTTTTAGTATTATGTTCTGGATACTTTTTTTCTTTTATTATGGGTTTGATACACTATGGTTAATGTTTTGGTTTAACCTCATGGATCTATATTTCTTTTGAAAGCTCTTGGTACAAGTATATAAGATGATATATTATGTTAAAGTTTTGTTTTGTACCTTTTTCTTTTGTAAGCTTTTAAGGTGTTTTGTACTCATGCTTTGTAGCTTTTGTACTTCTTGTTAAATGTCATGCATTTTCTTTAAGTACATCACTCTTGTACCCTTTGTTGGATTTTATATACTTAATGCAATTACCTTGTGTTGTTGCATTGGTTGAGTGTTGGACATGCAAATGATACTTTATAATTGAGCTTATTAGCTTGCATGTCCAGATGTTCATTCCATGTGTGAATGAGCATTGTGATAACTATTTATAGTGATTGTTCGTTTTTGGTCAAGCCATGATTTATTACTTATTTCCATTTTACTTGATAGCATTGTGCTTGCTCCATATGTATTACAAGTTTTTCTGTATACAATGATCATATTGTGTTATTGTGTTTTAGGAGATACTTGTTCTTATGGTTCAAAAACTTCACAGATTCTAGAGTTAGGAGTGAGTGGGTTTTGATCAACTGTTCCCAACTCACACGTAAGTCTAGAGTTTGTTGTAGGATTTTGTCACGGAATAGCCAAAGGGGGAGATTGTAAGATTGAATTTAATCAGCCATCTTGTTGGCTTTATTTTGTGCCAAATTTGTTTGTAATTCAGCATTTAGAAACCCTATATTTAGGTGGGAATCTTGTAAGGGTAGTGTGTGAGAGAGCGTGAAAAAATGCTCAAGAATGTACAGTGAAGTAGGTGCTCATGACGGGATCTCGTAGGTGGCTCCCGACTGGCAAGCGGCTAGCTGATGCACACGAGTGAAGCATGCAGAGAAGCTGAATTGTCATGCCAGCTGTTGCACTATAGGACAAAAAGTCCAGACTGGCCATTTAGTTAGCTCGCGGCTTGAACTCGCGACTCAATCAAGTCGCGAGGCCAAGTCACCAGTTAGTTTTGTTTTGGAAAAATGACTCTTCGCATTCCAAACACCCACCATTATATATAGACACTTATACCCATGAAATGTAGAGGGCTTCTAGAGAGAATTTTGAGAGAGAAACCCTAAGGAAAAACAAGATTGATTCATCCACAATCTTTACATACAGACTCTTTAAATTCCTTTACTCTCACCCTCTCCATTGTTACATCCTTGAGAGGTTCATTACCAAAATCCTTTTCTCACCACACCCATATCTGTAAGAAGGCTATTTGGTGCTTCGGAAGCAGTTAGGAAGGGACCAATGGATATTGGTTGATGCTATGGGCTAAAGCGGAATCCGGTAAGCTAAAAAAGACAAAGGTTCGGCGCAACCTCGTTGGAGTAAGAAGCTTGGAGGGCTTAGGTACACTGGGTAGATTAGGTTTGGAGGGTCTTTTGCTATTCATGTATCCTAACTTCATTCTTTAGTAGATTATTGATTGCTTGGAGGGTGGCTGAAAGGTTTTACGTCGAAGGTTTCGGTTTCCTCTTTGATAACACATCACTGTATTGTTATTGTGTTTGCATCTCTCTTTCCTTAATCTTTGCCATTTAATTTCTACTGTGGATGTGATTTTAATTGGTTTAGATTAGTTATCAATTTTGTTATTAGCTTGTTCATGTTCCGCACATTTATTGTTTAATAATAAGCTTGAATTGGTAATTTGTAATTAGGGGTCTAAACGTTCATAGTGTTTTACACTCTATTTGAACATTCAAATTCAATACCAATCAACTAGATAAACTAGGTTCTATGTTGTTACATTTTTTCATGGTTTCCAACCTAAAAATATAAACTTTAAATCATTAAACTTAATTTTATTCTCTCAAACCCCACCTAATATTGAGAAAATGAAAATTTGAGTTTTTGACAGAAATGGAGGAATAAATGTTCCCTTCTACCTGTTATATTTTGTCTTACTCAAAGTCCCAGACAAGGAAATAGTATTTCTTATCTCTCCTACTTAAATTTTCAAACAAGGAAATGAAAAAGAATTATCTTGAAAGATTCTTTTCATTTCATTCATTTCTATCTCTTTACGCTCTCTCAAATATTTAAATGGTAGCCAGTGTAACTGGGGCAATCTTTTTTGATATCAATAAATCTAGCCACACAAAATTTATCATAATTTTATTTCTAATATATGTGATTTGTTGTCTTTAATACATAATAAAAGTGGTGTTCAAGATTAATTCATATGAAAATAATATTACTCAAATTATAATTTATATAAAAATTAGCGAGACTTTTATGACAATGAGCATCTCCATTAGTGTAGGCATTTTCTCACCCTAGTTGGAAAATAAAAGTTACATTTTCATTTTTTTTTCTACTATTTTTTCAAATATACTTTCCAATGGACTTTTTTTTTTCTTTATCTTATTTAAATATTATTTTTTTTTTCTTTCTTAAAGAATTTTTTGCTCATTCTTTTGAATGCACCTTTCATTATTTTCTTTACTTTTTCAATTTAAGCCAAAATTTTTTTTTCTAATAAACTGTGACTCTATTTTCATGAGAAAAAAAAAAAAAATTCAAATAGACAGTTAAACCAACATTTTAAAGGTTTATTCTCTAAAATAAAGAGAATTTTGGTTTTGACCAAGTTGTGTGATATATATGCTCACTAATTGAAAAACCTATTACCCCTACAAGCGTGTTACACATACACCTACAATAGAAAGAGAATTAAAGAAACAAAATACATATCCAAAAACTATTTATACTTGCAACCACCGTGAGGTGTGACTTGGTGATAAGAGTTTTCGTATTACTTCATATAATGCTTGGTAAGAGTTAAACGGTTTGAGTAGTGGCACTTCAATGAATATGTTGTGCCTATATTGATAGCTTATCAGGCTTCGATAGTACATGTGGTATTACATTTATTGTTATGTGGCATGGGGCTAATGAGTCTAATTAGAGACCCCTTCTTTGAATCATTCTTCATTCAAAGGAATTAAAATATATATATATATATATATGTAACTATTTACCCTTGCAAACGTGTTACACCTACAACAGAAAGGGAATGAACAAAACAAATTAAAGAAAAGCAAGAATGGACAGTATGTTGTGACACAAATTTTAAACAAAGCTTAAATAAACAAATTATTTGACATGCATGTCATCTAACAAATAAAGTTGTTAATTTGGCTTCTAGTGAGAAATTGCCAAATTGGACCATACCTACGAAAATTGGGCAAAACTTTTGTGTAGGGCCGCACGAGGTTGACATCTTATCCTTTACGATGAACTGAAACATTGGATCCAACTCAAAACCACAAAAATTATTAAGGAAAAAGTCAAACTTCATATAGCATTGAATTAAAATATGATAGTCTCATATTCCAGATTTCCAATTATGTATTGTCGTCTCACTTACTGTAAGTACACCTAGTGTTCCTTGCACCAATGCATACAAAACCCCATTCCCAAACATGGAGCTTCTTTTGTTGTCCCCAATGCTCCCAATGCCCTCCTTTCTTCTCTTTTGGTGCCTCTTCTTTTTCTTGTTTATCATAGTATATTATTGGAAGAGGTCTAAAGCCGAAGGCCAAAGCCATAAGTTGCCACCAGGGCCATGGAAACTGCCTTTTATAGGGAATTTGCACCAACTTGTTCTCTCTACCGCATCGATCTTTGAGAGATTTAGCCATGAAATACGGACCTATTGTGTAACTTCAGCTAGGTGAGGTCTTGGCTATAATCATTCATCACCAAAAGTAGCCAAAGAGGTGATGAAGACACATGATGCTGCCTTGGCAAATCGGCCAACTGTTCTTGCCATTGAAGTTATGTGCTATGATAATTCAAGTATGGTCTTTTGTCCCTATGGTGATTATTGGAGACAAATGCGAAAGATTTGTGTCATGGAGCTCCTTAGTCCCAAGCGTGTCCAGTCATTTAGAACAATAAGAGAAGAAGAGGTGTGGAATCTTATTGAATTCATTTCATCATCTGAGGCTGAGGGACTCGCAATCGATTTCACTGAGAAAATCGTCTCCTTGACAAATAGTATAACTGTCAGGGCAGTCATTGGGAAGAAGTGCAAATATGAAAAAGAACTCGTATCACTAATCCAGGACACGTTTAATCGCAGTGGAGGATTTGATGTGCCTGATTTGTTCCCTTCACTAAAGTTCCTTGGCTTCCTTACAGGAACCAAGCCCGCATTGTTCAAAATGCACAGAATGCTTTTGAAACTTCAGGAAACGAAAGAGCTTGAATTAAATATCACAAAAAACCACATCAAAGCAGTCACTCTGGTATGCCAAATATATATATATATATATATATTAAATTAAATTAAATCAAGCAATTTTTTTTGTTTTTAAGAATACTAAGAATTTTTAATATACACACATAAGGAACGGAGATAATGTCTTAAAGAAACTTTATAACTAGCATTTCTTTTGTTGCTTTATTATTATTTTTTCTTCTCTGTTAGTCACTAAGCGTCTTTATTCTAAGGTGTTCACGCACCATAGGGATCGGTTATCCCTTCACTGGCTCTGATTATAACCACTAGAGGTTGGTTCTCCGGTCTTCATTTGTGCGGTTTTTCTACACCGGGGTGTCTCGGTTCAATTGGCTTTATACAAATATTTTTACAAGGATTCTTTACTCTATAAACAAAAGTGGTGAACGAGTAGAGGTACATGTTTTCATGTATTTCGCCACGCTATATTTTTTGAGTAGTAGACCTTTTAATTTGTAAGCCAAATAGACATGATTGTGTATTGCCACAATTTTTTTTCCTCTTGACATAAATTTCATGTACACGCAACAATAATCAACATCAAAGTCACATAGAATTAGGAATTTTGAAGGAAAATACATGTAAACACACAATGTGATTGTAATTTAACACATCATTTTTTAGGAGGTCTTCATTGCAGGAACTAAAACTACAGTTTTACTCCAAATATAAAAGGAAAAACCTTAACTACGTTTTACAAGTCTTTTGAGAGTAGTGTCTTGAATCTTATGTGAGATTAAGAGGTGTTTACCTTTATACACATACATAGAGTTGTCAATATCAAGATTTGCTTTAAGAACTTGATGATCTCTTCAGGTGCTGCATAAAGAACTTTAAAGAAGATTTGAAACTTTTGAGTGGAATCTCAAAAGTCACAAGTAAGAGAACTTATAGTTGCAGTAGATCAAAAAAAGAAGTAGTCCGTTGACTCGGAGCTGTCACGTGGTTGTGGTAGTAAGTTTTCTACTCGAGGTAGCAATATGATGTTAGTAGTCTAAGTTTTACTGTAAAAACTTCAATTCTTTCACATTAGATTTCTTTTACCTTAAGGATGGATAGGTTAAATCATCCCTAGGTTTTTTATCGGTTAGGTTTTCTTAGGTTATCTTATCTTTTTTTTCTTTATTTTTTCGCATTATTTACATGATATGATGTTATTATATTAACCTAGAACTGAATAATTTATCTAAGTAATCACTTGGTTAAATAATTAGGTTAAACAACTTGTGTTAAGGGGTCTAAAAACATACAGAACTTGTTCTTTCTCAGTTGTTATATCACTTTAATTGGAAACTCCCCAATGAGATCAAACTAAAAGAACTTGACATGTCTGAGACTTTTGGATTATTTTGTAGGAGAAGAAATGATTTGTACCTAATAGCGACTCCTTTTGACACATCTTCTTAATGACACACATTGAAGATAGGGCAGCAAATATATTATGTGGGGGACATTTGAAGATAAATTGATAAGGTGGTTAATTGTACTTTGATTATTTGAGTTATTTAAATTAAATAACGAGCTGAGCTTTATTAGTTAGCCAAAGTTGTAATTATGATTGGTGTGTAACATATTTTCAAGAAGTATTGAGGACAAAATTGGCCTTTTTTCTTTTCGGGCAAAATAAGTAGCATTCTACCTCCTTTCCCAAACTAATTAGGGAAATGTCCATCTTTTGAAATTCGACTTACTCAAAATCAAGTTTAAAAAAAAAGAAATTTGGAGTCCTATAATGACGTTTTTAATGACCTATAGTGATGTTTTAAGAACCTATAGTAGCGTTTTGTCACTTAAGCTCCATGAACTCGAGTTATAGGTAATCTTTTTATGTATAACTCGAGTTCATGAAACTTAAGTTACAAAACGTCACTATAGAGCTTAACTCAATTTAGAGAAAATCGAGTTTCAAAAAAGCCTAATTAGTTTGGAAAAGGGAACAGAATGCTACTTATTTTGCCCAAAAAGGACAAAGGCCAATTTTGTCCGAAGTATTGATCTTTAAGTTTTTATATATATTATAGGTAGTGTTGGTATCTAGAGTGTTCTATTTAAATAATGTATTTGTTGAATGAAATAATTATGGGGAAGTCCGAAGTTTATTCAAGTTCAATTATTTTCAAGTTTGGATTTGCCCCAGTGAAAAATTGAGACCCGAGTGCACACAACCAAGAAAGTGGCGCTTAGATTCAAAGAAGATGTGAATATAACTATCCATGCTATATATTTAAACACTATACACACATGCATACGTATATATTCAGACAGAATTCCAAAAACACCATGAGTCCTAAATCTACAGTGTGTTATTTTTAATTTGAAATATGCATGCATGGAACACACGCGTTGAATATTTTTTTTTTCTTTTTTTTTTTTGAGAAGGAAGAGTTTTATTGAAAAAAACTAAAGAGTGGCCAAATCAGCCTAAACAAAAAGTAAAGTGCGAGATGGAATATCCTCCATCCACATAGTACAACTTTGAGTTGTTAAAACTAGCCTAACTAAACTATGAGCAACTTTATTGTCATCTCTCCTTACATGAGAGAATGATAATTCTGAATATAAACTGAAAAAAAGAGACACGTCTTGTATCAAATGGGCATAAGGAGCCAACCCATATTCCTTGCATATTAGGGCCTTTACAAAAACTTCTGAGTCACCCTCAACAATGGCTCTATGAAGTCCTAACTCATTGCCAAATTCCATAGCCCTACACACTGCCATTGCCTCAACTTCCACGGGCTGATAAGCCTGGTCTAGTTATTGTACAAGTGAAGCAATAACCTCCCCATGACAGTCCTGGACAGCAACACCAATCCCAAATTTGTTGTCTGCATTTGAAAGTGCACCATCGTAGTTGATCTTGTAGCTGTCTGATGCAGGTGCTATCCACATTTTCTGAGGTGTTGGGCTTGAGCTGATTCGGTTAAGCTTGAGGTTGCTGCTTCAGATCTTGTTCCAGCTCTCCTCTGCCATCTTTTGCAAATCCTTGGTAAGGCAGCAAGTGTGATTGAGCCTGAGCTTGTTTCTTTGGTTCCAAATGCTCCACACCTGTATAGCAAATAGGTCCATAGGCTTCCCATTCTCATAAATCCAGCTGCACAGCTCTTTAAAATCAGCAAAATGAGTCCTCGAACAAAAATTCCATCTGTCAACCTCCCACACCTCATTCAAGCCCATGCAACTCCACAAAGCATGCAAAGTATCCTATGCCTGAAAGGAGCAACGGTTACAGCTGGGATTTTGTAAAAACGTTCTCTGGACCAGATTGTTGAAAGAGAGTTTTTACATGCACAACACAGCAAGTTCTTATATTTATTTGGAACTTCCAGGGACCAAATGCTTTTCCAAGATTTCTTGTCCACCTCCGAGTGAATGGCATTCTCTGAATTTTCCTCCAAATCCTTGAGAAACTTGTACCCAGACTTGCAATTGTACTGCCCATCAGCAGTGAATGGCCAATACAAAGCATCCTCAATTTGGCATTGAGGCAATGGTATCCTTTGAGCAAGTTCCGCTTCAGCTGGAATGAGCACACCCTTAAGCATTTCAGCATCCAATTCACTCATGTTATTGTCAATGAGGCAGTCCATAGTGGCATCTTCCATCGACTCTATAATTGGGGATGAAACTAATGGAGGGTGCTTTATGGGCAGCCAATGATGCTGCCATATTTTGATGTATTTTCCATTTCCCACCCTAAATCTAGCTCCCATTTGGATCACCTCTCTCCCCTTCAAAATGCTTTCCAAAGCATAGGAACCGGTTGCCGATTCTGTTGCTTCCATGAAAGAACAGTGGGGAAAAAAAATCTTACCTTAAAAATTCTGTAAAAGAGGGTACCTTCATTATGTAAGAGTTGACATGCTTGCTTGGCAAGGAGGGAGTAATTAAGGAGAGCAAGATCTCGAAATCCCAATCCTTCTTCTAGTTTTGATTTTGTCAGCTCAGACCATTTAACCCAATGTATTTTTCTTTTGTCACCTTGTTGCCCCCAAAAGAATTTTTTTACCATTGCATCAATTTCATGGCAAAGGCTCAAGGGTAATTTGAAACAACCCATGGCATAAGTTGAAATAGCTTGAACAATTGTTTTGATAAGGACTTCTCTATCGGCTTGATAAAGGAGCTTCCCCTGCCACCTTTGTAATTTCCTCAACACCCTCTCCTTAATATAATTGAAGCTTGCTTTTTTACCCCGTCCCACCAATGAGGGGAGCCCCAAATATCTCTCATAAGACCTTATTTCATTCTGAACAGTTTTTAGACCCCTTAACACAACTGGATTAACCTAGTTAATTAGCCAAGTGTTTAACTTAGTCAAATTATGCAAATTTAGGTTATAACAATCAAACAATCATATCAAGTATATAGCAGCAAAAATATAAATAATACAAAGATATGATGACCTAGGAAAACTATGAAAGTTATGCAATGCAAATCCTAGAAACAAAAAGGTAAAAGAAACCAAATAACAAAGGTCACAAAAGATAGAGTAATGAAGCATAAGGACCATGTCAGAAAGACTCAATTAGATTGAGCTTTTTGCATTCAAAACCTCTTAGATGCATTATGAGCATTGGAGTTCATATTCACATTAGAGTGATTTCCAACTCCGGGATTGGAATAAAGGTTTAGAGCCTTTACCAATTCACCAATAAGTGCCATAGGATCATGTGCTTGAGGCACAGGCACTTTCAGCTTATTTGCTCGCTTAGCTGCTTATAGCTTATAACAATTTGGACGAATGTGTTTAGACTTTCCACAAAAATGACAAACCCAAACAGGTTTATCATGCATCTTGTCCTTAGTAAGAGTAGACTCCTTAGGTTTAAATTCTCTCAGATCAACTCTAATCTTCCTAGGAGGTTTAACCTCTACAAGTTTAGTAGTCTCACTCACAACCTCACTCACAGGGGGTTCAGAGGAAGAAGAAGGAACAAAGTTTGTGGAATTTGGTGCAGTCACAGAGATGCTTTTAACAAAACCTAATCCAAATTTGTTAAAAGGAGCCTTTTGAACACTTAGCATTTAATCAAGTTTAGAACTACCAAATCTAGCAATAGATAAATTATATTCCAAAGATTTAGCTTTATCAAGCAAGCGCATATTCTCAGTTTTCACATTGTTCAAAAGATCATTAGCATTAACCAAATTAGCAAGAAAATTTTTCATTTCAAGCTCAAGAGAAGCAAGGCATCCTTTGCAGCAACTTTGCAAAGTTTATTGTAGGCTTTTTGAATATCTGCATCCTCAGAGAGTTCCCTATCAGAAAGATTCTCTTCAACATATACACTTTCATTGACTACATTAGTAGCAGTGAAAGCAATGAAGTTTCCTTCCTCATCATATCTGGACTCATCATCAGAAACTTTATTATCACTAAGGGCTATAGCCATAACCTTCTCCTTAGACCTCAAGTATGTGGGACATTCAGATTTCATGTGACCATACCCTTGACATCCAAAACACTAAATATCTATAGAGTTATTTGAAGATTGACCAACTTTTTTTCTAGGTTTTTCATTATTATTAACCTTAATGGGATCATTCTTCCTAAAATTTCTAGGTTCAGAGCATCTCTAGCAGTCAATGTATACCCAAAATCTTAGCTATAATAGAGAATGTAAGCCAAAAAACCAGCTTCAACGGATTATGCATAACCAATTTTTTTTTGGCTTATGAATAGTAGCTCATCAAATTTGTTGAGCTGCTGTTCATTAGCTATTGAATTTATTGGATTAAAATATTGCCAACCGTTCTATTATATTAATTCTTTCTCTCTCCTCCTCCGGATTTCCATTTTTTTTCTCTCCGTTGCTTCTTTTTTTTTTCCTCTCATTCTCTCATTCTCTCTGTTGCCGTTGCAGTTTTTTTTTTTTTTTCTCATAAACCAAATGAACTCAGAAAAAAAAAAAATTAAACTGTTCATAAGCAAAAGAATTAATCCAAACACAAAACACAAAACAAAATCCAATTCTTAAAATAAAGTTGAATCAAAACAAGCAAATATGAAAAAAAGAAAAAAAAGAAAAAAGAAAGAACAAGCCGATCTGACGGGAGGACGACGAGCGGCGGCTGGAGCGGTGCTGGAGCAGCGGCTGGAGCGGCGCTGAAACAGTGGTTGGAGAGGTGGCAGGAGCACCTAGAGCGGTGACAAGCCGATCTCTCTCTCTCTCTCTCTCTCTCTCTCTCTCTCTCTCTCTCTCTGTTGTGAAGCAAAGTGATGCTGGAGTGTTCTTGATGAAAGGAGAAAAAGAAAATAAAAGAGAGGCCTGGACAGGTGTGTGGTGGAGAAAACCAAGAAAAAGAAAAATGAAAAAAAAAAAGAAATGAAAGGAATGGTAGAAAAATAATATAAAAAAATAAAAATCCTAATTAAGAAATTCTACTACAATATTTTCACAGTAAATTTTATGTAACAAATTGTTATTAGTTAATATTGGTGAGAAAAAAAATAATTTCAGTGGTGAGTTTAAATTAGAACTAGTAACAAATTTTCACATAAATTTTGTTATAAAAATATTGTGAAAAATGTTATAAATATAACAATTTTCATTAAAAAATATAATTGTTGGGAATAAATATAGGAAGAATAAATGATGATAAAGAATGAATAAAGAATTAATGAAGAAATAATATTTAAATGAGATAGAGAATGAGATAGAGAATCTGTTGGAAGTGTATTTAAAAAAATGGGTAGGCAAAAGTTAAATGTTACTGTTCATTAGCCAAACAATGCAAATATTTGGCTATTCTGCTGGAGATGCTCTCAGCAGTGTTTCTACCTCTTGCCTTTCTATTACTATTCCTAAGAAAGTTTCTAAAGTTCTTAATAAACTAAGTAATCTTTGTAGTAGAGAGCTCATCATCAAATCCACCAACATCAACATCATCAACTGTCTTAAGAGCCATTGACTTGGATTTGTTAGTTTTGGGTAGGTCCAACTCATAAGACTGAAGAAATCTTACAAGTTCATTATCAAGGATGGAGTCCACATCCTTACTCTCAGTGATGACAATTACTTTGGGTCTAAAGTTCTCAATCAAAGATCTAAGAATCTTCCTAACAATTTTAGGTTGATCATAGATTTCACCCAGATTATATGCAGAATTAACACTGTCATTTAGTTTAGCATAGAATTTATCAAAAGATTCATCATCAGACATCCTAATGCTTTCAAATCTAGATGTTAACTGCTGCAACTTATTAATTTTAACTGCCCTAGTGCCTTCATGCATAGTCTGAAGGATTTTCCATGTAATGTGAGCAACCTCAACATTAGAGATTCTCTTAAATTCCTCTATAGAAACAGTGCTAAAGATGACATTCATAACTTTGCTATTGAACCCAACTGCTTCTTTTTGAGAAATTTGCCACTCATTCATAGGAGTAGTGGGTTTCTCTCATTCGTATTCAACAAAGTTCCAGACTCTCTCATCAATTGATTTCAAGAATGCTTTCATCATTATTTTCCAATAAGCATAATTATTCCCATCAAAGTGAGGAGGAATGACCAGAAAGTGTCTGTGTTCTATGACAACAGGGGTCAAGGATCAACTTAGAGATCAAAAGATCTACAACAAGAGAGCTACTTGCTCTGATACCACTTGAACAATTTTTTGACCCCTTACCACAACTAGATTAACCTAGTTAATTAACCAAGTGATTAACTTAATCAAATTATGAAAATCTGGATTATCACAATCAAACAATCATATCAAGTATATAGAAGCGAAAATATAAATAACACAAAGATATGATGACTTAGAAAAACCAAATTGGTAAAAAACCTGGGCAGAATTTAATCTAACTATCCTCAAGGTAAAATTGAATCCACTATCTTGAAAGAATCGAAGTTTATACAATAAGACTTACAAGCCCCCATGCTCGACTTCTCATTCCTACCCACCAGTAGAACTTACTGACACGACCACGTACAAGCTCCAAGACCACGGACTCCTTCTTTCTTGGATTCTCTAGCAAATACAAGCACACCCGCTTGTGTATCTTTAAACTCTTATGGCAGCAACTAAATGATCATCAAGGTCTTAAAGAAATCTCCTCTTGATAATCCTAAACTTGTGTGAAGGAAAACTCCTCATAGATCTCGCAAGAGATTCACACAACAGCAATATGAGCAACCACTAAAACGTGGCTAGGGTTTGTCTTATATACCTAGGGAAAAAAACATAAAACCTTAAACGATTTAGGACTTAGGGCTGAGTTAGAAATTCTACAAAAAAAAAACACATCTGCCCGATTTTAAATTGATTAAGCCTAAGCTTCGATTAATCAAGCTAGGCCAAGATGCATAGTGAATTTTGCATCAGCTCAATTTCAACTTTACATAAACAACACAACTTTGAGCAAGTATAAACAAGACTAAATAACTTGTTTTGATCATGGTTTCCCAACAATACACATTAGAGTTCTAAATACATTAAATCCTAAGTCTTTAGAACCTAACACATTCACCCTCAACACATTTTTAATCTCCTCCTTAACATCATCTTTTGTGGACTTGTTACAGAAAAGAGATGTTTTTTCTATATTTATTTTTTGCCCCGAAACCTCTTCATATTCCTCCAAAATTTTGAGCACATTTCCACATTCTTGAGAATTTGCCTTACAAAAAAGTAAGCTGTCATCTACAAAAAATAAGTGGGTTAGTTTGGGGCCTTTTTTGCATATTGAGAAGCCATTGATTTCCTTTGCTCTTGCAGCTTTTTTGATTAAGACATGTAATATTTTCGTGCATAATAGGAAAAGGAATGGAGAGAGTGAGTCCCCTTGTCTTATGCCTCGTGTTGGATTAATTAACCCCTTTGGATCACTGTTCACTAGAATTGAGTATAAGACTATACGAACACACTCCATGATCAAACTGATCCACCTTGAGCAGAAACCCATTTTTTCCATCAGTTTCTAAAGATAATTCCATTCCACCCTGTCATACACTTTGCTCATGTCTAGTTTTAGAGCAATAAAACTTGTTTGTCTTGAATTATGATTTTTCATACAATGCAAGGTCTCAAAGGCTACTAATACATTATTTGAAATAAGCCTATTCTTTGAAAAAGCATATTGATGCTTAGTTATAAGTTTTGACATGAATTTTTTTAATCTGTTTGCAAGGACTTTGGAAAATATCTTGCACAATACATTACATAAACTAACAGGGCGATATTGAGAGATTGAAATAGGATTCTTCAATTTTGGAATTAAAGTGACAAAAGCATGATTTATTGGGTATAGTAGTTTACCTGAATTTAGCCAAACTAGTATTGTGGAAGTCACCTCTCTATTCATAATCCCCCAAAAGTGTTGATAGAATAGGAGTGCCATCCCATTAGGACCTGGTGTTTTTAGGGGTGCCATTTGGTCTAGTGCTTATTGAATTTCCCACTCCATGAACTCCCTTGTTAGCTGTTCATTAATCTCACTTGTGACCAATCTTAGAATAAAGGATAGAGAACCTTCTTCAATGACCAAATCCCTTGTAGTGAACAATTTTGCAAAATACTCCATAATGGTGTCTCCAATCACTTCTGGTTGGTCTTGCCAATTACCCACTTTATATTCAATTCCAATAATGGAATTCTTCTTGAATCTTTGAGTTGCTTTGTTGTGGAAATATTTGGAATTGCTTTCACCATTTTTCAACCATAATACCCTTGATCTTTAGCTCCACATCCGTGTTTTCTTGTCCATGAGAACATGAATTTTAGCCTTTAACCCTCTAAGTTGAGAATTATCTCCCCTCATCATTGTCTCGGACTCAATCCTTACTAGCAGCTTCTTTTTTTTCCTCCAATTCTCGCATAACATTACCAAATACATTTTTTTCCCACCATTCCAAATCCTTACTACATTTTTCAATTCTTTTCATGATATCACCTTCTTCCCCATTCCTCCAAACTGCCTCCAAAATTTCTCCACATCATGTGTCAAATAACCAAATCTCCTTAAACCAAAACACTTTCTTCTTGGGTGGAGCTTCCAATCTCGATAGATTGATAAGGAGTGGAATATGATCTGATGACATACATCTGACCATCAGTAAAATGTTTGCTCCAAGTAAATTTTGATCCCTTAAAACCCAAATCAATCAAACCACATTCGTCAATTACATCTCAGAATTGTTGTATTTAGTTGTGACTTCTCATTTCTCCTTCCAATTTTTATTCTTTTCTACTAATTTCATTGAGATCTCCCTCACAAAGCCATAGAATTTCTAGTCTATTATTTAAACCCCTCAATTTATTCCAAGCCTCCATTCTTCGATGAGCTTCAGGCTCTCCATAGAATCCAGTAAATCTCTATTCTGTTTCCTTATTTTTATCTAGGGTTACATCAATAAAATACCTATGTGAATCCTCAACAGTTACATGAACATCATTTTTCCAGAATAGCACCAATCCTTCACCTCTCCCCCCACTATAAACCTCCCACTTAATACAGTGAAGTACTCGTTTTAGCCTAGCTTCGTCTGCCTATGTTTCAGCTAAAAACACGATTGATGGATCTTTTACCTGGATAATGTTTCCAAGCTCCTTCTCTGTATGTAGGTTCCTAAGCCCACGACAGTTCTATACTAAGAGATTCATGGCTCCTGGTGGGGATGATCAACATCCTCCACTGTTTGAGAAGAAAATTCAGCATCATCCTTCAAAACTTGTTTCTTGTTGCAAGGTAATTCAGAATGATCGTCAATCGTAGAGAATTTTCGTTTACATGGACCTATGGGATCTGCCTGAGCAACCTACTGTGTAATCTTGCCTTTATCCAGCCTTGTCTATGAGCCAATTTTTTTTTGTTGCCCTAGTAAAATCATGGCCCTCATGTGACAAGGAATTAGGGATGGACGTGTGAGCATTAGGGTTAGGGCGATCCGCCTCCAGGAATTCATTATTATTGGAGCATTTACTTGGGTTATTAATTGGAATAATTCCAATTGGGTCCATTGGACTTGATGGACAGCTAGCACTAATCTTTCCGGGCTTGTTGCGCACTAAATTCTCTGCATTAACTTGGTCCAAATTATGTGGAGGGATATTACGGGTCTTGAACATTATTTTCCGAGTAACCGTTTCCTGAACAAATGGGCTAATTAATTGTGTCGGCTTTCTCCCATGAATGAAAATTAAATGTTCTGTCCGATGAATCTAGATTATGTGCCACCGTGACCTCCTCCATAGCTCGTAATCCTTCACTAGCTTCTCCACCATCTTCAGGTCTGGTTTCATTGACATGAGGCTTTATGGTTGAACGTTTCTGACTATAAAAACCTGGAATAGCCATCACACTTTGCTTTGATGGAAAAAATGGTGGAGCACGTAGTGAAGGCCCGAATTGCTTTTGTGTTTCTGCTAGACTTCCTTCACTATCCAGCCAAATCTCGCAATCACGATTCAAGTGATCCATTTTGCTGCACTAATAACAAATATTTGGTAAACATTTGTATTTGAAAGTGACCTAAGATTTTTTTCCTTTCTCCATAGATACTACTCGACCACGGCAAAAGGGTAAAGATAGATCCATCTCTACACGAATCCTCATAAAGTTGCCCCCCCTCTGTTTCAACTAGATCAGTAAAGAGTACAATTTTTCCTACAACTTCACAGATTTTCTCAACCGCCTTAACATTCATATATTATTTGTAGGGGAGTCCAGAAGCGAGTCTTCTCAAATGTCAGTTCTTCCATTGCCATACTCTTGTCATCTTTCTGCATAATCACCAAGTGCTTATCAAAACACCATAGCTTAGTGCTAAGGACCTTCTCTACTTCATATTCAATCTCAAAAATGAAAAGAATCACATGATCACCCAGATTTTTTATCTTAAATCCACTCCTTGAGCACCATAATAGGGTAAACATTTTTACAATGGCCTTAATATTAAGAGCCCATTTCGTAGGGAACTTTGCTGCTATGATGTGTTCTTTGGAACTGAATTCATCTTCCAAACAGCAACCAGGTCCCTCTCTCTTCGAAAGCAATAATTTCGTCCAGTTTTGTGATAGTTCTTCCATATCAAATATTTCTCTAGGCAGTAATAAGAAAGTTAAAGAATGACAATGTGTTTCCCAATTCCCTTGACAAAAAACCCAACTAGCCAACAAACTAACATTGTTAGATCATGGAGAACAGAACAACCTTTGTAGAAGGTACGACTATTCTACTGCCTAATAGAAGTTTGGAGGACTTTCTTAGCTACAGAGAAACTTTTTTAGTGCAATATTTTCTTTTTCAGTTATAATAAGAGAATTCAGAGATATATATGTAGGTTTGTCATGCATTGAATAATTTGAAACATACAAAAGACACAAATTAAAACAATGGGAAATCATTAACTCTAAACTAAATTATACATAATTGCATGAACATTAAATAAGACCTTATACCAAACATGTAAGAAATTGAATTTATAGTGAATAATAATCATGAGTAGAATTGGAATTTGAATTTTTCTTATCAAACCCTAATATAATTACAACATGACAATAAATTAAGTAAATTAAAAGAGATAACTTTTCTTGAGAACTCCAAAAACCACAACCATTGTTTTTAAACCCAACTACTGTTTTATTTTGGTAAAAATTGATGAAAATATGCTGTCAAGTGAAATAACATCTCTAGCATGCAAACCATTAGGCTACGCACATCCTGCTGGTCAGGAATGAAAAATTAATAAATATAAACCAATTTAAGTATCAAATATATTAAAAAATTAAATGACACATCATGGTTTAACCTCGACTGAATCTCGTCTGATCTCAAAAACCTTGAACCTTTCTCTTTTCCGGTTTATTAAACGGTCTGGATTTCAAAATCATGACCACAACACAAATTACAACTTCAACAAATTCACTAATATACTAAAGGGAAATCACAAAATAGTTATAAATTTAAAAAAAAAAAAATCATTTGAAAGTTTTCTCTTCTCTCTAAATTCCTGTCCTTTCTTTGGCCAAAAGTCTATTTAGACGAAAAAAATATCTATGGTTTTCCCCTACTTCTTAAAACCCTAAATTTAACTATTAGAAATCATTTTTCTTATCAAATGTGGTCCCAATTATATCATACACTGATATCATAAACTTAAAAAATATGATTAAAAAATATTTGGAAAAATTCGTAAAAAGAAGGCTTTGAAGAATTTTTGTACATTAAAACGTCATATCTTATCATTATATTTTATTTCCAAAAGAAGTCAAGCTAGTACTCATTTCCCAAGCCTGTATCTCATGAATTTTCATACTCCAAAAGAAGTCAAGCTGGTTTGGTTTTATTGGTTTCCTAGGTCATTATATCTTGTGTAACATTTATTTTCCACTATATATGCATGATATTGATGCTTGTTTGATTAACATAAGGCTTTCGCAGTAGACCCAATTAATAAGTTGGCCTTGTGGATGCCCAAATAATTTCTTAAATAGAAGGGCCTTTGTGAGAGGGCTTCTGTTTTTTGGTTTATTGCACATTGGATACTTAGCAATGTGACTCTTTTTGTGCATGTGCTTTTAGGGTGAGGTATGTGTGTGTGTGAGTCCCTTTTTTTTTTGTTTTTTTTCTTTTAATTTTTAATTTTAGGAGTCATCACTAACCATTAGTTTTGTATTAGGTGTGATTGGTCACCTATTTATCTAATTCTTTTTAAGTTACCTAATTAACTAAACCAATTTTAAGGGTTTATTAATTAAGGTAAACCAAAAGTCTCAAAGCAAAGATCTTGAACTCAAAAGTTCGGTTACATGTGGGAAAGATTTTAGGCACACTATACTGCCTATCTAAATGATAGTATCTTATTTTAATTTAATTCTAACTTTATCCTTTTAGTGAAGAAATAAGATACTTGGATTTTTTTTTTTTTTGAAAATTTTTTGTACAAAAAATATATATATATATATATATATACCCATGTGAGTATTTATTTATTTATAACGCAGCATATGAATATTTATTTCAAGGATTTATTTATACAAACAAAGCATGTGAAGTATATATATACATAGCATGTGAGAAGCATTTTACCACATTGCAAGAAATAATATATACAACAGCATGTGAATATTTATATACTATATGTTTAACTTGTGGATACTTATATACAATATATTTAGCATGATTATTTACAATGTGACTATTTACAATGTAAAAACAAAAGAGATAGAGTGGGAAGAATAACACATTATTGTCATCCGCTACATTTTTCTCATTTCTCATGCAAAAAACACAATAGGAAGATACATTAGTGCCAATAAAAAGGAAGGAATCATATACGCTTGATTGGTGCGTATTGGTTTAATGAAATTGAACCATAGGTACAAATCCTAAAAGATGCAATTCTAAGAAAGAAAAGATTTAAAACAACAATGCTTGGATCTAAACATGAAAAGATGAAAATTTTAAAAACTTACATAAAAAGAAATGCACAAATTACTTTGAGAAAAAAAAAAAAAAAAAAAAAAGAAGAAGAAGAAGAAGAGTTATTTGAAAAAAACAAGTTTGCCCATTTTCTTTGTAAAATACTTAAGAGATTTTTTGTTTTCATAAAAAGGACCCCATTTTATAAAGATTTTTTGTTTTCATAAAAAGGACCCCATTTTATAAAAAAGAACGTTATCTTTAGAGAAAATAGGTTGGAAAAACAAATTTTTTTTTTCTTTTTTGGTGAGAAAAAGTTTCATTTATTTTCAAGAAAATGGATACCAAGGTTTGTTGGGAACCAAGGTTTTTCTTCGTTTTTTTGTAGATAGAGTAAAAAGAGTTTAAAACCCTTTTTATTTTGAGAAGAGGGTTTCCATGTTTCAATTGGAACCCATGGTTTTTATCAATTTTTACAAAAAATGACAAAAGGTTTTCTTTTGAATAAGCAAAATTTTGGGTTTTGAAATTTTTTAGTGAAAAGAACAACTTTTTAAAAAGGGTTTTGGAAAAGAGTTGATTTAGGGAAAAAAGGTGTCCATGGTTTTTATTTTTTATTTTTTATTTTTAAGAATTTTGAGGGAAAGATTGATTTAAAAAAAAAAAAAGTTCATGGGTTTTTCCTTTAAAGAAAAGGGTTTAGATTTAAAAATTCTATGATTTGATATTTAAAAATTTTCACTCCTTACAGAATACTTAACTATTCATCTTTCAATTAATTTTTATATAGTTATGTAAATGTCTCAATTGTTTCTTTAAAACTCACAACAAATAATTAAACCAATATTGTCTTAATTTTATTTTTTTATTAAAAAAAAGTTTTAAAAAATGGTTCGGGTCGGGTCATGGGTCAAAAAATCGGGTTTGTGTTAAGTCAAGTCAAGTTGGATCAAAAAATTTTGACCCGTTTTGCCATATCTAAATTATTGGGTAAGAACTTCAATTTTATTTTTTAGGAAATTATTGAACAATAAAGTGTTTAAAACTGCACAATCTTAAATGAAATTATAGTCAACTCCTAAAAATCAATTGATTAGTGAACCCAATACAATAGAATTTGCTTAATGACCTTGGCCTTCTGAAATATTTCTAATGAAAGCATCAAGATTTGCATTAGATGACCCACCGTTCGCAATTGCGAGTCGACTTGAATTCTGAAATTCTTTTGCTCTTTGCCTCATTGCTCTCATCTCATCGCTTTTGTTATCCATAAACCTTTTCACAAGCTCTGAAATTTCACCTCTTGTCACAATTCCAACATCTTTCTTAACCTTCAATCCAATCTTCCAATCCTCCACAATGTGTTTACTGATTGGGACTTGATCCCAAAATATAGGAAAAGTAAGCATTGGCACACCAGCGAAAACAGCCTCAAGAGTGGAATTCCAGCCACAATGTGTCCAAAACCCCCCTATTGAAGAGTGGCACAACACCTTCAATTGGTCACACCAAGGCACCACTAGGCTCATATCATCACTACAATCCTTGAAAGGACCAGTTTCTCCACGTGACACCCACAAGCACCGAACACCACTGTCCCTTATACCACCAATAATTTCATCCATTTGGGCGTTTGAAACGGAAAGGAAACTTCCCATTGAGATGTACAACACCGAACATGGAGGTTGAGAATCAAGCCACTGGAGATAGTTGACACCATTGTTAGAATTAGTTATAGAAGCATTCTTTTCTTCAAGTTCTAAGTAAGGTATGGCAGGACCAATAGGGTAGACAGGGATAGGAAAGTCGGCTTTAATAGCGTCAATGGCTTCAGCTTCAAGTTCGTGAAAGGTGTTGAATAGAAGATACTGCGCTTTCTTGGACACGCTTGAAATACCTTCCAGGACTCCAGGCAAGATTAGTCGACCATCTCCATACGTAAAGGTCGGAAGATCAGCAATACGGATGGTAGAAACTCCAGGGATGTAGTCCACAAGCTCATCACCCCGTTCTTAATAAAACACAGAGAAAGTAATGTAAGTGAAAAGCCTAAATTCTAGAAACTGCCTTAGAACCTGAAGCCAAAAAAGAGGGATACAATGCGAAGCTGAAGCTTCTTTAGTAGCATTTTTTTGGGCCAATCTTTTAACATTTTTTTTTTCCAGTAAACGAATATCTAACATTGCAACTATACAAAACTACGATGGAAAAAAAAAAGAAAGCAGTTCGTGGGTCATGTACCAGATTGGTTGACTGTTTGGACTTTGATTTGATGACCACCTTATATAAACAAGTTAAGCGTGTGTAAGAGTAACAGCTTTTTCCCAACAATTCAGAAAAAAAAAAAAAAATATATATATATATATATATATCCCAACTAATATTTTAATGAGCAACCATCTTATTTATACGAGATTACGACTTTAACTGTTTGGTCCTTTCTTTGATATAAGAACTGTTTGGTCTTCTAGCAACCTCTTCCAATATTTGTACTATTTGAAAAGTGAATAGTTTATTTTATTTTTTATCTACTTACTTTTTCAAATACATTTTTCAACACTATTTATCATTTTTTTATCTCATTTAAATATTATTTCTTCATTTATTCTTTATTATTTTTTTATTATAATTTGTTCTTCCTATATTCATTCCCAATAATTATATTTTTCAATAAAAAAAATTTATATCTACAATATTTTTTACAATACTTTCACAAAAATCACATAAAAATCTCATATGGAAAGTTATTACTAGTTGTAATTTAAACTCACCACTGAAATTATTTTTTTACTCAACAATATTAGCTAATAAAAATCTATTGTTTAAAATTTATTGTGAAAATATTGTGGTAGAATTTCTTAATTGCCATTTCTTATTTTTTATATTATTTTTCCAAACTTACTTACATCCATACGTTTTTTTTTCTTCTCTTGTTTTTTTCTCCACCACACACCTATCCCACTACCATCTCTATCTACCCTTTTTTTCTTTTTCTAGTTCATTCTGGATCTCATTTTCACTTTCTCCAACTCTCTCTCTCTCTACTTGATTCTAGAACATTTTCTACAGTAATAAGAAACATAGAAATTAAGAACAAGCGATTGCTTGCTCCACCGTTGATCGAAGGACATAGGAAGGCATTGTATCTTTTTTGCTCCACTGTGGGTTAGATGGCTTCTGTCCTTTTTTTTTTTTGTTTTTTTTTTACTTTTATTGTTATGATTTGATTAATTTTAAGATTGTGTTTTGAGTTTGTATTTTGATTATGCTTTAGTTTAGAGATGTTTAAGAGAAATAATTGTTGTGTCTGTAGCCATTGTGAATGTTTGATTGAGATTGAGTTTAGAGATGTTTGAGAGATAAGATCAAGAATAGTTTTGTTGTTATTGTTGTGATTATTGAGTGAAAATTAAATATTTTAATCAGTTGTGATTATTGAGGCTAAATTAATTCTTTTGCTCATGAACAGGTCTCTCTCTTTTCTCTTTTTTTTTTTTTTTTTTTTTTTATTAATATAAATTTCTTTTGGTTTATGAGAAAAATTATTTTTGTGTTTGGATTGTATTTTGTGTTTCGTAGCCGCTGAGATAAATGAGAGAGAGAGAGAGAGAGAGAGAGAGAGAGAGAGAGAGAGAGAGAGAGAGAGAGAGAGAGAGAGAGAAAAGTAATTTCTTATTCAACCAAGTAATATTTTAAGGGAGGGTATTGTTTAGAAGAGCTACAGTAATTGCTACAGTGCTCTCCATGTCTGGAGAGCTACTGTAGCAAATCTAAAAAAAAAAAAAAAAAAAATTGGAGATGGAGAGGCTATTGGAGGGGTATTTTATGTGTGTTTACTCTCCATAGTTGGCTTTAGAGAGCCTATTGGAGATGCTCTAACTCAATTAAATTTTTTTAGTTATTCAAGAAAAAAAAATTTATATATATATTATATCTAATTTTTGCAATATTGGAAAAGAAAATGTTTGGTTTCAACCACTAATAAAAAGATGAAATTAGTCTTTGTCATGTATATGATAGGAGACATTACTTTTCTATTGGTAATTAGAGCCCAAAGCTCCGAAGATATATAATATATAAGGTCAAAGTACACAATGGTCCTAATTACCAAAATTGTAACAAACATGGAATAAAAAAATTGATGTTAATTACTGATGTTTGTTAATCTGATATAATGATTTGGTCCAATCATTAAGTCACTATTTCAAACAATTAATAGCTGGTTCACATTCTAAAAATAATAATTAATAGTTAGTTATTTTGATATATAGATATACATATGATCGAATAGATATCCATAATCAACTTTTAAAAAATGCAATTTATGTTAAAATAATAATGCAATTTACACTCATTAATTCTACCTAAAAATTATTTTATTTCTTTAAGTTTGAAATTAGTCATTTTAGTCTAGTAATTTTGCTTGAAAACCATTTTAGTCATTTAATCAGAAGTTTGTCAGTTTAGTCTAACAACATTAAATTATTACCAAATAAAATAATTTTTGGACAAAATTAGCTGATTAAAATGACCAATTTCAAATTTAGAGGATTAAAATCATTTTTTTGATAGAGTTATCAAACTAAAATAACCACCAAACTTATAGAACTAAAATTATTTTAAAATAAAATCAACAAATGTAAATTGCATTTTAGGCTAGAAAATATCTTTAGTGGGTAGGTTTTTCCTAGTTTTATTATTGGGTCCAGTTAGCAAATGTTTTTAAAGTATTTATTAATAAATCATTTTATAGATCATTGGGTATTATTATTATTATTAAAAAAATTTAAAAAAAGAAACAAAAACAAAAGGCAGACAAAAAAAAAAAAAATTTTTTTTCTTTTTTTTTTTCTTTTCTATAAAAAGTCACTTTTCGAAGTTTTCTTATGCATCATTCCCAAAATCCCAACAGACCACGTGAGTCCAAAATTTTTTTATGTACATTTATTGTTTAGTTTAAGCCTTTTAAGGTGTAAATTACAAAAACCAACTCTTAAGACATACTATAATATAAAGTAATAATATAATATAGATACCATAAGGATATGGTTTTGAGTCTTTTGACTCACCTGACAAATCAACCGGGAAATGCTGGTTTTGCACGAGCAGTTCAAAGTGATGCAAAACTGAGAACACCATCGCCGGCATAGGATAAAGTGAGGCCACCGGAATAGTCCTTCGGTTCCCCAAGCCGATAGCCCAATATAAATGAGTATCAGCCACGATGGCTTTCACCGGCGGCTGAAGCCGGTCCGGGAGCTCGTCAAAGTGCACTTCCATCTTCGTATTCACGGCTTTCAGAAAGCCCGGAAAATCTTTCCCACGACCCACCTCGGAAGGTATGCAATTGGGTACGGTGATGAAGCGTATCTGAGCCGGTGGCTTTGGCTCTGAGCTCATGAATCCGAGCCACTCTTCGGTGACGACGAAGCTGATGAGAATATCAGCGGTTTTTGAAGCCAGAAGCTTTCACAAATTCATCATAGCGTTGATGTGGCTGCGACCGGGATACGGCATGGCCACCAGGTGGCAGACGGTTGGATCAGGCTGTTCTGTTTTTGCAGGATCCATTTTGATGGAAACTGATGAGATTGAGGAAAGGTATTACAAACGAAACTACTACAAACTAGTCCGAGCAAGATAGACTGACGTGAGAGAGAATAGATTATAGGTAGTGATGTGTATGTAAAAAACTACAAGAATTGAATATACATCGAGGCTCTATTTATAGAGGACCTAACAGTGTTTATATAATTTTTGTCACAACTTAACATGCGCTAAGTTGTAAGTAATAGAAATATGAACTCATATAGATTTATTTATTTTTACCATTCATAACTCTTCTCGTAATAAAATTGTAGCAAATATTATGTAAAATATTATATTAGAAGCATTGCTCAGTATACTGTATACCGAGCAAGCAAACGAAAACTCTTATCTAACTGATAAGTACTTATTTACACGTGTGTAGCACGTGCACAGCCTTGAACTTGTAGCTGAACTGATGATTTGTGCTGCTTTCTACAAGATCTTTTGATAATGTGAGATACTAGTAACTTTGGATAATATCAGCCAAATGACGGTAAATGATGATATAGCCTCCACTATAATTTTGATTTTTTGGATAATTGGAGAGTTGAGGAAAGAGGGATTACTTTGAACATTACATGTTTCTATTGAAATAACTAAGATTTAAGAACAATTTGAGATTCACCTAAAGGCCAAAATGTATTTACTGTTATAATTAATTTAAATACAAATAAATTAGTCAATACATCAAAACTAAAATAAATTTATCAAGGTAATATACAAAAAGTTCAAAAATCCATTTATAAACTCAATTAATGTTAAATATAAAGGAAGAAAATATTAAAATTAAATAAATAACTATTATAAAATATTTGATTATTTGGGTTTATTCTCACAAACAATTAGAAAGTACAAACTAATATGTTTATATAGTATTCATTTGGGTATCTTATCATTTTCAGTAATTTATTTGCATAGTGTCTTTCAAAGATATAGTTGCTAATAGATTTTATGCTAAATGTGTGAGAAAAAGTAAAAACTATTTTTTTAAATTAAAAAAAAAAAACTAAAAGTTAGTTATTTATTTTTTTATTAAGTGAGACAAAAAACAAAAGCTTTTGATGGTTGTCTTATATAGTACATGAGTTTCCATAAATCAATTGGATATTTCTTCTTTATAAAATATATATATATATATATCTTTCAAGAATAAAGTTTAGCCCTGAATGTATTTGGAGGCTTAGGCTTTGATGCACAATAATAAGACAATATGTATACCTATCAAGTGATCAATTAAATCATATACATTCCAAACGACAATGACTCATATTATCTTCTTATTTTAGGTTGAAGCCTAAGGTTCCAAACATGCTTGGAGCCAAAATTTATCCTTCTTTCAATATCAATTGGTAGGCTTTGTATATCTTTTGCAATACTTTACTCTTCTACATTTTCTCTCTATAACAAGATAACCCCATTTCTCCCACAATTCTATCAATCCTCTCTTACAACAGTGAAGGGTTAAAAGGTTTTTTCATAGTCAACATCTTCACGCTAGTTAAAGCCTTTAGTGCTTAGTCATGCTTTCAATTGTTAAATGCTCTTATCAGCTTTGTTGGGTTATAGATTGACTCCAGTTAATTAATTCAATTACCTAAATTGATTAATTATGTCAAATTACATGTAAATCATAGAGGCATGAAAAAATCACCAAATATACTAATTGTAGTGGAAATTAAATTGGCACGGTAATTTGTTGATGGATGGAGAAAACCTCTTGTAAGGCAAAAAGCCAAAAATCCCACTGGATAAATTTCAGGTGACAAAAATCAAGTGGTTACAAGTGTAAAGAATTTTACCACTACCTTGGACTATCCTAAAATACCAACCTACAGTTGAACCTTCACTCCAATCCACAATTGGACTTAATCTTGTAGAGACTTCTTCCTCTATGCTCAGATCCCAGTATGTTTCTGACTTTCCAACATTTGATTAATTGTTGTTGGATGCAAAGTTCTTCACTTCAAAGCACATTGAAGATCTAGAAGTATTTAGTTACAAAACCCTAAGGTGCACAAGAACACATTAGCCTCTCACAGAGTGTATATGTTCTCTAAATAGAGTCTTTGTGTCTATGATGACTTTAAAATAAAACATTTATATGGTCTAGAGGTTTAGGGAAAGAAACCCTAACAATCCAAGTTCGTTTGTTTAGACCCCTTAAAAAACAAATTAGTTTAACCTAATGAATTAGCGAAGTATTTACTAAGGTTAATTATGAGATTTAGGTTAAACACGTGCAAACATATTACTTGGTGCAAAAAAGTAAGGAAAAGAGTAATATGATGACTTAGGAAAACCAATGAAACCAACTGTTTTAAGGTAAAAACTTAGGATAATCAAATCCACTATGACCGAGTGAAAGATTACAATAGTTTTAAACTCTAACACTACAAAAAAATAGGGCTATCCCAGCGTTTTCAAAACCGCTGGGATAGCCCCAAAAAGCGCTGGGATAGGGTCAAAATTCCTATCCCGGCGTTTTTTTCCCCGGCGCTTCAAACCGCTGGTTTTTGAATGTCGGGATAGGGTTGCGCGGACCTGTACCAGCACTTTTCAAAAGCACTGGGATAGGTCCCGGCGCTTTCAGACCCTATTCCGACGTTTTTACTTGTGTTGGGACAGCCTTTATGAAAATGTGAATATAACCTATCCCAGCGCTTTTGAAAGCGCTGGACTAGGCACTACCTATGCTAGCGTTTTCAAAAGCGCTGGGATAGGTCATAAAAACGCTGGCATAGGTCATGAATGAATAAAATTTAAAAGGCCTATACCAGCGTTTTTGAAAGCGCTGGGATAGGTCATTTAAAAAAAAAAAAAAATTCCAAACCCTATTCTAGCAGTTTTCAAAGCACCGGGATAGGTCTTTTTTTTTTTTTTAAAAAAAATTAATTTTTTTAGCACCTGTAATGTACCTACAATACATATTTTTCCAATACCTAATTTATAGCAAATATAATGAATCACAATTCATATTTTCCAATAGCAAATACAATACCACATTAAACCAAGAAACTAAATATATTTAATTACACCATATCAATAATTATATCCCAAATGTCTAGAATGTTATATATACACGAAATAATACATCCCAAGTGTCTAGAATGTTCCGAGGCGCACCTACACTACGATTTCACCATTGCACATTGTGTTTCAAAAATGTAAGCCACCTGCTTGCTCCCAAATAACAACCCATCACAGCATACTATATGTATTTACTTAGACAAAATATGAAAAATTGACAACAAATTGAACAACAATACGTCAACATTCATAGAACAAACAACACTCACAACATAAAATACACCACCTTTTCTCTCCATGCAAGCCACCCACTTGCTCCAAAACAACAACCCACCACAACAGTAATGTAAACACATTATTTTACAATTTAAGGGAATTAAGAAGCAGATCTTACTCACTCTTTAGCAATCCCAGTGTTTGCCCACGGAAAGAAGAAAGTAAACTTCAAACAAGCTGCCACTCCTGCAAAAGTGAACTGACCATTACTCACTACTATGATAACTTAAATGACGTAAATTAGGTCAATTCCTGTCCAAAACCATGTAACAAGTGAACCACGGTATAGGCTTGTTTTAGTTTTGATATACTTTTTTTTTTTTGATAGGTAAACAGAAAACTTTTATTAAAGGGAGAAAAAAATAAAAGAGAAGTACAAGATGCTCATGATGATGAACAACAACACAACAGCAACAAAACAGCAACACAGCACAACACTACACAACACACCACAATACAACAACAAGACAGAAGTCAAGAAACTAAGCTAAGAGAAGGCATAAACTCAGAGAGAGAAGAACACTCAGTAAAACCCCAGCAACAAGACCACTCCATTAGTATCCATTCGTTATAAACTGTTTATAATTATTTCATTCTTTTAGTGTCCATTCATTACACTTTTTTAGTCATTAAACCCATTAAGAGATTTCATGTAGATAAATTTTAATATTCCTTTATTTGACAAAAAACTAGTGAGTTCTTGCTACTATAATCCTATATTAAATTTTTTTTACTTTAACAGTAGACATTACCCATCTAAGCAAGCAATGCCAAGTGCCATGCCCAAAACTTTAGCCTCTTTAATCATGCATGAAAACTCGGATCCCTTATTTCTTTGTAGAGAGTTAACATTTTGCAAGTTTCTATCGTCTTGAGTAACCTGCCTTCATAAACCAAATGAAATTAGTATGAAGAACTTTCCAAAAAAAAAAAAAAGCACCCAAAATAAGTTTAAAAGAAAGTAAACAACATAGAGTGATTGCATTTGCACACAAGGATTCTCACCTCACTTCCTGAATTTAAGCGGCATGTATAAGTTGATAACTTAATAGCAGGAATGGATCCATCTACAGGCAGCAAAGATTACTTAAAATTAAGATATGTGGTCAAGAATAATTTATCTAAAGTTCCATCATTTGCAGATTAATTACTGTAAATTTGTTCCCTGTAGGTCAGCCCTTTTCTAAATTTCATTTGGCCTACTAAGAGGAGTCCAATTATCTTGAAATTACACAGGGACACACCCATATGAGTGTAGCATATATCATAAAATATTCAGCACGAGCTATGTTCTCTATAATTTATAGGAATTCCCACAAGTCAGTAAACTCAAATCTGCCCTAACAAAAATTCAGTCAACTTAGAAATTACACCATTATTTCTATACTCATCCAATTGCTATGAGACCAATTTCATTACAACCATATGTGTATTAGCTTTCATAGGAAATATCCCTAGCCTCCAAATTTACAGTATACAATTTATTACATAATTTATCATGTTTGAACACTGAATCTATTAAAGTGATAGCTTCGCAACATTTTCTTGTAAAATCATAAAATGATTGCAAATAGTCTTATTATCATATGGGGGTTTTTATACACTCATTTGTTTTGTTAGAAAACACTTATAGATAGTCATTTAACCATTTATAGCAAAATGAAATACAACAAAAATCACAGCAGTAACATCAATTTGTACTCACCCTAACTTTTTGCTTACTTTCTTAATCAGCTACTCTACCTTCAACAAATCACCAACACAGCTCATTACTTTCTTAATCTCTCTCTCTCTCTCTATATATATATATATATAGACTTAGAAGTTCACAATTTCCTAATTTTGCAAACCCCAAATACCAATACTAAAATTTCATGAAGAAAATCATGAATTCCAAGTAAAGAGTAGCTAGAACCCTTTAATTAATATAGGAGGGCCTTTTTAATATTTAGTTTGTATTACATTCCAAGTAATCGCTTTCAGTTCAACATACACACAAAATTCCTTGAGCCCTTGACACCACATGGACTCATTTTGCACTTTACACCTTGCCAATAGAAGTAGCACAAGTTCTACTTGTTAATGATTGTTGTGAGCACCAAAAATTAAATAAACATAACAATTAACAGTCTGGCCAATAAGAATATACTCAAAAAAGTAAGATTAAGCAAGCAGGCTACAACATGTTGAAATGAAATAAATCACAGTAATCAAATTTTACCGCAAATTCATTTACACCACGCAATTTAGCAGCCAACTCTTTCAAACTACAATGGCACTAAGATAGAATATAGGTACTATTCAATTAGCACACTGAAAGCGATTTTTCTTTGTAAAAAGAAAAACCAACATTGCTCCTAAAAGAAATTAAAAGTACATATAAAGTGCCAACCAACCGTTGTGCAAAAATGTATCTCCAAGATCACGAAAATTACAACGAACCCAATTCAAAATTGCAACTTTCCATAACATTAAAGCATAAAAATTTGAACTTTATCAGTTTAACTACTCTAAAACCAATTGAAGCAGTAAATAAATCAAATTAGCCTCAGATTCAAATCCAGACAACTAAAAATAAATAAAAACATTAAAAAATGAAAAAAAAAAAAACAAAACCGTTCCTTTTTTTTTTTTTAAACCCAAATTCCACGTACATAAATTATAACCCGTTTGGTTTCCGAGAAAACATATAACAATCAAGAAAATATTTTTTTTATAAAAAAATTAATTTTT
The DNA here is from genome assembly GCA_030445155.1 of Quercus variabilis. NCBI lineage: Eukaryota > Viridiplantae > Streptophyta > Magnoliopsida > Fagales > Fagaceae > Quercus > Quercus variabilis. The sequence continues at coordinate 25,185,167 of CP129448.1, read as the reverse complement.
TTAAATTAATTGTTTTGATAATGATTTTCTCGGAAGCCACTGATCTTGAAACTTCACAACAATCCAAAAAAAAAAAAAAAATCATCGACAATCTATAACTAAAAAAAATCTAAATTTTGAAAAGAAGAGGGAGGGAGGGAGGGAGGGAGAGAGAGTTACCTTATTGGAGAGAGATCTGAGCGAGAAAGGCTGCGAGAAAGCCGATCTGACCCAGTTTGGCGGTGGGGAGGAGGAATAGCGGTAGTGGGAAGGAGGACGAAGCGCTGCTGCTTGGTGAATGCCGATCTTCGCCGGCTTTGTCCTTCCGGTGACACTTGATCTCCGCCGGCCTTCTCCCCCTCTCTCCCTCTACTGCGCTCTTTCTCCCTCTCTCTCTTTTGTTTTCTCTGATGTGATATAGTGTAACTATGAAGTAAATAGAATAACGTGTCTCATTTTTTTTTTGATAAAAAGAATGGTTGAAGTTTTTTTTTTTTTTTTTTTTTGAGGGAGTAAAAGAATGGTTGAAGTTGAGTAATGAATTGGGTGTGAAAATGTTTGGTGTTTAAAATTAGTAGGTTGAAATAAAATTGAGTTAATCCCTTTGTATGTAATTGTGTGATATGATATTTAATATTAAATAGGTTTCTTTTTTTGAGAAAAAAATAGAAGAGATAATTAATTAATTAATGAAAAGTTATTTAATTATTAAATAACACCTATCTATTCACTTACAAGTTTTTCAATTAACATTGTTTTCTAAAAAAAAAAAACACGTTTTTCAACTAACAAGATAAATAAGTAAAAATTAAAAAAATTAAAAAAAAAATAAATAAATAAAAAATAAAACTACCACTTGAATTCCACTTTCCATGTTTTACTCCTAAAAAAGTGCTTTTAATATGCTAACAACGTTTTCCACTTTTTCAATTATCAATTTAATTTTTTCCCTTTTACAATAGATTATATTTAAATTGTCACCTCACATGTTTTACTCCTAAAAAATTGCTTTTAATTTATTCAGTTTTTTTTTTTCCCCTTTTACAATTGATTACATTTAATTTTCACTTCCCATATTTTACTCCTAAAAAACTGCTTCACGTTTCCCACTTTTTCAATTACTAAATTCAATTTTGTTTTTCATTTTATCAAAAAAAAAAAAATGCTCTTCCTTTTTCTTCTTCTTCTACTTTCAGATTTGGTTTCTAAATCCTATATATATATATATATATATATAAAGATTTGGTTCCTAAACAATTTAAACAGACATTGTCAGAGGCTCCAACAGCTTTTTAGATTCTATCTTTTGCAAGTTCCTCTTTCTTTTATTTTATTTTTTATTTATCATGGTTGCCAAGTATATATAATTGAGAATTACATACCCATGGATGAATATAAGTTTGGATAAATGAATCATTTAAAAACAAAGTATTCTTTTTTGTATATTACTAAAATTAAAAAAAAAAAAAAAGTTTAGATATGCCCACAAATATGGGACTGAATTGAGTATTGATAATAAAAAGGAATAGATATGGGACTGAAAGATCTATTGCTTAATGTGTACGCAGGTGCAATGAACGTTATAAATTGATTACTACATTAACAAAATTGTCAAAAACGAAATATAATTATAGAATACTAGCCTCTGAGCACGCGTGTGAGCACTTGTTCAGAGGCTTTTCTATTTTGTTGGATAAAGGTTAATAATTTGCATCAATTATAATTTGGGATTACTACATTTTCCAATCACAAAAAAAAAAAAAAAAAAAAAAAAAAAAAAAAAAAAACCTAGGGGTGTGATGAGTATTATGCGTTTGAGGTGAAAAAAATTTTCATCACACCCCTAGGTTGTTTTTCCCCCATGATTGGAAAATATAGTAATCACAAATTATAATGGATACAAATTATTAACCTTTACCCAATAAAATTTATTTAATTATTAAATAATAATAATAATAATAATATGTAAATATATTTTAATACCACAAACTAATTGAGTATAATTTAATAATTAATAAGAATTAATATAATACTTCAAATTAATAAAATATAATTTAACACTACAAATTAATAAAATGTAACAAAATTTAATTGAATTTAATACTTCAAACTAATTTAATATATTTTAATTTAATACTTCAAATTAATAAAATATAATTCCTCGCTACAAATTATTAAAATATGATGTAATAACTAGAAACAAAAATGTAAGATGAGACAGGAGGACCTATCAATTAAAATATAATTAAATATTACTTTGGAATGACTAAAATACCCCTAAAACTAAAAGAAGGCCAACTTACCTGCATAACTGTAGAAAATTACCGAAACACCCCTACCACCCAAAAATGGCTGAAACACCCCTAAAGCAAGAAAAATAGCTGAAATACCTTTGAAGCCTAAAAAGGGACCAAAATACCCTTGAATCCTAAGAAAACACCAAAATTGAAGGAAATATAATGTATTTTTCAATGAAAACGACTATAATACCCCAGTACCTAAAAGAAGGCCAACCTACCCCCCAAACTCAACAAATGACCAAAATACCCCCGAAACATAAAAAATGACCAAAATACCTATGAAACCCAAAAAATGAGCAAAATACATTCGCAACCTAAAAATGACCAAAAAACCCCCCAAAACCCAAAAAAAAAGTCCAAAATACCTCTGAAACCTAAAAAATGACTAAAATAGCTCCGGAACCTAAAAAATGGCCAATCCCAGCGCTTTAGGTGACCTATCCCAGTGCTTTTGGAGCGCTAGAATAGGTTAACCCTATTCCAGCGCTTTAAAAAGCGCTGGGATAGGTCATTCTCCCGGGGAATGGAGAAAGAGCTGTCCCAGCGCTTTTAAAAGCGCTGAGACAGCTCTTTCCCATAAGGGAATGGAGAATGACTTGTCCCAGCGCTTTTAAAAGCGCTGGGATAGCTCTTTCTCCATAAGGGAATGGATGGACCTGTCCCGGCGCTTTTAAAAGCGCCGGGATAGGTTTTTCCCCATAAGGCAATTGAGGGACCTGTCCCAGCGCTTTTCAAAGCGTCGGGACAGGTCTTTTCCCATAACAGAATGGATGGACCTGTCCCAGCGCTTTCAAAAGCGCTGGGACAGGTCTTTTCCCATAAGGCAATTGAGGGACCTGTCCTAGCGCTTTTCAAAGCGCCGGGACAGGTCTTTTCCCATAAGGGAATGGATGGACCTGTCCCAGCGCTTTCAAAAGCGCCGGGACAGGTCTTTTCCCATAAGGGAATTGAGGGACCTATCCCAGCGCTTTTGGACTTCCTATACCAGCGTTTTTAAAAAACGCCTCTATAGGCCTCCTATTGCAGCGCTTTATAAAGCGCCGGTTTTGAGCCGCCGCAATAGGATTTCCTATACCAGCGTTTTCAAAAAGCGCTGGTACAAGCTTATCTATTGTGGCGGTTTGGAAAAACGCTGGGAAAAAAAACGCTGGTACAGGCCGATTTTTTTGTAGTGTAAATCTAAAGCTTCCTCAAGTAGAACTTACTAACACAACCATGTGTAGCTCCAACTCCACAAACTCTTCTATCTTAGATTGTTGATAGTATAAAAATGATTTCAGGTAGTGACTTTGAAAGGAGAAGGCACGGTATTTTTTATATCTTACAAGAGTGCCTCCAAAGTCTTAACAAAATGTGTCTTAGGGTTTCCTTTAAATATTATGTGAAATAGATCTGAAATTTTAATCACTTAATGGGCTTAGCAGGCTAGGGAGCTTTTATTGAATTCTACAGAACCTGCAGATGAGTTGCGAAACTCTCTGCTTGAATTTATGAAGAAATTGAAAATTTCCTCAAATCACTTCGCAACTTGGATAGGAGTGCATCCACTTGCAAAGTGAGTTGCGAAACTGTCAAACATATATTTTTTAACACAAATATATTTGGTATTTTAAGAAAATCTTTTAAAACTAAAGTGACAAAAATCACTTCCAAAAACTCAAAAATATTTATGGGTTAAGCAATTGAGCAAACATACATTACATTTAAAAACGTACAATCACACAAATGAAATAGATATCTATTGAATATTAGACTTGTGTTTTGTGTGCAAGTATCAAGTATAAACTAGTCCATAGTCTAGCATGAAACTTCATTGATCAATTCAATCAAGTCATACACAAATAACACAAAGTCAAGAGACCTATCTCATTTATAGAAATGAATGTATACGGCTCATCACCAAAAATGTTTACTTGATTGAAAGCTTTTTATTTGGTTTCCATTTTTCATACTTTTTGATCATCAAAGCCATGAAAATTTTGATATTTCTTTGAAGAATAAGCCTTTGGTTTTTGGCATCATACATTTTGCTTCACATTTTGCTTGTCTAACTAGTTCTCAAAGCAAGGTTTTTTTTTATTTTTTTTATTTTTTTTTTATTTTTTTTTTTTGAAGAAAAATTAAATGTGAGGAGATATATAAGAGCAAGTCTACACATGTATCAAGATCAATCAAGACTATTGGCTAGACATTCATAACAAGCTTGAATATCTATTTATAACATTCAAACATATATTTCTAGAATTCACTCACATTCAACATATGCATACATAACTAGCTAATCTCATAAATACACTACACCATTAGTACAAATGTACTAGGCCAAACTCCACATGTGGTATGACACAACACAAGTAATCAAACTTTTTATATTTTTCACTCTTTATGTGGTTTTGGATTTTTTACGCACACAAAATAAAAGCAATAAAGTAAGATAAAAAAAACAAGCAAGCTTTTAAAAACAAAACAATAAAAAGAAACATGCATGAGTACATGCTATGATGCATAAAACCGTGTCCCTAAAATATTGGAAGTATTAATGCATGGACATTGTAAAAGAATCATGCATAAGTACTCTTTTTCATCCACACCGCACGGGTGTTTTGGGTGAGGTCCTTAGAAGAAGGGGTACGTGCAACATAATGCTCAAATCTCAGGGTAAAGTTAACAAGGCAAGATGCAATGTTATTAAGCATTTCTACAACATCTCCAATGAGTTTTCCATCATTTTCTTCCTTAACTTGGTTTCCTCTTGGCATTCCTCTTTCATTTTCTTGAGCATGTTGAAGATTGGTTCTTTTGAGAGCATGAAGCCTAAAGTAATTTGGTCTTGTTTGCCCACGAATGCCACAATGATTGCAAAAATACTTCACATGAAATCCCTTTTGATTCTTAGGGAATGACTTTCCTTTTGCCTTAGAATTTGTCACATTGGCCTTCTTCTCAACCATGGACTTCTTCACAAACTTTGCTGATACAAACTTCATCTTCCTTTTTGGTTCATTACTTGAACTTCCTTCACTGGTGTTACCTAATCTAGCTTTGTCTGAAAAGGCCTTTTGAGATGAGATTACATTGGCAAGCTTCTTGGTTGTGATGCACTCTACCTTTGCATTTTCTTGAATCACCTCAAGCTCAAGAAATTCAATCTTTGAATAAGCATTCAACAGCTTCTCTTTCAAATTCTTGACTTCACATTTGGCATCTATAAGTTGTACAAGAGTGGCTTTATGATCTTCTTTGATTCTCTTCATCTTCTTGACCACACTCTTTTCTACTTTGACATACTTGCCGCAATCCTCAAGCAATGCATCATACATGACTTGAAGCTTCTTGTCACCTTCAACAAGGAATTCTTCCTCATCATTCTTAGCTTCATCTTTTTCAACATAGTGTGCTCACTGAGTTCCTTTTTCAATCCTTCTAATTCTTCTTTCAAGTCCATGGAGGTAATTGCAATAAAGGTAAAATAATTTCCATCAACATCACAGCTATCTTCCAAATCTGAACTTGAGCTCTCAGAATCACTAAGGGTGGTTGTTAGGACCTTACCCTTCCCTCTTAAGTAGTTAGGGCTCTCCCTCTTCAAATGCCCATGACCATTGCATTCATAGCAAACAATTCCTTGAAATGGGGATGACTTGTTAGCATCCTTCTTCTTGAGATCTTTCTTGTCATTCTTGAAGGATGAAAATTTCCTTCGCCAAACAACTTCCCATTATTCTTCATTTTCAAAAATTTATGGAAGTTCTTTGCAATGTAAGCCACCTCTTTCTCTACATCATCCTCATCCGAGGATTCACCAGCTTTCTTATTTATAGTTTTGACAGCAAGAGATTTGCTAGACTTGTGATAAGGCAAGCCAAGCTCATAGGTTTGAAGAGAACCAACAAGCTCTTGAATCTTAATCTCATCCAAGTCTTTGCTCTCCTCAATAGTAGTGACTTTGGCTTGGAAGCTTTTGGGCAAAGACCTTAGGACCTTTCTTACAACCTTGTTGTCTTCTATCTTTTTTCCGAGATTAAGCTTGGCAATGACAATCTCATTAAGCCTACTATAGAATGAGTCAAATGACTCATCTTCACTTCCTCAAATCGGGCAGTGAGCATTTGTAGTTTGGTGCCTTTGACCTTCTTTGTTCCATCATAGGTGGTCTCAAGAATTTTCCACGCTTCTTGGGCTATCTTCACATCAAAGATCCTATGGAATTCATCAGTTGAAACACCATAGAAAATTGCATTAATAGCTTTGCTATTGGCATTTGCCAAAGCAGTAACGACCTTATACCACTCGACGCTTGGGTGTTGTCGGTCTCACCTAACCATTCTCAACGGAGTCCTAAACAGTCACATCAATGGCACATAGGAAAGCATGCATGCGTACTTTCCAAAATGATTAATTACTCCCATCAAAAAGGGGAGGGGCGTTGAGGGATTGAGATCTATTCATCTTAAACGGGGTCTAGGATTACACGAGGATAATTAAATCTGACAAGTATACCTGCTCTGATATTAATTGAAATCTCAAATAGTGTGAAAACACTATAACTTATTTAGAACTCCAATTTTAAACTACGACTTAATAGCTTTTAACCTACTTCACTAAGTGTGAAAAAAGAGTATTCAAGGTGCAATTAACCAGAACAACTCTTTAAGGCATAAGCATATGAAATAAACAATTAAAGTAAAGCTTAAAGAGTATGAGATGAGAGATGCAAATACAAGATAACACGAAGATGTGTTATCAGAGAGGAAACCGAAGAACTTGACGAAAAACCTCTTTGAGACCCTCCAAGTCGAAATGATCCACTAGTGAATAAAGTTGGAGTGCACAAATATCAAAAAGACCCTTCAAGCTTAATCTATCCAATGTATTTAAACCCTTCAAGTTCTAGCTACTAACGAGCTTCATCGAGCTATGTCTTCACTAGGTATTTAGATCTTGTAATTAGCTCCAAATTGCATTCTCCAATCAATGGCTTCTTCTAATGCTTCCTATACGCACCAAAACTTCTTTCAACTCTCTAATTGGTTGAGGTAAGTGTTTGGGCTCAGAACGTCTCAAGGATTTGTAATTAGAGAAGTAGGAGTAGAGGAAAACTAAGAGAATTTGTGTCGATAATTGTGGGTTTACAATCTCTAACTCTTAAGTGTATTGCTAGGGTTTCTCTCTTAAAATTTTCTTGAAAAGACTCCTTATGATTTCATGGGTAATGAGGGTTTATATAATGTTGGTAAAGGAATGAGAAAAACACATTTCAAAAAGCTTTAGGCAAAGAGTTTCGTGGGTCACTTATGACTAGGCTTGAGTTGTCAAGTGATTCACAAAATGCAGCTTGGCACAAGTCCTTTTTGTTTCTAGCATGTGCTTCTCACGTGGCCTTTTATAGGTGTCCACTCGAGAGCTAGTGGTGAACCAATTGCGAACTTCATTGTCTTGAGTGTTTCTTCACCAAACTCTCACATTCAACCTTTACATTAAATCCCACAAAAATACAAGAAAATGATTGAATAAAAATATACTAAAATTTTACACGAAATAAAAGCTAACAAAACATAATTGTAAATCACAACTTTACAAATTAAAAGAATGAGAGATCATTAACTTTAATTTTCTCAACTAAATTATACATAATTGCATGAACATTAAATAAGACCTAATACCAACCATATAAGAAATTGAATATATAGTTAATAATAATCATGAATAGAATTGGAATTTGAAGATGAAATTTACATTTGAAAAATATAAAAAATGAAAAAAAAAAATATTAGAACAGAGGACCGATATTGAAAAATACAGTAATTTTTTAACTTTGGCGACTATTAGATCACCATATTTTGGTTCATTATGATCCAAAGTGATGTCTCCTTTTCTCATAGGTCCCAAATTTTTAATAGAAGTCAAATTTTTTCTTTTTTCAGATGGCTTTGAGGTGGATTTTTGGAAGGTACTGGATATCTATTTTCACAGTTATGTCGTTTTCCTTATATATGTTATTATTAATTTTGTTTCTTTAGCAAAAAAAGGTTGTTATAATTTGGATCAACTCCAACATAGAGTGATCTATACCAAGAACACGCATCTAACTTTGGATCTACCCCAACATATAATTTGGATCTACCCCAGCATATAATGGTGTCTACGTGAAAATGTACGTGCAGTCCGTTCTTCCCTTGTCAATTATGAATGCGAGGTGTATGAATTTCTGAAGAGTCGTGAAAATGTAGCTCAAACAGCAAAGGCCTACCTGCATGACTTTCTTGATATCTGAGAAAGTTGTTGTGCGATTATGTATAGTGATTGAATGATGAGCAGAAGCATGAAAGAGAGAGTACATATAAAAGTTTAAGTAGTTTAGCTTAACAGCCTATGTCCACAATAAGAAAGCCATTGACAGCTACAAAATATGCTAAGCACACTTGTGTTATAGTGAACCTAATGTAAGGTTTATATACCAGAGAATTCTTGACTAACTGTAGGCTAACCATAGACTAATCTAAGGTTAATATCCTTGTTCTACAAGTATATTGACCTACAATTGGAATGGGTCACTTGTTGACACATCATACTACCAAATTTACAAAGTACGGCCAATTATAAAGTGTCGCGTATTGCTACAAATTTCCACTATCGCCATTCAGAAACCAACAGAAATTTGCCAAGTGGTAAAGCATAAAAAATATTCAAAAAACAATCACACGTCGGCACATGTAAGCAATGATGTAGGCCACATGTTGACGCGTGTAAGTAATGACACAAGCAATCCAATCGATTGCTAACATGTATCATCTTGAAAAGTAAGACATTTCAACCAATCAAATGATGCCATGTGTGTTGGAAAAAAAGTCTTAAAGTTCCTCCAATTAGGTTGTGACATGTGTCACCAATTAGACTCCACCACTTGTCACTCACCTACCCTTGAACTCATATAAATAGAAGTCTTTCTAAGGCATTTCTAGACACTAAGCATCTTGGAAGACACCACAAGCAGAGTCAAGCCCTACAGCCTTCAAGAATTTCAACCTCAAATATGAAAAACATTCATAGCAGCATCGTCCAAACTATGGGTTACAAAAATTATGAAAACAAATAGTGTATAAGAGTAAAATTTGGCAAGCTCAGAAGAATAAAAAATTTTGTTCTTATTTCAAAGTTCAAAAATGTCTGCATCCGCCAATCAATGGTTGGAATGATGGAAATTTTGGTAATTGATCATCTACCTGAATTGTTAGCCGCCCTATTTGAATTGTCACCTGCTAGTTTAGAGCCGCCGCCGCAAAAAGAACAAAAAAGCCACAACAACCCAATACAAGAAAAAAAAAAAAAAAAAAAAAAAAAAAAAAAAGAAGAAAGAAAGAAAGAAAGAAAAAAAAAGGGTAGGCAATAGCATGCTTTTATATAGAGAGCTTCTACTAAGATAATAGACAAGAAAAATAAAGGGGGTAGGCAAGCCATTGAATGCTACCACCAAACTACATATGAAGAAAAAGAATATGCATTCCAAAAAATATGAAATCAGATAGTGTTTGAGAGTCAAATTTGGTAAGCTCAGAAGAAGTAAAATGTTTGTTCTTATCTCAGAATTAAAAAATGTCTGCACCTACCTGATGTAGAAGGATGAAAAATTTGATAACTGGTTATCTACTAGGTTACCCTTTCTTAGTTTTCACATGCTAGTTAGAGCCGCCGCTGCAAAAAGAACCAAAAAAAAAAAAAAAAAAAAAAACCAATACAAAAGGGTTTTTGTCACAAGATAATGTCAGACCAACCCTAATGGTGGTCACATCCAACCATTTTCCTTATTGATTGATGTCCAACAAAAGCAAAATTTTTTTTCTTTTTTTTTTTTTGAGGAAAGAGAGCAAAATTTTTAATTTTTTGAAATAAAGTGCCTTGTAATTAAGACGGTAGCCCACCATGCCACAGTTATAAACTATTCTCCACACGCGCAAAAGTCTTTACTGAAACAAGTGACTTTTGAGATAGGTAACCAAAAATGCTAGTATGATCACAAACTTTACCACTCGTCATGTAGTGAGTCATGAGTGATGGAGAAAAAATAATATATTTATGTGAGTTCATATTTGCATCACTTACAACTCGTCATATATTGAGTTGTGACAAAAATTGCATTAATAGTTATGGTTCTAGCCTTAGAAATAGATTAGACAAGTCATGGTATTAGTTGTAGAATTTCTTAGCTAATAATTGAGATCTTATTTAGTTAGATGAGATTATCATTTTAGTGGTGCAGTAAAATACAATCAATGTAACACAAACCCTTTAACAAATAAAGCACTAAAAACACACTTTATTATCACTGTAGGGTGTGGTTTGGTAGAAGAAATTCTCATATCGCTTTATATGAAATTTGATAGAAATTAAATGGTTTTGAGTAGTAGTACTTCAATAAATGTGTTGTGCTTATAATGATAGTCCTATTAAGGACTTGATAATACACATAATATTACTAATTACTATCATTTGGTGTGGGATCATAAATTCACACCGGAATCTCTATTTAACCATTAATAAATAAATAAATAAATAAAGACACACGTTATTGGGTTATTTATAACTGTAGCAAACAATAGATGTTTAATTTGGCCTCTAGCACCAATAATTTAGATCGAACATATTCAAATACAGAATCCACCTACTGTTAATTATAAAGCTAAAAGCCTAAAACCACTAGCGTGTTTAGCCTCCGTAAATGCAAAGAACCGAGCTAGGTGCAATATATTGTTCCTTGCATCTTTTTGATTCATGAATACAAAACCTTTGCCTTAGAATAAGATTTTCGGTACTCGTCCCCAATGCTCCAAGCTTTCCCCTTTCCACTTTTTACTTGGCTCTTCTTCTTGTTTATACTGGTTATTTACTGGAAGAGATCTAAAGCCAAAGGCCAAGTGCAAAAGTTGCCACCAGGGCCATGGAAACTACCTCTTATAGGGAATTTGCACCAGCTAGTTTTCTCCCTTCCACATCGATCTTTAAGAGACAGCCCAGAAACATGGACCTATTATGCAACTACAACTGGGTGAGGTCTTGGCTATAATCATTTCATCTCCAAAAGTAGTTGAAGAAGTGCTGAAGACGCACGATACTGCTTTGGCAAATCGGCCAATTATTCTTGCTGTTCAAGTTATGTCCTATGATAATTCAGGTATAGTCTTTGCTCCCTATGGTGATTATTGGAGACAAATGCGAAAGATTTGTGTCTCAAAGCTCCTGAGTGCCAAGCGAGTCCAGTCATTTAGCAGAATTAGAGAAGAAGAGGTAAATAATCTTGTTAAATCCATTTCGTTGTCAGAGGGAGTTCCAATCAATCTCAGTGAGAAGATCTTTTCCTCAACAAATTGTATAGCTTCCAGGGCAGCCATTGGGAAGAAGTGCAAATACGAAAAAGAATTCATATCATTAATCAAGGAAATGTTTACTCTAGGTGGAGGCTTTGACTTACCTGATTTGTTCCCTTCACTAAAGTTCCTTGGCTTCCTTACTGGAATGAAGTCTGCCTTGGAGAAAATACAAAAACAGTTAGATAGGATTCTTGATGAAATAGTGAACGAGCATAAGATGAAAAGAAGTGCCACTTCAACCAATAAACATGAACCAGGTGATGATGACGATGATGATGACCTAGTTGATGTGCTTATCAAACTTCAGGAGATGGGTGAGCTTGACTTTCGTGTCACAAGTAACCACATCAAAGCTGTTACCGAGGTATGCAAATAAGATCGATCAATTTATTTATTTATTATTTATTTTTTCTTAATTATTAAATGAGCAACGTTATACAAAAATTCTTTAAAAAAAAAAAAATCCATTATATAAGGGTTATCAGACATATTGTTTTACTACACATAGCCTAAGACATGTTCTTGTTTTCTTTTATTTTTCATTTTAGTTAATTTAGTTTATATGCTTATTTGCAATATTTTAAAGTGAAATTGTTAGACAATATATACTACTACACTTCTACTAAATAGCTTGACCCATAGCTTTGACAGCCAAAAATTATATATATATATATATATATATCTAAAATTAATGTGTGTATATTAATTGGTTTTTGTGCATGTGGGATTCGAATTCAAGTTGATGATATATAAATGACTTCTGCTTGCAATAGCGCTTCACATCTCATATATTTCCCTTGAAATTCTTCAACCCAAAGAGTGAGATGGGCTAACATCTTTTGGCGATTTGTAATTGCTTTTGTTTGATATATATATATATATACACACGCACTAGAAAATAGTTTTTAGAGTGGACTATTTGCAACAAATACAATGGAGGATTTTGTGTCATAAACAATTTATCTCTCGATATTAATTTCATGTGCACAAAAAGAAATCAACATCTTTAAGAATTTGGAAGAAAAATGTGTAAGATACTATGAAAAACATTCTCTAAGTAATTATCAAGCTAGTTTATTCTGTTTAATATTAAAAATGAATACACCATCTGATTGCAAATAGAGTTACTTTTCAGGACATCTTCTCAGCAGCAAATGAGACTTCAGCTTCGACAATAGAATGGGCAATGTCAGAATTATTGAGAAACCCTAGAGTGATGGAGAAGGCACAAACCGAAGTGCGACAAGTTCTACAAGGGAGAAGGAATCTTGATGAGACATACGTTCATAAACTAGATTACTTGAAATTAGTTGTGAAAGAAACACTACGACTACATCCGCCTGGTGCCTTGGTTTCAAGAGAATCAAGAGAAAAATGTGAAATTAATGGGTATGAGATACCAAGCAACACAAAAGTAATCATAAATATATGGGCTATAGGGAGAGATCCTGAATGTTGGATTGATGCTGATTGCTTTTGGCCAGAGAGATTCCATGGTTCTTCTATTGATTTTAAAGGGACCAACTATGAATTTATTCCATTTGGAGGTGGTAGGAGGATATGTCCTGGCATGTCATTTGCTCTTGCAATTGTTGAACTTGTTCTTTCTCAATTACTATTTCACTTCAATTGGAAACTCCAAAACGACATCAAACTTGAAGGGCTTGATATGTCCGAGTCTTTGGGATTTACCTATAGGAGAAGGAATGATTTGTTTGTAATTGCCACTCCTTGGGCTTCTTTTTAATTGGAATACAGTGAATAATAGGATGTAAATGTATAATACCCCATGTTACAAATGATTAGATTTATTTAAAAGGTACCAATTCTCTTTCTTGTGTGAATAAAATTAGGTTTTGATATGTAGTATTTTAGTTTGAGAGTATGATTGTGCTTGTTCTTTGGCATTGGAAACACTGTAGTTCTCTTGTGCCAGTTAGACCTGGCTTCCGTCCCGACTCCGTGATACTATAAACAGGATTGGGCCTTTAGCTCCACTCTAAAAGAAACAGGGCAAAGTTGAGCTCTTAAGAAGCTAAGACGTGATTGCAAGACCCACTAGAACCTCGCAATTATAAAATATGATTGGGCATCTTCATTAGAAAAATTATACATTAATTCATGTAAATCTGATTTTAATTTACAAAAACCCTAACTTGAATCAGTTGTTTTGCTCCTACTCTTGGCTTTTGAGTACCAGCGTTTTTCTTCAAGATCTAGGGTTTCCCCTGATTGTCTATAATGGCTTTGAGGAGGATATTTGGAGAGCAATTGGATATTTAGTTTTAGAAGAAACCAATTGAATATTAATTTGTTTTCTCATGTGTATTATTGTCTCTCCCTAATTTGTCTGAATAGATTTAGTTTGCAGAATTTTCTGTGAGGATTAATTTATCTCAAGAATATACCGTTCTTGTGTGTCTATATATATATATATATATATTACCTGTAATTTATTATTTTAGCAATAAAAATATATGCTATTGTTCTCTCAAAATATGTGTGCCATAGGTGATAATGAAAATGTCCAGAAAAATAGACAAAAATTCTCAATGATATAATCAGCGATCATAAGAAAAAAAGAAGTGCCACTTCAGCTAGAAAAAGAAAATGTGAAGAAAGTGATCATGATGATATGGGCCAAAATGGCCATATAGCACTATTTAACAATCTACCACTACTTGTTATTTAGTAATCTGTTTTGTAACTTGAGTTCATGAAACTTGAATTTTACATGTAACTCAAGTTTCAAAAAATTTAATTCCTTAAAAATATGCCGTGGTGGCACCTATTTCACATGGCATTTTTAATTAAAAAAATATACTTCAGTGGAGGCCACGGTAGCTATTTTTATAGAACTCAAGTTCCTGAAACTCGAGTTTCCCAAACTTGAGTTTTACAAAGGTGGTAGATTGATAAAAATTTCAGCCAACAATATTATTTGTCCATTTTGACTTGACAATATGATTGATGTGCTTCTGAAACTTTAGGAAAGGGGAAAGCTTGAATTTAATGTCACAAGTAATCACATCAAAGATGTCACTCTCGTATAAAAGAAAGAAATAAATCTAGCAATTTATCATCAACATTTCTTTTATTGCTTTTTTTCTTTTTTTAATTTCTCCTTTTATTCGAACAAATAAATCAAGCAATAAGTTCTTATGGTTTTCACCTTTAATCTTGTTAAAATTGTGTGATTGTGTGTGATGATTGAATGATGAGCAAAAACATGAAAGAGAGAGCATACATGAAAGTTTACGTTTTTGGTATGATGACCTATGTTCATGATGTGAATGTCATTGACAACTACCAATTCTATTAAGCACTTTAGTTTACAATGAACCCAATATAGAATTCATATACTAGAGAATACTTTACTAAATCTAAATTAGCCATGGACTAACCCATTATTAAGTTATTTCTTATACAAATATATGGGCTTACAATTGGTTTGGGTTATAATATATCTTACACCACTAAACTAAAGATAAAATCTTGAGTTTGGAATGTCTTGAATGTACAGCTTGGTGTGACATCTATGCAATCCGACTAACATGGCAAGATCTTGTACTATTGACATGACATTTATGATGAAGCTAGTCATTTGGCTGCCATGCCAAAGCTACTTTGATACATAAGATCTTGTGTCAATATATTGCATAAAATTACAACTCTAATATTGTTAATTTCTAAAATTTTAGAACAATTGGCAAACTGTGAGCCCAATAAGTGATTAGGTTTTAGATTTATTTTATAAAGTATTTAAAAAAACCCTAAGGCATGTTTTGAAGAGACTCTAGAGTTTCTCTTTTGAGATTTAAAAGGTTTTGTGCATTCTCCTTTTAAAGTCACTACTAGAATTCTATCTACACATTATTATAATCAGTAAATCTGAAGTTGCTGCATACCAATCATCAAAGGTGTTGGATCTAAACCTTCAAAGGTGTTCTATGTTTAAGATCTAGACTTGAGGTCTATGTGGAAGATCTAAAGTGTGAGCTAGAGGTTCATGTGAGAGCAAATCCACATCAAAGAAGTTTGAGGGGTTTAGAGCTTAGTTTGATAACTGTAGTTAGATTTACTATGAATTTGTATTTTTTACAACAAATCTCAATTTGATATAGTGGATTGTTCTCTTATGATCATTCTTCCTAAGTTTTTTATCTTGAAATAAGTTGTTTTATTAGTTTTTTTAAGTCATTACATCTTGTGATATTTAGATTTTTACAGTGCACTATAGTTGTAATGAATGTTTAACTTGGATCTGGATAATTAACTTAAGAACTTGACTAATAAATTAGATTAAAAAAACTACATTTTCTAGAGATTTAAAACTTTATAGATATGACAAGCTATATGACGAGGGCTGATATGACCACATTTTTTTATGACAATTTTTTTTTTTTTTTAATAATCTTTTTTAAGTTACCAATTTCCCTCCACATATGTTAACTCACTTGCGACATTTGTGAACCACATATGCTACATGACATATGCACGTCTCCACATTTGCATGAATTATGTGGAGACACCAATGTTTGCAAATAGCTAGTTTTCTGACCAGGTACGTCAGCCAAGTAGCAAACCCCTGTATGAATGAAACAACTGAGTCATCAAGTCTTGAGAGTTGTTGGCGTATCACAGCTGAGTTAACTCAGTGCCAACAAGTGATGTATGCCGCTGTCGTTTCATGGTAATGAGTTTTAAACCTTGGTGTTGCGGCCACAGATTTGAAACCTTTCTGCTATGGCACTGTTGTTGGCAGATCAGTGGTGGGACCTCAGAGGTGGCCACAAAGAGTACAAGACGAAGATTGTTGACTATAAAAGGAGGTCTAGAGACGGAGATGAGTTTGGTTTGAGGCAACAATATGTCTTGGGTAGAGACAGTTCCAGGAATTTTTGTTTCAAGAAAAGGTAAAACTATCATATTGATTTGTAATTTGTATTGCACCTGATCTTAATCTTCTAAAATTGTACCTAAATTTTACTCTTTGTATATGAATTTTGTTCGTTTAATACTTCTTATATTCTTGCTTGTACTTTTGGAACAGTTTCTATAAGTAAAATGGTCTAGTTTATTTAATAAATTCCACTACTTAATATTAAAAAAAGAAAAAGAAAAGAGAGAGAGGGAGAATTGGTTATTAAAAAAAAAACCAAGATTTTGAACACCAAGAATTTTGTAACTTAATTGACATTTTTTGGTGTATCTGATAAAGCCGTCTAGGGTGTAAATACCTCATCCCACGTAGATGCAACAATTGATTTTTTTTTTTTTTTTTAAATGAACTCTTATTTGATGCCTTTAGATCATAAATATTTTTGCCCTCCCTCTCTCTCTCTCTCATATGTTAAGACTTCAAGTAAGAATATTGAACCACTAATAATTTGTCCCAATTTAGAAATTATTTATGATTTAAAGGATAGTGGAAATCCTGACTCCAATGATATCAGCACCTGAAATCATGATTTCACCTCAAATCATTACTTGGAGATGTGAGACATGATTCTAGTGCTTCCTTGACTTGCAAATAGTAGTAATAATAATAATTATAAAAATAAATCCTTACACCAACCTTTACAATGCAAATTATTCAGTAGATGACACCTCACTTGCACACTTCACAATTTAATAGATCCTTATGTCGCAAGCCCTCTTCTTGAGGAAATATCTCATGAGACGATCTTATAAGATATCTCTCTTGCAATATATATTGCGAGAGAAATATCATATAAGACTGTGTCATAAGATAATTTTTTTCTTTCTTTTAGGATTAAGATTTTCTAGAATTAATATGATGTTGAAATATAGTTAATTTTAAACATATGTTGCGTTTGAGTCATGTATGCACCGAACTCAAGTGATTTATACCTTCTAAACTCAAAAAAGAAAAAAAAATCATTTATTTTATTTATTGTAACACTATTTTTCGTTCTTATTTATAACCAAATTCCTTCAAGGTTTTGTTAAAGGTATATAAGTTGATTGATACAGTGGTACTTCTGCAATAATTGAAACGGGCCCGATGATTAAAAGGGACCAGAATGGACCTTACATTTATATATGGAAAGGAAATGATTGAGAGATGCATTTATCTGCTAACACTTTGTTCTTCAAAGAATAAGAAGTAATTGTCTCATAACGCTTAAGAGAGTTTATTGTGTATAATATAACTTGTCTTGCTTTCTCTTAAAAGTTATCATGACTTTTGAGTAGAGTTGTAGTGTACCTTTGTGTTAGAACATCTTTCCCCCTTCCTTGTGTGTGTGTTTGTTTCTCAAAAAAAAAAAAAAAAAAAAAAAAGAAACAAAACAAAAGATTACCACGCGCCAAAAATGGTTTCAACCAAAAGAATCTTTTATATAGAATGTGTTTTAAAAGAAAAAACTTCATCCTGAATTACTATTTTCAAATTGATTTCTTTGTGCGTTGAAAAAAGAGTCCAAGAGACCCTTTATAGATATTGCATGGCTATTCATAAGTGATTTGTGTAATACCATATTTACCATTAAGACTTTAATTATTAAATCATAAAATATATATATATATATATATATATATATAAGTCATCTATACATACATTAAAAAAGAGCGCTGCGTTTTTTTTTTTTTCGCTGGGCATAAAAAAATCTTAAAAAATGGGAAGACATATAGTATTGGTAAATTATGAAGTAGCTTTTGGGATATCATTTCAATTATTTGTAATGAATGGATGACCAACAGAAGTACTATACATGCATAACCTTTTATACAGTATTTTCACAGTTGTTGAAATCGTCATTGAAAATGGTAACAAAAACAGAAGTGGTTGATACATGTAGAGAAAGTGTTATTCATTATTTATAGAAGATTTACAAAAAGTATGAACAATTTTTGGGAAAAGAGTTAAAGGTCTATAAAATTATGAAAACTAATTAATGACTTGCCTCAGAGACCCGGGGGAACTCCAAATGGGCTGAATCAAAAGCAGCCCCTCCTAGCCATTAAAGAAGAAATTCGTGTGAATTTGAAGACTCTGATCTTTGAAGGACACTCCCTAGTTGTCATCTCATCCATCAACAATCTCTTTCAAGCCAACTGGGATTTCATTTCCGTAGTCATAGACTTCAATGATTCCCTTTAATCATTTTCAATTTTGTCATGTTGGTACAGGATTAAATGCTGTGGCCCACACTGTAGAAGCCTGGTTAGCTGTTTTTTGTTACTCAACAATCCTATCTCCCCAAGTGCCTGTGCCTTGCTGCAGAACTTTGCCATTTAGAATACTGCAGATTGATGCAAAAATCAGTGACAGTATGAGAAAATGCTTTAGCTGACAAGATACTCAATAATCAAATCGGTTTTGTGGAGTGGAATTGTTGATAGAGAATCACATTCTATTGGACATACAAGCTATTTGAAGCATGATCTTGCTTTTAAGTGACACAGATTTTTTGTCTGCTGGAAAGATTTTTCGCGAGAAGAGTGGATGGAATGGAGAATCCAATGATTATTTGTAGATACAGAGAGTTTTTGTTCCCTCTATTTTAGTGTTGGCCCAATCAAAAATAAACGAGTAAGATGTGAAAAAGTAAAGTCGGTGATTTGTTTTGGTATCCATAGTATTACATCATTACTCTTAATTAGTTATCTTGTAGGAGAGGTTTGAGTTATTTAGGGATTAAAGTGAAAATTGATTATCTTATTTTACATGCAAAATCACTTCTAATTAACATCAACCTTGTAAATTTTATTTCATTCTCAAAAAAAAAAAAAAAAAAAAAAATAAACCTTGTAAAATTTATTTTATTTTTTATAAAAAGTTTATAAACACAAAAAATTTGACAAAACCTTTTACACTTGTTGATGCGGTAGATTGATAGTGGTAAGTGAAAGAATTATGTTAGTGGTAGACCTAGATGAGAACTAGTACAAATGTTCTAACTCAACTATTGTGAAAAATGTTGTGAATTTTTTTTTTTTTTTTTTTTTTTTTTTTTTTTTTTGTGTATTGCTCTTTTTTCTTTTACATTTTTGAGAAGTGACATTTACAACATTTTTCATAACAAATTCTAAGTGTTAAGTTGCTTCTTGTTTTCTATTTGAATCCACCACTATTTTTTTTTTCTTTTTTTGGGTTATCAATAATATCCTATAATAACCTGTTGTTTAAGATTTGAAAGTTCAAATAATGTGTAAAATACCTATGAACGCTTAGACCTCTAAATTAAAAATACCAACCAAGCTTATATTCAAACAATATATGTGCGGAAAATGAAATATAAGCTATAACCAAATTGGTAACACATTCTAAATCATAATTAATAACCAACGCAGCAGTAATTAAAAGGTGAAAAGAAAGGGAAGAAAGATGCAAATACCAAGATAACACGGCGATGTGTTATCGAAGAGGAAACCAAAGTAATTGGCAAAAAACCTCTCCGCCCTTCTAAGTGGTTAATAATTTACTAGAGAATATAGTTGTGATACATGAATAGCAGAAGACACTCAAAGTCTAATCTACCCAGTACACCTAAGCCCTCAAAGCTTTTTGCTCCAACAGGGTTACGCCAAACCTTGTCTTCTATAGCTTATTGGATCCTGCAATCACCCATTGCATCAAATAAAATGAATTGGTTCATTCTAAACTGCTTCCCAAGCACCAAAATACCTCCTCACTGATATGGGTATGATGAGATAAGGATTTTGCTAAATATACCTCTCAAGGATATGTTAATGAAGAGGATGAAAGTAGAGGAATTTGGAGAATCAAAGGATGACGATTGTGGATGAGTCAATCTTGTTTTTCTTTAGGGTTTCTCTCTCAAAATTCTTTCTGGAAACTCTCTACATTTTGTGAGTATAAGGGTATATATAGTAGGGTGAGTGAGGAATGCGAAAAGTCATTTTGTAACAAACAAGGCATTCTAACGACTCGGGTTCGCAATTGGAATGAGTCACGATTTGAGTTGCGAGCTAATTGCCTGGCTAGATTGGAAGTTTTGTCTTGTAGTGCTACAGTTAGTGTGACCCTTCAGCTCCCTTGCATGCTTCACACGAGTGCCACCTTTGGCAACTTACTAGTCGTGAGCCAGTCGCGAGATCCAGTTGCAAGGCTCTTCTTGAGTGCACATTTCTTGAGCTTTCTTCACACTCTCTCACACACTACCTTTACATAATTCCCACCTAAATACAAGATATCTAATTGTTAAATTGCAAACAAATTTGGCACGGAATAAAGCCAACACATAATTGAATAAATTCAACTTTATACTCTCCCAATTTGGCTATTCCATGACAAAATCTTAAAACAGACTCTAGACATAACATGTTAGTTGGAAACAGTTGCCAAAACTCACTCACATCCTAATTCTAGAAACTGAGAAGCTCTTGAACCATACGAACAAGTATCCCTAAAAATAGCAACACAAGACGATCATTGTAAGCAAAAATCTTGAAATGCATATGGAGTAAGCACAATGTGATCAAGTAGTAAAGATTAAAGCAATAAAGTATGACTTGACCAAACAAGAACAATCACTATAAAATAGTGATCATAATGAACATTCACACAGTGAATGAACATCCGAACATGCAAACTAACAAGCTCAACACAAAGTATCATTTGCATGTCCAACACTTAACCAATACAAAAAATCAAGGTAATTGTATCAAGAATATAAAATCCAACAAAGGCACAAGAGTGAAGTACTAAAGAAAATGCCTAACATTAACTAAAAGTACTAAACTACAAAGTAAAGGTACAAATCTTAAGTACTGAAAAGAACCTGAAATAAATAAACCAAAATGCCAAACACAATGTAAATACCAAGAGTTATAAAAAGTATAAACACATAAGCTGAAAATAGGACAAGCCAAAAGTATGAGTATGTGTATGTGTGTATGTATCTATATTCTTCTTTTGAGTTCACACGACTCCCCCTTTCAATATGCATACTTCCCATTCTTATGTTGCTCTCCCCTTTACTTTATGCCATCTCTCCTTTTTTTGGCACGAATAGCTAAAGGCTGTCCTCTAGCTTTTGTTGAATAACATTTAACTGTGTCTCAATGCTTGTGAGACACATTTGAACATGGTTGTTGGTGGTGTTCATTTTTAGACCCCTCAAACACAATCAGATTAACCTAGTTATTTAGTAAAGTGATTAACTTAGGTAAATTATTCAGTTCTAGGTTAACACAAATAAATCATATTATTGAAATAATGCAGAAAATAAATAACACAACGATATGATAACTCAGGAAAACTAAACTAGTAAAAAACTTGGCCAGGATTTAACCTAGCTATCCTCAAGGTAAAACAGATCTACTATGAAAGAATTAAAGTTTACATAATAGTGACTTAGACCACTAATATCCTATTACTACATTGAGTAGGAAATTTACTATCACGACCATGTGACAGCTCCGAATCTACGGACTACTTTTTTCTTGGATTCACAGCAACCACAAGTACTCCCACTTATGTATCTTTAAGCTCTTTATGCAACAACCAAACTGATCATCAAGTTCTTCACATAATCATGATTCTTGATAACCCTAAGTATATGTGAAGGAAAACACCTCGAGATCTCACAAGAGATTCACATACACAGTATAAACAACAACTGCAACAATTACAAAACGTGGCTAAGGTTTTTCCTTTTATATTTAAGTCAAAACATAAAACCCTACATGTTAAACAAGCTTGGGTTGAGTTGGAAAATTCTACAAAAAAACAATCTGCACAAGTTTCGATTGATCGAGTCTAGTTTTCAATCGATTCAGTTAGGCAGATTTACACGGTAAATCTTGCAATACACTTGATTCCAACTTTACACATAAACATCATAAACATACTTTGAGCAGACATAAAAACAAGATTAAACGTTTTGATCATGGTTTGTCAACATTACTAAATGAAGTTCTAATACATTTAAATCTAAATTCTTAGAACCAACAAACTCCCCATTTGGCAATTTGTGACAAAACACAAATTAGATAGAGTGCTTAAAGTTACAAAAATACCCATTACAAAAACATTGCCCAACAAAAATGAATTCAACCTAACTACCATCTATTAGTTGCAAGTGTAGACAGCAGCATGACTAAATCAACCTGTATATTCATGTAACACTTAACAAACACATAAACGCTTGTGTGGAAAATACAAATAAAACAAAATAAATTATTGATTTCACATAACATAAACTAGAAGACATATATCATGAATAACCTTAGAAATATAAATCAATAATTAATGTAGCACAATGTGAAATAAGAAACAGAAACAAACACATCATAATATCTCCCCTTATCATATAGAACTCAAATAAAACAAAATATATCATGGGCCAAAAAATATAAATACAAGATGAAGCACCTAGATACAATCTAAAGCTCTACAGCCCCAAACAACAAAAAAATACCCCTATCAACAAAATCTCCTATCCATATGTACTCCTCCTTTTTGTGTCGAATTGTTAAAGGGCAATCACTTATCATCAAAAGGAGATGGTGGAGGGGATCATCTAATACTCACTAAATTTGCTCTCGAGGCCTGAAGCTAGGTAAGTAAGTCCATCAAAAGTTGACCATGAGCCACCTGAATGGCCGTGACAGTGTCCAAATCACGACGAATGCTAGAAACATCTGAAGTAGAAGGTGGAAACATAGGCTGAGTTAGAAAATTTTGCAGAAAAATAATCTACACGAGCTTCGATCGAAAAGATCGAGTCTAATTTTCGATCGATCGAGCTAGGAAGATTTACATAGTAAATCTTGTAGTACAGTCGATTCCAACTTTACATGTAAACATACTTTGAGCAAGTCTAGAAATAAGACTAAACGTTTTGATCATAATTTGCCAACATTACAAAATGAAATTCTAATACATTTAAACCTAAAGTCTTAGAACCCAACAGGTGGAGTAAAGAACCTGTTTAAATTCGAAAATATGTTGATACAAACCCTCAATCAAAGTGCTTAACCTGTTAGGTTGAGAGCTAGGATGTACAGGCTGAGTGCTAGTCATCTGCAACTTAGGAGTGTGAGGAGATGCAGTCTCGGTATGCACAGGTGTAGTTTGAGTGGTTGAGCCATGATCGGAAGAGGTAGCATGAGGGAAAGATTTGCTCTTAGGTGCTTTGGAAGAGTGACTTTTGTTTGCTTGAAGAGAAATCAGGGATAGTGGCCGAAGATGTACCAGTGTCTTTCCATCTTTTGGCAGACGAACCCCTTCATGTACCATAATTTTCATGATCAGACTACAAAAAAGAAGGCATGTTCTTGTTGCTATTTGTGTTGCTATTCTCCCTATTAATTGGAAGATGTGAGCAAAAATGTCAATTTGGACTTTGGTAATGAGATCACATAGAAACTACGCTTTTCCAAGGTTGATGAATCTAGTGTTCGACAGTAGATAAAGGTTGAAGAACACGATCAAAGTGAGATTTTTCAATTCAGGTGCAAACTTTTCTGTTCCAATGGATGTGCCTTTGGAAGAAATCTGATGATTTAGCCCAAGAATTTGAAAAATATCTTGCACTTGAGGAAGCTTATCATTATATAGAGTGATGTCTACATTTGCCGATCAAGTAATCCAAAGGACCTTTGCAATGTAATTTGGAGTAATGATGAATTCATTTCCTCGAACCCAATACTTTAGTTCAACTTTGATAAATCTGGTGTTGGAGTAGAATTCCTTGACTAGTTCATTAATTGAATCCTCGAAGTTTCCAAATAAATCAGCCCAATCTTTTTCTTCAAAAATCCTAGGAATAAAAGTCGTTTCCAGGGTATCAAATCTCACAATCCGTTCCACCACAGTCAAAGCTTTTTCAAAAATGCTGAGTATTTTTTAGAATCAAAGGGAGTCTTGAATCTCTCGCTATTTGAGTCTTGGTACGAATGATGAGTTCATTTGGAAACAGGGGATGATGGAACATCAATTATTGGTTCTTTTCCACAAGAGGAATGGCAAGACATCTGCAAAAAAACATACACACAGCAAAGAACTAATTGCAAAACCACAAGACTCAAACACAAACTTGATTAGATCTAGGTTAGCCCATGAAATAAGCACACAATGATAGTTAGGAAGAAATATCACTCAAGCATGTTGAATGAGCCAACTAAGTAGTAATGTGTAGCTAACTTGAATAGAATGCAAAAACTTGGCATTTATGTAAGCATGAGCAACAATGGTGCATATGGTGTGCTAATGTGGTGTCATCTAATCCATGAAGTTCTTAAAAATACAAGAAAATGTCTATAAGACATTTTACTATGAACATGAAATGCATAGCACAACACAGACAAGATAAACTACTCGAAAATGAGAAACGAACATGAAAACATGTATTGAAGGCATAATATACCAAAAACCAACAAACCCTAATTAACAAACTCAACCAAATATACCCAACCCATATTTGAACATCAAGTTTTTCAAAAACTCAACAAAACTCAAAATCCAAGAAATCAAAGGCTAGAAATAGAAAATACATAGTGAAAATGACAAAACTCATACCTTTCCTTGAAGATTGGTGAAGAGATGATGAAGAAAAATGGAGGTTTTATGAAAGAACATGGTAAGTTTGAGAGGGAGAGGAATGAACAAGACAATGAATAGTCACAATGTGTGAGGGAAAACTGAAATGTTTTTGAAAAAATAACCCTCAAAGCGCAAAACATGCGTTTTTCGCGACTGAATTGAGTCATAAACAAGTTGCCAGTGCAAGTCGCCAAAAACTCGTATGACAAAATTTGAAAAATTTGTCTAAGCTTTTTTCATGATTGGAAGGTCCACTCGCGAGTAAGTCATGACGGGAGTCGCCAAACAATCTAAGTAAACCTTGCAACTAGAGCTTCCACTTGCGAACCAGTCGCCAACATGAGTTGCAAAAATCCCAAAAACCTAGATTTTTGAAAAAATTTTAAGTGTTTTTCACAACTGGGGCTTTGACCCACCAGAGAGTCACTAAGAGCTTTTGAGTAAGCTCATGACTAGGGCATGCGATTTGCTTGACCCGTGAGGTGAGTTGCCAAAACAGGGTTACCCAGTTTTTGAAATTTTTGAAAATTTTCAAAATACACTTTCCTAAATCAACTAAATCACTCAAAAATATTTTTTGTGTTTGATTAATATATAATTAAGCATGTGCAACATATTTAAACAAGTACAATCACACAAATGAATAAAGCATTTGTGAGAGTGCCTTTTTTTCTTAGCACACAGGCCCAAGTAAAGACAAGGATCCCGGGCTCAAATACTTGTTTTTTTGGTGAACTGAGCTTGGTTCACTGTAGCTAAATGGGGTTGATTACGAACCAAGTTGTGCGTAAGTCACATAAAGCTCCTTAAGATGAAAAATGCAATTCCTCTTGATACCTCAGGGCATACTGTCGTGGGATCCCGGACATACTGTTGTGGGATCCGGAGGCATATTAGGCCTGTAAGAACCCAGAATCTTTGGTTCTCTGAACTATATGATCTTTTTCATGTTTATTATATAATAGAGCTTTGTCCTTTCCCTTTATCTTTATAGGTGCTACATAAAAAAACAAAACACACTACACATATCTTCAAATAATTGTTAGTTTCTTAGATTAGGATATACATTTTAATACATATACATATATGTAAAGGAGTTTCATGAAAATGATTCTGCCATGAGGATCCTGGCCCCAATTCTTACAGACTTGGTGCTTTTGCACAAGACTTGTGGGATTTGGAACTCAAGTCCGAGTGGCTTTGCTTGAGCTTTTCCTTCCAAGATAGTTAGATGAGAAGAATTTTAGGAAGAAACAGTAAAGGAAGACAATGCAATAAAGAAATGCACGAAATAATTGTTAGAGATTCTCAAATCAATATGAGGTATTTCATTATTTTCTTGATTGTGGATTACAATATGCTCACTAAGACGTGATACAAGGTTCAACTAAGTTCAAAAATTACAGACTTTGATAGCTATTCAAGCTTCCAAGACTTGCAAAGTTTGAATTTGTTGAATCCGAGTATGTGCTATAGTGGCAGTCTTTGGGATATCAGGAGCAGTTCCTTTGTTTTCTTTTGTTTTTACAGAGCTTTTCCTATAGTTCTATATTCACATGATACAAGGTTCAACTAAGTTCAAAAGTTACAGACTTTGATAGCTATTCAAGCTTCCAAGACTTGCAAAGTTTGAATTTGTTGAATCCAAGCATATGCTATAGTGGCTGTCTCTAGGATACCGGGAGCGGTTCCTCTGTTTTTCTTGAGTTTTACAGAGTTATCTTAACGATTCCCTTCCCCCCTTTTTATTCTACATCATGCCTTCTTTTATAGCACAGATCGAGCTCTGGGGTACTGGTGATTTCTCCCTTTTGCCCCTTAGAGTTTGTCCTGTGCCTGGTTGCTTTAGGATCATGTCGTTTCCTTTTCTTCATAGTTTCTTTCTTTTTGTTGTGACCAGATGAAAGTCTCCCAGCTAGCTTCCTATTTCCAGATTTTTCCGTTGGCTGACCTGAGGCTTTTTGGCTTTTGCTCCAGCTTTTCCAATCGTACTTTTCCTTGTCTCTTTCTTCAAATGGTTGGAACCAAAGCGTTACGTTTTGCTTTTTACTTCCGCTGCGTGTTTGGTTATAAGGTCCGCGTGCCTTTTGTCTCTTTTCTCTCTTCAAATCTGATTTAATTCACTTTAGCTGTGTTGCACGTCCTGAGGATCCCGAGCCTCTAGCAACCTCTGGGGATCCCGTCCCAGCTCTTTCACTGGAATTTTCTGGACTTTTTAATGGCCTTTTTTGCTGGAAATCTAAACATATATAAGGCCTTGATGTTGATTCTTCTTGCTGCACGAATTGGGCCTTCTTTATTTTTTTTATGGAATGGGCTTTGTTGTGAAATTTTGGACCTTAACAGCATTCATTGATCATAGATATGTGTGATGTGTGTGGGTACCAAAGATGAGATAATCCTTAGTCTAATGTGAAATGTCAATGATCAATTCAACCATGACATACACAATTAGCATGAGGAAAAGTGACCCATCTCAATTATAGAAATATGCATATATGACTTCCCACAAAACTTGATAACATAATTTGGAAGCTTTTCATTTAGCTTTATATACATCATATCATTTGATCTTTTTTAATCAATACATCTCATTTTGAGATCGATGCTTGGAATTTTTTATATTTCAATTTGACGAACAAGCCTTTGGCTTTTTGGGGTATCATACATTTACATAAAAGTCGCTTTTCCTTTTTCCTAGTTAAATACTAATATGTGCGATGGTTTTTGCAGCTCATTATCTCTTTTTATTTTAAAATTTACATTTAGTGAGCTTTTTAAGCAAAAAAATGAAAATGAAAATAAAAATAAAAATAAATAAATAAATAAAAGAGTGAGCAGATATATAGGCACAAGTCTATGCAAGTTTTAGGATCAACAAAACTATTGACTAATCATTCATGACAAGTTTAAAGATCTATTTACAACAGTCACATAGATGCCAAGATTTTTCCCATAATAATATGAGTGCATAAAGAACAAGCTACACTCATAAAGAACAAGCCATTAATACAAAGGTACAAGGCAAAACATGCTTATGACAATACACAATAATGTCGATCAAACTTTTTGGATTTTCTACCTTTTATGTGTTTTTGGATTTTTGACACAAAAGCAAGTAAAGATTGATAGAAAACAAAACAATGTAAAAACATTTAAAGCAAATAGCCAACAAATAGAAATTTTCAACACATGCTAGAACGATAACACAAAGCATGCAACCAATCAATGTCACATAACATAGGAAGTATTAGTGCATGGACATGTTGTAATGCTTATGCATGCATACCCCTCTTTACCCACACAGCATATGCGTTTGAGGTGATATCCCTAGAGGATTGGGTACTATTATTTTGGCTTTCAAACCTTTTGTTGAAACTTGTCAAACAGGTGGTGAATGCATCAATCTCTTCATTACATCCCCAATGTTAGACTCAGCTTCTCCCCCTTTCAATTGCTTGGAGTTCCCTTTACCCTTTTTGTGTGCACTTAGCCTTTGATAGTTGCCACTCTTTAATGCCCAAAACTTTCGACAATTTGGTTTGGTGTGTCCTTGAATTCCACAGTGATGGCAGAAATGTT
Organism: Quercus variabilis; assembly: GCA_030445155.1. Taxonomy (NCBI): domain Eukaryota; kingdom Viridiplantae; phylum Streptophyta; class Magnoliopsida; order Fagales; family Fagaceae; genus Quercus; species Quercus variabilis. The sequence continues at coordinate 25,156,404 of CP129448.1, read as the reverse complement.
AAGTTCTTGGACCTCTTTGTGACTTTGGAAGTGATTTCCCATTACCCTTAGGTTTGACCACTGATTGGTTAGGTAGCTTTGTCAAAAACTGTTGGTTAGTCATATTTTGCTTCTTCTTCGCCTTCACCTTCTCAATAGTAGTGATTGCCACCATAGGTTTCTTAGCTTTCACAAACTTCATATCCTTGGACACTTTGACACTCGAATTGCTCTCTCTAGTGTATCCCAATCCACTTTTGTGGGAGAAAGGTTTTTTTTATAAGCAAGCACTTCATCAAGCTTCTTGGAGGAAACCTACTCTACTTTAGCATTAGCTTGAATCACCTCAAGCTCAAGAAATTTTATCTTTGAGTAGGATTTGGCTAGCTCTCCATTCAGCGTCTCTACTTCACACTTAGTCACCTTGTATCAGACTAAAAGACTCTTGTAGTCTTACTCTGCTCTCTTCATTTTCTTAATGCCTACTTTTGTCACATTTGCATGTTCACTGGTCTTCTCAAGTAGGAAATTGTAGGTCTCTTGCAATCCCACTATTCTTTCATCTTCCTCATCATTAAGTTCTTCTACTATCACCATTAACTCCAATTCAGTATGCTCACCAAGCTCTTCCACTAGCACACTCAGATCATCCAAAGATTCCACGAGAGTAATGGTCATGAATGCAGAGAAATTTCCTTCTCCATCACAACTTTCTTTTGAATTTGAGTTAGAGGAGTCGATGTCACTAAGAGTAGTGGCATACACTTTACCCTTCCTTCTCAAATAGTTTGAACACTCCTTCTTGAGATGTCCATGACCGTTGCATTCATAGCACATGATTGCTTGAGAAGATTGAGAATCCTTCCCATCTTTTTTCTTGAAATCCTTTTTCTCCTTCTAGGAATTTGGGAATTTTCCCTTCTCATCAAATTTTCCATTCTTTTTAAACTTCAAGAACTTTCAAAAGTTCTTCACAAGATATGCCACACTTTTTTCGACCTCATCCTTATCCAATGAGTTATGAGCTTCTATTCTCTCATTGATTGTCTTTAGAGCAAGTGACTTGCTTTTCCTTTGTGATGGTAGAGAAAGCTCATAGGTCTAAAGTGAGCCAATAAGTTCTTGAACTTTGATGTCATCAAGGTCCTTACTTTCCTCAATGGTAGTAACCTTTGCACAGAAGGTCTCCGGTAATGATCGTAGAATTTTTCTTACAATCTTGGAGTCATCTATCTTTTCCCCCAAGTTAAACTTTCCAATTACCACCTAATTTAGCTTTTCATAAAATGAGTCGAATGATTTATCTTCACTCATTTTCAGCTCTTTGAAACATGTGGTAAGCATTTGCAACTTGGTGTCTTTCATCACCACCACCACCTTTTTTTTTTTTTTTTTTTTTTTTTTTTTTTAAGTCCTACTATGTAGCCTACAAAATTACAAAATTTAATTTCCTAATATTTCCCAAGCCTATTTCTTATGAACTTTCATACTCCAAATTATTTTTACTGTTAACTTTTAAGATTAAAATATCTATTTTTCATATAATTGGAACTATAAGATTAGATAAAAGAACACTAATTGTTGAATTTAGGGTTTTAAATGTAAGCAAAAACCACTGAAACAAGGATTTCTATATCTAAAACTCTCATATCTTCTGCTGATAATATTCTTCAAAGACACTCAAGATTCATTGTTGTAGAAGTTGCTGCCTCATACTAGCCATTAAAGGTGCTAGAGATCCAAAAATTTTATGGAATAGCCAAAGTCATGGCCTATAGGTTTACACAGCAACATGTTTTTATTAGAGACGTCTGTGGGATTCAGAGCTCAGTTTGGTAATTATAGTTATATTTTAGCGAATAAGGTTATTTTGATTGTAAATCTTTATCTGATAGTGGTTTTGTTCATCTTGGGATTAGTCCCCTTAGGTTTTTCTTGTAAAACTAGTTTGGTTTTATTGGTTTCCTAGGTTATTATATCATGTGTTTTATTTATTTTCTGTTGTGCATGATATTGTTGCTTGTTTGATTAACATAAAGATTTCACAAGAGACCTAATTAATAACTTGGCCTTGTGGACGCCCAAACAATTTCTTAAATTAAAGGGCCTTTGTGAGAGGGCTTCTGTTTTTTGGTTTATTGCACATTGGGTACTTGGCAATGTGACTCTTTGTGTGCATATGTCTTTAGGGTGAGGTGTGTGTGTGTGAGTCCTTTTTTCTTATTTTTATTTTAGGAGTCGCCACCAACCATTGGTTTTGTATTAATTAGGTGAGATTAGTCACATATTTATCTAATTCCTTTTAAGTTAATTAACTAAACCAATTTTAAGGGTTTATAAACTAAGGTAAACCAAAAGTCTCAAACTAAAGATCATTGATTTGGAAGTTTGGTTATATGTGGAAAAGATATTAGACACCCCGCACCACCTATCCAAAGGATAGTACCCAATTTTAATTTAAGTCTAACTTTATCTTTTTAGTGAAAAAATAAGATACTTAGAATTTTTTTTTTTTTTTTTTTTTAAGTTCTATACAAAATATATATATATATATATATACACATGTGAGTATTTATTTATTTATAACGTAGCATGTGAATATTTATCTCAAGGATTTATTTACAAACAAAGCATGTGAAGTATATATATACATAACATGTGAGAAGCATGTGGATACTTATATACCATATATTTAGCATGATTATTTACAACGTGACTATTTACAATGTAAAAACAAAAGAGATAGAGTAGGAAGAATAACACATTGTTGTCATCCACTACATTTTTCTCATTTATCATGCGAAAAACACAATAGGAAGAAACATTAGTGCCAATAAAATGGAAGGAATCAAGTACTCTGGAGTGGTGCTTACTAGTTTAATGAAATTGAACCATAGGTACAAATCTCTAAAAGATGCAATTCTAAGAAAGAAAAGAATTAAAACAACAATGCTTGGATTTAAAGATGAAAAGATGAAAAGCTTAAAAACTTACCTAAAATGAAATGCACAAATTATTTTGAGAAAGAGATTGTTTGGAAAAAAAAAAAAAAAGATTTATTTGAAAAAAAAAAACAAAAAACAAAACAAAAAAAAAAAAAAACAAAACCAACAACAAAAACAACAAGTTTGCCCATTTTCTTTGTACAATACTTAAAAGATTTTTTGTTTTCCTAAAAAGGACCCCATTTTATAAAAAATAACGTTGGCTTTAGAGAAAAAAAAGGTTGGAAATACTTCTTTTTTGTGTGTGTGTGTGTAGATAGAGTAAAAAGAGTTTAAAACCCTTTTTATTTTGAGAAAAGAGTTTCCATGTTTCAATTGTAAACCATGTTTTTATTAATTGTTACATGAGATGACAAAAGGTTTGCTTTTGAATAAGCAAAGTTTGGGTTTTAAAATTTTTTAGTGAAACAACAGCTTTTTAAAAAGGGTTTTTGGGAAAAGAGTTGATTTAGAGAAAAAGGGTGTACATGGGGCTTTTTTTTTTTTTTTTTTTTTTTTTTAAAGGAGGGGGATCCGAAAATTCCCATGGCTTTTGTTTTTTTTAAAAAGAGTTTGGTTTCAAAATCCTATTCTGAAAGAAAAAGAACTTTGGGGCAAAGATTGATTTAAAAAAAATATATATATATATATATATATTTCATGGGTTTTCCTTGAAAGAAAAGGGTTTAGATTTAAAAATTCCATGATTTTTATTTTGATGATAAAAGTTTAATGAAAAAGGAGTTTTTTTTTTTGAATATATATATATATATATATATATATATAGTATAAGAACACCAATTCCAAAAAAAAAAAAAAAAATGGAGGAAAAGGTTGATTGAAAAATTTTCAAGGGTTTTTCTTCTAAAGAAAACGGTTTGGATTTAAAATCCCAAGATTTTAATAGAAAAAAAAAAAAGGTTTTATTGAAAATGTTTTTGTAAAAAAAAAAAAAAAAACAATTTTGGAAAAAAATAATTTAACAAAAGAATTGTTTTAAAAAAGGTTTCCATGGGTTTTATTTTTGGAGAGAAAAGGTTGGATCTGAAAATCTCATGGCTTTTATTATTCTTGAAGAAAACATGGTGTAGGAAAATTATTCCTTTTTCAAAACTTTGCTTATTCAAAAGGTTTTTTAAAATTAAAAAAAGGGGATTAAACGTTGTAAAAGAAAATCATTTTTTGAATGAAAGAAAAATGGTTTTTATTTTATTTTATTTTAATTTTAAAGAAAAATCTTTGAAAGCTTTTTAGGTTTTTAATAGAAAGAACTGTGGGGCCCGAGGGCCCAGAATCCCCGGCCCACCTTTAGGCTGGCCCAAGGCCCAAGCCGAGGAGGGCAATCTCCCCAGATGGTCGGCCTAAGGGTTTTAGTTCTTTCAAGACCCAAGTCGAGGACACACCTCTCCTCGGCACACCTAGTCTAATCCAGGTAGGGGGCAGACCCAGAATAGGTGGTCACATCCACACTTAACGAGTATGCCTGATCCTCCAGGCTACATTAATGATGACAAGACCCTTCACTAAAAAACCTTGGAGGCAGCAACCCCCAGTATGGTGAGGAACCTGTATAATGGGACAAGTCCTGAACCAGTAGCCCGGATGGCCAACAGCTGTAAGGCCAGGATCGAGCTAAAGGGCGTATATAAGGCAAAGAACCCTCCCTTGTAAAGGGGGGCCTCCTTGGATGCCAGCCGAGGAGCAACCCCAAGCGAAGAGCAATAGACGAAAAGTCCAAGGAAGACCGGCGAGGGGCCGGCCGGAGCCAAACCCTTTGCCCCACTCTCTACAAATTCATTGTCGGGGGCCCACCTCCGAAAAAGGAGCCCCTACAATTGGCGCTGTCTGTGGGAAGGGTTAGTGCGCTGGCCGGCGCAACCGGCGGTCGTTCTAAAGCAGTTATTACTCAGAAATTGGCGGTGCAAAAAGAAAAAAAAAAAAGAGAAAGAAAGAAGAAGAGAAGAAGAGAAGAATTGCAGTGCGAAAAGGAAACTCAACAACAAGTAAAAGAAAAATTCTTTATTATTTCAAAAGAAGATTACAAATACAATAATCTTTACAATCTCAAAAAAAAGGGTTACAAATACAATCAGAGGCTCAGACAGGCGTGTTTTACAAAAAATCCTACCAACTAATCCTACAATCAGAGGCCCAGGCGGACCGGTCTTGGAACTGGCCGGGCAAGAGGCTCGTAAAGAATTAATATCAGGAATGAGGGAAGTGTCAACCCGTGCTTTTATTGGCGTCAAGAGAATGGGAGAACTTGACAGTAAAAGCACGGGAAGGGGGGCTGGGGGCTGGCTCACCTTCAAACCAAAGCTTGAACAAAGTGAGGAGCTGACCCCGAGACCCCGGAACACCTTCCCTCGTGATGCTTCCTCGACCCTCTCCAAACTGCACGAGCACTGACCGTCAGAGACGGCAATACTCGGGCACCAGCCGTGACGGGAATTCGCGTGCCTCCTTCGTCGGAGGTGCGCTCTGTGGAGGGACGTTAGGTACTTCAATGACATCCCCCCTGGCCACCATACGAGGCCCTGCCAGTGTTACGCCTAAACTCTGCCGCGTCGGTAGCCCAGTGGGGGCTGCGGCCACGGCGGCCCTCAACTCCAGGTCTCCTAACTGCGGTCACAACCCTGGTGGTGGTATCAAAGGGGCTCAGGAAGGTGAAAGTGTATATTTCCGTTCGTGGGGGAGAATTCATGGAATGAGGAGAAACACTCCCCCCAGAACGCCTTTTATGGAGGGCGAAAACCAGCGGGAGTTGAGCCGCACGGAATTCGAAGGGGGAATTGTCAAAGGGAATTAATTCCCACCCAATTCCAAGGGGATTGCCAGCTTCCTGATGCGTGTTAATTCACGAGGGCATTAATGGAGGCACGTTACAGGCACCAAAGCGTCAAACAGGGAGCGCGGAAGGCCAAGCGACGCCTCGTAAACCAGAAAGATGAGGAACGCGAACCAGAAGCAAGATCAGCCCCACGAGCCAAGTCACAATCCGACCCGAGGAAAAACAACTCACAAGAAAAGACCCGTGGACGTCCTCACACCAAAGACAAAGTCTTTGGATCCGAGGACAAACTCCTATTGGAGGCAACTGTGCGGCAGTGGTACAATGACTCTTGCTCCAGCAGCCTGCAAAGGGCTAGGGGGAGGGACTTCTACCCAACGTGAAACTGAGTTGCCCAAAGAGGTGAACACTGTGTCCTCATGCTTGGGGCCCACTTAGAAACGATGGCAGCAATTGTACCTAGGACTTGCATGGTCCTCGGACCCAAGCCTACGGGGAGCTGGCCACTCGTACTTAAGGCAGCAATTGTACCTAGGTCTTGCATGGTCTACGGACTCAAGCCTATGGGGAGCTAGCCACTTGGAAACGATGGCAGCAACTGTACCTAGGACTTGCATGGTCCTCGGACCCAAGCCTATGGGGAGCTGGCCACTCGTACTTAAGGCAGCAATTGTACCTAGGTCTTGCATGGTCTACGGACTCAAGCCTATGGGGAGCTAGCCACTTGGAAACGATGGCAGCAACTGTACCTAGGACTTGCATGGTCCTCGGACCCAGGCCTACGGGGAGCTGGCCACTCGTACTTAAGGCAGCAATTGTACCTAGGTCTTGCATGGTCTACGGACTCAAGCCTATAGGGAGCTAGCCACTTGGAAACGATGGCAGCAACTGTACCTAGGACTTGCATGGTCCTCGGACCCAAGACTACGGGGAGCTGGCCACTCGTACTTAAGGCAGCAATTGTACCTAGGTCTTGCATGGTTTACGGACTCAAGCCTATGGGGAGCTAGCCACTTGGAAACGATGGCAGCAACTGTACCTAGGACTTGCATGGTCCTCGGACCCAAGCCTACGGGGAGCTGGCCACTCGTACTTAAGGCAGCAATTGTACCTAGGTCTTGCATGGTCTACGGACTCAAGCCTATGGGGAGCTAGCCACTTGGAAACGATGGCAGCAACTGTACCTAGGACTTGCATGGTCCTCGGACCCAAGCCTACGGGGAGTTGGCCACTCGTATTTAAGGCAGCAATTGTACTTAGGTCTTGCATGGTCTACGGACTCAAGCCTATGGGGAGCTAGCCACTTGGAAACGATGGCAGCAACTGTACCTAGGACTTGCATGGTCCTCGGACCCAAGCCTACGGGGAGCTGACCACTCGTACTTAAGGCAGCAATTGTACCTAGGTCTTGCATGGTCTATGGACTCAAGCCTATGGGGAGCTAGCCACTTGGAAACGATGGCAGCAACTGTACCTAGGACTTGCATGGTCCTCAGACCCAAGCCTACGGGGAGCTGGCCACTCGTACTTAAGGCAGCAATTGTACCTAGGTCTTGCATGGTCTACGGACTCAAGCCTATGGGGAGCTAGCCACTTGGAAACGATGGTAGCAACTGTACCTAGGACTTGCATGGTCCTCGGACCCAAGCCTACGAGGAGCTGGCCACTCGTACTTAAGGCAGCAATTGTACCTAGGTCTTGCATGGTCTACGGACTCGAGCCTATGGGGAGCTAGCCACTTGGAAACGATGGCAGCAACTGTACCTAGGACTTGCATGGTCCTCGGACCCAAGCCTACGGGGAACTGGCCACTCGTACTTAAAGCAGCAATTGTACCTAGGTCTTGCATGGTCTACGGACTCAGGCCTATGGGGAGCTAGCCACTTGGAAACGATGGTAGCAACTGTACCTAGGACTTGCATGGTCCTCGGACCCAAGCCTACGAGGAGTTGGCCACTCGTACTGAAAGCAGCAACTGTACCTAGGTCTTGCCTGATCTACGGACTCAAGCCTACGGAGAGCTAGCTATTTACGACGGAGCCAAGGTACTGCTCGGTCCGAAAGACCTATCCCTGAGGAGAAACTAACTACCTATTGAAGAGCCTAAAGGTCGATCCAGCTACTCAAGGGAGCACCAGCCGGCTGAAGGCCTTCCGGAACATGGGGGCCGAGGTTTGCAAAACCCTCCTCCCCGTTCGAGGAGACGTGCAGCAAGGTTTCGAGGGGCTATTGTGGGGTCTGAGGGCCCAGAATCCCCGGCCCACCTTTAGGCTGGCCCAAGGCCCAAGCCGAGGAGGGCAATCTCCCCAGATGGTCGGCCTAAGGGTTTTAGTTCTTCCAAGACCCAAGCCGAGGATACACCCCTCCTCGGCACACCTAGTCTAATCCAGGTAGGGGGCAGACCCAGAACAGGTGGTCACATCCACACTTAACGAGTATGCCTGATCCTCCAGGCTACATTAATGATGACAAGACCCTTCACTGAAAAACCTTGGAGGCAGCAACCCCCAGTATGGTGAGGAACCTGTCTGATGGGACAAGTCCTGAACCAGTAGCTCGGATGGCCAACAGCTGTAAGGCCAGGATCGAGCTAAAGGGCGTATATAAGGCAAAGAACCCTCCCTTGTAAAAGGGGGCCTCCTCGGACGCCAGCCGAGGAGCAACCCCAGGCGAAGAGCAATAGACGAAAAGTCCAAGGAAGACCGGCGAGGGGCCGGCCGGAGCCAAACCCTTTGCCCCACTCTCTACAAATTCATTGTCGGGGGCCCACCTCCGAAAAAGGAGCCCCTACAAGAACCTTTTGAAAACGTTTTTTTTTTCTTTTCTTTTTTAATATTATTTTTTAATTTTTTAAAAAGAAAAACAGACACTTTTAGAGATTTGTTTACCAAAGCTTTTACTTTGTGGCAACATTACACATGAGAAAGAATAGAGACTATCAAGAATAAGTAAAGGTGCTAGAAATTAATTAAAAGGCAAGAAAATAAAGTGCTTTAAAAATAAAGGAACTTCAATACAAGACATAAGAATAAATTTCTTGGAATTTAAAGACAATAAAAGTAAATTGCTTGGAATTTAAAGAAATATAAAGGCAAGACAAGTAAAGTAAATGTTTATTGGAAAAATTATTTTTCAAGGATTTTTCCTAAATTAGTTCTAATCTTGTCAAAACCTTATAGATTTTTTACCAATAGAAAAAATGGGAGTACAAGCCATCACCATTCTCTAGGCAACAGACCCATATTATGCTTAAAACTAGGTTTAGAACCCATTTAGAAAAAATGAGTGGAATATATTTTTAGGTGTAGAGAGGAAGAGGGGGAGAACACAATAATATAGCACAATACACACACACACACACTTATAGAGCAATAAATGAAACAATATAGAGTGCAATTAATAAATGGGAGGGATGAACAATATATAAAGATGAACAAGTAAATAAAGCAATATGATAAATAAAAGCAACAAAATAAATAGTTGAACAAATAAATAAGAACAACAATATAAATATATGAACAAGGAAATAAGAACAACAATAAAAATAAATGAACAAGTGAGTAAGAACAACATTAAAAGATTTTGTTGAACCCAAAAGAGCGCTTTGAAGAGAACATAAATAAGGTGGAAATGCAGAGAGCTGCTTTAAAAGAAGTGGACAATCTCTTTATTTGGTATTTACCAGATAGCTAATTTCTATGGCTAATTTATTTATGCTGATATTTAAATGACTAGTCTTTTTTCATATACAACGGAGTATATAAATTGCTATTAGAATGTAGCATAATATGCATGGATTTAAACATTAATCACAACATATACTAGTTAAATTTATGTTGCAACCAGTGCTTATACTATTACAAATAGTTTGTAACCCCTGCCCTTTTGTTATTAAAAGTGTTGGTGTATTTAACAAAAAGAACATAACATTCTATGAATTATAAATATATTGTTTATTATCTTCACTATATATATATATATATATATATATATTTCTTAGGTAAATTAATATTTGACTTTTGCAATATGACCGCTCTACAATTTAATCCATAAAATTTTAATAATTGTATTTAAATTCCTAAAATAAGACTGTTAGTATTCTGTCCAAATTTGGAGTGGGTCCAAAAGATCTTGCTTTGGTGAAGTTTCATGCCATAGAAAAAAAAAAAAAAAAAAGGAGAGGACTCTATCCAAATTAAAATATATTATATCATACAAGCAGTTGAATAAATGATATAGACTATATAGGAAATATATTCTCAAGCTTTATATATATATATATATATATATATATATATTTCTTAGGTAAATTACTATTTGACTTTTGCAACCATTCTACAATTTAATCCATAAAATTTTTAATATTTGTATTTAAATTCCTAAAATAAGATTGTTACGATCCTGTCCAAATTCGATGTGGGTCCAAAAGATCTTACTTTGATGAAGTTTCATGTCATAGAAAAAAAAAAGAAGAAAGAAAAGGAGAGGACTGTATCCAAATTAATAGATATTATATCATACAAGTAGTTGAATAAATAATATAGACTATATAGGAAATATATTCTCAAGCTTTACTCTTGTACTGCTCTAAGGGTTTTGCTAAGGTAGATTGTTTGGTCCTATTTCAAAATGCTATTATTAGTTGTGAGTGTATATATATATTCATTTGTTTTTTTTTTCTTTTTTTTAGATTTACCAGTTGATATTCATTGAATATCTCTTTAGATTCAAGTGTTACTTTATCTCCAACACTACCATATGTCTCTCTATTAATCCAAATTCTTCAAATGCTACTATTATATGAAATTTTGACAGTTACCAATAGATTTTTCCCTCCTCACCACTTATCTTTTTTTCCTCATAAATTTTCAATTGTGCTCTATCCACAAATTGATCAGTATGGCCTTTAATGGATAGCTAGTTTCTTGAGTGTTTTAACCATTCATTCGGTCATGACTCAAGTCTGTCTGCCAAAACCCAATCAAAAGAGTGCAAGAGATAGAAAGTGACTCTAGAGCTTAAGGACAAAACTGAAGCACATGAGAGGTGAACATTAGTAGCCCAGGTCCAAAGGGTATGGAACTCAAAATGAGTTTTTTTTTTTTTTTTCATATTATTCATATTATTTATTTATTTATGTCCATCTCATTACCAGAAGAAAAAAAAAATGTAATTCAATTTTGGGATTTCATGATGAGCAAGTTTTCAGTTTTCATGGTCTCAAAACTATTCAAATATATTTTTGCATTTGATCATGTTTGTTATAAATTGCTTTATGATTGCCCACTTCTAGACTGCAGGAATATTACTCTCAATATGTTTGCTATAATGTTTTTTTTTTTTTTTTTTGTTTGATAATTAACTTCAATATTAGGAATGGCAACAGGTTGGGTTTAGGTCGGGTTTTTTCATACCCAGACCTGACCCGTGGGTCTTCCCTCGGAACTCAGACCTGGCCTGTTTATTAAAAGGATTTTTTTCTTAACCCCAAACCCTGCCAGTCAGGCACCCGTGAGCCCCGCAAGCCATGCCACGATTTGGGCCTAAACCATGGCCCAATCCCCAGTTTTTTTTTTTTTTTTTTGCTTAAAGCCTATACCATGGCCCAATAATTAAAAAAAAAAAAAATGTTTGGCAAGAATCATTATTTTTGAAAATGTGTTTGCCAAATTCTTGTGTTTGCCCATATTCAAGCCTTGAATACATAAAATTTTTTTTTTTTCATACTAGCAAGAGTATACTTAGGTAGAGAAAATCAAAGAAATTAAAGAATGAAATCCCACATACAAAAATTGTTGAAAAATAATAAAGAACTGAGGATCGGTAGATTTATGATTTTCCCTTTCAAAATCACAAACACAAACACAAATCCTAACACAAACAACTCACATAATAGAGACAAAATGAACCCAAAAAAAAAAAAGAAAAAAAAAAAGAAAAAAAAAAGGAAGATAGAGAACAAGATGGTCTGGTGGAGAAACATGGAGGAAGCGAGGCAACTGGAGGTGCAAGCGATGGCTGGCAGTGAAGGGCTTCAGGCTAATCAGGCCGGCGAAGACAGATTGGAGATTGTGAGAGGGAGTGACCGAGTGAAGAGTGGGAGAGGAGAAAGAGAGTAGGGAGCGGTTGAGTGAACTGATTGTGTGAAATGGGTATGGAATTAGGGTTTTTATTTTTTATTTATTTTTTTTGCTTGTATATATATATGGGGGTATTTTAGTATTTTTACTTATATATCTAAACAGGTTGGGTCCAGGTTCGGGTTCGGGTTCGGGCCGGGTTTTTGCAAAAACCTGGACCCGTTTTAGGTTTTTTTTATTTATTTATTTTTATTTTTAAAAAACCCATACCTGACCCTATAATTTATCGACCCGGGTAAAATCTAACTCATTAGGGTTGGGCTGGGCCGGGTATTTGCAGATCAGATATAAATTGCCATCCCTATTCAATATGATGTTCTCGTTTTGGTCTTTGTTTTATAATAAGAGTGTTATTCGTTTTTATAGTAAGAAATTGTTGTTGTTCTATTTTTTATAATTCTTTTTTAAAATTGTGTTAAATTCCTCTTTAGATGTTGAGAAAGCGGACGAGAAGTCGTTCTGTTGTTTTATATCTAAATTTTTTGAGCGATAACTTTCCTAGCTCAACTTCTATGTTTAGTGAATATAAAAATATAGTAAAGGAAACAATTTTTGTTACTATTTAGTTAATCTCTTGGAAGAAACAGTGCATATTCCTTAATTAATCCACCAATTTTCTAATAGAAACTAAATCAAACCTCGTTTCATGAGGTTTTTGATTTCCAACTTCAAGGATTTTGCTAAGGTAGATGTTTCAGACCTGTAATGACATCCCATTTGTAAGTGTGCAAGTATCATGCTAATTTTCATATTCATCTTGTGTAGTGCTGGCAAAAGCAAGAGAAATTATCCTCATAAATTTTTGACATGTGAAGACTAGAGATTGTGTAGTCTCTACCATATATCTATACTTCATAATCATTGGTGACATGGCTTCTAGAAAATGCAAGGAGGAGCTCCGATTATACTGATTATTAATGAGTGAATTTATTATTTTTTGTTTTGATTGTAATACCAAACTAACTCAAGCTTTCACATATATGCAAATGATAACGATTAACATGTCTGTAGAAGATGACACTCATATTTTGTTTATACTTTGTCTAGTTGCTAAATGGGGAGGATTTTCATAGGAGGATTTCAGTTGAGGCTACAGCTACTAGGTGTGCATAAGCACTTCTGTCAATCTGTTATATATATATATATATATATATTTTTTTTTTTTTTACTTTTAGATGAAAAACCTGGTATGTTGTATTGAATTTATATATGGTTTCAGTTATAATGATTTGGAAATTTATTCAAATGACATATCCTTGTATCTTGTTTCATAAAGATAGTAGAGACATGATCTTTTCTTTCATCTTCTTTTCATTTTTTTATTGAGGAGTGTAGTACTCCTTGTCTATATGGTTTCACTTATAATGATTTTCATTGGATGAACCAATGAAGTTAATAATTTTTATTGGATGGCCTACAAGCTATACTTTCAGGTGATTTTCCCACAAGCTATACTTTTTTTTCCCCTAAACTGTAGCGTATTTAAGTTGATGTCTATAAGAGCATTAGTTGTGAATTTTTTTGACAAGTTTAGAAGCTATTGCAACGATTAGCTAATTAAGCGCTAATTCAGTCTCCAAACTAGAATATATCTCCTTGCATTTAAAAAGTCAATAGACAGTACTATTTCTTGAAGTAATCTCTTTCTCTTGGACATATCTAGTTGATTGTTATGGTCTAGCCCATCTTCAAAATAAATCAGCGAATCAGGCCATTGTAGAAGTCATGATTCTTCTTTCGTATTGCTAAGGGAATCAACTGGTTTTAAATGCTTTATTGGATTTTTATAGATGTTTCAGGTGTCAAAAGCTAGAGAGAGGATATTTGAGGGAGATTCTTGTAGCAGATAACATAATACAGAGTGAAATTCGTTTTTGTTTTGAAAAATAAATTAATAATAATGATAATAATAATAATAATAATGTGGCCTATCTTTTTATAAACACTATGTGACAATGTAAATGATATTATTATGGTACAATGTAAATGATGATTAATAGACGATCTTGTGAGCATTGGTACCTTCCCAGTTAGTTGTAAATAGTGATGAAGCACATGTATAGGTGGTGTGACAGAGGGGAATATATGTAAGCAGTCACTTTTTTTTTTTTGGAGAATATGTACACTAGTCATTAGATGGGCAAAATAATTGTGAACTATAGCAGTTCAAGTACCTTACAAACTATAGTCATATCAATTAAGCAGTTATCAATGCACCTATATTAGATTAAGCTGTTTCTCAAAAAAAAAAAAAAAAGATTCTAATCATGAATCATGATGTATTGGAACAAAATCACTTGCTATAACTTATAACAAGGACTCAGGAGTGGCTCAAGGTACGAATGAGGCATTACCTAGTACTAGTGGAACCACACGATACACAAGATATATAATTACTTTATAATATTATATAATCATAATTATCAAAATCACGATCTGGATTCTAAATTGCACGATTTTACGATCCCACCTCATCAAAAAGTTTAAAATTGTAGCAGGATTGCAAAAATGGTAGAATCATATAGGATCGCATAGGATCGTAGGATCACATGAGATTTTACCGATCCTACCATTTAGCTTGATTTTTTTTTTAATTTTTTTTTTTTATTTAAGTAGGATTCATTTGGGTAAGATAATCCACCTAAACTCACAAGCCCAATGAATTATCAAAAGCCCAACAATGAATTGAAGTCCCAAATTTACCCTTATATCAACATAAAATTTCAAAAAAACCTATAATACTTAAGTTTAACGTTTTCAAGAACAAAACCTAAAATATTTAGATGATGAAATGAGATATGATAATGACAGTGATTAGATTAGAAAAACCTTAGAATGAGAATTCTCTTTAGGATTTCATATTTGTAATTAACTAGTTTACCTTAGATTGATAATTTTCTTTTGGATTACATATTGTAAATTTGTAATTAGCTAGTTTTGTTATGCTAATTAGCCTAACTTATTTTAGATTTGGAACTTAGAATTTGGAAAACATTTTCCATATGTGTAGATAATATTTTGGTACTTAGTTGCTAATTAAACATGTACTGAACTTTTTAGATACATTATATTAAAAGTTAAATATATTTTATTTCGTTAGAATGACATAAGAACAATGTAGTATGTGCAAATTACATTTTATGATGCAATTTTTTTTTTTAATGGATGGATTCATATTTTAAGTGATTATATAATATACAAAGTCACTATCAATAGGTTTTTTTGCTTAAAATATGAAAATAGGTAGGATCTTATGATCCACGATCCGACCTATCTCCCACGATCTTACATAGGATTCTGATTTTGACAACCTTGTCTATAATATATAAGTTATTTTTTAAAATATTTTTAAGATTATTTGTTAAAATTATTCAACGCATTTTTCTCATAAAAATATTTAATTTTAGGTGTATTAAACTATTGATTTAATTGTTTACAAAACCTAGCTAACAAGGGCATTTTTACTAAAATAAATGATGCTATATTGCTTTCTTTGCCAACTAATTAAAATTTAAGTGTTCACTAAAAATAAAAAATAAAAAATTATTCAAAATTCTTATTTTCTTTTTGTTTAAAATTTTCATATAATCCTATTATATGCCAAAAAAAATTCAAATTTGGCACTGTATTTTAATTTTGTATTTAACCTCAAACAATTACATTATCATCTAATTTTATAGTTTTATTTCCTTGATTTTGATTTGTCTTATTGAATACATTGCTTAGAGCAGTAATTTCTCTCGGTGGTGGTCACTTTGTTTTTTTTTCCTCGATATCGTGAGTTTGCGATTTGGGTCAAGATTCTCACCCTCTCCTCCCTCTATCGACATGATCTAAAATGCAAAAGGTGATGTTAGATATTACAATCTGACTTGTCACGGGTAATTAAAAAAAAAATATATGTATATATATATATATATATATTTATGTTATTACAGTAATATTAAATATATATTCACTGTAAGGTAAATTCGTAAGGGTTTTTTTTTTTTTTTCGATGTAATTTGTAGTAAATGACATATGAATAAACCAGGAATTTACGCAGTGCTTCATATAGTATAGGTCACCACGTAATTACAATCATGTCCATTTCAGAATCAATGACTAGTGCCCCGCCAAAAGACCTAGTATCCATTTGACATGATTAATTTTACAAACTTATTTTACTATTCAATATATTTTTGTTACTATTTATAGGTTTTATTATACTATTTCAACTAATTTTTACCTTTATTTACTTTACTTTTAACAAAAAAAATTCAGTTTTAGCAAAATAAGCGGATCCCAAACAAACACTTAAAAAGTAAATGGGAAGGAAATTTCATAGTGTTAGACTTGGATTGAGATCAGGTGCAATTGCAGTTAATTTAATTGCACAAAAACTCATCATGGGGTTGATGTGGCCTTGTAATGGGAAAGGCATTGCCACCGTGTGGTGTACGGCAGTTGGTTTAGCACCGGTGGGATCCATATATACTGAATGGGTGTATCTTGATGAATCCGGTTTAACCTTTTACTGAAGATTGAAGAAGAAGAAGAAGAAGAAGTCAACGAGTTGACAAGCTGCTGGTATTAATATAAATATATATATATATATATATATATGTTTCAATTGAAAGCACTGAAAATGATGAGAAATAAAGTGAACTTGATAGATCTAAGGCTGGTGCTAATTTAGGTTTTGCCAAACGAAAGCACTGAAAAGCTTCTAAGCATGCACAGTGTGTATGATGAGGCTTACATGATAAAAATTCTCTTTGCACATGTATGACATTAATTTATATATATTGTTTAGTTTTAGAATAAAACTGAAGTAAACTTTAGACAAAAATGCACATGTAAGGCGTTAATTTATATATTAGCCTCATTGCACGCATTATGTGTGTGCTTAAAGGTTTTTTGTTTCTTTTTGGTTTAACGTCAAAACTTTCCCATCATCTCAATTTGAAGCTTATGCGTTTATCCAATGATATTTGTATGCAATTCTAAGAAAGAAAAGATTTAAAACAACAATGCTTGGATCTAAACATGAAAAGATGAAAATTTTAAAAACTTACCTAAAAAGAAATGCACAAATTACTTTGAGACATAGATTATTTGAAAAAAAAAAAAAAAACAGAGAGAGTTAATTGAAAAAAAAAAAAAAAAAGTTTGCCCATTTCCTTTGTAAAATACTTAAAAGATTTTTGTTTTCAAAAAAAGGACCCCATTTTATAAAAAAAGAACGCTATCTTTAGAGAAAATAGGTTGGAAAAACTTTTTTTTTTCTTTTTCGGTAAGAAAAAATTTCATTTATTTTCAAGAAAATGAATTTCAAGATTTGTTGGGAACCAAGGTTTTTCTTCGTTTTTTTTTTTGTAGATAGAGTAAAAAGAGTTTAAAACCCTTTTTATTTTGAGAAAAGAGTTTAAAACCCTTTTTATTTTGAGAAAAGGGTTTCCATGTTTCAATTGGAAACCATGGTTTTTATCAATTTTACAAGAGATGACAAAAGGTTTTCTTTTGAATAAGCAAATTTTGGGTTTTGAAATTTTTTTAGTGAAAAGAACAACTTTTTTAATAAGGGTTTTGGAAAGGAGTTGATTAATAGAAAAAAAAGGTGTCCATGTGCTTTTCTTTTCTTTTCTTTTTTTTAAAGGAGGGGGGTCTGAAAATTCCCATGGCTTTTGTTTTTTAAAAAAGAGTTTGTTTTGAAAATCATTTTGCAAAAATACCTATTTTGAAAGAAAAAGAATTTTGAGGGAAAGATTGATTAAAAAAAAGAATGTTTCATGGGTTTTTCCTTTAAAGAAAAGGGTTTAGGTTTAAAAATTTTGTGATTTGATATCTAAAAATTTTTAATCATTACAGAATGCTTAACTATTTATCTTTCAATTAATTTGTATACAGTTATGTAAATGTCTCAATTGTTTCTTTAAATCTCACAACAAATAATTAAACCAATATTGTCTTAATTTTATTTATTTTTTTTACCCAAAAAAAAGTCTTAGAAAAAGGTTTGAGTCGGGTCATGGGTCAAAAAATTGAGTTAGAGTCAAGTTAGGTCAGGTCGGGTCAAAAAATTTTGACCCGTTTTGCCATATCTAATATTGGATGATAGCTTCAATTTTATTTTTTAGGAAATTGTTGAATAATAAAGTGTCTAAAACTGCACAATCTTAAATGAAATTATAGTCAACTCCTACAAATCAATTGATTAGTGAACACAATACAATAGAATTTGCTTAATGACCGTGGCCTTCTGAAATATTTCTAATAAAAGCATCAAGATTTGTATCAGATGATCCACCATTCGCAATTGCTCGTCGACTTGACTTCTGTAGTTCTTTTGCTCTTTGCCTCATCGCACTCATCTCATCGCTTTTGTTATCCATAAACCTTTTCACAAGCTCTGAAATTTCACCTCTTGTCACAACTCCAACATCTTTCTTAACCTTCCATCCAATCTTCCAATCCTCCACAATGTGTTTACTGATTGGGACTTGATCCCAAAATATAGGAAAAGTAAGCATTGGTACACCAGCGAAAACAGCCTCAAGAGTGGAATTCCAGCCACAATGTGTCCAAAACCCCCCTATTGAGGAGTGGCACAACACCTTCAATTGGTCACACCAAGGCACCACTAGGCTCATATCACCACTACAATCCTTGAAAGGATCAGTTTCTCCACGTGACACCCACAAGCACCGAACACCACTGTCCCTTATACCACCAATAATTTCATCCATTTGGACGTTTGAAACCGAAAGGAAACTTCCCATTGAGATGTACAGCACCGAACATGGAGGTTGAGAATCAAGCCACTGGAGATAGTTGACACCATTGTTAGAATTAGTTATAGAAGCAATCTTTTCTTCAAGTTCTAAGTAAGGTATGGCAGGACCAATAGGGTAGACAGGGATAGGTAAGTCGGCTTTTATAGCGTCAATGGCTTCAGCTTCAAGTTCGTGAAAGGTGGTGAATAGAAGATACTGCGCTTTCTTGGACACGCTTGAAATACCTTCCAGGACTCCAGGCAAGGCTAGTCGACCATCTCCATATGTAAACGTGGGAAGATCAGCAATACGGATAGTAGGAACTCCGGGGATGTATTCCACAAGCTCATCACCCCGTTCTTAATTAAACACATATAGAAAGTAGTGTAAGTGAAAAGCCTAAATACTAGAAACTGCCTTAGAACATGAAGCTAAAAAAAAATAGCGATACAATGCGAAGCTTAAGCTTCTTTAGTGGCATTTTTTGGGGCCAATCTTTTAACGCAGTTGAAGATATTTTTTAGATAATCACTTCCCGTGATATGGAATATCTATTATTGCAAATATACAAAACTTTGATAGGGAAAAAAAGCAGTTTGTGGGTCTTGTACCATATTGGTTGACTGTTTGGACTTTGATTCGATGACCACCTTATATAAACGAGTTAAGTGTGCGTAAGAGTAACTACCTTTTCCCAACTATTCAAAAAAAAAAAAAAAAACCCCTCTTTACCAACTAACATTAATTGGCAACCACCTTATTTATACGAGATTACGACTTTTAACTGTTTGGTCCTTTTCTTTGATAAGAACTGTTGGGTCCTACTTACCAAACCCAATTAAATTTTGCTAGTCATTGAAGAAAAAAAAAATTATATATAAAATATGTTATATCTAATTTTTTCCGTATAAAAAACAAAAATGATTGGTTTCAAACACTAAAAAAAAAATGAAATTAGTTTTTGTTATGTATATGATAGGAGACATATTATTTTCCTTTTGGTAATTAGAGTCCAAAACTCCGAACTTGTTTCAAGCCAAACTTTGTCTATAAAGAAGATATATATTATATAAAGTTAAAGTACAGAACGGTCCTAATTATCAAAATTGTAACCAACATGGAATAAAAAAAAAAAATTGATGTTAAATGCTGATGTTTATTAATTTGATATAATGATTGGTTGCAACCATTAAGTCACCATTTCTACCAATCAGTAGCTGGTTCACATTCTTTAAAAAAAAAAAAATATAGTTAGTTATTTTGAAATATAGATATACATATGAAGGAATAGATATCCATAATCAAAAAATTTTTTTAAATGTAATTTATGTTGAAATAATAATACAATTTACACCCATTAAGTGTCTGTTTGGCAAATATTATTTTTGCCAACTTATTTTATTATTCAGCTTATTTTTTTTACTATTCATGAGTCTCATTGCATTTTTTTTGATACTATTCATAAGTTTCATTGTACTATTTCAGCTAATTTTTACTTTTATCTACTAGTAAAATATTTTTAGTTTTAGCAAAATAAGCGAATTTCAAACGGACCCTAACTCCACTTGAAAATTATTTTATTTCTTTAAGTTTGAAGTTAGTCATTTTAGTTCGGTAACTTTGCCTGAAAATCATTTTAGTCATTTAATTTGAAGTTTGTCGCTTTAGTCTAGCAACATTAAATTAATACTAAATAAAATAATTTTTAGACAAAATTATCGAATTAAATTCATTTTTTGATAAAATTATCAGTCTAAAATAATTTTACAAACTTATAGAACTAAAATTATTTTTAAATAAAATCTTCAAATGTAAATTGCATTTTTTGCTAAAAGAAATCTTTAGCAGGTCTTTCCTAGTTTTATTATTGGGTTGAATCAAGGGTTTGTTTGGATCCACTTATTTTACTAAAATTAAATTTTTTTTTATGAAAAGTACTGTAGTTAAAGGTAAAAGTTAACTAAAATAGTATAATAAGACCTATAAATAATACCAAAAAGTGTAATAAGACTCATTAATAATAACAAAAATAAATTGAATAATAAAATAAACTGTTAAATATAATCTATCCGCAACCCAGATCCACCCTAACAATAATAAATCATTTTATAAATGATTTGGTACTATTTTTATTTAAAGAAATTAAAAAAACAAAAAAAAAACAAAAAACAAAAACAAAAACAAAAAGCAGACAAAAAAAATTATACACTTTTTTTTTTCCCCTATAAAATGACACTTTTCTAAGTTTTCTTATGCATCATTCCCAAAATCCCAACAGACCACGTGAGTCCAAATTTTTTTTATGTACATTTATTGCTTAGCTTAAGCCTTTTAAGGAATAAATTACAAAAACCAACTATTTTTTTTTTTTTTTGGTTAAAACAAAAACCAACTCTTAAGTCATACTAAAATATAAGATAATAATATAATATAGATACCATAAGGATGTGGTTTTGACTCACCTGACAAATCAACCGGGAAATGCTGGTTCTGCACGAGCAGTTCAAAATGATGCAAAACTGAGAACACCATCGCCGGCATAGGATAAAGTGAGGCCACCGGAATATTCCTTCGGTTCCCCAAGCCGATAGCCCAATATACATGAGTATCAGCCACGATGGCTTTCACCGGCGGCTGAAGCCGGTCCAGGAGCTCCTCAAAGTGCACTTCCATCTTCGTATTCACGGCTTTCAGAAAGCCCGGAAAATCTTTCCCACGACCCACCTCGGAAGGTATGCAATTGGGTACGGTGGCGAAGCGTATCTGAGCCGGTGGCTTTGGCTCTGAGCTCATGAATCCGAGCCACTCTTCGGTGACGACGAAGCTGATGAGAATATCGGCGGTTTTTGAAGCCAGAAGCTTGCACAAATTCATCATAGCGTTGATGTGGCTGCGACCAGGATACGGCATAGCCACCAGGTGGCAGACGGTTGGATCAGGCTGTTCTGTTTTTGCAGGATCCATTTTGATGGAAACTGATGAGACTGAGGAAAGGTGATACAAACGAAACTACTACAAAGTAGTCCGAGCAAGATGGACTGAAGTGGAGAATAGATTAATGTAGTGATGTGTGTATGAAAAACTATAGAACTAAATAAAACTTGCTCATCTTACTCAATGAATTGAATAATACATCAAGGCTCTGTGTATACGGTCCCCACAGTAAATATTAAATGAATACGATTTATACCATTTTTATCTAACTCGTCCCGTGATCATTTTTGTCCTAACTCGTTATATGATAAGTTGTGAGTAATAGAAATATGCTATTTTTCCTTTATTACTCATAGTTCGTCATGTGACAAAGTATGATAAATGTTATGTAAAATGACACATTCCTAGCATTGGTCAATAGACATGCAAGCAAATGAAAACTCTTATCTAACCGACAAGTAGCACGTGCACAGCCTTGAACTTGTAGCTGAACTGATGATTTGTGCTTCTTTCCTCAAGATCTTCTTATAATGTGAGATACTAGTAACTTTGGCGAGGGAATATCAAGATTCCAATACGTATGTGATATATAATATCACCTATATGACAGTATTGCCTCTACTATAGTTTTGATTTTTGATTTTTTTGGATAATTGGATAGTTGAGAAAAGAGGAATTAATTTGAACATTACATGTCTCTATTGAAATTACTAAGATTTAAGAACAATTTGAGATTCAACTAAAGGCCAAAAATGTATTTACTGTTATAATTAATTAAATACAAATAAATTAGTGAACGCATAAAATATATATATATATATATATATATATTTATTTATATATATTTATTAAGATAGTATACAAAAAGTTCAAAAATCCATTTATAGACTCAGTTAATGTTAAATATAAAGAAAGAAAATATTAAAATTAAATAAAAAACTGTTATAAAATATTTGAATATTTGGATTTATTCTTACAAACAATTACAAAGTATAAACTAATACATTAATATAGTATTAATATAGTATTCATTTGAGTATCTTATAATTTTTTGTAATTTATTTGCATTGTGTTTATCAAAAATATAGATGCTGATAGGTTTTATGCTAAATGCGTGAGAAAAAGTAAAATCTTTTTTTTTTTTTTTTAATTTAAAAAAATTAAAAGTTATTTTATTTTTATTTTTTTATTTTTTATTTCTTTCAAGAATAAAGTTTAGCTCTAAATATATTTGGAGCCTTAGGTTTCAGTGCACAGTAATAAGATGGTATGTATACCTATCATGTGATTAACATAATTATATACATTTCAAATGACAAGGACTCGTCATCTTCTTATTATAGGTTGAAGCCTAGGTTTCAAACATGTTTGGAGCCAAAATTTATCCTTCTTTCAATATCTATTGGTAGGCTTTGTGTCTTTAGCAATACTTTACTCTTCTACATTTTCTCTCCAAGACAAGATAAACCCATTTCTCCCATAGTTCTCTCAATCCTCTCTTAAAACAGTGAAGGGCTAAATTTTTTTTTCATAGTCAACATCTTCATGCTAGTTAAAGCCTTCAGCGCTTAGTAATGCTTTAAATCCTTCAAATCTCCCATCAACTTTGTTGGGTTATAAATTAACTCTAGTTAAGTAGTTCAATTATCCAAGCTGATTAATTAGGTCAAATTACATGCAAATCGTGGAGGCATGAACAAATCACCAAATAAACTAATTACAGTGAAAATTAATTTGACACAATGATTTGTTGATGAATGGGGAAAATCTCTCATAAGGCAAAAAGTTAAAAACCCTACTAGGTGAATTTTAGGTCACCACTCCTAAGAATCTAATAATTAAGAATCAAGTAGTTACAAGTATAAGAAATCTTACCATTACCTCCGACTATCCCAAAATATTAACCTGCAATTGAACCTTTACTCCAATCCTCAATTGGACTTGATCTTGTAGAGACTTCTTCTTGTATGCATGGATCCCAATATGTATCAAACTTTCTAGCAACTGATTGATTGTTGTTGGATGCAAAGTTCTTCACTTCAAAACATGTTGAAGATCTGGAAGCACTTGATTACAAAACTCTAAAATGTACAAGAAAGCTGTAGCTTCTCATAGAGTGTATATGTTCTCTAAATTGATTCTTTGTGTCTATGATGAGTTTAAAATAAACTTTATATAATCTAGAGGTTTAGTGAACTAAACTCTAGCAAACCAAGTCATCATGAGCCGAAATTCTAATATGAGAATTCCGGATTCGCAAAGCTTGATTGATTGAGAGTTGTCGAGCTTAATGTCGAGAATTACTCATTAAGTCTCGATAGATACTAGTGTCAAGCTTTTGTCGAGACTAGTGTCGAGGTCCATTGTTTCAGTTTTTCTTCAATTATTTCTTGGTTCAATCTTCATGTATTTAATGATACAACTTGTGATGTTTGTTTAACACACTTCTTAATATTTTAAACCTATCATAGATCTACCTAATTACAATAAATTGCATTTTCTCAAAGGATAAGCCAATACATAGAAAATATTACCTTAACAAACTTTCAATTTGGTTATGAAGACCCATTTGCACCCAATTATGTACATGGTGGGATCATGAGGGACAAGAGTCCAACTGTCCAAGTATGTTTAGTATGGAGGGCTTGAAGTTCTTCACGCATAGCAGCAACCCAACTAGGATTTTTTAAGGCAGATTTTAGTGATTTCGGTTATAGAGGAATTGAAGGATTAACGTGATAATGGAGCAAACCGGCCTAAAGCTTGCCAAAGGTTTGTATAGAATGAGTATTGAGTGATTGGTGACAATTAGGGAGTAGAGGTCCATGCTGTGTGGTGGAGCCGAAAGAGACAATAGGTTGACTGTGTAGGAGTTCAAGCTGATGGGGTGTACTTGCAGCAAGTGGGCCAGTGATTTCTCTCATTTGCAATTTGTAGATAACCTCCTTATTTGCCTTAAGGAATGTCTCGACAGATATATGAGGTGATCAGGAAAAGTGGTGCTAAACCCAACATGTTTTTAAGGAAAAAGCTAGAAATACAACAACCCGAGATAGAACTCATCTATCTCATGTCATGGGTCTTCAACAAGGCGTTCCTAATTAAGTGAATTATTAAGGCTCCCTTTGAAAATAGGCACTAAGAAACATGAAGCCTTTGCTGAAGTGATTGTGAAGGTTCATAAAAAATGCAAGGCTAGAAAATGAGTATAGGAAAAAAAATTAGTTTGCTCCCCTTCTAATTTCTTAACTAGTCTCCCATGGCAACTAAGAAACATCTCTTCAAACCCACAACTTAAGCAAAACCACACAAATAATACTTCTACTTTGGACTGACAGCTGTCACTACACAAGTTGATTCAGTGAGTTTTGTACTAAAAGCAAGAATGGAATTTTATAAGAATAACTTATAAATACAAAATAAAAATACAAAACAAACCTCTATGAGAGAGAGAGAGAGAGAGAGAGAGCACAAAAATGACATCATAGTACTTTAGTTTTTCCACAACAATTGAAATTCAATTTTCACATATCACCAAACTTTTTAAATTCAAACCAAACTCATCTAACAAAATAATTAAACTAGTAAAAGTTACAAGGCTTTAATTTCATTGCATGCAAATAATCTGGTGCATTTTGTGTGACAGTTTCAATTTTATTTTTAAAGAAGTTGTCAAAGAATAAAGTTTCTAAAACCACACAATCTTAATGAAATTACAATCAAATTTTGCATATCAATTGACCAATGAATACAATAAATTACAACTATGCTTAATGACTGTGGCCTTTTGAAATCTAATATCTAATATTATATATAATAGCAGAAGCCTTAAGGTGGAGCTGCCACATTAGAAAAAATGCCCCTTAAAATGCTGCCACGTTCACACTTTGAAAGATACAAAATTCCGCACGTTGCACCTTTGAGGCCTTCAATTTAATCTTTTTACTGTGTTGTCCATACGGTTTAAAACAAAGCCAATTGAAAGGCAGAGAGCCAAAGAAAGTTTGAGAAACAGAGAGAGAATCTGAGAGAGAGAGAGAGAGAGAGAGAGAGAGAGAGAGAGAGAGAGAGAGAGAGCGAGTCGCCAATTGCATCAAGTTGTAAGACGGTCTAGGCCCAATCTTAAAGACCTGCTTCAATCTTTGTTTTTAGAGATTCCAATCAAGAAAGAAGAGAACCGTCCCTAAATTATTTATTTTTGATTTTTCCTGAAAAAGCACAAGGAGTATGCCAAACTTAAACCACCGGAACTGGCACCGGTAACCTAAAGGTGCACGCAAGATTTGAGATATGGACATAGAGAGAGAACTACCACGGGTAAATTTTTTTTTTTCTTTCTTTCTTAAATCTGGGTATGAAATATGAATTAGTTTTGAGAAATTTGGTTGGATTGATTTTTATTTAGGTATTTGGGTTGCATTAGGTTTTGATTTGATTTTTTGACTTGTTTTAGTTTCTCAGTATACTAAAAACTTTTGAGAGTATTTGGATTCAATTAATTTTGTGTTTGATTTTGGTTTAGTTTTAGGGTATTTACAATTGGCTTTGGATAATCAAGATTTAGAGGCCAAAAGTCCGAGAACAGTAGAGAGAGAGTCGATTAGTCACAAAGTGTAGAGAGATCGACCGATTGGAATTTTTTTTTTTTTTTTGGAAGAAGAGGAAGAATAATCATTAGACTGTTAAGTTAATGCACCATGGATTGAGAAAGGGGCACCACCACAAGTTCTGTCATCACCGTAAGCCTTCACCCACTATCAGACTACCGGAATCAGTTCCGGTAAAGTTTTGCTTTAAACTAAAAAATTAAGGGTTTTTGGTTTTAATTTGGAGAATCAATTGGGGGTTAATTATGATTTAGATTATTATTTTGGGTAAGGTTTGGTTTTGATTAAGGGATTTTGGTTAGAAGAAGTTTCATTTTTAGGGTATTTGGCTTGGCTCAATGTTTTGGGTATTTAGAATCAATTTTGAATATATGAGTTGCTTTGATTTTGAGTTCACATAAAATGAAGATTTGCTTTGTTACTCAAAGCACAAACCTTTGAGTAATCAAAACTACACTAAAGTTTTATTTTAAATTTTAAAGTTTTTGCATTTTTTTTTTTTGAATGGTCCTTTTTTAAAAGCCATTGAAACTATGTAGATTAATCTTGAACCATTGTAAGTATTGTTAAGAATGTACCTTCATTTGAAATTGAAATTGAAAAGAGAGAAATAAATTAGAGAAGAAGATAACTATTTGAAGTGGTAATTCTGGACCTAACTCTATCCAAGTTGTAAATATATATATATATATATATATATGTAAAGTCCAGTATTAACAAATTTGTTTTAATTTCCTATTTTGGTAGTTAACTTGGGACTATTTTCAATTGACAAGTAGAACATTAACAAATTTGTTATTTGTTCTTTATGAAATGTATACATGTTGATTGTAAAACTTAAAATGGTTTCTCTTTTGGTAGAAATTGTTAAGTTACCTAAAGATTATAATATATGCTAGATATAATTGGTCGATATAGTTTGCTTCTGCATTTGTTAATTTTTTTAATTCTTAAATGATCAAAGATTGTAATACATTACAAATTATTGAAGGAGGCATTAACTTTCACTCAGACATTTTTTAGGTCTATTACCATTCTACAACACTACCTTAATGTATGAATAAATGTAATCCTTCGCCAAGCCAATTGTGGGATTTATTACTTATCCTACCATGTGCCCCAAATGTGCTAACCTTTGTTGTTTAGCATTTGATATCAGTAATATGCTTGAAACATATTTTTTTGGCTTTGGATTATTTAAAAGATATGTAACTTAAATCTATCTTAATATATAAAGATAAAAGCAAAAGTCTTTTCCTACAATTAAGGCCGTTGCAACATTTAGGAAACATTTGGCAAGGGAAAGTGCTCACTTGGTTTTAAACAAAGCTCTCTCTCAATGCAAGGTGATTTTTTTTTTTTTTTTTTTTTGGCTTTCTTTGTTTTTTGATTTTTTTAATATAAATTTTTAGAAGAAAAACCAAAATCTTGCGATAACTATGATTTATGTTTGGCATTTTGGGTATTTGCTTTGTTTTGATTTAGGCATTTTGGTTAGATTTCTATCTCCCTCTCTCTATGCTTTACCATTAGAATTTCTCTGCATTTATCTCTTTTTTCTTTTTTTTCTTTGTTTAAAGTTTATTTATGGTTATGGGCTCTCTTTCTATGTTTTTTTTTATTTGATATTGAAAATTTTAGATGCTAAGGAAAAGCAATTGTGGTAAATTATAGACAACAAAAATAGTATTTGGAGAAGATAAAGTATTCGAAGAGGATAATCGACATTGGTATGTTGAAACTTGGGTATATGGTGTTGTAGGGAAGAAATAGAATAAAGAACCCTCCCACCAATAACCTACCGAAACTGCAAACAGTAAGTTTTCCTCTTTATTTTTCAATTTGTGCATTAAATATTATCTTCTTTTTTCTATAATAGTTGGATTAGTTTGGATGTATATCTTTGGGTTGTATGTGGCTTTGATTAAGGTATTTGCATTATGATGGTGGTGTATAGTTTAAAACGTATAGGTTAAAACACATAGGAATGGTAACATCGTGGACATGACTAGCACAAGAAGTAGGTAAACTTTGCACTACTTATCGGTGGCGCATCCCAAGTGGAAACTACATCACATCTCTTTGACACACCAAACCCACCCTTCATCAAAGCCCCCATGACTGCAAAGCTTAATAGAAAATATTTTTAGCTAAAGTCCAGTATTTCTTCTTTTCTTGGTTTGGATAGAATTGGATTTTTTTGGCTGCCTAAGTTTAAGATAACTTGGCTATCTCTTAAAAAAAAAGGAATTACACTCTTTTAGACAAAGATACATATATTTATTGAAGTTAGTACGATCTCTAGTTATGGTTGTGACTCCTATTTTGGTAGTTAAGTTGGGACTTTTTTCAATTGACAAGTGGAACATTAACAAATTTGTTCTTTGTTCTTTGTGAGATGTATACATGTTTATTGTGATTTTTATGTTGCAAAAGCCAATAAGAGTAGGAAAGAATCCTTAAA
Source organism: Quercus variabilis (assembly GCA_030445155.1). NCBI lineage: Eukaryota > Viridiplantae > Streptophyta > Magnoliopsida > Fagales > Fagaceae > Quercus > Quercus variabilis. The sequence continues at coordinate 25,127,750 of CP129448.1, read as the reverse complement.
ATTGCTTCTAATATTGCTGCATTTGGATGATTTAAAAGTTATATAGGCAAGGCTTTATGCATTATCTTGTGATGTTTTTTTGCTACTTTTGCGTGTTTGAGCTTTTCACATCTGATTTTTTGAGTGAATGATCATGGGATTTTTTCCCTTAGTCTATGTGTGTGTTTAATTGTAGTATATTTGTTCCAATTTTGGTATTATTCAATTCTAATATATGGGTGTTGCGTTGTGTTACTCTTATAGGAGTCTAACACTAATCATCTTGAATGCCATTTGATTTTTGGTACATGTTAGTCTATTGGTTAAATATTTTTGTATTTTTAGCTTCTATTGAGAGATGATGTCTTTAGGAAATGTCTTTGAAATTCCTATCCACAATCTATATTTTTCTGAGTTAGTTATTTTTTAAAGATGATGCTTATTCCTAAATCAGTTTATGATTCTTGATATGCAGATTATTTACAAATAGAATATGCTATATATATATATATATATATATATATTATTCCAAATGCTTGCTGAACATTGAATTTACATTTAAATTAAATTAGTCTTGGTCCCATGAGCATTCAACATTACAGGCATTTTTTTTTTCTTGTATCTAAAATTTTGTACATACATGTGTTTGCTGCACCCATACCCAGTTAGTGACAAATATATTGAATGATTTATGTTAATAATAATCCTTTGAAGCTTATAGAGTGCAACATAGTGCACCATTCTCTAATTTATGTTGATGTTACTTTGTTAGGTCTTAATTGCTATTAAGAGCTGGAGAGTAGTTGAGAAACTGCCAGAGACAAAAATTGAGAAGAGGGCAAAATTTGTCAATATCCTTATGCACCAAGAAATTTATGGAAAAGGATTGCACTAAAAAGCATCAAGTAGATGTACATGGCTTAGGAAAGGGATCAAGTAGTTGTAGATTTCTCTGTGAGATTTCGGAAATGTAACTTTGATTAAGTGCTACTATCTTTTATTTTTTTATAGGGTGGTCCAGTGATTGGTATTGATAAAACTCTACAATATAACTTGAAAAGAATTTTGGTTTTTTTTCCCTTGCCCTTATAAGACATATCTTTTGTCCAGTTTTTGTATTTTTGAAATTAATTGTCTTTTGTGTAGTTTAAATTGGATAGTTATAGTAAGAACCCTGTAATTGTTATAAACATAGTTTGTATAATTGAGGTTCTTTGTATTTTCCTTATTTAGTATGTCTTCATTAATTTGACCATATTTAATGCATAAACAGACCTTAAATTTTAAGGGAGTTTCTAATCATTTAAAAGAATAATAATAAAGAAAAATAAATATAAGAGGGAACTTATAGGGAAGGTTTCTTTTTTCTTTAAAAAAATCAGTATACTTCTTTTAATTGTCTATGGAATTATCATAATATTTTTATGATATCATGATAATGTTTGATTGGCTAATGGAGTTAGCACAAAATTTTTGTATCATGATCATGTTATTAGAGTTTGATAGACAATTAGCAAAACAACTAATATTCTACTAATAGAATTTTATTATGATTTTACATATTTTTCTGTGAATAATAAATAAAATTTGCCACGCATTGCGCGGGTCATGCACTAGTATTTCTAATAGAAGCATCAAGATTTGCATCAGATGACACAGCTTTTGCAATTGCTCGTCGACTTGACTTCTGAAGTTTCTTTTACTCTTTGCCTCATTGCGTTCATCACATCGCTTTTGTTATCCATAAACTTTTTCACAGGCTCTGAAATTTCACATCTTGTAACAACTCCAACATCTTTCTTAACCTTCCATCCAATCTTCCAATCCTCCAAAATATGTTTACTGATTGGGATTCGATCCCAAAATATAGGAAAAATAAGCATTGGTACACCAGCAAAAACAGCCTCAAGAGTGGAATTCCAGCTACAATGTGTCCAAAACCCCCCTATTGAGGAGTAGCACAACACCTTCAATTAGTCACACCAAGGCGCCACTGGGCTCATATCACCACTACAATCCTTGAGCCGACCAGTTTCTATACGTGACACCCACAAGCACTGAACACCATTGTCCCTTATACCACCAATAATTTCATCCATTTGGGCATCTGAAACCGAAAGGAAACTTCCCATTCAGATTTACAACACCGAACATGGAGGTTGAGAATCAAGCCACCAGGGATAGTTGGCACCATTGTTGGCATTAGTTACAGAAGCACTCTTTTCTTCAAGTTCTAAGTAAGGTATGGCAGGACGAATAGGGTAGACCGGGATAGGAAAGTTGGCTTTTAAAGTGTCAATGGCTTCAGCTTCAAGTTCGTGAAAGGTGGTGAATAGAATATACTGCGCTTTATTGGACACGCTTGAAATACCTTCCAGGACTCCAGGCAAGACTAGTCGACCATCTCCATATGTAAAGTTGGGAAGATTAGCAATACGGATAGTAGAAACTCCAGGGATGTAGTCCACATGCTCATCACCCCGTTCTTAATTAATCACATGGCATAGACACAATGCTAATTAAGCTTAGTGTAAAGCCTAAATATTGTAACGATTAACTAGAACCTGCCTTGGAACAAGAGGGTATATATATATATATATACAGACACACACAACGCTAAGCTTGAGTTTCTTTAGAAGATTTTTTTTTTTGTGCCAATCTTTTTTTTTTTTTTAATAACTTTAGCGCCAATCTTTGATTGCTGTTTAAGACGCTGTCTTTTGTTGAAACATATATTCTGGAATATCGAACATTACAAGTTTGCAACTAACAAAAGTTACAAAGATCAGTGTGGGTGATCTGATTTGCACATTTTCTGTTGTCTAGTTCTTTGATTGGTTTTTTTAAACACTTTGATGTGCCATAATTCTCAGGAATTGAGTTCCTGCTCGAACCACAGTTCGGCCCGTGAATTCCATCCTCGGCCAGGAACTCGTAGCATAATGACGGATAAAGAGGAAGGCCCAGTCCATCATAGTGATAGGCTACTCCTAGAATCTCCCATTGTGGGCCAAGAACATTAGCAGAGAATAAATTAATTGAGGGCTTAGTCAGCGCCTCATGAGCATTTTTCATATTTTTCCTGACCTCTAGCCCAATTTTTGGGCAGCTGTTTAGAGGCCTTTCTGAGCTCCGTTTTCTTCAAATTTTATATACATGAAAAGATCTAAATGTCTAGTTTCTAATGGTTTTGGCGTCATTTGGAGCTACACTAAAAAGCTAAAAAAATTTGAACGTCTTCCATTGAAAAATTCATATCTTTTAATCTAGAGTCTATATCAATGAGCCCTTTCGGTAAAATTAGCTAAGACCTTGTTCTTCAAGATGTTCTAGCCCATTCTTTTTGGTTCTTGCCCAATCGGTACAGTTTATTGTGAATTTGAGTAAAAAAATTGTCAGTTTTCTTGAAAAATACAATAAGGACTTTATTTGGGTTTGGTACTTTTGTGATATCATATCTATTTTAGCTTTGATTTTGGCCTATAAACTATCGTTTTGAAGGAAAAAATATGACCTATAAGATGGTCTAAAATCCAACACGATCCAACGGTTGGATCAAAATGTCAACTTTTGACCATACCCTGTTAGGGTTTTGGTCAGATTTTTTGTAAAATGAGTTTTTCAATAGTTGTGACTTTTTGATTCACCGTACAAACATGTTTTATTTATTTATTTTTTTCTCTTTTTGGCTTTAATTCTTATTTTTTTGCACCCTTTTTTTATTTATTATTTTTCTTGTCTTTGTTTTGACGTGTGAATTGGGGTCAAACAAAATATGGTATCGACAGTTGCCCCTTCTTTGTTTAACATTTAGTGGCACAATAAATGTTAGACAAAGAATTAGATAAAGAATTTTGCCCCTCCCGATTCTAGTGTAAACAAATTTTGAGGCCAAAATCGAGTTGCTATGGACAAACGAAAATATGCACAGAAATTGGGAAAGACGGTTGAAAGAAATCTTGATTATTATTGTTCGCTCCTCTTCTGCTCTTTTTGGTGCATCCTAGTTTCTTTTCCCTACAAAAGGGTTAGTTGCATCCTAGTCACCGATCTTGTTGCCTTAACTGATCCACAAAACCTCATTATTGATTAAACTCTACAAACCAAAATCACAAATCTAGAATCCCAAACACACCCACCAAAAATCAAACCTTAAAAACCAAACCCATTAAAGAAGGTGCCCCTTGATGAACAGTGACTTTGTGGTGGTTTTACACAGCTTGAAGAGATTGTTTATGGAGAGAGAGAGAGAGAGAGAGAGAGAATAGGAAAAGTTTTTTATTTTATTTTATTTTTTTTAAGTTACTTTAATTAGATTAAAAAATTAGAATAATAATAAAAAATTAGAAATTCAGTATTTTTTTAAATTTTTTTATTTTTTAAATGCTGAAGTAGTATTTTCAAAAATCAAATAAATTTTTTACTATTATTTTATTAGTTACGTTAACATTTATTGTGGAAATTGTGCACTTCGATTGTCACGTAAGACTTTTCTGTTAGTGGGTTAACCGCAAAGACTAAAACAAAAAAGATTTTCTAATTTCAGGGATAGATGTAGGTACAAAATTAATTTAGGAGCCAAAATGAGAATTAACTCAAAATTTAGGGACAAAAAGTGTATTTTCAGCTTTACAATACATTCAGCCAAAGTTTTTACTTATATTAGTTGGTCAAATAGGTAAATATCATTTGTGAACTAATTTACAGCAGTGCTAGCAGACAGAACAATAGTGCGGGAAAGAAAACAAAGATAGAGACGTAGATTGAGAGTTATACCATCGGTTGGACTAGTTTAGGAGTGGAGTTTAGCAGACGATCGGAAGACTGCATGGTAAGGCAAGGAGACGCTGCAATGGGGTAGACAGACTTTTTTTTCTTCTTCTTTTTACTGTTATTTTTTAAAGGGGTTTTACTCTTACTAGGTTAGTTCAAAATTCTAAGCTCGAAGGAGCAAATTCTATAATTTAAGGGGGGCCGATCGATGAAGAAAATTTTCTATAATTTCTAAGTTATATTTTACCGACTTTATTGAAAAGTAATGGAAATTTCAAAAAGCTCTGCCTAGCTTCGCCTCTATTGGGTTTTTATTTTTTATTTTTGGGAGGAAGAGATTTATTTATTTATTTTTTAAATATATTTTATTTTGAAAATTGTGGGAGCTTCAAATTCTATGTAGCAAGCAGTTAGGAGGTTAAAAAAAAAAAGTTAAAAAGATTCAGTTTTTTATAGTATAGTGTGTGTATATATATATATATAATTTTGTATATTCGATCACTCTTCAAAACACCCGCATCAAATATAATAATTTTATATTACATTTTATTAAAAGATCAATTTTTCTTATTTTTAAAATTATTTCTCCTTCTCTACACGTAACAACTAACATTCATTCTATAGGGTTAGTTTTTGTAGCCCAAGTCCAAAAGGTATGGATTAGGAGTCCAATGAACCCAAGATAATGAATTTATAGAGCGTGGGTGAAAGAGCTGGGCTGGACGTGAATTAGACAAGAGTTGATTATGGTATTTAGGATGAACTAACATAAAAAAAACACTTCAAAATCTCAACAAATGGATGTCCGAAGAGGCATATTATTAAATGGAAGGTGATTACAACCCTTAGAGCTACAGTAAAATTATTCTCTCTTTTCTCTTTGTATTGTCCTCCCCCTCTTATCAGAGGCCTCTTCTCTTTATATAGCACCCACTCCCATCATCTTCACCGTCCACTTGTTCTTCATCTGAGTGTCCACTTGAGTACATGTCCCATCAGGGATCTTCTTTAGCTATCTGTGAGTAGTGGTAGCTGAGATTATACTGTTCAGAGGTCTTCTCCACATTAATGCGGTTAGAAAAGCAGCTGCAGTGCATTTAATGTGATGGTTGTAGCTTGTCTTCTAGATATTTTTTCGTTCCTATCATCTCCGCACGTGCCTGAAGCCTACCTTTATCATCAAAGTCATTAGAAAGGTTACTTGAACCTTCCAGGTGTTTGCCTGACCAAGGATCTTTGTATCCGAGAAGAATGGTCTCTTCGGACCATTGATGATCTCTTCGGACTACCCCCCTCGTTCACCTCCAGGTATATTTCTTAAACATGGACTCCTCCTTGAACACTTTCCTCTTTTTGGGCATACAATAGTCTTCAAATAGGGCCCTAGGCCCAATATATTAGGTTGGGCTTTCACCCCCCCACACATTCTATTCTTCCATTCTCGAGATACATAAAAGAAAGAATAAACAATTAAATATAAAAATAAATAGTGTCGGTGTAAATTTACACAGTTATTATAATAAACTTATAAATTTATACAATTATATGTAGACTAATATAAGTTATTTTTAAGCAAAACTATACAAAAATTTTACCAAAATTATCTTGAATCGCTGTGATTATTTAAATTTCGAAGAATAAAGGGGTGGAATGTTTAAAAATCAAAACACATAATTTAGAATGCATCACTATCACTGTAGAAATTTACCGAAATGGTTATTGTCATCATTATAATACAAAATAGTGAAAGTACGCAGTCGGCATGGGTTTTTTTGGAAGTACATGCATTGTGGGCATGGGATGGCACTGAGCTTTTTTGATTAACTAGCTTAGAGCATCCACATCAGTCCGTGTATTTTACACATCCATTTTTACACTAAAAACCTACTTTTTCTATTTTACATATTCACTCTTACAAAACAACCACATCAGTTCATCTATTTTACCACCTCTTTTATTTAAATAATCAATTTTCTCAATTTTTTATAATTATTTTCTCAACTAACCCCTTATTATTCATGCGCGCGCTCTCTCTCTCTCTCTCTCTCTTTCTCTCTCTCTCTCTCTCAGCCCATTTTTTCTAAACCCATTTTTTCTAATTTTGCTCTCTCTCTCTCTCTCTCTCTCTCTCTCTCTCTCTCTCTCTCTCTCTCTCTCTCTCTCTCTCTCTCTCTCTCTCTTTCTACCCATAACCCATCTCTGGTATTTCTGAATCAACTTTCCCTCTCGGTCCATACCGCTCCACAACTCCCACGAGCTCCGATCCACAACTCCGAACCACCACTCCGATCCACGCTCCGATCCAAGCTCCCACACGCTCCGATCCACAGCTCCGAACCATCGCTCCGACCACGGTTCAATCCACAGCTCCGATCAAGCAAGACCCATACCCACGAGCTCTGATCAAGCGAGACCCACAGCTCCGATCCACAGTTCCGATAAGCATCGATCTCTCTTTGTTGTTTGTCCGTTTGGGTTTGTTTGTGTATCTTTGTGTTTTTTTTCTTTTTTCTTTTTTCTTTTGAGCAAGTGTATCTCTGTGTTGATTTGTCTATGCAGATGTGTTTGGGTTAATTTTCAGTTGATTTTTGGGTTAATTTTCGGGTTGATTCTGAGTTAATTTTTAGTTGATTTTAGTTAATACTCTGTGCTAAATTGCGGTGTTTGGTGGTTGGGTAGTTAATCTGGTGCGCTGGTAATGGTTGGAGAAGAGAGATAGTTTGAGAGAGGAGAGAGAAAATAAATTAAAAAAATCGTTTACATGCGAACAGTAACTATGTATATATACACGGTTACTGTTCATTTGCACAGTCAGGTGTATATTTTGCACAATTTTACACCCACTAATGTGGGTGTTTTTTTGCTCAAAATGTGTAAAAATTGCACTGTATATGTATTTTAGAAGATTTTAAATGATCTGATGAATGCTCTTAAAATGAATGCTCTTATTTTAACACACCCCCTCCCCCCCCCCCCCCCCCCCCCAAAAAAAAAGCTCTTACCGACATCATGATTAAGTTAGTGGATTTGAAAGTGGCGGGTCCACAAAAGTGTAATCATCACATATCACATGTGAACAGTGGGTGAACCACATATGCACCATAAGGTATCTCCTCTCATGTCAGTGGTCACGACTTTAAGAATATTATTTAAAGGGGTTATTCAAATTTGTGTTGAAGATGCTTTATAGGTTAAGAATGTATCCCTTATGATAAATTAACCTATTAATTAATCAAGTAAATTAATTAAGCTAATTAACATGCAATACGCATGGTAGTACAAATAAATTACCAACTAAGTTAATATGCAACGAAAAATAAAGTTGACACGGTAACGAATGGGAAAAATCTCCAAGACAAAAACTCCACTTGGTAATTTTAAGGTCATTACTCTTTAGAATCCACTATTATCACAACAAACGGTTACAAATAAATGAATTTTAGTACCTTATACTAACCTAAAGATGAACCCTTACTCTAATACTCAATTGGATTTGTTCTGTAGTGACAATCTCTCCTTTCAATGTGTGGCTTCCAATACGTGACTAACCAATCAATGCACGCATCCTAATTCGCAGCTTACAAACCAACTTGAGAAAGATGTTGGCTGCAAAGTTCTTTAGTTCATTTATATGATGAAGATCATGAAACTCCTTGGTTATAAAACCTTACGACGTACAAACATAGCAGCTTCTTGAAGAGGAAGATGAATTAGGGCATATGTCTTCGGTCACAATATGCTTGTGTAAAACCTTTGCATCAAGTTGTACTTGCATCAACTGTAACAGCCCTTAAAATAATCCTAATATATGTTTAAGGTTATGAGAAAAGAAAGTACAAACATATATACACGGATTAGATGAAAATCAGAACTAGAAATCTAATTTTCATAAATCTTGATAGATAGGGTATTTATTGAGCAACTGTTGAGTATTAGGCAAAAGTTGCCTTTTAAACCTCAATAGATGCTATCTATTGAGCTAGCTGTCAAACTTTAAAATCCAGCACTTCTTTACTTGATTCTTGGATAGATTTGCATGACTTTAACACTTGGATTTTAAACCTTATTCCTTGAAGTATTAAACACATCCTAGATCTACCCAATTACAAGTAAAGTGCGTTTTGTCAAAGGATTAGCTAAGTCTATATTGACATATGTTCCTAATATGATTCATATATGTTCTAACAAGCTTGACAAGGACCTCTTTGTAAATAATTTTTTTTTTCATCTTGATCATTATGATAATAATGATGAGATCTTTCGTATCCTATGATTCAAAAGAAGATTTTCTTTTTATTTATTTATTTATTTTATAAATCAACACAAGTTCTTTTAGATAATAAATCTTAAATGGGAGATAAATCTTGTAAATATGTGACTTCCTTATCAAAAATTCATTCATAGTATTAGCAAGAGAATTAAAGATAAATTATAAGCTCATTAGGTATATGTTTTCTTAGTATAATGAAGATATTAATTATTATTACTAAGAATAAATCTTGTAAATTATCTATTCTCTATTACTATAATAAAGTTATTAATTATTGTTGTTAAGTGAATTTTAATTATTATTACTTAGAATACTCTAATTCGTTATTTCTTAGTTTTTGTTTTTACTCTTTTCAATTCTTTTATTTAACAATTCAACTCAATTGTGACAACTTACAAGTCTTTCTAATTCATTATGTTAGGTACTAAGACTTTAGGAACTAATGTATTAGAACTTCAATTTGTATATGTTGGCAAATCATGATCAAAACATTTAGTCTAGGTTTAAACTTGCTCAAAGTTTGGATTGATGTACAGTTGGAATTGAGTAATTGCAGGAATTACTATTCAAAATCTACAAGGCTCGATCGATCGAAAGTTAGACTCGATCGATCGAAAGTTGTGCATCAGTAATTTTCTACAGAATTCTCAAACCAACACAAGCCAATATGACGTGTAGGTTTAAGTGTTTCACTCCAAGTATAAAAGGAATAACTCTAACTACATTTTAGAAGCCTTTGTTGAGTTCTATATTGAATCTTTTGTGAGATCTAAGAGGTGTTTACCTTCATACACACATGTAGAGTTATCAAGATCAAGATTCATGTGAAGAACTTGATGATTACTTAAGTTGCTACATAAAGAACTTTCAAGAAGATATAAAACCTTTGAGAGGTGTCTCAAAGTCACAAGTAGGAGAATTTGTGGTTGCTACAGATTAAAGAAAGAAGTAGTCCATAGACTCAGAGCTGTCACGTGATTGTTGTAATAAGTTTTCTCTGCGAGGTAGCAATAGGATGTTAGTGGTCTAAAGCTTATTATACAAACTTCAATTCTTTCATAATGGATTTGTTTTTTTACCTTGAGGATAGATAAATTAAATCCTCCCCGAGTTTTTTACCAGTTAGGTTTCCTAGGTCATCAGATCTGTGGCATTATATCTGTTTTACACATATTGGTTTAACCTAGATCTAAATTAACAAACTTGTTAGTCAACTTGGCTTAATATTATGTTAAACATATTGTATTGAGGAGTCTAAAAACTAACAAGTAGTATCAGAGCAGATTAGCTCTTATGTTTAGATCTCTTGATTTAAGTGTTGATCCTTGACCCCTGTAATTAATCATGGAACACGATTATTCTCTTATAATCCCTTCACACTTTGATGGAAATAACTATGCCTATTGGAAGGTGAGGATGAAAGCCTTTTTGAAATCTATAGATGAAAGCCTTCTTGAAATCTATAAATGAGAGAGTGTGGAACTCTGTTGAATACAGATAAGAGAAACTGACTACTCCTGTTAGTGAGTGGTCGAAGTCCCAAAAAGAGGCAGCCACTTTTAATAAAAAAGTCATGAATTCTATTTTTAATGCTTTTTGTATGGAGGAATTCAGGAGAATCTCAAATGTTGAGGTTGCTCATATTGGTGGGAAAATTCTCCAAACTGTGTATGAAGGCACAATGGTTGTTAAACTTAATAAGTTACAGCAATTAATAACTAGATTTGAAAGCATTAGGATGTTTGATGATAAAAAAAGTATTTGATATGCTTGTCATCTAACAAAGAAAGTTGTTAATTTGGTCTGCCTTTTTTTAATGTTAATTGGCTTCTAATGTGAAATTTCCAAATTGGACCATACGAAAAAATTGGGAAAAACTTTTGTGTTGGGCCGCACAAGGTTGACATCATATGCAACCCAAAACCACAAAAATTAAAAAAGAAAAAGTAAAACTTCAAATAGTACTGAAATAAAATATGATAGCCTCATATTCCAGTTACGTATTGTCATCTAACTAATTACTATATAATTACAGCTAGTGTTCCATGCACCAATGCATACAAAACCCTATTCCCAAACACAGAGCTTCTTTTGTTGTCCCCAATTCTCCCAATCACAATGCCCTCCTTTTCTCTCTATTCGTGCCTCTTCTTGTTTATCATAGTTTTTTATTGGAAGAGGTCTAAAGCCAAAGGCCAAAGCCATAAGTTACCACCAGGGCCATGGAAACTGCCTTTTATAGGGAATTTGCACCAACTAGTTTTCTCTCTACCACATCGATCTTTGAGAGACTTAGCCATGAAATATAGACCTATTTACAACTGTGTGAGGTCACGGCTATAATCATTTCATCTCCAAAAGTAGTTGAAGAAGTGCTGAAGACGCATGATGCTGCTTTGGCAAATAGGCCAATTATTCTTGCCATTGAAGTTATGTGATATGGTAATTCAGGTATAGTCTTTGCTCCCTATGGTGACTATTGGAGACAAATGAGAAAGATTTGTGTCTCAAAGCTCCTGAGTGCCAAGCGAGTCCAGTCATTTAGCAGAATTAGAGAAGAAGTGGTAAATAATCTTGTTGAATCCATTTCCTTGTCAGAGGGAGTTCCAATCAATCTCAGTGAGAAGATCTTCTTCTCAACATATTGTACGGCTTTCAGGGCAGCCATTGGGAAGAAGTGCAAATATGAAGAAGAATTCATATCATTAATCAAGGAAATGTTTACTCTAGGTGGAGCCTTTGACTTACCTGATTTCTTCCCTTCACTAAAGTTCCTTGGCTTCCTTACAGGAATCAAGCCCGCATAGTTGAAAACGCATAGAAAAACAGACAAAATTCTGAATGATATAATCAACAATCATAAGAAGAAAAGAAGAGTCATTTCAGCTAAAAAAAGTGAAGAAAGCGATAATGATGATACGATTGATGTGCTTCTGAAAACTTCAGGAAACGGGCGAGCTTGGATTTAACGTCACAAGCAAAGCTGTCACACTGGTATTTTTTTGTGCAATTGTGCTTCCCCCCTCTTTTTTTTTTCTTCATCTCAATTAGTAAATGCGCAGCTTTATACAAATAGTTTTACAAGGATTCTTTTACTCCATAAAATGGTGACTGATTTGAGGTATGCGTCTTCACGTATTTTGCCACACCATATTCTTTTGAGTGGTAGACTTCGTAGTTTATAAGCCAAATAGATTGTGTAGAGCAGAAAAAAATTTGTCTCTTGACATAAATTTCATTTACACGTAACAATTATCAACATCCAAAATTCACGAAATTAGGAATTTAGAAGAAAAATCACATATGCATACACAAATTATAAAGCAACCCTATTTTGCTTAGTATTAAATTCTCATCTCGATCACATTGTAATTGTAAGTCAACATGATTTTTCAGGAGGTCTTTTTTGCGGGAAGTGAGACTTCAGCGACCACAATTGAATGGGCAATGTCAGAATTAATTAAAAACCCAAGAGTAATGGAGAAGGCACAAGCAGAAGTGCGACAAGTTCTTGGAGGGCAGAGAAATTTTGATGAGGCAAACATTCAAAAGCTAGATTACTTGAAATTAGTGGTAAAAGAGACTTTGCGATTACACCCTCTTGGTGCCTTGATCGCCAGAGAAGCAAGAGAAAAATTTGAAATTAATGGGTATGAGAAACCAAACAACACCACAGTAATCATTAATGCATGGGCTATTGGGAGAGATCCTGAATATTGGATTGATTTTGAATGCTTTTTCCCCGAGAGGTTTCAAGATTCTCTCATTGATTTTAAAGGTTCAAACTTTCGGATTTATTCCATTTGGAGGTGGTAGGAGGATATGTCCAGGCATATCATTTGCGCTTGCAAATATTGAACTCGTTCTTTCTCGATTGTTATATCACTTTAATTGGAAACTCCCTAATGAGATCAAACGAAAAGAACTTGACATGTCTGAGAGTTTTGGAATATCTTGTAGGAGAAAAAATGATTTGTACCTAATTGCCACTCCTTTGAAACCTCTTTTTCATGAAAGACACTAAATAATAGGGTTGCAAATATATTATGTGCGGATATTTCAAGATAAAGTGATAAGGTGGTTGTTTGCACTTTGATTAATTAGGTTATTTAAATTAAAAAAATAAGCTGAGTATTATTAGTCAGCCAAAATTGTTATTATGTTTGGTGTGTAACATATTTTAAGAAGTTTTGATCTTTAGATTCTTCATATGTTTAAGGGAGTGTTGGCATCTAGTGTTTCCTATTTAAATAATGTATATGTTGAATCATGAATGTAATAATTATGTGGAAGCCCGAAGTTTATTCATTTTTAATTTTTTTTCAAGTTTTGATTTACCACAATCAAAAAATTGATACACGAGTGCACACAACTAAGAAAGTGGCGCTTAGATTCAAAGAAGGTGTGAATACAACTACATATTTATGCACTATACACACATGCCTATGCATATATTCTGACAGAATTCCAAAAACCCTATGAATCCTAAATCTAGTAGTGTGCTATTTTTATAAATATCTTAATCAAATATGCCTGCATGGAACACACGCATTGAATAATTTGAAACATACAAAAGGCATAAATTAAAACAACGGGAAATCATTAACTCTAAACTAAATTGTACATAATTGTATGAACATTAAATAAGTCCTAATATCATCACACACTCTTGACATGATGATCACTCTAAAAGTATAAATATTTATGTGGTGTGGCAGGCAAGGGTTGAGGTTTAAGTTTCAAAAAATGACATTCACATATATATATATATATATATATATATATATATACATACACTTAGATTAAACTAGAGTAAAATTTTTATCCCGTGTAAAAAAAAAAAAAAAAAAAAGGGAGGGACTCTGTAATACCAAACATTTAAGAAATTGAATTACACAGTGAATAATAATCATGAATAGAATTGGAATTTGAAATACTCTTATCAAACCCTAATATAATTACAACATGACAATAAATTAAGTAAATTAAAAGATATCATTTCTCTTGAGAACTCCTGAAACCACAACACAAATTACAACTTCAACAAATTCGCTAATATACTAAAGGGAAATCACAAAATAGTTTACAAAAATCATTTGAAAGTTTTCTCCTCTCTCCAAATTCCTTTCCTTTCTTTGGCCAAAAATCTATTTGGAGGAAAATAATATCTATGGTTGTCTCTTACTTATCAAAACCTTAAATTTAACTCTTAGAAATCCTTTTTCTCATCTAATTATTAATGTGGTCCCAATTATATCAAACATTGATATCATAAAGTAAAATTAAAAAATATGATAAAAAATTTATTTGGAAAAATTCGTAAAAAGAAGGCTTTGATAAATTTTTGGACATTAAATTCCGTATTTTCATAGGCTATACAGTATGACCATACTTAAAACGTCATATCTTATCATTATATTTTACTTCCAAATGAAGTCAAATTAGTACTCATTTTCAAAGCTCTGGATGTCCAAATTTTAGAAAGAAAATAATTTTCTTTTAAAATTCTCTGCATTCTTTATATGTTCAAAAGGATGAAGAAATGTCTTTTTCACCACCACCATTTTTGGGGGGTTATGATATCTTTGAGTACTACTATGTAGCCTACAAGATTACAAATTTTAATTTCGTAATATTTCCCAATTGAGCCTATTTCTGATGAATTTTCATACTCCAAAATTATTTTTATCATTAATTTTTAAGATTATGATATCTATTTTTGATATAATTGGAACTGTAAAATTAGATAAAAGAACAATAATGGTTGAATTTGATGCTTTAAATGTAAGCAAAAACCACTTCACTACAAAATATGAGGCCTATAGCTGTGTTTTCAAAACGTTGCTATAGCTCCTGAAAGCATTGTTATAGGTCCATCTAGGCTATAGTAGTGCTTTGTAGCATCATCGTTGATCTGTCGCTATAGGGCTAGCTAGGCTATTGCAGGGTTTCATAAAAGCACCGTTACAGGTCCATAACCTATGGCAGTGTTTCTAAAACGCCGCTATAGATCAATTTTAATTCTAATTTTTTAAATTGTTTGTTGTGGTGTTTCTAAAATAGAGATGTAGGCCCTTTTTTATTTTATTTTATTATTTTTTTTTTTAACTTAGTTGTAGTTGTGTTTTAGGCATAACTAGTTCCTGGGCATTCCATAAACATATCTATACAACTCCTAGGAAGTTTTGTCACCCTATTTGTAACTCCACAAAATTCTAAACTAACTAAAGTGCCAAAGCTTCTAAAACTACCAAATTAATACAATAACAAGTTATAATATATAGATTGAAAGGTATAGATTTAGAGTGAAGATGATATTTTCAATGGAAAATCCAATTTTTATCTATTTAGAGTTTTGTGTGTGTGTGTGTGGAAACCCTGTATCTTCATAAGGATAAAATTATTTTTGTGATTTCCATTTAGTTTGTTCATGAAACATTCAAAGTTGTGATGTTTTCTTTTCATTCATTAATGTATTGTTGTGCTGTGATTATACGAGGGGATTGTTAAATTACAATTGGCAAAAATGGACTTTTGGTTCCTATATTTTGGGCTTATTCTCATTTTGGTCTCTAACTTGATTTCACTCGTACCTCAGTCATTGAAAACGAAAAATAATCATGTCCATTTTGGTCTTTGCCATCAACCCATTAACAGAAAAATCATACGTGGTAGATGGAGTGCATTATTGGCATAGTAAATGCTGACATATTAATATTAAAAAAATTTATTTTGCTTTTAAAAAATTTCCATGTCAACATCTAAATAAAAAAACTAATAATATTAATTAGAAAATATTTAAAACAACTTATGTTCTTTTCCCTTTTATTTTCTTACAATTTCTTAGCAATTGAAAATACAAAAACACAAACACAACCCAATTCAAAACTGGAAATAGATTAAAAACCCTGGCTGGGTTTGATTTTTTTTTTTTTAATTGAAACTCAAAATTCTTCTAAACCCAAACCCAAGTCTTCTCTCTCTCTCTCTCTCTACACATCCCAGCCACCTCCTGCAATATCCTCCACCACTAAGAACCATAACTCATCGCCTTTCATGGTTGACGATCTCAAAGAACTCAATCTCTTCTAACCAGCCATGTCTTTCTCTCTCTGCGATCTCCTCCACCACTATCTCTAGTTGTTTGGATGATGATGACGATCTCATCAAAACCACCACCTTCCATGGCTGGCGTTGATGTTGTTTGGGTTTGGTGGTTTTAGATATGATGATGGATTTTGAAGCTTGATGTGTGAGTTGAGAATGATGGTGGCGTTGGAGGTGGTGTGGGTTTTTAGATATGAAAAAAATTGGAGCTTCTTTTTGGGGTTTTTTTTTTTTTTTTTTTTTTAATTATTATTTGGAATATGTTTGATGGGTTTATGGAATGGTATGTTATGAAAAAAAAAAAAAATCATATTTCCCATGGTAAATTTTGTATTTTTATTGTTGGGGTTGTTATGTTGGAGTTGTACCTGATCTTAATTAGTGGTTTTTTCTTCATTGGTGGATTCACATTGCTTAAACTTTGAGCTCTTTAGATTTGTTTTGATTATCCTCTACTTGGTATGAAAGCCAAATGGGAAATGAGATTTCAAGAATCTCTTTCTGGAAATTTTTTATGAAGTGGCTGTTTTTGAATTAGATCATAGGAATTTTATACAGTGGAACTAGGTTTTGTATTTTGAAGCTGATGGAATAGGTGGTCCATTGATGTATGTATTGTGTTTGGTTGTCAAAGAAAAGAAAAGAAAAGAAAATGTAATTTTAGAGTTTTTTTTTTTTTTCTTTTTTCTTGAAATCTGAATTTGATTGTTGTAACTTTCTGGTTGTGTTGATTTTTGTGATTGAATTTTTTTGTGTTCTTGTGCGTTCATCTTGTGTGTTATTGTTCTTGAACCATGTTTTTTTTTTTTTTTTTTTTTTTCTTTTTTTTTTTTTTAATTCTTTTTTTCTTTCGCCTTTTACTTTTGTGTTTTTTCTTTTTCTTTTTTTATTTGTTAAAATGTTGATGTGGCATTTTAAATATTGTTTTAATAACCATGCTAGCTCCATACTTAGCCATATCAGCATCTAACATATCATTAGTGCACTTCATCTATCACATAGGAATTTTTTATTAGTGGGTTGACGGTAGAGACCAAAATGAACATGATTTTTTGTTTTCAAGGACTAAGGTAGGCATGAAATCTAGTTAGAGACCAAAATGATAATAGACCTAAAATGTAGGGACTAAAAGTGCATTTTCGCAATTCTAATTTTGTTTGGTATTGATAATCCTTTACTATGGAGTGTTTTAATTTGTTCCTTTCACACGTTTTAAATCGGTTAATTTTTCGTCTTTTTCTCTCTTTTCTTATTATTTATTTTTGATCTTCTATTATTCGTTACAACTATGGAGTGATAAGGTGCTTAATTGCTCTTTGATTTAGGTTATTTAAATTAAACAACAAGCTGAACATTATTAGTTAGCCAAAGTTTTTATTATGTTTGATGTGTGACATTTTTTCAAGAAGTATTGATGTTTAAGTTTATTATATTTTTTATCGGGAGTTTTGACATCTAGTGTGTCTTATCTATATATATATATATATATATATATTAATAGGCAAAGTTAAGAGAAAATTCAATTAAATTTTTAATTGGTCAATGTTTAAGTTATTACATTTTTCTTTCAAATTCTTAATTTCATAATCGGATGTTTGATTTTTGTTAAGTGCAGCTGAAATTGTTCTCCACTTTATGGATTAAAGTAATAATTCCAAAAATATTTTTATACTATTTTCACATTGGGATTAGTTAGAACATACACAATAGGATAGTCAAGATGACATTTAGTCAAATAAATTGTAAAACTCACTTAAAAGTATTATGCATCAGGCTCAACATTCTAACATGCAAAACTAACAAATGAACAATGCGTCAACGTACTTTTTGAGAATTTTTCATCAATAAAACAAAATCAATTAATTTTGTATGAATTTCACTCACTCCTCTCTCTGTCTCTCTCTTGCATCTATGTCTCTCTCTCATGCTCTAATACACATAGATCGGTTGTGGTGAGTCAATTTGGTGTTGGTGAGTGGTGGTACAATGGTAGTGCGTTGTTCTTGTGCTCTAGTGAGATTGGACCTACGTTCGAATCCAATAGTTCAATTCCCTCGAACTGGTGGAGTGTAGCGTCAATCCGTTGGTGGCATGTAGCATTGCAACGGGGTGTTCTTTGATTGTAATGTTTGGTGTTTATGGTGTAATTTTTTTTTTCCCTATGAGTTTTTAGTTTGGTTGTTCTAAAGAGAAAATTTAGTGTTTTAGGGAAGGGAAGGTTGGAAAAAAAATATTTGGAGAGAAAAAAATAATATTTAAATAGAATAGTAATAAAGTATTGAGACTAAAGTAGTCATTTGTGAATAATGGATTAGCTAAATTAACAAAAGATGGAAATTAGGTCAAATTTGGCTAAACGTGTATTGAGCATGATGTGAATGCTCTTAGTTACTCTTAAGAGTTTAGGATATCCTTGTTAGTAAATTAAAAGAATAAAGAAAGAAAGAAAAGCATAAAAGAAAAATGAAAATACAGCAAAAGAAATGTAGGTAATAAATTGATGGATCTTATTGAGTGGTTCTAGCCTCTAGGACCATACTATTTTATTTGCTAAAGTTTTGCCACAATTCTGATGTAACAGAGTGTAAGTGGTTATTTATTACTTTTACATGAACTCATTATTTTTTCCCTACCACTCAAGATTTGTCATATGATAGTTGTGGCAAAATTTTCGTAGTAAATTATTAATCTTATTTGCTTACCAAGGTGACAGCTTTGATGTGGTTGCTTGTGATATTAAATTCAGGCTCACCCGATTCTGAAATTTTAGAAGTAGATCAACTATATCATCATGATTGATCACTTGCATGTTTGCTGGTTGAAGAGGCACACCTTTTCTTCTTATGATAGTTGATTTAATCATCCAAAATCATGTCAAGATTTCTGTGTATTTTCTCCAAGGCAGGTTTCTTTCCTATAAGGAAGCTAAGGAACTTAATTTAGTGAAGGAAACAGATCAGGCAATTCAAAGCCTCCACTGAGAATAAACATTTCCTTGATTAGTTATATGAGTTCCTTTTCATATTTGCACTTCTTCCCAATGGTTGCCCTGGCAGTGATACCATATGCCAAGGAGGAGATTTTATTTGTGAAATTTATTTGAAGCTCCTCAGAAAAAGAATGCATTAAATTATATTGTTGATCTAAATGACTGGATGCATTTCGCACTGGGACTCCATGACACAAATCTTTCGTATTTGTCCCCCATAATCATCATTAGGATCATACCTGAATTACCATAAGAAATTACTTCAAAGGCAAGACACTACAACAAAGTTGGCTTTTTTAATTTATATAGGTAAAAGAAGTATTAAAAGCCCTCAAAAAAGATTATTTTGATTTTTGAGGGTCTAGATGGCCCTTGATAACCTTTGAAACAAATTCTCTCGAAACAAAAATTTCATATAGGTACATGCAGGAGAATACATGCACTTGATCAGCTATACAGATGTATATATAGGTAATACTATATGATTGCTGCCATGGTTACAATCATAAGTGTATATCGGCACCTTTGATTCCTGTCCTTAGATTCAAATCTCGCAACTGTTATAAGCCTAGGAGAGGTTGAACTTGAGGAAATTCTGGATGGTGGAACAGTTCTAGGTTGCAGGGTTTGCCAAATAATATTTAAAAATGTATTATTAAGCAAAATAGGCCTTTTTTTTTTCCCGATTCGATCATGATAGTTTCAGAATATGTCAGTGAAAGCAGCAATCTAGAAACTATTTAATTGTATGGAAAATTTTAGTGTACTAAAGCGAAAACATGGAAAACTAACCACTAAGAATTACTGTTAATTTGTATGTTCCTAATTGGCAAAGGGGATTTTCAAAAACCAAAAGCTGAGCATGGATATGATGTATACATAATTTATGCAACAACTATGTATACATCATATCCATGCTCCACTTTTGGTTTTTGAAAATCCCCTTCGCTGTCGATTCCTCATTCTTAGGCCTTACGGCTAACGGCTAATTTATGTCGTAAGGCCTAAGAATGAGGAATCGACATTCTTATCATAGAAACAATCAGCTATTGCATAGAAAGAATTCAAAGAGACCATCCTAAATACAACCAGCTATCAAAGAAACAAGAAGTTAAGATAGTGCAATTGCAATCGCAATTGCAACTGCAATCGCAATTGCAACTGCAATGGTATAAGTACTTATTGGCAGTGCTTCAAAAAATGCAAGAAATTTGTGAAATGTTAAATCATATAAACAAACACAGCAAAATCTCCTAGATTTAAACGAAGTTTGGATGATTTAATTAAATAATTATTTGGATTTCGTATTGAATTAAAAATAAAATAAAATAAATAGAGCAGAAGTTATAGGCAATCATCCAAAAGTGCATGAAATTCCTGAAAAATCAAATTGTATAAACAAAAACAGCAAATCTCCCAAAAATCAGACGAGTACTTAAACAAAGCTCAAATGCACCAAAAGCCTATATTCACCAAAATTGAACCCGAAATCACGCACCAAAACTGAACCCTAATTGCCACATTCAATCAATAAAAATAAATATAGCAACAAAAGCAAAGCACAATATTCAATCAAAGATTAGAAAATGAAAAATTAGGGCATCAAAAGGTTCATGCCTTGATTGAGATTGACAAAGATGAGTGCAGAAGTAGATCTTCATTGGTGGTCGCCGAAATATTCCTTACTCTCATCAGAGAAAATGATAAAGAGAGCGATTGCTAGAGAGAGAGAGCAATCGAATGAAACAGAAATCAAAGAAAATAAGAGAGGAAGAGCCTAAATACACTGAGATTGTAGAAGTTTAAACAGAGAGGAAAACACTAGGCTCTTCAAATCAGTTTCAAGGGATGAACTTGAAAAATCTTTATAAATTTTAAGGGTGTGCTTGCCCTATTCTCCAGCACTTATTTCAACGGTTGAGAAAGTTATTTTCAAGAGTTCTATTATTTTATTTCAAAGGCACTCAATAAGTGTAATAATAGTCGCCCGAACATGTTACATTAGTGTTTGTTTGGACAAACTTTAGTGAACCCTTGGAAAATAAGGTCGAAAAAGGTCAAGTTTCTTGGGGTGAGAAGTATTGGCCTATTTGCATAAGCAGCAGCATCATGTGTCTTCAACACTTCTTATATAGGTCCCAACATTTAAATAGAAGTAAATTTTTATTTTTAAGATGGATTTTCGGAGGCCACTGGATTTTTTTTTCTTTCTCAATTATATTGTTGTCTATCACTATATACAATGTTATTAATTAATTTTGTACTCTTAGAACCAAAGAAAAAAAAAAAAAAAAAAAAAAAAGGAAATAATTTGGCCCTATCCCTGTATTTTAGTCATCCATATGCACCACACAGAATTAAACCGCTTCATTTTATTTTTAAAAAATATGCACCGCACCACACATCGTTTTGGTCTTAATCTCAATACGAGAAGCCGAATTTTACGGCTTCATTGTACATATTTCCACGTGAAAAATGTACTGGCTGAGTATAGGTTTAAATGGATGCCTCACAGTCACCGACTCAATCATGCACGGTTGTTTTGTTATCTCATTTCTTAATACGAGAAATGGCGTCAAGAATTCAGGGTGTCTGAATTTCCAAAGACCAGGTGAAAATGTAGCTCAAACAGTAAAGGCATACGTGCACGATTTTCTTCATATCTGTGACAGATCAACGCTCATGGTAGTGACATCCAACCACTTTCCCGTGATTGATGTACTACAAGAGCAAAAGTCTTTGCTGAAACATTTACGAGATCGGTAGCTCAAATAGAAAACAAACTTGACAAAGTCATGGTGTGTGTTAGAATTATTTTTTAAATAATTAAATTTATCATCTCTTAATAGTTTAAATTTTTGTAAAAATTGGTTATTTAATTCATGTACTCTTAATTATAAGAGTCTAAATTTGATAAATATATGTTATATATACTTTTCAATTACCATAAGAGATTGTCATATCAGTCTTTTACATAAACTCAATAACAATTTATTTAATATCTTATTTCACAAATTAAATAAGATATTAAATGATTGTGTGAGAAATTATATTTAATTTATTAGTAAATGACGATGTGACATCCACTTCTTATTGGTGGGGGTAAATCCTTATTGATTTTATACACTAATTCTTACACCAAAGCCTCCAGCGTAACTCAATAATAATTCATTTAATATCTTATTTCACAAATTAAATAAGATATTAAATGGTTGTGTGAGAAATTGTATTTAATTTATTAGTAAATGATGATGTGACATCCTTTTCTTATTGGTGGGTGTAAATCCTTATTGATTTTATACACTAATTATTACACCAAAGCCTCTAATGTAACTCAATAACAGTCTATTTAATATCTTATTTCACAAATTAAATAAAATATTAAATGGTTGCGTGAGAAATTGTATTTAATTTATTAGTATATGATGATGTGACATTCTCTTCTTATTGGTGGGTGTAAATCCTTACAGATTTTATACGCTAATTATTACACCAAAGCCTCTAGCGTGTATAGCCTCCATAAATACAAAGAACCGAGCTAGGTGCAATATATTGTTCCATGCATCTTTTTGATCTATGAATGCAATACCTTTGCCGTAAAATAAGAGTTTCGGTGCTCGTCCCCAATGCTGCAAGTATTCCCCTTTCCACTTTTAACTTGGATATTCTTCTTGTTTATCCTTGTTGTTTATTGGAAAATATCTAAAGCGAAGGGCCAAAGCCATAATTTGCCCCCAGGGCCATGGAAACTGCCTCTTATAGGCAATTTGCACCACCTAGTGTTCTCTCTTCCACATCGATCTTTGAGAGACTTAGCCAAGAAATATGGACCTATTATGCAACTACAACTGGGTGAGGTCTTGGCTATAATAATTTCATCACCAAAAGTAGTTGAAGAAGTGCTGAAGACGCATGATTCTGCTTTGGCAAATCGGCCAATTGTTCTTGCTGTTGAAGTTATGTCCTATGATAAGTCAAGTTTTGTCTTTGCTCCCTATGGTGATTATTGGAGACAAATGCGAAAGATTTGTGTCACAAAACTCCTGAGTTCCAAGCGCGTCCAGTCATTTAGAAGAATAAGAGAAGGAGAGGTAAATTATCTTGTTGAATCCATTTCCTTGTCAGACGGACTTCCAATCAATATAAGTGAGAAAATCTTGTCCTCAACATATAGTATAGCTGCCAGGGCAGCCTTCGGGAGGAAGTGCAAATATGAAAAGGAATTCATAACATTAATCAAGGAAACGTCTACTCTAAGCGGAGGCTTTGACTTTCCTGATTTGTTCCCTTCACTAAAGTTCCTTGGCTTCCTTAGTGGTATGAAGTCTAGGTTGGAGAAAATACAAAAAAACTTCGATAGGATTCTTGATGATATAGTCAACGAGCATAAGATAAAAAGATGTGCTTCTTCAACCAACGAACATGGACCAGGTGATGTTGATGATGATCTAGTTGATGTGCTTCTCAAACTTCAGGAGATGGGTGGGCTTGAATTTAATGTCACAAGCAACCACATCAAAGCTGTCACTCAGGTATACAATTAAGATCCATCAATGTATTTTCCCTTTTCTTCTTAATATATTTTATCTTCATCTTAAGTACTATTAATTAAGCAAAGTTATACTAATATTCTTTAGCAAAAAAAAAAAAAAAAACATTATACAAATGTTAGAATTAGAATTATGATTTTTCAACAGATAGATATGTGTTTGTTTTGTTTGACTCTTTTTTATATTTTATTTATAATGAATTTGTTAGAGTTAAGCTATATTATTAAAGTAAAATAAACCAATAAAAATAATTGGTGCCAGCTTGTTTGATATGGCTTGTATGGAAGGGGTGGGATGGACATACATCTGAAGACATGGAGAGCTCCTCGAATTAATTGAAAACTTTGTTTGCTTGTACTCTTTTCAGTTGGGCCCATAATTGGGGTTTCAAATATTGTTCTTCTATTTTAGAATTCCAAGTTAATTTCTCTTATATATATATATATTGGAAACTTTCGTAATTGGTCACTACAATTATGTGTTTGAATTTAATTTAAAAACCTAATATACTGCAACTAAGATGCTTGTACCAAAGATTTTTTGGTGACAAGAGTTGCACATATATTTTGCTGCAAAGTAGATTTTAGAGTGCAATGGACCTTTTGAGCCAAATACAAGGTATAAGTATATGCAGTTCCATAAACAAATTATCTTTTGACATTCATTTCATGTGCACAAAAAGAATTAATTTCCACATCATGAATTTAAGAATTTGAAAAATAAAATATATAAAGAAACTATGGAATACACTTGCTTACCAATTTTCAAGCTTATTATGCTTATTTGGGAAATTTTGGCATCTATTCATCATAAGCTTATTATGCTAAATAATAAGTTTGAATACACAATATTTCAGGAAATTTTCTCTGGAGCAAGTGAGACTTCAGCGTCCACGATAGAATGGGCAATGTCAGAATTATTGAGAAACCCAAGAGTGATGAAAAAGGCCCAAGCTGAAGTGCGACAAGTCCTACAAGAGGAGATGAATCTTGATGAGACATACATTAAGAAACTAGATTATTTGAAATTAGTTGTGAAAGAAACTCTAAGACTACACCCTCCGGCTACCTTGATCGCAAGAGAATCAAGAGAAAAATGTGAAATTAATGGGTATGAGATACCAAGCAACACAAAAGTAATCATTAATTCATGGGCCATTGGGAGAGATCCTGAATATTGGATTGATGCTGATTGCTTTTGGCCAGAGAGATTCCATGATTCTCCTATTGATTTTAAAGGGAGCAATTTTGAATTCATTCCATTTGGAGGTGGTAAGAGGATATGTCCAGGCATATCATTTGCACTTACAATTGTTGAACTTGTTCTTTCTCAACTACTATTTCACTTCAATTGGAAACTCCCCAATGACATCGAACTTGATGAGCTTGACATGTTTGAGTCTTTGGGTATAACCACTAGGAGAAGAAATGATTTGTACTTAATTGCCACTCCTTGGAGCTCCTCATTTTAATTTAAATACACTGAATAATGGGGATGTAAGTATGTAATACCTTTTTATGCCAGAGTTTGGATGTATTATAAGGTACCATTTCTATTTAATGTGTGAACAAAATGAAGTTTACTAGATATATTGCATATATAGGTGGGCAATGTTATTTTAATTTAAGAGTATCCTGCATGCACGAGAATACAATTGGGCCTTTTGTTGGGAATAAAATTTAGCAAAAACAGAGGAAGCACAACCATACAAGAACACAGAGATTTATATGAAAATTTTTTTCTCCTTAAAGGTAAAAATTACAGAACAAATTCCAAATAATTTAACTATATAAAATAGAGATTACAACACTTAAGCCAAACTTGAATTCACAATAAAGTAGAGATATAGCTTAAACAAAGAACAACTTTTTTTTTTCCTTTTTCGCTCGCTACTCTCTTCCTTAACGTGTATCTCTCACAATTTTTCTTTGCTATCTATGTTTTTTTTTTACTTCTGCTTACTCTCACTCATGTAGTTCTTCCAAGACTGCACTCTCCTCTCCCTTTGTCGGACTTCTCTTGTTCACTAGCCAATGACCTCAATTTATATTTCTTCATCTTTTTCTTTCTAACTTGTTGGACACTCACAAGACAATAGTTACATCTTCATAAATGTCACTCAACTTCCGTACATAATAATAGAGAAAATAGCTAACTACATTTTCATTTTAACAAGTTTGTCTTACAACCTCGAGTAATACTAGGACTACAACTTTTACTACAACTTGCTCACATGTTAAGTCTTAAGTGGTGGAATTATGGATTCACATGAACACACTACTTTTACTCAAACACTCACAGCTTACCACGTGAACAATTTTTAACAAAAATTATAGCAAAAATTGTGACCTAACCATTTTCCTATGACCTCATCTAAGGAGCTTTTACGAAAAGTGAGGCTGGGCATGAGGGGGTTAGCACCCTTTCGTTGGTGTTGGAATTGTATAATAAGGGATTGGGCTTTTGCCACCATCGAAAAGAAAGCTTAAGTAGATTTGGGCTATTAATTCACTAGTACATGATCAAGATGCTGATAAATTTTTATTTTTTTTAAATTGCTAGTACATGATTGCAAGACCCAGTAGAACCTTGCACTAAAATATGAATGGGCATCTGCATAGAAAAATTATAAATTAAATCATGTACATTTGATTTTAAATAAGAAAAACACAAACCTGAATCGGTTATGACTAGGTTATCCTCGAGCCTCTCATACAATATAAGGTTAATTACTCAAATTCCACCAACTGCCATCTCTTAATTAGTAGATAGATGCAAGTCTCATGCCCTTGAAAAGTCATTTATGATGTCGCTTTTTAATATTTTAATTTCGTATTGTACCTTTTACTTTTTCCTTTTTAACGTGTTAGGTTATAGGCTTATCGCTACCTCTTTTAAAAATTCTTGGGGAGCATACATGGTATGCAGTTCAGTCAACAAGATTTTGACTTCCCCCTTAATTTTATCATTCTTATTGATAATTTTTCAAAATGGCTTCAGTGACCTAACAGTGGATCAGAAGCGTAGAATTTTTTTTTTGTTTTTGGTTGAAAATAGTTCAACCATGGGATGAAATCAGTTTTCCAACTCACAATTTCAGGATAAAGTGATTTTTCTTTTTCTTTTTCTTTTTTTGCTTAAAAAAAAGGTGCTCACATGCGTGAAATTACGGGCACTAGTAGAGTTTGCCACTACTAGAATCTACAATTTTTGGACTTGTAGGATTGGAAAGGGTCACAAAAACTTACCATTAAGCCACCTCCCAAGATGGTCTTAACATTCTGAGCCAGGTTGATGATATTGTGTGCCTTAAATGAAATCAACATTTTAACTCAAGATCAAGGTTGTCAAAATCGGGATCCTACGTAGGATCGTAAGAGGTAGGTAAGATCGTGGATCGTAGGATCGGATTGTGGATCGTAAGATCCTACCTATTTTTATATTTTAAGCAAAAAAACCTATTGATAGGGACTTTGTATGTTATATAATCACTTAAAATATGAATCCATCAATTAAAAAAAAAAATTGCATAATAAAATGTAATTTGCACACACTACATTGTTCTTATGTCATTTTATCGAAACAAAATATATTTAACTTTTGACATAATGTATCTAAAAAGTTTAGTACATGTTTAATTAGCAACTAAGTACCAAAATATTATCTACACATATGGAAAATATTTTCCAAATTCTAAGTTTCAAATCCAAAATAAGTTAAGCTTTGTCAAAATCATATACACAACACAACAATCTGGAATCAAGCTATCAAAGTACAAATAAATGATAAACTACTAACTACCAAAACAAATTACCAGAAAGCTTAAAGGCAGCGTTGGGATGGCTCACGACAACATCATTGAGATGGCTAGAGGTGCTGGGTTTTTGACAGAGGATTGAGGAGGCATCAACTGAGGAGCTAGCACTGAATGTTTCTAAATATTTTAGGTTTTTTTTTTTTTTTTTTTTTTTTTTTTTTTTTTTTTTTTTTTTTTTTTTTTTTTTAACATTAAACTTAAGAAAGCTCACCACTGAGAGGGCTGAGAGTGGCTGGGTTTTTGACAGAGCACTATGGAGGCGCGGGACAGAGGTGCTAGTCTGTTGGAGCTTAGTGTTTCTAAAATATTTAGGTTTTGAAAACGTTTAACTTAATACTAAAGGTTTTTTTTTGAGATTTAATGTTAAGATAGGAGTAAATTTGGTTCAATTTATTATTGGGTTTTGATGGGCTTGTGGGTTTAGGACCTTTAGGTGGACCGTGGATTATCATATTCGACTTACCCAAATGACACAAATGAAGCCCACTTAAAAAAAAAAAAAAAAAAAAAAAAAAAAAAAAAAAAAGAAGAAAAAGAAGCCAAATGGTAGGATCGGTAGGATCCCATACGATCCTACGATCCTACACGATCCTACCTACGATCCTAACATTTTTGCGATCCTGCTATGATTTTAATCTTTTTGGTGAGGTGGGATCGTAAAATCGTGCGATTTTACGATCCGGATCGCGATTTTGATAACCTTGCTCAAGATATCATGATAACGTTTGTTGAACTATTGGTTTAATAAAAGAACAATATATTTACTGATTAAAATTTTTTGCAATAAAATATGTTATGTTGTGAAGAGTGACAGAGTGTATTGTCACTAATAAGTAAAAACAGTGTTACTTTAAATAAAAACTTAACAACTAAATACGTTATGAAAATGATTACATTAAAAAAAAATTAAGAAAAAAGATAGTAATAAATTTTTATATTTAATGTGCATTTGGAATGAGCTGAATTTTTTAGCTTATCACTTTCAGTTTATTTTTGCTACTATTCATGACTTTTACTGCATTTTTTGATACTACTCATGAGTCCCACTATACTATTCAACTTATTTTCGAACATTTTTTTTCATACTTTCAGTAAAAAAAATTCAGTTTTCCGTGTTGCTCTCAAATAAAGTTGTAATTATGATTCAAGATTTTGACTATCTTAATACCAACACCAACTTTGACTAGCAAATAGTAGTAATAATAAAAATATATAAAACAAGATTTATGTACAATATTTATGTGTTGTTTATTAAGTTTCATTCTTAAAATTCTGTCATGGGGCTTTTTTATTATAGAATGAAAGTATATTTTTTAGTTAAGTAATCATATGACAAAATCATAAGAGTAGAACCTAAAGAACAGCACTTAAAATACTGTACATAAGTTTTGTCCATAAAAATAAATACTAACACCAAACTCTATGGTGCAAATTAATGGGTGCATGACACCTCATACTTTGCACATTTCCATGATTTAATTGACTCTTATGTCATAAGTCCTCTTCTTAAGAAGACATCTCATCATGAGACAGACTCATTAGAAATTTCTCTCTATCTATCACAATATGTGAAATTGGAAAGTGAAACTCATGTGTGAGATTCATACATATTGTTAGATAAATATCTTATAAAACCGCCTCATAAAGATTTTTTTTTTTAATTCATTTTAGTATAAAACTTTTTAATAGTTGACACAATGCTGAAATATGGTCAATTTTAAGCATATGTCATGTCTGCGTTGCTTATCACTCCATATACATGCCTCGGATTTCTTTTCTGTAATCGTAGACATCAAGGATTCCCTCAACCTTTTTATGAATTTTTTTGTTATGATGTTGTTATTAGCGGCTCAAATCCAAATGGAATCCTTGATAGAGAATCACTATCTATCTGAAACGTGATCCTTGCTTTGAAGTGACACAAAGATGTGGTGGTGCTTTTGTTGTTGGAGAGATCTTTTCTGAAAAGAGTGAACGGAAATGAGTCCAAGAATAAATGAGTTATTATTTTTGAAACATAACCAATTTCATATTTATTTTTACAACTGTTTTATGTGATAGACAATAACTGTTTACCTTTTACTTTTATATAAACTCACTTCTTATATTTTTATCATTTAATGTTAATCATATCGTATATGTGTGAAATTAGAAAAACGGGTTGTGATTTTAAACTTTTTTGCCATTAATTGGATTCACCAAAAGGCTTCACCCCTTTTTTTTTTTCACACTGTCCCTCTATTTTTGTGCTGGTACCTGGTGGGCCTAATTGAAAGCTGATGAGTCCAAAAAATAACGGCTTCATCATTCAAATAATGAACAAATCCAAGATACGTTATGCATTTATAGCAAGCATTTATGACAAGGAGTAACAGATGGAGCAACAGGAAAGAAGACGTTATACAAGTCAAAGCACCAGTCTGTAACACCTCAATTAACCGTTACAAATGAGAATGAATGCAAAGATCCGTTACTCATTTAAGACAAAGACGGCTATAAAGTCAGAAAGAGACAACACCAACAAGGAGACACAATTCTCAATCTAAGAACTATTCTCAAGTTGATTTCTTTTGCAGTATACTTCGATTGAATCTTATTCTAACTTAATCATTGGAGGGTGTTCGACAAACACCACATCAGTGTATCACTTTTTCTCTATTTCAAATCTATTGTAGGTTCGTCCCTAGATGAATCCATTACCATCGATCGTCTATCCACATTGACGAATATCTCAACTGTTAATTTCCTACATCATCAAAAGCTATCTCAATATTAAGAGTTAATTCTCTAAAATAAAGAGGATTTAAGTTTTGGCTAATGTGTAGGATATGCTCCCTTATCCACAAACCTTTTACCCCTGCAAACGTGTTACACCTACAATAGAAAGAGAATGAAAGAAACAAAGCACTTATCCACAAACCATTTATACCCTGCAAACGTGTTACACCTGCAACAGAAAGAAAATGAAAGAAACAAATCAGAGAAAAGCAAGAATAGACAGCATGATGTGCATGACATGCATATTTATATACTTTTAAATAATCTGCCACAGCCTAATTAAAGGTAATAATATCTAACAAATAAAGTTGTTGATTTGGCTTTTCAAAAGAAAAAAAAAAAAAAAAAGTATTAGATTTGGTCTGCTTTTCTTTAACTTATTTATTTATAAACCCTGTCAGTTTAGCCTCTAGTGCGATACACTGAAATATTGGATCAAAGCCAAAACCATAAAAATTAAAAAGGAAATAGCCGAACTTCATATGGCACTGAATTAAGATATGATAGTATCATATCTCGCTTACATATCGTCATCTAACATACTATAAGTACACCTAGTGTTCCTTGCACCAATGAATGCAAAACCCTATGCCCTAACATATGGCTTCTTTTACATATTTTCACCATTCTCATTGCTTCAAACTCTCCCCTTTCCTCTCTTTACGTCCCTCTTCTTCTTGTCCATTCTAGTTTTTTATTGGAAGAGGTCCATAGCCAAAAGGCCAAAGCCATAAGTTGCCACCGGCCCACCAGGGCCATGGAAACTGCCTTTTATAGGGAATTTGCACCAACTGGTTTTCTCTCTACCACATCGATCTTTGAGAGACAGCCATGAAATATGGACCTATTATGCAATTTCAGCTAGGTGAGGTCTTGGCTATAACCATTTCATCACCAAAAGTAGCCGAAGAGGTGCTGAAGACACATGTTGCTGTCTTTGCAAATCGACCAACTGTTCTTGCAATTGAAGTTATGTGCTATGATAATTCAAGCTTGATCTTTTCTCCCTATGGTGATTATTGGAGACAAATGCGAAAAATTTGTGTCACGGAACTCATAAGTCCCAAGCATGTCCAGTCATTTAGAACAATAAGAAAAGAAGAGGTGTGGAATCTTATTGAATTCATTTCATCATCGGAGGCTAAGGGACTTGCAATCAATTTCAGCCAGAAAATCATCTCCTTGACATAGTTGTGTTTGGCATTGGCTTAAAAAGCCAACTTTTGTTATTATTCAGCTTATTTTTCTTATTATTTATGGGTCTTATTGCACTTTTTGTATTATTTACTACAAAAAAAAGCGCCTGTGGCCACGGTTTAAAAACGCGGATATAGGTCACAAAAACGCGGCTATAGCTCGATTTGGCCTATAGCCACGGTTTTTTAGGCCACGCTTACAAACATGGCCTAAAAGCCATGACTATAGGCCCGAGAGGGTCTATGGCCGCAGTTTTTAGCCGCTGCCTAAGGGTTCGTCCTACAGCCGCGCTTAAAGCGCGGCCTAAGATCTAGTCCTTAGGCTGTGCTTGAAACGGGGCTGTAGAACAAAATGTACGACCGCATTTTACGGCCTAAGGTCTCATGTTCTACGGCCGCATTTTACGCGCGGCCTAAGGACCAGTCCTATGTACAAACTCATATTTCAGTCGTGTTTTTAAGCGCGGCTATAGGCCTTTTTTTTTCTTTAGATGACGAATGCAAATTACAAAACGCTGCTATAAGTTTGTCAAACGCTACTATAAAAACCTGTCACACACACAATTCTAACTTGTTATTCTAGCAAAATTCAAAAATTTTCTCAAACTTGTCATAATTCCAATTATCAATCACATGTAGTTCAATACAACAACAAAATAAGCATGAAGTTATACGTCAACAAAATAAGCATCCTGTCACAATTCCAATTATCAATCACATATATACATCAAGTTTATACTTCCTACAGCTATCTCGGATGCTTCTAGGGGTGCCTTGTCTACATCTGGGGCACTGCAAAAATGTAAAACACAACAGTCAACTATTTCGAACTTTTATAACATAGTCAATTAGAAAAAAAAATTTCAAAAACTAAAGAAAAATAAAACATTGTCTGGAATAAACCCAATGTCTAGTCTATGGCTCAAGGGATCAGCAACTCCACAGGCCAACATACTATGCCATAAGCAATAGCTCTATCAATTCCACATTAGCAGCTCCACAGGCCTTTCTTTACCTCTAGGACTACAAATCTGCCACTGATAAGCCACATTTACTAATGCCATTTACATTCAAGAGATGCACTGAATCTCCATTCCTCTTATTTATCCAAAGTTGTTCAAATTTCACCTAAAGTTACTTCCTACAATTAACAGTCCATAAGATCCTAGCAATGATTTCCCATGACACCAACAAGCAGGGAGTTATCCAAAATATGTGATGGAGTCAAGGCAAGCAATTAAGTCAAGGCAAGCAATGCAGTTGCTTTAGCGCCCAGCCTCAGAACAAGTGTAATAAATGTAGAACTACCCAAATATTGTCTAGGGCCAAAAATATATTATGTTAAGGCTGTGAGGATTGAAACAACTGTTTGGTACCATCCCAACTATTGATGACTCATCTCATTTTCTTGTTACTACAGCATTGCTCCCCAAAAAATAAAAATAAAAGAACGAACAAACAAACTTATAAATCATCTATTAAGTGCAACACTTCCAATTAAAAAAGTCAAGATTTGAAACCATGAGAGAGAATCAATCCTCTACCTTCTCTATCCCTCCCACCATCTCCAGATTTTTTTTATTCTTTTAATAGGTCCAATTGCCACTCAATTTGCCATTTTAGCATGGGAAAATGCTGTTTTCTCCAATGACTTCCCATTAGTTGCATCTCTTATTAGTGCAGCTCAGCAACAACACTTGTAGTGTAAGAATCCTTCCATCCACAACTTAATAAGATGCACTTTGTGGCCTCATTTAACAAGCTCTTTTTTAAATTCAGTATCATATCTTCGTCACATGAACTCGTTCAAATAGAATCCTACATAAATCAACTAAAGAAACACATCCAGGGTAGATATAACTTAAATAGCTAAGGCTTACTAATTTTAAGGAAACTCTTACTAAATGCCACAAAATTCTCTTAGAGTGCATTGGTAAGCTTTTTTGGTATCTTATTTAACTAATTTGCTCATATACAACTATTAAAGTCTAACTTTTGCCAACTTTCCACAAACAAGCAAAAAGCTAATCTGAACACAAATTTACTAGGGAAAATTACAATTGTTTAACCATATATATCAAAACTTCAAATGTTGAGCAATGAGATTGAGAACTCATAAAAGCCTATTTGGAACCATCGAAAAATTAGAAACTCCTTTCCCTTGCCACTAAGTGTTACACAATTTTATGTCTCATAGGCGTCAAATAATAATTTGACCAAAATACATGGTTGGTCCCTAAAGTGTACCTGTTGAACACTTGATAGTCCCTAAAGTTTCAAAAACGATGCTATTGGCCCTTTGTCTACTTCCATTAGTTTTCTTGTTTGTGTATAATGGAGAAATGAGGTGGCATTTCTTAATGACATAACAACTTGAGTAACTTGTTGGCTGGGGTAAGAGAATTAGCTTGAGTCTAAAAGTGTGCATGTTTACTTTTTTAATAAAAAATTAGTTGTCATGTCATTAAAACAATACCACCTCGTTGCTCCATTAGACATAGAAAAAAGAAATCTAACGAAGTAGACAGACCAATAGCACTCATTTTATAAACTTTAAAGACCAACAATGCATTTCAGCCTAAACATTTTGAAGATTCACATTCCACAGTAGCATGGCTGTTGCTTTTTGCACAAACAAATGGATACACCCAAGACCTTTCTATATTTTTCTTCACAATACATACTAATTTCCACTGTGAAGAAAGTTGTGCATGCTAAATGAATATTCACAATGTATTTAAGGGTTCTCCTAACATATAATATATAAAAAGCACTCTAACAAAGACATGTGAGTTCAAGTTAGTAAAGGAATTTTTTCCCAAAAAAAAAAACCAAAAAGTTCATGGATAAACTTGGGTTCAGAAATGCTGCAAACTGTCAAGCTAGGACTGCTAATATAACTTCAAACAATATGAGAGTATCATGTCTATTTGCTCTCAAACAATTAGAATGCACACAAGTGCTAAATATTTGGCATACAAAGATCAAGAGCTTAGAGGCAATTACCACTGTGAACTCAACAAAAGCAATACGAGTTGAATGTCAGAAACATAAGTATATAACTCCTTACCTATTGATCAATGTCAGAAACATAAACAGTTCTCCTAATCATTACCTCTTGGTTGTTCTTCTAGAAAAGATTCATCTAACGAAGACGTTGTGATGGAGTGTTACCCTAAATATATTAAACACATCGTATTAGTAGTACATAAGAATGAGAAGCAATTAACATGTAATTTTCAGTAAATTAATTACAACATTGAAAGTACCTGAGATACTGAAAGAGTATTTAGAAATGGCTGCAATTGGTCTAAGATGTTTCTTGTTGCGTCGGCTACTGCTTCGGTGATTTCCACCTTATGCCACGCATGTAATTCGGCGATTTTCGCCTTATGTTGTGCATGCATGTTGGCGATTTGCTCCTGATGCCTCTGCTCTGACTAGGCAAGTTCGTCCCTCAACGAATTTTCCAAGTCAGTCATCCGTTGGGTCGTTTCACTGGACGATGGTGGAGTCAATGTATAACATGGAAGGTTGGACCCACTTCTTCCTGATGGGGTTGGTCCAAAACGGACCCCTCGTACATGTCCACAATGTTCTTTCCCCATCACTTGTGCAAATGCATCAGTTTTTAACCATAGAATGCCTTGGTGACGCTCTCCTTGTAGTGAGCCCCCATTGTTTAAAATTTTAGCCATTTTTCTCTGTTTTCATACAAGAACCAAATAACATATTACTTGCTACAAACAATTCACGCACAAAATACAAAAGAAATAGGGTACAATATAAGGCTTACAATCTTATCTTCCACGTCAGTACTAATAGGAGTCCCATCTTTCTTGGAGTATACTTTTGTGAAAACAACTACATGCTCCACTGCTCACCCACTTTCTTTTGCCTACATCATACTCAACAATCTCATTACAATAACGAAAATTTATGTTCGTGATATGAAGCGGCAATTGACAACCAAAACATAGCAAATAAAATTTGGGACATAACATGCAACATAATGTATAACAAATTTAAAGGCGTAGATGATTACGTTCAGAAAGACATGTAAGTTGTTTTCTTTATGTGAATGCTTAGTATCAACTGATTTTTGGTCCCAAAGTTCTATATATTGGAGCTGTCCACTTTCAAACTATTTAGTTTTCCACATCTAAGGTAACACAGAAAAGGAAATTCACAGAACTAGCAATTGTTATATACCAAACCAATGTCGTCCTAACAAAGTGGCAAACATAATATTAATGAAATCACTAATCAAGAATAGGAAACATCACAAGAAATGTTTATTAACAGTCATGAACATGGATATGATTATGGTCTTCCTTACCCCAACACTGTGCTCTCCTCTGCAACAACATGTAACCTCACATGCTCCTCTGACATTAGTTTTTATACCGAATTTATACTAATGCCGCAAGCAATGGTAAACATTACATACTAACTTTGTACAGTATCCTCAGATTCATCAATAAATTAGTTTCATCAAACTCTTTACATTTATTACATTTGAATTTAAAATAGTAGAATATGAAAACCCTAGCTAGGTGTTGTATAATGCATTTCTTACCATATTGTCAGCTATTTGGGCAAAACTTATAGGCCCTGACCTCGCTATGTCCTTTTGAAACGTACAACTTGTCTTGTTCTTATTAACTAATGTCTACAAACACATTCCCGCCAACAAATTAAAACGAAGAAATTAGTTACATAAACTGCACTCGGTAAATTCAAATGTATATTATAAATAAAAGATAATAGAGCAAGAAAATAGTTGAACCTGCGTATCTGGATGAAACCAATAGTCAACTAGGTCCGCATACTGCTGCACGTCAGCCCATCCTAGTATTTTTACAAGGACTTCTTCTTTGGATGCATCTTTTGGGTAGCATTTCTTTTTCAACTTGGTACGTCGGTTCCTCCTCAGTTCCCCTAGTAGGTGCATTTCCCACGTCATTTGATTAGTTGGGTGGAGAATTTTTGGGTTAATGATCCACTTTTTTGAAATGTAAAAAATGAGTTAGCATAGTGCAATAACCTACCCTACTGAACATGCCATTTAGCACACATACGGTTGTACATAACAATTCAAAGTAGCGTAATATAGTTATAGATTGAACAAGTCTGAATTTCTAAGCAAAATGAATTGGATGGTTAACTCTCATTTAATTAAACAAAAACCAAAAGACTTCTCCTACTTCCTATTTCCTAATGATATCCACTAGAAGGTGTTCTGTGAATGGTCGTCTCATTGGTATGAATTCTTTGTTCTTATATAAAGTTGAGTCTTATACTTCATAATTGATTTATGCTAAATCAAAGAAGCCATCTTCTATGGCATGTGTCACCATCAGAGTAAGACCAATCATGCTTGTTTTTCACATGGATTTTTCACATTGGTCCAAGCCGTGAACATGCATGGCAATAATTATACACAAGCACAAATTGGTAGCAACCATAATCTGATTTTGCGGTTGGTGCTGAATTACTATAGACAATGGCCCATTTTAGATGAGCAATGTGTGCAAACATAAAAAATTGAACAATACTTTTCAGCACCAACTAAATTAGCAAGTACCAATATTTTTCACAATAGCTAAATTCACAATATTTCAATGATAAAGACAAACAAAGTATGCTAATACTTGAATCTCTGTCCAGGCATCTTCTTTGTGGTGAGGAGGGACATGCGTCCAATTCAAAGGCATAAGTGGGCAGTAGGTGGGGTAAATGCAAAAAGTGCCCAACCACCGTATGAATGTCTGTCCGCTCTCCCCAAGCAGTTGGCCGGCTGCATTTAACGGCAACTCAATTTTCTTATCCGGTGGAAGTGTCCATATTTTTCTCATTAGCGTTCTCCCACACTTTTTAGTCCCATTACTAGATCCGGGGGTTTCTTGACCCAAATCTTCTGCACACACATTACTAGTTTCTTGGATTTGTTGAACCAAATTCTCTGCATATAGTAAACCGCCATTAGGAATGAAATTTCAAACTTCACAATTAGACAGAAGTTACTGTATATAGCTCAAGTGCACACTCTTAACATGATAGTGATGTTCATAAATCATGGCATTATTATACTTGCTTTTTAGCTTTACTTTTTTTCCCATTTGTTTTCTTAATTTACTTATTACTCAGGACAATAAGTGAATTAAGTCGTTCATATTTTCATGAATTTAAAAGAAGCAATGGGCAGCCTTGCATTATTATCTCAAGAATATAATAAAAGGTATGTTTCAAAGTAGCTAAGTATACTGATTTTAAAATCAGGCTAATAAGAGAAAGGGAGAATAGTATCTCTTTTTTTCATTATTCTTTTTTTTTTTCTTTTTCTGAGAATGAGGGAGAATAGATT
Source organism: Quercus variabilis (assembly GCA_030445155.1). Taxonomy (NCBI): domain Eukaryota; kingdom Viridiplantae; phylum Streptophyta; class Magnoliopsida; order Fagales; family Fagaceae; genus Quercus; species Quercus variabilis. Next base: position 25,089,924 of record CP129448.1, on the reverse strand, counting down.
CTCTATAGTTAGTTAATAAAAATTGAAATTACTCATATGAGTAATTTATAGATGCATCTGTAAATTATTCAATTACGATAAAGTTTTTGATATAAAGGAACAATGGTAATAATTGAGAAAAATTGCCTAACTAAAAATTCAAAATGTCCATAGACACACATAAGTTATTTTAATATTTATTTCTTTTTCATATTATTTCTAAATTAGCCTAAGACTTCACACATAGACATCTTTTTCATTTCTTCTATGGCTACAACAACTCAAAACAATGTTATGAAAATATGGTTCTAAATTTGTCATACCGTACAAATTAAATGCATTACAAGCTATCCTTAGCCCAAATATTACTACATTTTCCACAGATGAAACTCTATTAAAGTTTCAGGTAGCTCACACAAACCTAGAATTTAAAGCCTACTTTCATTACATACAATTGTTAGGTTAAATTACAAATTACATCATCTAAGTTTGTCATAAGTTCAATTTAGTCTTCTAATTTCTACGATATTTTGAAGTTAATACAATAACTTTTACGTGTATTCAATGTAATTCTTGTATTCAGTTTGTCACAATCACATGGTATCATTAGGTGTCCTTCAAGAGTATTATTTTGAAAATGCAAAAGTGCTAAATTTATATCATTTTCGAACACTTGATGAGTAATTCTATGAAGATAAATGGACGAAATGACCACACTTAAAAGATTGATTGAAAGCTCCATGTCATATTTATTTTCAAACGTTACGTTTCAAGACATGTCAACTACCTGGAGAAGGGGGTTAGGTCTCATTATCATCACTTGCATCCCCTATTGCTTGGTCAGCCACAAGGGCAGCCCTTAGCTCCTCCTGCACGCTCTGTCGTGAAAGTGACGATCCCCCACCAACTTCAACAACCGTCAATGGAAATTCTCTTTGCATTCCTAGAGCCAACAACAGAAAAATTATGCATCCAGTGGTAAATATCAAACATTACATTAACAATCAACGTGTAAACTACCTGGGGGTGCTGTACCAGCATCACGAGCATCCGCTCTTGCTTGCGGTGCAGTATAGGCGGCTTCCAAGTTCTCCTCGTGCCTCTGTCATGAACGTGAGGGTCCTTCGCCAACGTGTACAAGCGGCCATCAATGTTTCTTCCCCATTCTTGCATCCAAAAACTTTACCACATAGAGAAAATGTTAATTATAGACAACATCAAAACTTGCATACAATGTAAGTGAAAAAGACAAAGTAAAATAACTCATTTTCACATCTAACACTATATACAAGCATATATCCAAGTTTAAGAGCTTTTGTTAGCCAAACACCACAACAACGACAAACTGAAATCCTAACACCAGACGAACTTATATCCAAGTTGACAAGAAATGAATTTGAAATCCAATAGTTAGCAAAGTTTATAAGGAATTGAATGCATAATAAGTACAAATTATTTAGTAATAACAATATTAAGAGGAATTAAGAAATTCATCAAATACTACACAGAGGCATTCTAACTAATTCATAAATGGATACATCAGTAAACTAGTACACTACTCATCGTCGGTGTATTCGTCCTCGTTGTCATCTTCATTGTCGGACTCATCGTCAATAAACTCACAATCGTCTAAGTTGTGTACTTCATGAAGATCTCTTTCAACAATAATAGAGGCATCAATTGTCATTCCCTCTACATCATCCCGAGTCCAACCAAGGTTCTCACTCACAACCTCATTAGTGCTTATATTGTACGGAACATTCTTAGAAAAACTATATGTGTCATCCTCATCACGTTGGGGACCAATACCAACATCAAACACATCCCTAGCTTTAGTTTTAACAACAACTACTATGCATATGCATGACCAACTCTAATGCAGTGACCAAAATAATACTACAAGACCTTTTTCAAAATTTTGAAGCAAAGGAGATTTTGGTCACTGCATTAGAGTTGGTCATGCATATGCATAGTAGTATTATTTTTATTGCTCGATGTAAGAATCCTTCTTCTGCAATGCATTAGATTCCCAATTAAACACATTTTTGCATTGACTAATAAAGACGAAAATAATGTTATTTTCTCTAAAGATAATAAAGTTCAATGTAACTATGCCTTCATACTTTATATTATTCATGCTGTTAGTGTGTCCAAACCCATAGAAAATAACATTGGATTTAGTTAAATTACTTGATTAGTTGGTACTATAAAGACATATATCACATATATCTTGTAAATTGCGACATCGTGGTTGGTGTCTTGATCAGTGCCGGCTCAAGGCATAGGCAAGTTGGGCCTAGGCCTAAGGCCCCACCAAAAAATAAATTTTTCCTTAGGAAAAAAAGCCTCACTTTTCATAGTTAAAGGCCCAAATTTTTATAAAATTATATATATATTTTCTAATGGTTGTACATTTTTTTTTATTAGTTATGTTAAAGATACTACAAATTTTACTATTAGCTTACAAATTGCCATATTATTAATCACAAAAAAAGTGATATAAACATTCATTAGTTAAATTGATGAAGTTCATCAATGAGAGACAATATCACATTATATTTTGAACATTTTATAGTGCTTTTAATTAGTACATTTTTCTTTTTCATTTTTATTAAGACTCTCAAAGTACGAGACTAATAGAACCTTAACTCAATTGAGACCCTAAAATATTTCAAAAAGATGTTGCAAATGTGTTAAATCATCAATTATAGATTAATCTCTCCTAATAGTTTGAGACTTTGATTTTTGTAAAATAATATCCTACAAAGTCATACACCAAGTAATATCTATCTCTCTCTCTTAAAATCAAACTATAAAATTAAAAATTAGATTACAATTTTATTTAACTATGCATCGTCTTATATCCAAAATAAAGTATCTTTTTCAATCGCAATATATTTTTATTTCTTTTTATTAATATTTATAGGTTCAACTATGATATTCAATTCTTTATATGAAATTAACATTAATCTAGTTGGTATTATTTATGTATTTAATGTATTAAATTAACCTTAATTTGATTAGTATTAAATAATTTTGTTTAATTAATATTTACATATTAAAGGCCCTGCATAAATTTTTCGCCTTAAGCCCCAAATTATGTTGGGCCGCCCCTGGTCTTGATCTTTCTTTGGGCATTTACCTTCAAGTTTTCTTTTTTTTTTTTTTTTTTTTTTTTTTTGCTAACTCACAAGTTATAAAAGTCTTGCCATCTTGATCATAGCATCTGTAAAAAGTTAAAGCTTTATTGTTTTAAATTATCATATCCTAGTAGATAACTAATTATAGTGCCCATGCCAATTACAAATGTGGCCTATCTAATAATTCTTCACCACATCTTAATCTATACTCAAGAATGTTAGATATATATAGGTTATTAACAAAGAAAATAATTAAGATACATTGGGTATTTGTTAATTATTACAATTATTACAATTACATGAATTGGGTATTTGTTTTCATATTTGTAAAACACTAATGCTTAAGTACTTTTACAACTTATCACATTGAGTTAGTGTAGGACAAGTGGTATATGTTCTAAGAAAATTTAACCATACTTGGGTATGTATGTTCTTAACAAATGACAAATGAATGTAATTATAATAATTATTACCTTCGTATTAATGAATCTTGGTGTAGGTGAAATTCCGTAAATATTATATCGCAATGGATAAAAGTTGGATGGAAAAGAGGAGGGGTTCAAGGGAATATTTTCAAGGTGTAAACCAATTCGTGGAATTTGCCTCTCTATCCGCACGCAATGGGAAGATGTTATGTCCTTGTACGAAATGTGTGAATGTGGTACGTGATCATTGTTGGACTTTGGGGATGCTGAACAATTACAAAGTTTGGAAATTTCATGGGGAATCAGCGGTTACTACGACGACTATTGAATGTGGGAGCTCTCAAGTGCAAGAATCCGAAAATCTATATGGCGATTTTCATGGGATGTTGCACGATTTGTGCCCCCCGCATGAAATGCCACCCGAACCAATGGAAGAAGGTCCAAGTACGCAACATCCGGCTGAAGGTCCGAATGATGAGGCGAAGAAGTTTTACAAGCTGATAGATGATGTAGACAAACCTTTATATGAAGGTTGTACGAAATTTAGCATTTTTTCAGCCATTGTCGTGTTGTTCCAATTGAAGACTCTATGTGGTTGGACGAACAAGTCATTTACTATGTTGCTTCAAGTTCTGATGGATATGCTTCCTTTAGATGCTAATTTGCCAAAGGACCATTATGAGGCTAAGAAGATAGTCCAGGATTTGGTAGGTTATGAGAAGATCCATGCTTGTCCCAATGATTGTATGTTGTTTTGGAAGGAAAATGTTAACCTCGACACATGTCCTTGTTGTAAAGAATCAAGATGGAAAACAAATGAGACATCTGTTGCTAGTAAAAATGCTTCATCCAATAAGGGGAAAAAGAAAACTGCAAAGATCCTATGGTGGTTCCCTTTAAAGCCAAGATTGCAGCAATTATTTCTTTCACCCGATCTGGCTATTTCTATGAAATGGCATGTTAATGGTCGTACTGATGATGGGGTTATGCGGCATCCTGCTAACTCAGATGCATGGAAAACGTTTGACAGTAAGCATTTAGAGTTCTCGTCTGACCCTCATAATGTTAGACTTGGATTAGTTGTGGATGGTTTCAACCCTTTCGGAATTATGAGTTCTACTCACAGTACGTGGCCTGCCATGTTGGTCCCCTACAATCTCCCTCCTTGGCTGTGCATGAAACGATCATCTTTGATTCTATCATTAGTTATTCCTGGTCCTACCTCGTCAGGGATTGCTATAAATGTGTACTTGCAACCGTTAGTAGAAGAACTAAGGGAGTTATGGGATGTCGGAGTACAAGTGTACAATGCATCTTCAAAAGAAATATTCCAATTGTGTGCAACATTGATGTGGACTGTAAATGATTTTCCTGCATACGCAGATTTGTCGGGTTGGAGTACCAAAGGTGGGTTGGCTTGTCCTTCTTGTTCTGTGGAGACAGATTCTTGATATTTGAAAAATGGCCGCAAATTCTGTTACATGGGACATAGACGGTGGTTGGATGTTGACCCCGACTTCCGAAAAGAAGGTATGTTACTTGATGGATCTAATGATACGTGATCGGCTCCTGAACCACCGATCACGTTAGACATTATTCTGGAAACTGAACATTTACTTGGACGTTGTTTGGGAAGGAAATGTCAACTTGCTTCCAATAAAAGAAAGAAAGGGGAGGCATACGAGAGTGGTTGGAAGAAGAGGAGCATCTTTTTCACCTTGCCTTATTGGGACAATTACAAGTTGCGACACAATCTTGATGTGATGCATAGAGAGAAGAATGTGATGGATAATATACTTGACATAGTGCTAAACTTGAAGGACCAAACAAAAAATAATTACAAGGCGTGCCTTGACTTGGCAGACATGGGGATAAGGAGTGAACTCCACCTACAACGAAAAAGTGCTGATAAGTATTCCATACCGCTCACTTGTTTTCATATGACTTCATCAGAGAAAGATGGTTTGTTGCAAGTTTTGAAAGACGTAACAGTGCCTGATGGGTACGCTTCCAATATCTCACGTCGTGTGAACATGAAAGAACACAAGATTTTTGGTTTGAAGAGTCATGATAATCACATCTTGATGCAGCAACTTTTTCTCATAGCCTTACGCGGGTCTTTGCCCTCTCATGTTACTAGGCCTTTAATAAAGTTAGCTTGCTTCCTTAGAGAAATTTGTTTCAAAACTCTTAAGGTTTCAGATATTGCGACTGTTGAGGCAGACATTGCAGTTACATTGTGTGAATTGAAAAAGATATTTTTGCCATCCTTCTTTACAGTGATGGTACATTTGGTCATGCACTTAGCTGCTGAAGCCAAGATTGGTGGTCCAGTGCACTACCGTTGGACGTATCCCATTGAGAGGTAAGACGTGTGTAATATTATTGCTCAACTATAAGCTTTATGTGCATGTTCCAATTACTAATCATTAATCTTATCATTCCTCTATAGGTACCTCTCACGCCTTAAGTCTTACGTACGAAATAGAACTGCTCCAGAAGGGTCTATTGCTGAAGGATACATAGTCAAAGAATGCTTAACATTTTGTTCATGGTATATGGAAGGTGTTGAAACTATATTCAATCGACCCACTAGGACGATTGAGGAGTCAAAAGGGGTGGTTTTGATCGTGGCACTAAATAATAGAGAGTGGACCCAAGTTCATCGCTACATTTTATTCAATTCCGAAAACATCAACCACTTTCGTGAATAAGTACTACGTATACAAATATGATTGCACGTCAATTCAATGTACGTTAGGTCTATTAACCCTAATACAATTGCATGCACAGGATGAAAGATTGATAGAGGACGAACTCCGAAAAGGCCACAATCGTAACATTTCCAAGACCATTATATATAAGCACCATATGGAGAATTTTTGTAGTTGGTTTAGGGGTCACGTACGTATGACATTTTCAACTTCTTAAACTTGTAACACTGTCCTAACTATGATTACTTGTACTGATGTGAATAATTATGTTTGGATATGTTAGGTGATGTCGTTAACTACTGCTGATAGGGAAAGGGAGGGAGTTAGTGATACCCTTGTTGCATTGTCCAAATGGCCATATATTTATGTAAAGCAGTTTAAGCATTATGTTATTAATGGCTTAAAGTTTAGGAGTGTAAATGATGAGTCAAACAGGAAAACACAGAATAGTGGAGTTAATGTCGCTACAAATGGTGGCATTACGTTCTATGATGTTTTAAGTGATATAATCGAGGTGAACTATTTTGACAATATCAAACATGTGTTATTCAAGTGTAAATGAGTTGATGACCAAAATAGGAGAGAATATAGGACTGATGAATTTGGGTTTCCTATGGTGAACTTTACACACTTTATACATGGTGGGGATAAAATTTCGAATGAATCATATGTGTTGGCATCTCAAGCTACATAAGTTTTTTATGTGGAAGATAAGAGGTAGGGGCCAAGGTTTTGGGAGAGGTTTTGGGAGAGAGAGGCCCAACTATTAAAAACATAAAATATACCTAGTAATAAAAAAAATTAAAAATTGGGCCGAGGGGGCAAGGGCCCCCTACTAAGTCCATCCCTGACAGAAAATCATATACTTTAACAACAAAATACAACTAAATATCCAGAGAAAATTCATAACTCCTAAACAAAATAAAAACCTAACCGTCAACATGCATTTAGTGACTCAAAAATGGTAAAAATTTATCTTCGTACGGGAAAGAAGCGTAAATTATTCTTCAGCTTGAACCTGCTCACAGTAGTCAGTTTTTGATGCCTGATCTGAATGAAATTTGAACACAGCTTTTTTGGAAGCTGTTTGCACCTGAAATGAAGAAATAAATACTATTAAAGAACAGGAAAAGTTCTATGTAATAAGTTGTAGCTGTGGCATACATAATGAGAATTAAACCAAACTCAAACCCATACAATTTACTATAATGAAATAGAGAATGCAAACTGAATCATGGGTTTTGAAGCTTGGGACTTGGGGTGGGTTGACAAAATATACGTATGTCTTTCTATTGTTCGTAAATTTCTCAAAAAGATATATAAATGTGTCAAGGAACCAAAGAAAAAAAATGTTGTTTCGATTAAAATAAAATCATTAGATTCGGCTAAAATAACAGATTTCGTATTTTTGTGGACAAACCTTGGATTACAAATTATCCCTCGTGGTTTTGCCTTATCACAACTTTGTTCCACAAAATCTTTTAGCTTTTACATAATTACATTACATTGATCCCCCATAGGATTTGGACAGCAAGTTATTTGTTATTATTTTTTTATTATATATTTTAATAATTATAATGAGGAAATAAGATTTAAATCTTAGACGTTTTTGTTGAAAAAAATTAGAAAGTATTAATTGAGATACAAAACTCATTGTTAAAAAATAATATTAATAAAACTAAACAACATAGGGTAAATTGTAATTTGCCAAGAAGAAAATTGTAACGCAGTTACTCAATTTTTGCACATTACAAAATATAAACTGTGTCAAGCAGCAAAACATGCTTATGCAATGCATTGATATAAATTTAATTACCTTAGTGGACCTGACTTGTTTCAAGGATGAGTCCAATTGCCGCTCAAGCCGCTGAAGGTCATTTGTGTTTAATGGGCCCAAAGCTCCCCCAAGAAGGTTTTTAAAGGACCAAGGAGAAACCTTTCATGAGTGAATGCACTTGTGTTGTAGAACAGCTGAGCTCATAAACAAAGGATGCAACAATATTAATGATCCAAAGCTAAAGCTATAATTTTTTTTTTTGGGATAGTTATTGTAGGGGCTCCTTTTTCGGAGGTGGGCCCCCGACAATGAATTTATAGAGAGTGGGCTCAAGATCTAGGCCCTAGTGAAGGACGCAACGGCCATGCATGGTTATTCGTGGGCTGTGGCAATCTTAGTACTAACTGGGAAGGCACAACAGGGATCCTCGGACGTGTTGGAAAGGCGGTAATGGTTCCTCCTTTACTCAAATGAGCTTCACAGTCTATTCAAGAAAAGGCCCTGTTACAGTATCTCTTCTCCCTGGTTCCCCACCCGTCCCCCTCTCTGTGGAGACTCCCTACATTATATATCCCTTTCTCAGATGATCCCAGCCCTACATTTGTCGATCAATCCGGTTCCCACTCGAGTGCCTGTCCCGTCAGCCGCATTCCCATCTCTCTGCGGGTTGCGGCGCCCAAGGTGGCGCTGCTCAGGGGTCCTATCCTCATTAATGCGGCCAGAACATTAGTTGGGGGCATTTAATGTGGAGGTGACAGTTTGTCTGGGACTTGCACCCCCACCATGCCTCCGTGTCCGGTACTCGGCGCCCGCCAGGTCCCATTCGGGTCTCCTGGGAGGTTCTCCTTGACGGACGGCGTCTTGTGCGTTTCCTTACTTCGGGTTTCCGAGGATGCACCCATCCTCGGCGAGTCTTCTTAGGCAGCGAGTCATCTGCGCCTTGTCCTCGGACTTGAGGTGTGTCCTCGGATTCCAGGCGATCCTCGGTCGTGGGCCTTTGGGCTTGATTGAAAGTGAGCCGGTCATGCCAACTCTTTGTGGCCCCACAATAGCCCCTCAAAATCTTGCTGTCCGCATTCTCGGGCGGAGAGGAGGATTTTGACATCCTCGGATCTACTACACGTCCCATCGGACCCTGCCCTCTGTCAGCATTGCTGACTTTTCGCCTTCTCAAGGCGCGTTATTGGCGCTTCGTCGTGGGTGTCGTGCCTTGCATTAAATTCGGGCGGCTTTATGCCCCCCACGTCCAACGGGCTGATTGCGATCGAACGGTAGGGATGAACCTGGCATTTATAGGCGGGAAAACATGCGCAGTTTTTCCGCCTAGGGTATAAATACCCGTTCGAACTGCTTTTCCCTTCCCATTCGCAGTCACAAGCTCTTGCGCCTTCTATCAGAGTCCAGCCAAATCTTCACCTACACTCCCAGCATAAAAAGTCAATCCGAGGAGCTCCTCCTCATTCCTGTAAGTCGCTCTATCCCTCTCTGAGCTTTTTCTTTTCCTTTCTTCCACCTTTGATTTGCTTTCCCACTTTTAGTCCCCTTAAGGCGTTGTTTGGGGATGGGTAGACTTAAGAAATACGTTTTCACTAAGGAGGCGATGGAGGAATTCGTCGAACGATGCAAGATACCGTCCAATGTGGGCTTGAGGTACTGCGGGTATGGGGAGTGGTTGCTCCATAGGCGGACGGGCGAGGTGGCGATTCCAATCATCGCCTTCCTTGAAGGGGGGCTGAGGATCCCCATGGGGCCCGTGATGAGGAATTATCTGATATATTTCCGGCTAACCCCCACCCAGTGCGCCTCCAATATGTTCAGAATTCTGGGCTGTGTGGACGCCCTAAACGACGAGATGGGTCTGAGGCTGACCCATCACGACGTAAACTACTGCTACAATCTTCAACATTTGAAGGGCAAGTCCTACTATATGAGGACGAGGGACGACAGAGTCCGGCTCATCCAGTGTCTCCCCGAGTCCAACAAGGGGATGAATGAAGACTTTCTCATTGTGTCTGGGGAGTGGCATGATGGCCTTCACTGTCCGACGACAGAAGGGACACCAGGTGGGGTAGTAGGAGTAGGAGGGGATTTGGGGGTTCCTCCCTGTTCATCGCATTTTTTCCCTTTTCCTCAGTTGACAACTAATCGTGGATGTGTTTTCCTTTTGCAGATCCGCACACCCTCGAGCCCAACTTCGGTCTGGTCAACAAGGAGGATCTACAGAAGGTGCTCAGGTCGGCGGATTTCGAAAACGAGGCAGACCACCAGGTCAGGGCGGCCCACAAGATTTTGAAGTACAAACCCATCCAAAAGTCGTTTGCGGCCCCCAAGTACGTAATCAGGGCAAACGATCCTCGGCTATCAAAGATAGAAGTGACCGAGGATGGATTTAAGTTTCCCGAGGATCCCTCTTCTTCCGAAGCTGTCATCGTAGCGGTCCCCCCACCTTCCCCTACATCCCTAGAGGCCGAGGGAGAGGATATAGAGAGAGAGGGAGAAGCAGCCGGCCCTGGTTTTTCCGAGGAGGATTTCAGCGTCTTCGAGCAACTCCACGAGTCCGAGGATCCCTCCGGAGACTTGGGCGATCCTCGTTTGTCCGAAGCGAAGCTTGAGGAATCCGGGCCATCTACTCGGTCCAAGATGGGTTACAAAAAGAAACCCCGACCCAGTTTGTCTGAATTGCTTGAGGGACAGCCTGGGAAGTCCAAGCCGAAGCTGCCTCCTCCTTCCCCCAAGACCCGTACTGCCCACACCAGGTCGAGCTCATCTCAGTCTCGGCTACCCCCTCCTCCGCCTCAGACGACCTCTCCGTCAGGGCGCGAACTTGCCGACCCCAAGCAGAAGAAGGATAAGGGCAAGAGGATCATGGAGGAGAAGTCCGGGCCCACGCGGGAGGGCGACGATGGCCAGCGGCCATCGAAGCAGCTGAAGATCGGCCACAAGGACCAGGAGAGGCAGGTCGAGGACCCGCCTCCGGCCGAGGCGTGGCTCCCCGCCCCAATGCTCCGCGGGAACCCTCTGAGGGACGACGCCTCCCTCAGGGATTTCAAAGAGGGCGAGGGCGCGTATGTGGCCGACGCGGTGGAGAGGTGCCTACTGCTCCCTGCGAACATGGCGCAGCTTGGAGCCATGAGGAGTAGGGAGGTCTTCCTCTGCCTCAAGCGGTACTTGGGGATGGTAAGTTTTCGAACACTCGTGTTTTACCTTCTTCTTTCCCTTTAGTTTTGTCTTTCTTTCTCCGTGAGCTAACTTCGTTTGGTACCTTCTTCGTTGGGCAGGCTGTCCAGGCAACCTTTAGGTTGGAGGAGGCGGCCAACGACCATGGGAGGGCCATGGATATTGAGCGGGAGAGGCGCCTGAAGGCCACCAACGTCCTCAAGGTCTCTGAGGAGGATCTTGCCAAAGCCAGGGAGCAGCTGAAGGAGATGGCCAGGGAAAGGGACAACGCGAAAGCCGGCCTCGAGGGCGCCTAGAGACAGGCCCTGGAGCAGATGAGGCGCCTCGATGAGGTCGAACAGCAGCTTAGGATCGCCCGAGAGCTGATAGACGACCTCCAGAAGGAGAAGGCTGCTGCCGAGGAGGCCAAGCTTGAAGCGGAGAGGGGAAGGGAGCAGGCCCTAGCAAGCAAGGAGGCTGCTGAGGAAGTCGCTTTTGAGCAAGGAGCGGCCGAGACAGCAGCTGAATATAAATTGCAAGTCCCCGGGTTATGTCGGCGCTACTGCTCAGAAACTTGGCGCGAGGCTCTGAGGCAAGCCGGGGTGGAGGCCTCTTCCGTTCTGTGGAGGGAGGAAGGTGTGTATTACCCCCTCGCCATCCGTGAGGCCGCGGCAGGTGGGTCAGGGGACGAGGAGACCACCATGGAAACCCCTGCAACTCCAGGGGAGGGGGCCCTGGATGCTGAGGCCATTGGCGAGCCGGTTCAAGGGAGTGATTCCCCCCCGGTGATTGAATTGGGCGGCGGCTCTGATGAGGACAAACCCCAGCAGGTCGAGGGGTCCGTCCTTGACACCCCGGTCCCACCTGTTGAGGAGGTGGCTGTTCCCGCCGAGCCTCCCAGCGAAGCGGGCGATTAGACGGAGGCGTCCCTTCCTCTTTTCTTCCCTTCTTTTGTTCTTTTTGTTTTAGGGAACCCCCTTTTTTGGTGTAATATTTTGAACTTAATGAAATGAAAGCTTTGTTTCTTTTTCTGCGTTGTGATTGTTTCCTTGCTTGTATATTATTCATTTTTTGCTTGCCAATCGTGGTTCGTAACTTAAGACTTTGAAACGGGACAAGTTTTATTTGCAAAATGGCTTATAACGTACACTACATCCTAAGGAATAGGCAGATTTTATGAAGTAGGCACTAAGGTTCCTTTGAGGTAGAAAGCTTCCCCATGGGACCGAGTCCTAGGACCACACAGTGCTTTGGTTCTGTCTATTCACTTAAGTTTTCTGCAGCAGCTAGTTTCCCCATAGGACTGAGTCCGTGGACCATGCAGTTCCTTGGCTCTGTCTAGCGCTTAGCATTCTCAAGTGGCTAGTTTCCCCACAAGACTGAGTCCGAGGACCATGCGGTTCCTTGGGTCTGTTTAACACTTAGTTTTTTTTTAAAATTGGTTAGTTTCCCCATAGGACTGAGTCCGAGGACCATGCAGTTCCTTGGTTCTGTCTAACACTTAGTTTTTTTTTTAAATTGGTTAGTTTCCCCATAGGACTGAGTCCGAGGACCATGCAGTTCCTTGGTTCTGTCTAACACTTAGTTTTTCTTTTAAATTGGTTAGTTTCCCCATAGGACTGAGTCCGAGGACCATGCAGTTCCTTGGTTCTGTCTAACACTTAGTTTTTTTTTAAATTGGTTAGTTTCCCCATAGGACTGAGTCCGAGGACCATGCAGTTCCTTGGTTCTGTCTAACACTTAGTTTTTTTTTTTTTAAATTGGTTAGTAGGTGAAGCACGTAAGCAAGAGAGGACAACAATATTAACTGAAACAATTCCTTTATTAATAGTAGTACCTTTTCAGGTTATTTACATTCCACGGTCGGGGTACAGGCTTGTCATCTAGGTCCCCCAAGTAGTATGCCCCTATCCCGGCTATTGAGGTGATCCGGTAGGGCCCTTCCCAGTTGGGTCCCAGCTTTCCCCAAGAGGGATTCTTGGCCGCCCCAACAACTTTCCTTAGCACCAGGTCTCCCGGCGCTAACGGTCTGAGCTTAACGTTAGCGTCGTACCCCTGTTTGAGCTTCTGCTGGTAATGGGCTAATTGTATCATTGCTCGTTCCCTTCGCTCGTCCACCAGGTCCAGGCCCCGTTCCAGCAGTCTGTCATTGCTGGCTGGAGTGAAGGAGCTCGCCCTTAGTGTCGGGAAGTTTGTCTCCAGGGGGATCACTGCCTCGGCGCCATAAGTCATGGCGAAAGGCGTTTCCCCTGTTGATCGCCGAGGCGTGGTTCGGTATGTCCATAGTACGTGGGGTAATTCTTCTACCCACCTTCCCTTGGTGTCGTCCAGTCTTTTCTTAAGTCCATTCACGATGACCTTATTGACGGCTTCGGCCTGCTCGTTCCCTTGGGGGTATGCCGGCGTCGAATATCTATTTGTGATTCCGAGTTCGCTACAGTACTCCCTGAAGGCCCTGCTGTCAAATTGGAGCCCGTTGTCCGAGATGAGGGTGTGAGGAGCCCCGAATCGCATAACAATGTTCCTCCAAAGGAACTTCTTAACGTCTACATCCCTGATATTGGCCAGCGGCTCAGCCTCGACCCACTTGGTGAAGTAGTCCGTGGCCACCAACAGATATTTCTTATTCCCCGGCGCCTTGGGGAAAGGCCCCACAATGTCCAAGCCCCACTGGGCGAACGGCCATGGGCTGGACAAGGGATTTAGGACCCCTCCTGGCTGATGGATACTCGGGGCGAATCTCTGGCACTGGTCGCACTTCCTGACATATTCCTGGGCCTCCTGTTGCATCCCCGGCCACCAGTAGCCTTGCGTGATGGCTCGGTGGGACAAGGATCTCCCTCCTGTGTGGCTTCCACATATTCCCTCATGCAACTCCTCGAGTAGCAATTCCGCTGCCTCGAGGTGGACGCATAGCAGGTACGGCCCAGAGTAGGAGCGTTTATACAGCTTATGGTCCTCGGACAGCCAGAACCGAGTGGCCTTCCTCCTGATTTTTTCAGCTTCTGACTTGTCCTCAGGCAGGACGTCGTCCCTGAGAAATCCCACTATGGGGTCCATCCAGCTGGGACTCACCTCAATCTGATGGATGGAGATCCCTCCCCCTGGTGCCCCACTTGTCCTTCCCGAATGCTCCACGAGTATTGTACGAGGTAGAGATCCTACCGAGGAGGTTGCGAGCGTGGCCAATGAGTCGGCGTGGCTGTTCCCGCTCCTTGGGATGTGAGACAAGCTGTATGGGCTAAACCCCGCCTGCAAGCGCTTAGCCTGGCTCAGGTACTCTTGCATTCGGGGGTCCCTGGCCTCCATCTCACCATTCATCTGTCCTACCACCAACCCGGAATCCGAGAACACTTCTACTGACTTTCCTCCCATCTTCTGCACCATGGACATTCCTTGTATCAATGCCTCGTATTCGGCCTCGTTGTTCGTGGCCGCGAATCCGAGTCTTAGGGACTTCTCTATGACGTGTCCTTCAGGGGACACCAGGACTAGTCCCACCCCTGAGCCTCGTTGGTTGGCCGCGCCATCAACGTATACCTTCCAGCAAGGTGCCTTAGGGGCGGAGACAGCCCCAACCAGCTTTTCATCATGATTTCCCTCCTCGGCCACAACCTCCCCAGCCGGCTCGGCGAACTCCGCTGTCAAATCTGCCAAAACTTGGCCCTTTATGGAGGTCCGAGGCATGTACCTGATGTCGAAAGCCCCTAGGATCGTGTTCCATTTTGCGATTCTTCCAGTGTAGTCGGCGGTTCGCAGCACAGATTTTAAAGGCAATCGGGTTAGGACGACCACGGTGTGAGCCTGGAAATAGTGGGGGAGCTTCCTAGTGGCGTGCACCACGGCCAGGATGGCCTTCTCCAGGGGCAGGTATCTCACCTCCGCTTCGTGCAGCGACTTGCTGACGTAGTAAACTGGTTTTTGAACGCCGCTGTCTTCTCGTATCAATACTAGGCTTACCGCATGGGGTGCCACGGCCAGGTACGCGTATAGGACCTCATCGGCCTCTGGATGGGACATGATAGGCGGACAAGACAGATAGTCCTTGAGTTGCTAGAAGGCCTCGGCGCACTCTTCAGACCATTCGAACCCTTTCCATTTGTTGATCAGGCGGTAGAAGGGCCTGCACCTGTCAGCTGACCTGGAGATGAACCGGTTCAGCGCTGCGATCATCCCTGCAAGCTTTTGGATCTCCTTGGGGTTCCGGGGAGGCTTCAAATTGTGGATGGCCTTGATCTGGTCGGGGTCAACTTCGATGCCGCGGTGGGTGATCATGTACCCCAAGAATTTGCCAGAGCTGACTCCAAAAGAGCATTTTAATGCGTTAAGGCGCAGCTTGTGCTTTCTGAGAACGTCGAACGTGGAGCCGAGGTCCTCTAAGTGCTTGGATTCCTGCTTGCTCTTTACCACCATGTCGTCGACGTAGACCTCGATAACTTTACCCAACATTGGCTCGAACATTCTCGTCATCATCCTTTGGTAAGTGGACCCTGCGTTTTTCAGGCCAAACGGCATGACCTTATAGTGGTAGTTCCCGATGGGCGTAACGAAGGCTATCTTCTCTTGGTCCTCCAGGGCCAACGGTATCTGATGGTAGCCCTGAAAGGCGTCGAGGAAGCTCATCCGAGGATGACCTGCCGTGGCGTCCACCAGCTGGTCTATCCGCGGCATTGGGAAGGGGTCCTTCGGGCATGCCTTGTTCAGGTCGGTGAAGTCCACGCAGACTCTCCACTTTCCAGTCTTCTTCCTGACCACCACTGTGTTGGCCAACCATTTAGGGTAAAAGACTTCTTTGATGGCTCCTGCACGCTTAAGCTTATTGACCTCTTCCTTTATCGCGTCGGCGTGTTCCTTCGACGGGCGCCGAGGCGGCTGCTGTCTCGGAATCACGGATGGGTTGACGTTGAGGTGATGGCAGATAAAAGTGGGATCAATCCCCGGAGCATCGCAGGGGTCCCATGCAAACACGTCAAGATTCCTTTTAAGGAACTCTAGCAATTCCTCCTTTTCCTGCGGAGGCAGTTGGACTCCGATTTGGAAGAACCTTTCCGGGCTATCACCGATCACCACCTTTTCCAGGCCCTCGCACATGGCACCCTCGGCGGGCGCGTTGGGAGGCTCCGCCGGGGGCTTTGACTGCTATAAAATCTCCTCGGCGTGAGCCGAGGGTTGCGCATCAAGTCGGCAGGATACGGCGGCGACCGTGCACTGCCTAGCCGTGGGTTGGCATCCTCGGATCTCCAGGACCTGATCCCCGGACGGGAATTTCACCTTTTGATGCAAGGTGGAGGCGACTCCCCCTAGGGTGTGGAGCCAGGGTCTCCCCACGATGGCTGTGTAGGGGGAGTATGTGTCCACCACCACGAAGTTCACCTCCACCACCTCTGGGCCCGTCTGTATGGGCAACCTTATCATGCCCCTTGGGGTGACGAGCTTTCCGTCGAAGGTCATTAGGGGGGAGCTATAGGGTGTCAGGTCTTCTGGTTTTAGCCCCAGCCCCTTGTAGAGGTCTGGGTACATGACCTCGGCCGCGCTGCCCCCATCTACTATCACCCTTCTCACGTCGTATCCCCCAATTCTGAGTGTGACGACTAGAGCGTCATCGTGGGGTTGGGTGGTCCCCGCCTTGTCCTCCTCCGAGAAACTCAAGACCAGTGGGCAATTCCTCCTAGCCCTCTTCGGCCCCGTCCAGGAATCCTCGGCGGGCTGTCGGACTATGGACAGCACCCTCGTGGGCCGCGTGCCTGTCCTTCCCGGCGCCGCCAGGATGACATTAATCGTTCCCGTGGGTCGCCCCATGTCGAGGTCCCTCCGAGGCTCTTGGAAGTTCTGGTTCTGCTGGCCGCTGGAATGGTGGAGGAGGTGTTTCAGCTTTCCCTCCCGGACTAACTGGTCCAGGTGGTTCCAGAGGTTCCTGCAGTCCTCCGTATTGTGTCCGTAGTCCTGGTGGTACTGGCAGTAGCGGCTCTGATTGCGCTTGGGGGGCTCCCCAGCCATCTTGGCCGGCCATCTGAAGTACGGTTCGTTCTTTATCTGCTCCAGCACCCGGTGTACGGGTTCTCGGAACACAGCGCCGACCGTTTGGGTGGCAGCTGTTCCAGACTGCCCACCGAAATCCCTCCTCGGACGGGCGTTATCATAACGGTCCGACCTGAAATCCCTCCTCTCCTGGGGGACAACCTTCTCCTTGCCCTTGCCCTGTAGCAGGTCCTCTTCTACCCGCTTGTACTTGTCAATCCGATCCATCAGTTGTCGCACGCTGGTGGCGGGCTTACCAGTTAAGGACTTCCTCAGGCCGTGTCCCATTGGTAGCCCGTTCTGGAAGGTGTTGATTGCGACAGCATCGTATTTGCCATCCAGGTCGTTGTAAATCTCCCAGTACTTGTCCGAATAAGCTTTGAGGGTCTCCCCCTCGCGCATGGATAGGGAAAACAATGCGTTCATGGGCCGAGGAGGCCTGCTATTTGTAACAAAGCGGGAGCCGAAAGCCTGGGTCAGCTGCCTGTACGAGTCTATGGAGCCCGACCTTAGACCGTTGAACCACCTCATTGCCACAGGTCCCAGGCTGGACGGGAAGACCTTGCACATCAGTGCTTCATTCTTGGAGTGGACAGCCATTCTTTGGTTGAATTGGCTCACGTGCTCCACAGGGTCCGTCTTGCCGTTGTAGGCGATGAAGGTCGGCTGCTGGAACCGCCGAGGAAGTTCCGCCTCCTCTACGCGACGCGTGAAAGGCGACCTGGAGAGCTGGTCCAGCGCCCTGCTCATGGCGTCGCCTCCCAAGCCCCTGGGTGTTGGGTTGGTACGCCTACGCCTCTGGTAGCGCTCGTCCTCGTGGGAGAAAGTCTCGCTGGGGGGCGTCCTTGACCTTTGTCTGTATTCATCGTCGCTTTCGTCTTCGGAGAATGGGTCAGGGCTTGGCTCGGACCTTCTCCGCTGCACGCGGCGTAGCTTCCTTTTGAGGTCATCTATTTCACGCTGCAGGGCCACCTTGTCATCCCTTCTTTGAGAGGCGTGGCTATGGGCTTCTTGCGATCGCGCGGCCTGGCCATTGCCGCGTTCCTGGGGAACACGCCCCTCCCGGCGGGTTTGGCTTCCGTCCGTCGTTGAGGTGTGCATGCTTCCCTCCCGAAATCGCCCATTGTCGTTCTGACCGCCTCCCGGGTCGCCATAGTTGCCCTGATGCTGCGACTTCGCCGGTTCGGGTCGATTGGGAGTGCTTTGGTGAGGGCCTAATCCTACCATGCCTGACTGTCGTTCCTGCTAGCACACAAGTTCTCCCCACAGACGGCGCCAATTGTAGGGGCTCCTTTTTCGGAGGTGGGCCCCCGACAATGAATTTATAGAGAGTGGGCTCAAGATCTAGGCCCTAGTGAAGGACGCAACGGCCATGCATGGTTATTCGTGGGCTGTGGCAATCTTAGTACTAACTAGGAAGGCACAACAGGGATCCTCGGACGTGTTGGAAAGGCGGTAATGGTTCCTCCTTTACTCAAATGAGCTTCACAGTCTATTCAAGAAAAGGCCCTGTTACAGTATCTCTTCTCCCTGGTTCCCCACCCGTCCCCCTCTCTGTGGGGACTCCCTACATTATATATCCCTTTCTCAGATGATCCCAGCCCTACATTTGTCGATCAATCCGGTTCCCACTCGAGTGCCTGTCCCGTCAGCCGCATTCCCATCTCTCTGCGGGTTGCGGCGCCCAAGGTGGCGCTGCTCAGGGGTCCTATCCTCATTAATGCGGCCAGAACATTAGTTGGGGGCATTTAATGTGGAGGTGACAGTTTGTCTGGGACTTGCACCCCCACCATGCCTCCGTGTCCGGTACTCGGCGCCCGCCAGGTCCCATTCGGGTCTCCTGAGAGGTTCTCCTTGACGGACGGCGTCTTGTGCGTTTCCTTACTTCGGGTTTCCGAGGATGCACCCATCCTCGGCGAGTCTTCTTAGGCAGCGAGTCATCTGCGCCTTGTCCTCGGACTTGAGGTGCGTCCTCGGATTCCAGGCGATCCTCGGTCGTGGGCCTTTGGGCTTGATTGAAAGTGGACCGGTCATGCCAACTCTTTGTGGCCCCACAATAGCCCCTCAAAATCTTGCTGTCCGCATCCTCGGGCGGAGAGGAGGATTTTGACATCCTCGGATCTACTACACGTCCCATCGGACCCTGCCCTCTGTCAGCATTGCTGACTTTTCGCCTGCTCAATGCGCGTTATTGGCGCTTCGTCGTGGGTGTCGTGCCTTGCATTAAATTCGGGCGGCTTTATGCCCCCCACGTCCAACGGGCTGATTGCGATCGAACGGTAGGGATGAACCTGGCATTTATAGGCGGGAAAACATGCGCAGTTTTTCCGCCTAGGGTATAAATACCCGTTCGAACTGCTTTTCCCTTCCCATTCGCAGTCATAAGCTCTTGCGCCTTCTATCAGAGTCCAGCCAAATCTTCACCTACACTCCCAGCATAAAAAGTCAATCCGAGGAGCTCCTCCTCATTCCTGTAAGTCGCTCTATCCCTCATGAGGTTAGGGCTTTTTATGCTCTAGAAGAGAGGTGTGGGCTGGACACTGACACACTTAAGAGATTTTAAGATAGATTTCAATTCCCAGATCGGGTTAGGGTTTGTCTGCCCAACGAGGAGGAATGGGCTTGCCACTTCTTCTTAGGCGAGGTGTGCTTTTTCGAGTCCGCCTTCATCTGTGGGCTGAGGTTTCCCGTCCATCCCTTTTTGATGGAGTTGCTAGACCATTTTGGTATTTCTCCTGGGCAACTCATGCCAAATTCATGGAGAATATTGGTCAGTTGTATGGGGATATGGCTGGCTGCCACGGACGGAGATATGCTTAGGGTCGATGAGTTCATCTATTTGTACCGCTTGAAAGCGTCAAAGGAGCATAGGTACAATGAACTGGTGCCTTAGGAGAGAAAAACTAGGAACGTCAAGAAGTTACCCTCGTCCTTCAGATACTGGAAGTCCAGGTTTTTCTTTGTGTCTGGGGATGATTTTGAAACTCCCTCGGGCGAGGTTTGGGGTGATCTTCCGAGGTTGCATCGTCGGTGGGGAACCCCAACCTTAGGTGTTTCAATATTCCCTTTTATGCATTAATTTCCGGCGTGCTTGCCTTTATCGTCATTGATTCTCCTATTTCTTCTTTTATGCAGTTAAGAGACGGCTTAAATTGAAGAGCAGGTATAGGAAACAGGTTTAGAAGGCGATTGAATATGCGCAGACAATCGAAAATTGGGACGAGCTTGTAGATACCAGGACACTTGCCTTCTACTATCTTGGGCCAGATCCGTTCAGTTACGTTCTGTGAAATCTTGAGATTGAGGGAAAAAAGAGTAAGTATTGAGTTCGTCAGTATTTAACTTTTACCCATCTCTTCATTTTTTTTTTTTTTAAACAAGTGTTTCCTTTTTGCAGAGATGACGACAAAATTCAATAAAGACATGTACGCCAGGATGAGGGCCAAGAAGGGCGAGCCTCTATCGAACTTTGGAAAGAAGTCTGTGCGCGTCACTGGGAAGAGTGGCTTTGCCCTTCTCATTTCTTCCGTTAGCCCAATTGTGTCAGGGGTTGCGACGACGAGGACTGCTTCTCCCACGACTTCAGTGGAGGAGATCAAGGGTACTCCCGTTTCCAAAAGATCGAGGCTGTCTGAGAGAGAGAAGGAGAAAAGCATTCCTCGTCCATCCACACTCTGGACTGATGAGAGGCTAGCCGTGGATAGGGCTCACAAAGTGGTGACTGCTGCGGATCTGAAGGTTTTATCCGGTGTTCCGTTTAATGACGTGGCGGCTTGCCACGTCCACAAGCTTGTACAAGTTAGTTTGTTTGTGCCCCCTTCTTTCTTCGTCTTCTTCTTCCTTTCATTTCTTTTATTGATGACTCTGAATTTCTTTCTCCAAGTATTGGGAGAGAGCATCCATATTACTTCTGAATATCTTACCCAGGAGACGAAAGTGGCATCTCTGACGTCCAGGATGGAAACTTTAGAGGCGGAGAACTCCACGTTGAGAAAGAATCTTATTGATTCTATAGGCGAGTCTGCTTCCTTGAAGGAGAAAGTGAAGACACTAGATGACGAGCTTAAGGCTGAGTGCCAGTTGATGCAAGAGAAGGATGAGCAACTCTTAAGTGCTAGGGAGATGCTGAAGACGATAGCTGCAAGGTCGGTGGAAGCATTCTAGACTACCGACGAGTATAGCACTATCTTGTTCAGCTGGTATTTCAAAGGATTTGAGCTCTTGAAGAGGTACCTACTGAAGCATCCTTCTGGGGTGGACATGGAGAAGTTGGACCTGGAAGAGATAGACCAGGAAATGGCTGCTGATGAGGTCGCCCAATCTTCTGCCATTGTGCCCTTCACACGTGAGAATGTCCCTGCTAGTGACGCTCCAGCTGGTGAAGACGATGCTACCAACGCCTGAACCTGACACTTGTGAAAATTTCCTTTTTCTTTTGGTGGGTGCCCATCATGTTTTTGGGCCAAACTTTTGAACAATTACTGCTTATCTTATTTTGATAACGATGTTGGCAACCCAGTGTTTATGGGTTTTATGTAAAAACAATGGTAATTGCCCTTGGTTTTGGGACTTTAATTAAATTTGTCACAAACTTACTTGCATTTCATGATTGCCCATGTGTTTGATGAGTTTTGTCTAGCTCCATATTTTGTGCTTAGTGAAAGTCCCTTACTGTGACTTTTCTTCTTCCTTGTCGGTAGCTTTAGCTGTTTCCTAACAGCTAAAACTCCTTTGGTTCAGGCAAACGGGCTGGGCGCCCAGGTTCAGCTCTTAGTTTTAATTCGTTGCGATACTATAGTCGGTACCCGTGATAACGGAATTTTGTTACTTAGACACCTTTTTGACTTAAACCCTTTTAAAGGGATTTTGTTGTCCTTCATTGGCTTCGTAACTTACATCCATCAAGGCGGAATTTTGTTACTTAGCCAATTTTGACTTACACCCACTAAAGGGATCTCGTCGTTTTTAATTGAATTCGTCCATAACTTACATCCGTCAGTGTGGAATCTTGTTACTTAGCCAATTTTGACTTACACCCACTAAAGGGATTTTGTCATTTTTAATTTACTTCCTCCGTAACTTACATCCATCAGTGCGGAATCTTGTTACTTAGCCAATTTTGACTTACACCCACGAAAGGGCTTTTGTTGTCTTTAATTTACTTCGTCCATAACTTACATCCGTCAGTGCAAAATCTTGTTACTTAGCTATTTTAGGCTCGTATGGCTTTATATACCTGGCCAGACCTGCTTGCACGGAGAAATTAGCTGAATAATTCATTTATTGACTTTAAGAACAAATACATTTATAAGCTACATCTATTGATGGTATTTCTTCAAATGCTCAATGTTCCATGGCCTTGGTAGTCTTTGTCTGTCAAGGGTCTCTAGATGATAACTGCCTTGTCTGGAGTAGTGAACGACTCTGTAGGGTCCTTCCCATGTGGGGTTGAGCTTTCCTTGGGTGAAGTCTTTAGTAGCCGTTGTGACCTTGCATAGGATGAGGTCGCCTATGCTAAGTCACCTGAGCTTTACTTTCATGTTGTAATAGTTAATCATTTTCTGCCGGTAGCCCGTCATTCTGTTGGAAGCTTGGTCTCTTACTTCATCTAGACAGTCCAGGTTAACTCGTAGAAGGTCGTCATTGACTTCTTCGTTGAATACCTCTCGTCTAATGCTGGTTACTCCTACTTCGACTAGGATTACTAGTTTAGTACCATAGGTAAGCCTGAAGGGAGTTTCTCCTGTTGGGGTTCTTGATGTAGTTCTGTAGGCCCACAAGACATTGGGCAGTTCTTCTGGCCAGGTCCTTTTTGCATCGTCCAGCTTCGTCTTGATGATCTTGAGTAATGTCTGATTTGTCACCTCCGTTTGCCCATTTGCCTGTAAATGTCTTGGGGACGAGAATTAATTCTTGATGCCTAGCCCTGAGCAGAAATCCCTGAAGCCTTGGCTATCGAACTATCGTCCATTGTTTGATATGATCGTCCGTGGGATCCCAAACCTGCAAACTATATTTTTCCATACGAAGCTCTGGATTCTTGCTTCAGTGATGGTTGCCAGTGCCTCTACCTCAACCCATTTCGTAAAGTAATCAATAGCAACTAGTAAGAATTTTACCTGACCTTTGCCTTGTGGTAGCGGGCCGATGATGTCGATCCCCCATTGTGCAAAGGGCCACGAGGACACAATCGTCGTCAGTTTCTCTGCTAGAAGTCGCTAATATTCCCGAACCGCTGACACTTGTCACATTTCTTGACGAACTCTGTCGCATCCTTCTACATAGTTGGCCAGAAATAGCCTGTTCGGATGATCTTGCTTACTAAGGACCTAGGACCAGCATGATCCCCACAAACTCCTTCATGGATCTCTTCTAGGATGTACTTTGCTTCTCCTTCGTTAACACACTTCAAGTAAGGCATGGAGAAGCCTCTCTTGTATATGGTGTCATTGAGGATTGCAAATCTGGCTGATCCTGAGAGAGTCATCCGTCCTGAAGGAAAGACAGGATGGGTGTTATCCAGCTGTTTGTGCTTTGGATCGTGAAGGTCGGGATTTCTTCAATGCTGGAGTTCTTTTGGACTTCCATCATCAGGTCTGCACTTGATTCCCCATTTTCTGACGAGGCTATCTTTGAAACTTCATCTGCTGCCACATTTTGGCTCCTGAGGATCTGCATAAACTCCACTTCCTCGAACCCCTGAGTCAAATGTTTTGTCAGCCTGAGGTATTTCTACATTCTTTCTTCCTTTGCTTCATATTCCCCCTTGATTTGCCTAATTACCAACTTCGAATCATTTTTGACCAACAGGTTCCTAGCTCCGAGCTCTTTTCCGAGCCTCAAACCAGTCAGAATACCTTCGTACTCGGCCTCATTATTGGTGGCAGGAAATTTCAGCTAGACTCCATACTTTAGTGTTTCTCCTTCGAGGGTGACTATGACGACCCCTACTCCCCCCTTTTTTGGGCTGACGAACTGTCAGTTTGTACTGTCCATAGTCTATCCTTGCTAGTGAGGTCGTCTTCGTTGGGGGGGGGGGAAGGGATAAACTCTGCGATGAAATCTGCCAAGGCCTACGCTTTGATGGCAATCTTGGGATGATATTCAACATCAAATTGGCTGAGTTTGATTGCCCATTGGACCATCCTCCCCGCTGCCTCCAATCTGCCCATGAACTTCTTGATGAGTTGATCCGTCATCACCAAGATTGGATTTGCTTGAAAATACTATCTAAGTTGCGTGAAGCTACAATTAATGCGAACGTGATTTTTTCGATTTTTGGGTACCTGGACTCAGCTCCTTGGAAGGCTTAGCTGACATAATAAACTGGAAGCTGTTTCGTATCTTCTTCCCTGATCAGAGCTGCACTGACGGCTACAGCTGACACGGCTAAGTACAAATACAAGTTCTCACCCTCTTTCGACGGGCTCAGAAGGGGCGGGTTGCTTAGGTAGCGTTTGAGTTCCTAGAAAGCTGCCTCACATTTGTCAGTCCACGCGAAAGCCTGTTTCAAGGTCTTGAAGAAGGTAGGCATTTGTCTGTCGCTTTAAAGACGAACTTATTTAGGGCTTCAACCCGTTCCATGAGCTTTTGGACCTCCTTGACGGTCTTGGGCAGTGTCATGTTGATTATGGCTTGCACCTTCTTTGGATTTGCTTCTATTCCTCTTTAGGACACTATGAACCCCAGGAATTTCCCAGAGGCTACACCGAAGACACTTACTAGGATTCAGCTTCATATGGTATTGTTTGAGGGTAGCAAATGTCTCTCTGAGGTCGTCTAGATGTGCAAGTTCCTTTTTACTCTTGACGAGCATGTCATCCACGTACACCTCCATATTCCTGCCTATCTGCTTGCTAAACATCTTGTTCATTAATCTCTGATAAGTGGCACATGCATTCTTCAGTCCAAAGGGCATTACCTTATAACAATAAAGCCCTTGACTGGTGATGAAGGCTGTCTTCTCCTGATCCTCGTCAGCCATTTTTATTTGATTGTAACCAGAGAAGGCGTCCATGAATGTCAACAGCTTGTGTCCAGCTGTAGAGTCTATCGGCTGATCTATTCTTGGCAGAGGGAAGCTGTCCTTTGCGCATGCCTTGTTCAGGTCTGTGAAGTCTACGCACATTCTCCATTTCCCGTTCGCTTTCTTCACCAAGACGACATTTACGAGCCAGTTCGGATAATATACTTTGCGGATGAAACCTGCAGTCAAGAGCTTGTTAACTTCGTCAGTAATCGCTTGGTCTCTTTCGGGTGCGAAGACTCTTCGTCTCTGCTTGACAAGCTTCCTTTCTGGATCCACATTCAGCTTGTGCTGAATGACTTCTGGAGATATGCCTGGCATGTCTTCGTGGCTCCAGGCAAAGACGTCTAGGTTTTCTTTAAGAAATCGGACTAGCTTTGTCCTCATCTTGGGACTTAGAGTCGTCCCTATCCTGGTTATCTTATTGGATACTTTGTCAATTAACTCTACTGTCTCCAGGGCCTCCACCCTTTCTTTCTCTTTTTCTTCGATTGTCCATGTATGGTTCTCCTTTGCGGCCACAACGGCCTGGTAGCACTCCCGAGCCAAAACTTGATCTCCTTTGACTTCACCAACCCCATTCTCCGTTGGAAATTTTACCTTTAGGCAGTAGGTTGACGTGGACGATTTCCACTTGTTGAGTGCTGGTCTTCCAATGATTACGTTGTAGGACGAGGGGCAATCTACCACCAAGAAGTCCAAATGACTAGTCAACTGTTTCGGGTAGGTTCCCACTGTCACCATCAACGTCACTATGCCCTTGGGGTATACTCTGTCACCACTAAAGCTAACAAGGGGAGAATCAAATGGACGCAGTCTTTTTGGATCTAATTTCAACTACTGAAACGCAGGGAAGTAGATGATATCAACCGAGCTACCATTGTCCACGAGGATCTTTTTTGTGTTAAATCCTTCTATGGTGAGTGCTACAACCAAGGGGTCATTGTGAGGCTACTTCACTCCCCTAGCATCTTCTTCGTTGAAAATCATGTCTTGATCTATTCGTCTGTACTTCAACGGGGGTGTCATGTAAACACTGTTCACCTGTCGTTGATATGCTTTCTTAAGGGACTTGAATGACCTTCCTACGATGGGCCCTCCTGCGATCGTCTGTATTTCCCCTATTATAGTTTGGGGAGGCTAGAACTAACGGTCACTGCCCCTGGATGAGGACTCGTGCTGGCCCTTGTTTCCATCCCAGAACCTACTGAACTACCCTTTCTATACAAACTTCTGTAGCTTCCCCTTCTTTATCAACTCCTTTATTTTGCTCTTTGAGGTCCTAACAATCTTCGGTGTAATGGCCATGGTCCTTGTGAAATCGGCAATATTTATTCTTATCACAGACGTTAGGAGATGAGTGCAATGGTCACGGCCATTTCAAGTCGTGCTCGTCCTTAATCTGCATTAGAATTTTATCAACTGATATAATAAGAGGGGTAAATTTTACCGTTTGCTGTCCCTTATTGTCCTTCCTCTTGATCCCGTCATTGGTCCGGCGATTTGGGCTTTGTCGCTTTTGCCCCCTACGATCGTCATCTCTCCTTTCTTTGTCTCCTGGTCTTCCTGCATCCTTGATGGTTGCTAACGCGTCTTCAGCGTTCATGCACTTCTGTGCTTTAAGGAGCATCTTGGCCATTGTTTTTGGAAGATTCTTTGCAAGTGACGTAACGAGCTCTCTGGACCTCAATCTTGCCTTAAAGGTCGTCAGTTGCACCTTATCGTCCGCTTCATCTACCTCCAGTGTTTCGCGAGTAAAGCGTTTCACGTATGACCTTAGGGTTTCCTTTTCTCCCTGCCTGATGGTAAGTAAGTGGTCCATGGTCTTCTTTGGATGTTGTCCTCCAATGAAATGACACAGGAAGGCGTTGCTTAACTGCTCAAAGTCGTCAATGGACGACGTTGGCAACTTTGTGAACCATTCCCTTGCAGCCCCTTTGAGAGTAGTTGGAAAGGAACGACACAGTATTTCGTCTGGGGGTTGCTGGAGCCCTAGGGTCGTCTTGAAGGTGTTAAGATGATCCTGTGGGTCCTTTAGTCCGTCGAATGGTTCAAGCTGGGGTAACCGAAACTTTGACGGTACTGGACATTCAAGGACTGCTAGAGTGAATGGTGAATCTGTCGCCTTAACCAGTCGGTCTACACTCTGCTTTGTTTTCTCCTTCATAGCGGTCCTAAGTTCATCCATCTCCCTCCTCATCTCTTGGAGAAGATTTGAGTTGTGCTTGGTTGGAGTAGTGGGCCTTTGATGGTCACTTCTTCTGTGGCTATCTCCCTCATCATCTCGGTTCCCTTTAGATCAATTCTCCTCCTGCTGAAGTCACAACTTCATTTCCTGATTTTGCCTGGTCAGTTCTTCTACAGTGGCTGCGAGAGCTTGAACCTGCTGAGTCAAGGATGTGGAATCTTGATTGGACTCCATCTGACAGTGATTGGTGATTGGAAACTATTTTTTTTGAGATTGAAAACGAAAATGTCGTTCCCCACAGATGGCGCCAAACTGATGAAGCTAGAATTCGCCAGTCAGAGTGCGCAGACGAGAGTGGACTTCGGCCTGCAAGAACGTGTTCTCAAGAGTGGTCACCGATGTGGTGCCTGCCACAATACCTCCGATGCCAAAGTCAGTCTCAATTGCTATTGGAGAATAAGCAATATAAAGATAATAGAGCAAAAGGAATCTCTTAGTGTATATGTGTGAATGTACCTCTTCTTTGGCAATGTGAGGGCTATATATATGTTGCTGTAGCCTCTAGCTATTGGGGCAGTTATGGTGGCTTTTAATTCCCTCTTGGGTAACACCTTCTGGCCTCATAATGTTGCTTTAATCTACTCCCAATGGTCTGTACAGTTGGCTTTGTAACCGTCCGAGGTGTTTATGGGCGGCATTGAATGAGGTGTTTACCATCATCAGTGGAGTGGATATTCGTCCCTGAAAGCTATTCTCGTCTATACAATTGGCTTCGTCTGTACTTGATTTCGTCAGTCCCATCAGTTCTTATGATGGTAAAAGTCTGATGATTACTTCAAAGTCAGGTATAGGGAGTGAGATACAGTAAAACAGTCATTGCATCAAAAAAGATACATGAGTAGTGATTACTGATTATGATTTCTGCTTTGCCAATTTTGTTGCAAGTTAATCTCATTTTGCTGTTCTATAGGTTCAAGTATTAGAAAATTAATTTAGTTCAGTAGTTTCACAGCATAACAATTTTATGGTTCTCCTTCCAAACTTATGATTAGGCCAATAAGTTGTTTTGCACAAAGTTCTATATGGGTTTAGCGAAGAAAGAAACAACAAGGATTCTTCTAGAATCGTTTCGTTGTTGTAGTTCACATAATGTATGTGCAGGTCGTTGGAAATTCTAAGGAATTTGGTACAATTTTGTTGGTAACGCTGATCCTGACATCTTAAACAACCAAACCACTACTCACCCTCAGGGCAGTGGCAACTGATAGTTAAAATTGTTGGAGCTAGGAGTAGGAAGCAAAAACATCCAACAGTAAACAGGTTTTGGCTTGAAAAACTTACCTAACCCCAAAAAATAAACAAATAATAAAGTCAAAGTTTCAGGTAATAAATGACATATTTTCTCAAGTGCCCTTCCTCTATAGAGTTTATGTGTTCAATTTGCAAGTGCTCTTTTTCCCCGGCAAATTAGACACACACAAGTAAAATTTTTCAACATATAATATTCTAGCTGAGCTAGGGAAAACATGTAAGTATAAGGTCACCATATGCACTAGTAATTCATGAAATTTTATATAAGTATTTTATTTAAAAGGAACGGAAAATCACATACAAGAGGTGTGTGTCTATCCCATCGTAAAGAATACAATCATATATACACAAAGTCAAAATGTATAAAATCAAAACAGGACATCAAGGGGATGCTACCCAAGGCAGCCATCCAATCATACAAGGACCTCAACAGAAACAATTCGATTACAAAAGTTGGTCGCTCAACACCATCAAATTTCATCCTACAACTGTTGTGGCAAAGTGTCCACAATATACATAATGGAATAACTTGTAACTATATCATAAACCTCTAAAAAAAGCAATCGAAACTTTACTCTGACTAGGTAATGTGACAATGCAGTTTTTCTTCCAGAAGAAAAGGTTTAGTAAAGTCTAAAGTCTTGACTTTTGTACCATTTTCAATAATAAAGCTGCAGCATCACTCAGAAAAGGCAGCTGGCCTGAAGTACCTAAATGTGCGTCACTTTCCATTCAACGATCACTATATGACAACATATATTATGTTTGGTAATAATTAATGCTCTCTGAATTCATGCAACAAATGTTTTAATAGCAAAATTATTACTGTATTTCTTTCATCAAATTAATATCATGTGTATGGGGAAATGGACTTCTTAGTATTGTCTTTTTCAGGGTTTTAGTTCAATTGTAGGATATCTTCAAGTTTTGTTTTGAATATTAGAGTATAATAATTGTAATTAATGCTATAGGAACCACATTCTTTAGCTTCCTCTAAATTTTTCTTTACACATTTGCCTAGCTAGAAGCAATGATTGAGTAAAACGTTCATTAATTATTCATCCTCATAAACAAAATCTTAACCTTGCCTAGTTACTGCGTAGGTAACTGGTCTCTTGAATTGGATACATTGTGTGGTCTAAGACTCCATTTTGTCATATGAGGTTGAATGATGTTTGTATTTTCTTGCTTAACAGAAAATTATATTGCAGAAAAAAAGAAAAAGAAAAAAAAGATGGTACAAAAGGATGAATGGTCTAACTACATATACATAGGCTTGGATATTTAGCTAAAATTTAAAAATATATATGGATGTTTGCTCTTCATTCGTATATGACCTTAAATTGGTAAGGTTTTTATGTTTTTTTTTTATTACTTAGACCCCCTAATTCTTAAACTTCTAGATTTATTCCTGATTGTTAGAATTTCAATAACTCTATTATTATTAAGTTACTCTATAATTAGAGGATATTGATCTAAGTATGAAATTATTCTCTTGCCGAAAATATATCGTTCAATGTAATCTGTGAAATTTTTTTATGATATGTACTGAAGGATTATGGTATATATGTTATTCTCTAGTAGTACTGATCAATTATATAGTTATTGAAACAATCCTCTAGATAGGTTTGTTAAATATTAGCTCTGATACCATGTTAAATGGACAATATTATCAAACGCAATGTGTTATATATCATGTTGTGTATGCTTTAGTGAATGCGGAAGAGGAAGCATAGAATAGGAACACTGAGAACACGAGGATTACGTGGTTCAGCCTTGACGGCCTACATCAACGGAGGAATCCCTTAAGGGCTACATCTTTATTATATGAGAGTGTAATACAATAACCTCTGTTACAATGAACCCTAATATGAGTATATATAGACGACTAAACCCTAGACTACTAGTACAAGTAGGACTGGGTTGGGCCTATTACATTGGGTTAATATATGTCTAATATATATCTCTAACACCCTCCCTCAAACTCAAGGCAGAAGCTCGATGAAGTTTTGAGGTTAGATAAACATGAGAAGATCACTTGGAGATGTCGAGAAGAATGCCTTTAAAAAAACCACAATGAAGAATGTGCCAATTGACCAATTTTGGAGTTTCAAATGAAGAAACGGAGTCCAAAATCGGAATCTATGCGAAAAACTGTGCAACATAGGCCCTTTCGAAAATTTTGACTTTTGGTCAAAGGTCAACGCAAAAAGTCAAAGTCAAAGAAAGTCAAAGTCAATAGATCAGAGTCAAGTCAACGGATACATGGACCGGGTCGGTTCCGGTTTTTCCGGGTCAGGTCACGGATTGGGCTGCAGAACGCTGACTTATTCTGATGACATGGTGCTGACGTGGACTAGGGCTGATGTGGACATGTTGCGTGGCTGCTAACGTGGAGTGATGACATCATCCGATGACGTCAGAAGACATCAACATCAGTTTTCCGGCGTGTGGTAGGAGCGTGCAATGTTCACTGGCGCATGGAGAAGAAGCCCGAAATCCTAGAGGCGCGTGAGGGTGCGTGCTGGGTCAGATGGCTGCCGAAATTTCGGGTTTTGTAGATCGGTCGACGAGGAGGCCGTAGGGGCGATACGTGTACCAAGAAGAAGATCTGGAAATAGGAACCCGAGGCGGTGCGTGGGAGGTTTACCGGAGACAACTGCGGCGCGTGGTGGCGCATGGCAAGGCTTCAGGTCACCGGATTTCTGGGTTTTGGTCGC
Source organism: Quercus variabilis (assembly GCA_030445155.1). Lineage (NCBI taxonomy): Eukaryota > Viridiplantae > Streptophyta > Magnoliopsida > Fagales > Fagaceae > Quercus > Quercus variabilis. Next base: position 25,058,470 of record CP129448.1, on the reverse strand, counting down.
CGGAGGTTGTGGAGTACGTCTGTGGTGTTGGTTTCAATAGGCGAAGCATGGATTTGAGCAGATCTTATAAGCTAAGCCACTGCTTGCTTGGTTATTGGATTTTGACACAGCACAGAGCCATGATGGCTGCGTGATGCTGTAGAGTCTGGATTCAGCAAACAAACATGCGTGACTTCAGATAGTGGTATGCACGTGAAAATCTTCTTTGCTGTGTAGAGATGTTTGTTTAATGCCAAGAACGAAGTTTGGCTCTGATATCATGTTAAATATTAGCTCTGATACCATGTTAAATGGACAATATTATCAAACGCAATGTGTTATATATCATGTTGTGTATGCTTGAGTGAATGCGGAAGAAGAAGCATAGAATAGGAACACTGAGAACACGAGGATTACGTGGTTCAGCCTTGACGGCCTACATCCATGGAGGGATCCCTTAAGGGCTACATCTTTATTATATAAGAGTGTAGTACAATAAACTCTGTTACAATGAACCCTAACATGAGTATATATAGGCGACTAAACCCTAGACTACTAGTACAAGTAAGACTGGGCTTTGGCCTATTACATTGGGCTAATATATGTCTAATATATATCTCTAACAATGTTGACTAGATAAGAGGCCACTGAAGTGTCCTATCCAAATATAAAGCATAGTAATCCATTAAGAAAGCTGCAAAAGAATGATAACCACAACGTATATTTGTCCAAGACCTCACTCTAGTTTCTCTTACATCGAACTTTAAGTAATTAGAGAAGGATTCCAAAATCCATCACTTATAATTTTTAAAAAAAAAAAAACTCTATGAGGAATTCCAACAAGGAATATGATTTTAATCAATAACATACCAAATAAAGAAGTCATAGATCATACATTTAAACTAGCTCGGAAGAAAAATTAAACATATAACTTCATTATTAATTGGCAGAATTTAAACCAAGACTATGATTTTAATCAATAATATACCAAATAAATAGGACCTAGAATCTCCTAGGCAAAGAAAGTAAGCAAATAAACAACATAAAGTTCTATGGTCAGGCTATGGAAACCATAGTCACTATTAATTCGGGAAATTTCAACTAGGATTAGAGCATCTCCAGCAGATTCATCAAATTTTTATATTATTTGGAGAATGAATAGTGACTTTTACCTTTATCTACCAATTTTTTTAAATACACCTTTTAACAGATTCTCTATCTCATTCTCTATTTCATTTAAATATTATTTTTTCTTTCATTATTTATTCTTTTTTTAACAACGAGACATCTTTCAACATTTTTTTACTCAACACCTAATTATTATAATACAAAATAAGAATTTGAAGAATGAACAGTAGCCCGTCAGACTTGATGGGCTACTGTTCATGAGCCCAAAAAAAAACTGACTTTGCCTAAGCTGCTGAAGTACTAACACAGCCCATATTCTCCAAATTTTAGCTAATATATGTGGATGTCAATGCTCTTGGAGATGCTCTTATGTTAATCAATAATATACCAAATAAATAAGACCTAAATCATAATTTAAACCACCTAGAGAAAGCAAACAAGTAAATCATAATATATACTAGTGCCAGTTAATCCGAGAAAAGTAACAAATTGACTTCAGTGGTCTGTAACGTGTTTGGGATAATGCCTACATATTTATCAAGCTTGTTTCTTCCTAGATTTTTGGGAAATTGTACTACCCAATTGTACTCCCTCCTGGTATAGAAATTTCAAATATCTATATATTTTGATAAGTCATGAGAGAGAAAGGAATCCAAAGTTTCTCAAACTGATAGGGATTGGCACGTGTGAATGCATCTAGAAGGCTTTCCTTTTAAATGGGATTTTAGGGACTTTTTGGTTTTTGTTTTTTTTTTTTTTTTTCGTTTTGAGATATTATATACTACTTGAATCTACTTTTGTCTGTTCTTTAATTATTAATGATTTTTTTTAATTACCATTATCAAGAAATCAATAAGCTGTTTTAATTGAAAGCAAGATTTAGTTCTACATTGTAAAGTTCACATTCAAGAAAGTACAAATATATATTGAATAAATTAAAACTCACATATATTTTTAACTTATTTATTTAAAAAAAAATACTATTATTATTACTCTTTTTATGGAGAAAATGTGAGGGAAAATTAAAAAAAAAGAAAAAAAAAACAAAAAGAAACAAAAAGCTAGAAGAAGAAGAGGAAGACAGCAACAGAAATTGTCAAATACAAAACCGTTTATTATCATATACCAGGCCCACAATATACAAACAAAAAAGGACAAACAATTTTCGCGGCAATCAAGCTTGATAGGTATAAGGGTAAGTGTGTGAAAACAAGTTATGGCCTACCACTGTTGTCTACAAGGTTAGTTCATCTTTTTTTAAAGTGATAGATTGGTTCACTTTTTTTAAAGTAATAATTGTATTACTAAAACTATATTATTAAAGAAAGCCCAGATGGCACATTGGGCCCTGATAGAAGTACAAAACTAGTCTAACTCAGTTGCTTTGAATACAAGCACTCAGAAAAGTCCTATAAAAAATAAAAAAAATAAAAAAATAAATCCTACGTCAAACAGTTCATATGCATGATACCCTAATTAACTAAGAATATATGAGATTTTGTCACTCTATGCATGAACTAAACAATATGTATACGTGAGTACATTTTTTTTATAAGACAAGTCCTCTTTTGCAATCAAGAGGAAGAAAGTTTTGATTACCTTTTCCTCAAGTTCCCTTTTGGCAAGTGTGTGTGGCTTGGATATAATTTGAACTAAGAGTAGATCTTCTCAACCCTCACAACCTTCATAACTAGATCTCCACCTTGTTGGCCTTCAAACCTTTTGACAAAAAATAGAACAAATGGTTGTCCACTATCCTGGTGACAATATTATGGACCCTACGGTGGAGGAGAAAAAATTAATTTTTGATAGTGAAAAGATGGATCCCGTAGGTACTTTGATTTATAGAAAAACAAATGTAAAGATACAACAATATAAAAATAGTGTAAAGAAAGCTAGTAGCCAAATCAATCTCCAGGCTTCCGTATGGATTTCATTTATAAGTATAATTACAAGCATTTGAAAAAAAAAAAAAAAGCTACAACACTATAAACAACCCCTTCTTGCATTAAGATGGAATTTTAAGGGAGAATTCTAAAATTAATGAGAATGAATAATGAGACCATTAAATTAATATGGAATTCATATTTTTTGCTAATATGTAAAGCCACACTGGTTTTTTATGGTTATAGGGGTGCACATATTCAAATCCACCATACATAGATGACCCAATAAAAGAGGCACCGGAGCTGACCTTGTCAAGAACCAACTTGATTATTGGCTCTCTCAGCTGAAGTTCTGCAGTTTGAAGGTCTTTCAGCAACCCTGAAATGAATATGTGCACATAAGAACCATACCAGAACAACAAGAAGTTATAAATAAAAAGACATGAATAACTGTAGAAACTGAAAGTACCATCATAATGCATTAACATTCAAATTTATTTAATTTATAATTAAGCCTAGGAAGTACTAAAAAACACATGATTTTACTTGAGAAACAAATGATGTTACAAAGAATGCTGCCTAAAACAGTCAACCACTCATATCAAGACTGGAAAAAAATTACTTAATTACACAAATAGGCCTTTCAAAACCATCAAAATTTCTACCATTCGTCTCTCACGAAACAGTCCACAACACACAAAAGGGAGTAGCATTCCAAACCCAACAATCCACAATATTTTGAGTAAATTTCAAAAGATAAGGATTATCAGGAAAAAAAAAAAAATGACCAGAACTAGAGACAGATAAGGAATCTAAAAATAAAAAACGGAGACAAAAAAGGTGCACACTCAGCATAGAAAAAACAGAAACTGAAAGTCACAGTCATAGACCATTATTGCAAAATAGCAAAATAGGTACCCACCGGAGCCAAAAAAAAAAAAAAAACTAACCACAACACCGACCCATTATAAAATATCTCGCTACAACAAAACTCAAACTCCCTCTCTCTGTCTGTGAAAATCTCTCTACAATTTACTCAAAACCATGGATGTCTCTGCCACCGCAACAAACTCAATCAAAACCATCATCAACTCTCTGCCGCAAGAACAAAATTTCACAGGTAATGCATAGAGTTATTTCTAAGTTAAGCTAGGACCTTGACATAAATGAAAGAGCCATTATAATTAATACCATAGTAATCATAGAAAACTCTGATATGCAATAGCTCAAAATTTGCCTATTAGAATTTCTATAAAGAGGAAAGCAATAAACATGTGACATTATTCTTAGTGCAATAAATGAGAAAAATGTAAGACAGATCTTAAACAATGAAACAGTAAACAATCATAATACTAAAGCCATTGCATTGCCATCAAGGGCTATAAGATTGTGAATTTGTGATCCTTATCCATCATATAGATGAGAAACCCAAGCATACCCATTAACAAATTACACTCCACAAAACAAGCAAGGCCACTTTTTTACTCACAATTTCAAATCAAACTCCTTGAAGAGACAGAGAGAGAGAGAGATAAATATAAGTATAAATATATATATATATATATATATATATATATACTGCCCAAATGCCAATATAAGGGAAAAGCAAACTCTGAATCTTAATCTTCTATATCTAACCAAAATCTATATAAAAGTCATTGAAAGAACACATATGAAACATAACCCATCAATTATTTCATCTAGATAGTGTGTATAATCACATTCAACAGTTATAAGACAGCTCATTTTTTTCAGGAAACAAATACCCAATTAATTTGGAAAAAGAAAAAAAGAAACTGGAAGACACATTAGGCAAAACTTGTAGAGTTTTCACCAAGATAGAGAAATTAGACTCACCAAGATATGTCGGGCTTTAGATCGATGGAGGCTGACGGCGGCGTTCGATGATAGTGAAGGGATCTACAGCATCAAAACGACGCCGATGGTTTGAAAGAGAGGGGCGGAGGGAGGGATCTGGTGGAGGTCGGCGGAGATGGTGGTGGAGGAGACGAGGGAAGCGAAGGGTTGCGATGTATCGGCCGGCTTCAGATCATGGAGGCTGTGTGTGATGGCTAGGAGCTGTGTGTGATTATGGTGGTTTTTTACTTTTAGTACTTAAGATTTAAAATAAAATAAATAAATAAATAAAAACGCAGGTCCTTAGGCCGCGATTTTAAACAGGGCCATAGCTAAGGGGCTTGGGCCGCGTTTTAAACGCGGCTTTAGACCCATTCTATGGCCCCGTTTAACGGGCCTAATGGGCCCACATTTTGTAGTGAATTTATAATTCCTGCTATATTATTTTAGTTACTTTTTAATTTTATTTATGATATTTTCAATAGAAAGTTTTTAATTTCAATTAAATAAATTATTCATAAATGGACTATAGTATAACTGTCAGGTCAGGGCAGTCATTGGAAAGAAATACAAATATGAAAAAGATCTCATATCATTGATCAAGGAAATAATTATTCTAGGTGGAGGCCTTGACATGCCTGATTTATTTCCTTCACTGAAGTTCCTTGGCTTCGTTACAGGAATCAAGCCCGCATTGTTGAAAATGTATAGAAAAACAGACAAAATTCTCAATAATATAATCAACGATCATAAGAAGAAAAGAAGCGCCATTTCAGCCAAAAAATGTGAAGAAAGTGATAATGATGAAATGATTGATGTGCTTTGAAACTTCAGCAAATAGTTGAGCTTGAATTCAACGTCCCAAGCAACCACATCAAAGCTGTCACCTTGGTATTAGTAAATGAGCAGTTTTTTACAAATAGTTTTACAAGGATTCTTTTACTCCAAAAAGTGGTGAACGATTTGAGGTATGTATTTTGCTACACCATATTCTTTTGAGTGGTAGACTTTGAAGTTAATAAGCCAAATAGATTGTGTAGTGCACAAAAATTTGTCTTTTGACATAAATTTCATTTACTCGTAACAATAATCAACATCCAATTCACAAAATTAGGAATTTGGAAGAAAAATCACATATGCACGCACAAATTATAAAGCTACCCTATTTTGCTTAGTATTAAATTCTCATCTCACAATGTGATTGTAAGTCAACATCATTTTTCAGGAGGTCTTTTCTGCAGGAAGTGAGACTATAGCAACCACAATCGAATAGGCAATGTTAGAATTAATAAAAAACCCAAGAGTAATGGAGAAGGCACAAGCAGAAGTGCGGCACGTCCTTGAAGGGTAGAGAAATTTTGATAAGACAAAAATTCAAAGGCTAAATTACTTGAAATTAGCAGTAAAAGAAACTTTGCGATTACACCCTCCTGGTGCCTTGATCCCAAGAGAATCAAGAGAAAAATGTGAAATTTATGGGTATGAGATACCTAACAACACCAAAGTAATCATTAATGCATGGACCATAGGAAGAGATACTGAATATTGGATTGATGCTAGCTGCTTTCGCCCCCAGAAGTTTCAAGATTCTCCTATTCATTTTAAAGGGTCCAATTTTGAATTCATTACATTTGGAGGTGGTAGGAGGATATGTCCAAGCATATCATTTGCTATTACTAGTATTGAACTTGTTCTTTCTCAATTGTTGTATCACTTTAATTGGAAGCTCGTTAATGAGATTAGGCCAGAAGAACTAAACATGTTTGAGACTTTTGGATTATCCTGTAGGAGAAAAAATGATTTGTACCTAATTGCCACTCCTTTGAAATATCTTCTTCACGAAAGACACTAAATAATATTAGTTAGCCAAAGTTGCTATTATGTTTGCTGTGTAAGATTTTTTTTTTAAGAAGTATTGATTTTTAAGTTGTTTATATATTTTAGGGAGTGTTGGTATCAAGTGTGTCCGATTTAAATAATGTGCCTGTTGAATCATGAATGAAATAATTATGGGGAAGTGCAAAGTTTATTCAAGTTTAATTCTTTTTCAAGTTTTGATTTGCCCCAATCAAAAAATCGATTCACGAGTGCAAACAACTAAGAAAGTGGCCCTTAGATTCAAAAGAACATGTGAATACAATTATCAATGCTAGCTATATATTTAAGCACTATACACACACACACACACATATATATATATATATACGCATATATTCAGACAGAAATCCAAAAACCCTATGAACCCTAAATCTTGCAGTGTTCTATTTTTATAAATATCTCAATCAAACCCTATGAACACACGACTTGACCAATTTGAAACATACAAAAGGCACAAATTAAAACAACGGGAAACCACAAAATAGTTTTTTTTTTTTTTTTAAATCATTTGAAAGTTTTCTCCTCTCTCCAAAATCTAAATTCCTTTTCTTTCTTTTGCCAAAACTCTATTTAGAGGAAAAAAATATTTATAGTTTTCCCTTACTTCTCAAAACCCTAAATTTAACACTTAGAAATCCCTTTTTTTATTTAATGTGGTCCCAATTATATCATACATAGATATCATTAAATTAAAAGAGACTATGAAATAACATTTGGCAAAATTCGTAAAAAGAAAACTTTGAAAAATTTTAGGATATTAAATTCCGTAATTTCAGGGGCTATACTGTATGAACATGCTTGAAAAGTCATATCTTATCATTATATTTTATTTCCAAAAGAAGTCAAATTAATACTCATTTCAAAGCTTTGGAAGTCCAAATTTTCAAACGAAAATAATTTTCTTTCAAAATTCTTTACATTTTTTTTTTTTTTTTTGAGAAAGAGAGAATTAACCTGTAACATTCACTCCTGGTGATAGTTTATTTGGAGAGGAGAAACTTTTCAGCGGGAAATTCAATTTTTATTTATTTCAAGGTTTTTTTTTTTTGGTGTGGAAATCCTGTTCACCCAAAAGGATATAACTATTTTTGTGATTTCCCTTTAGTTTGTTGATGAAAATATTGAAGCTGCGATGTTTCTTTTCATACTCCAAAATTATTTTTATCATTTTTAAGACTATGATATCTATTTTTCATATAGATATAATTGAAATTGTAAGACTGGGATATCTATTTTTGATATAAATGGAAAGGTATTTGGAGAGGAGGAACTTTTCAACGGAAAATTCAATTTTTAATTATTTCGAGTTTTTTTTTTTTCGGAAATCCTGTTCACCCAAAAGGATTTAACTATTTTTGTGATTTCCCTTTAGTTTGTTGATGAAAATATTGAAGCTGCGATGTTTTTGTGTTGTGACTATACGACGGGATTGGTAAAGTAACTCATATTCCAATTTTGTTCGTGATTGATAATCTCTTACTATGGAGTTCCATGTCTTACATAATTTAGTTTAGAGGTAAAAATTTCAGTTCAGGCTGGAGTGTTTTAATTTGTTCCTTTTGCATGTTTTAAATCAGCCTATTTCTTTCTCCTTATTTTTTTCTTGAGTCATGAAAAATTACATGCATATTGATGTGATATTTATAAATATGTGTGAATACAAGCCCGCGTCAACATGTTTGTATTGTGCGAAATGTATTGCTTTCAATCAATCAAGATTTTGCAGATCCTGAATCCAAGTCAAGCCCAACAAGTCGTCCAATCTATAGAATTTTGAGTCCTACATGCTACAGTATAATAAGACTGATTAGGGATGACTAAAACAAGTTTTGAGAGCAGCGTTTATGTACGCCTAGGGTTTTGAAACTAAGTTCTCTATCACCTTCAAGCTTTGAAGATCAAAAGATCAGTGATCAAGCTAAAGTTCCTGCATACATTACAATGTTACTGCTTGGAAACCTTTAAGATAGTTCATAAAAAAATGGACAGAGCATTCACATGAACATATTTCATTGCAAAAGAATTCGAAAATTTTGAGCAGGGTGTGGTAACATTATTAAGTACTACAAAAGGTAACATTAGAATTAGGGTTAATTCTATTATGTGAACTTTGAATCTATTAGAGGATTTGTTACCTTGAGAGTTGGCAATAAATCCCAAAGAGTATTTTCCCTAATAGGACTTTCTCTTTGTAATCAAATTGATTTTTTCCTTTTCTTTTTCGCACTTGTTTATTTTAGTGATATTGGTTTGTGTTGTGATCAACCAAATTAAATTAAACAATCAAGCAAAATAGGTTAATAAATCGAATTCAGCATAGAATTTGTTAATTGTTTGCGACTGGGGTATAAATCACCCTTTCACAATCATATATTTTCACCTTTAATTTAAATAACACAAATCAAAATACAACTAACTTTATTACTCTATCCTGGAAATACCCACACATAATATATTTGAATCCTTATTATTCGAGGAAAAGAAGCATAATGAGTGACAAACAGCTTCAAATCATTCCTTCTCCTACTTGATAACACAAAGGACTTAGACATGTCAAGTTCCTATGGTTTCAACTTTAATCTAATTCACCCTATCACAATCATATATTTTCACCTTTTATTTAAATAACCCAAACCAAACTACAACCAAACACCTTATCACTATATCTTGAAACTACCCACACGTAATATATTTGCATCCCTATTATTCAATGTTTTCCATGAAGAAGAGGAGACCAAGGAGTGGCAATTAGCTTCAAATCGTTCTTTCTCCTACATGATAATCCAAAAGATTCAGAAATGTCAATTTCTTCTGGTTTGATCTCATTAGGGAGTTTCCAATTGAAGTGATATAGTAATTGAGAAAGAACAAGTTCAATGGTTGCAAGAGCAAAAGATATGCCAGGACATATCCTCCTACCACCTCCAAATGGAATGAATTCAAAGTTTGCCCCTCTAAAATCAATATGAGAACCTTGGAATCTCTCTGGGTGAAAGCAATCAACATCACTCCAATATTCAGTATCTCTCCCTATAGCCCATGCATTAATGTATACTTTTGTATTGTTTGGTATCTCATAGCCATTGATTTCACATTTTTCTCTTGATTCCCTTGGGATCAAGGCAGCAGGAGGATGCAATCGTAAAGTTTCTTTCACAACTAGTTTCAAGTAATCTAGTTTTTGAATGTCAACCTCATCAATATTCTTCCGCCCTTTAAGGACTTGTCGCATTTCAGCTTGTGTCTTCTCCATTACTTTAGGATTTCTCAATAATTCTGACATTGCCCATTCTATCATGGTTGCTGAAGTCTCACTTGCTCCAGAGAAGATGTCCTAAAAAAGAATGTTGAATTACAATCACAATGTGATATGAATGTTTAATATTAAGCAAAATAGGGTAACTTGATAATTTGGAAAAAAAGAAAAGAAAAGAAAAATGAAATTAAGGAAAATCATTTTTTTAGTCTCTTATTCCATTATTCATCCAAATTCATAATTCATGACCTAGAAGTTGATTTTTGTTAAAAGGGAAAGAAAAGCATAAAAGAGAAATGAAAATGCAACAGAAGAAATGTAGGTAAAAAATTGATGGATCTTATTGAGTGGTTTTGGGAACACAACGTTCTTGCCCGTACTTTACCACAACTCTGACCTGACAAATTATAAGTAGTTGCTTATTACTTTCATATAGATGCACAATTTAGTTTTCACTACTTGAAGTTTGTAAGATCACAATATTGTTACAAAATGTGGTGAAAATAGTTGTGGTCCGAAATTTTCTCAATCTTATTTGCTTACCAGGGTGACAGCTTTGACACAGTTGCTTGTGAGATTAAACTCAAGCTCACCTGATTCCTGAAGTTTTAGAAGCACATCAACTATATCATCATGATCACTTGCATGTTTGTTGGCTGAAGTCCTTTTCTTCTTATGATCGTTGATTATATCATCGAGAATCTTGTCAAGTTTTCTGTGCATTTTCTCCAAGGCGGACTTCTTTCCAGTTAGGAAGCTAAGGAACTTTAGTGAAGGAAACAAATTAGGCACTTCAAAGCCTCCATTGAGAATAAACGTTTCCTTGATTAGTGATATGAGTTCCTCTTCATATTTTCACTTCTTCCCAATGGCTGCCCTGGCAGTGATACCATATGTCAAGGAGGAGATTTTCTTTGTGAAATTGATTTGAAGTCCCGTAGATGAAGAAATGCCTTCAATAAGATATCAAAGTCCTAAAGTTGTAGTTCCCAGTTCTGTTCCCAGTTCTATAGCAGGTCCATCAGCTGCCACACTGGTGCAGCCCAGGCTGCAACACAGTGCAGCAGACAGTGCACCAAGGCAGCACCAACATGTAGTAAGTGCATCAGCTGCTACACTGATGCAGCTCAGGCTGCAACACAATGCAACAAATAGTGCACTAGGGCAGCATCAATGTGTGCCAGATCAAGCAAGACATTTTGATGATGTTACAGCAGGTGCCAAAGCAACAAGTATGAAGATTGAAGAGTTTCAAGAATTGTACAGACACACACGACAGAATAGGGATGTAGCATAGTTGGAGTTGTGTTGTAAGCTACTTGTAGTTTTGTATATAACTAAAGGTAGGCTAGTGACTCACGTGTGGTAGTTAGTTACATTTGTTGGTATGTGTTCACACGTGCAGAGAAGTTTTTATTTAGTTAGTCACGTGCTCTGTTTTAGGGTCTTTGAGTATATATGTACAGATCAATTCCATCAATAACAAATTTTTTATTTCAATCATAAATTCAATTTTTCATATGGTATCAGAGCAAAACCTCTAGACGCTTCCATTTCTAGGGTTTCTCATATCAATTTTGGGAATTTTCTCATTTTCTCATCCGCCATTATCATCTTCTTCAAGCTTTTCTCATCAGCCATTGTTGTGCTCTACAAGCTTTTAAAGCTTTCTCAATGGCAGAAACAGCAGCAGCTAATGCTTCCACTACAGAGACTTCATCTTCTTCACAAGATTTCTACAATCTAAGTAATCCTCTGCTCTTGCATCCTAGAGAAAATTCAGGAGCAGTTCTCACTTCTCAACCACTGATTGGAGGAGAAAATTATCCTGCTTAAGCAAGATCAGTGAGAAAATCTCTGATTGGCAAGAACAAGCTAGGGTTTATTGATGGATCTTTAACCATCTCTTCACCATTGGTGAATTCTCCAAATGCTGCTCAGGCGTGGATTCGTGCCGATAATGTAGTGGGCACTTAGATCATCAACTTCGTATCACCAAAGCTCCAAGGAAGCATTATCTACGGAGATACTGCTTTGGAAATTTGGATGGATCTTCGAGACACTTTCAGTCAAGGAAATGGAACCAAGATCTTCAATATCCAAAAACAAATCGCTAAGATTCATTAGGGAGAGCAATCACTCACTGATTACTTCACTCAACTCAAGATTTTGTGGGATCAATTGCAGAATTTGAGTCCATTTCCTCAGTGTACTTGTAGTTAGTGTATGTGTGGAATCAATCAAAGGTTGAAGAATCTTCAAACCAAGGAGTCCACCATGAAATTTCTTATGGGAGTAAACGATGCTTTCTCTCAAGTAAGAACTCAAATCTTGTTGATGGATCCTTTGCCTTCTGTCAATAAAGCACACTCCTTATTCATCCAAGAAGAAATGCAAAGATCTGTGACCAACCCTGTTAAAGTTGAATCAACTGTTTTGGCTACCAAAAGTTCAGGCAATAATTTCATGGGGAAAGAGAGACCTGTATGTACTCATTGTGGTAAAATGGGTCATACCGTGGACAAATGCTACAAGTTGCATGGTTTTCCACTAGGGTTTAAGTTCAAGAACAACAAAAATGCCACTACTCATCAAGTCTGTTCTAATCTTGAGTTGATTCAAGGCAATTAGTGCAATGGAGTTCATGATTTTGCTTCAAACATGCCTGTTTCTCAAACTCCTGCTTTCACTCATGATCAATACCAGCAACTTCTAACCTTGATTAGTTCTTGTTCTACTTCACGACCCACAATAAGTCAGGCCTCTCATATAGCCAATGTTGTGACTTGCACATCTAATGTTGTTGTAGGTAATTTTACTAACTTTAAGCACTTAGTCTTCTCTGCTAAGACAGTAAATAGGACAGCTTATGATTTCAACACAGGGGCTATTATTGATACTGGTGCTAGTGATCACATAGTGTGTTCTATGAAATTGTTGACTTCCTATACTAAAGTTTCACATTCCATGGTTGAATTGCGTAATGGGGAGGCTGTTGTTGTCACACACATTGGAACAATACATCTTTCTTCTCACATTACCCTTACCAATGTGCTTTGTGTTAAGGACATATTTTATGTAGTTGGCTAATCCTTTGACAAAACACACTTTACTTGTATTTGGGTAGATCTAAGTTGTGTTTAATACTTGAAGAAACATGTTGTTCAAGTCTAGTATTAAAGCCATGAAGATTGGACCAAGAAGCAAGTGAAGAAAAGGTGTTCAATAAAGCTGGACAGATAGCTCAACACCTGCGGATAGATAGCTCGATAGCTTCTCGACACCTCCTTGACACCTGGCTATCTGTCGAGATCTTCAGCTGATGCTTATCGCAATCTTGATAGCTTCTCGATAGCTGGTCGATCAATCGAGAAAGTTTCTATCCCCTCGACACCTTCTCAATAGCTACTATCTATCAAGATTCATTAAATCTCGACACCTGCTCGACATCTCCTCGATAGCTGCTATCTGTCGAGGTTACGAGAATTCAAATTTATGTTTTTGGGCCAGGCTTTTGTATTTGTGTAGGATTTCTTTTCTCACAACCCTAGACCTACATAAGGCTTATTTTAAAGGTCGTCACATAAGAGAATATAAGGAGAACATATGCAAAAGGTGACCGATGCCTTATTCTCTCTAAAAGAAGCTACTGCATCTTTGCACCTTAGGGTTTTGTAACCAAGTGCTTCTTGATCTTCATTGTTAATAAAGTGAAGAACTTTGCAGCCAACATTCTTCTTCCTTAAGTTGGTGAGTGAGTCACGTACTAGGATTCATGCAAAGGAGTTAGTTACGTACTGGGATCCGTGCAACAAAAAGGGTGGCGTTCATATATTGAAGAGTTCAGAGGTTCTGAAGTGGTAGAAGCTTTCTGCTGTGAGTTCATCTACGGGGATTGTAGAGTCTAGGGACAAAGGTTTTGTACTAGATCTGAAACTTCTCTTTACTATAGTGGATTACTTTTTGGGAAGGTTTCCCCCCAAGTTTTTTACTGTGAAACTGGTTGGTTTCATTGGTTTTCTTGCGTCATCATATCTTGTCTTATTTATTTTTTCCGCTGCATGATTTTGACATGATATTGATGTTTGTTTGTTTTAACAAGTTTGATTCATAATAAATCTAATTAACAACTTGAGTTTAAAACTTGTTAATTCTATCAACCGGGGTCTAAATTTTCCAACACTTTGTGTACCTTCTTTCACTTTTAACCTACTGTCTGTCAGTGCTTTAACTAAAACTCAACCTATATGCCTTGTTTTTTTGTCCAAATTTTGTTTTATACAGGACCTTACTTGTTGGAGCACGATTGGAATGGGCCAAATGCATAATGGCCTGTATCTGTTGCAAAATTCTAGCTTGGATCAAGCCATTACTTCTCTTGCTGATTTTCTGTCCAAGCAATCTTTCAAGTCTTTTTCTGCTGCCTGTTCATCTAATCTCTCCACCAATTTTTTTCCCTTTGGCATTCAAGGCTTGGACATCCCTCTGATGTGAAGGTTTAGTCCTTAAGCCATGTTTTTCCTTCTCTCAAGAATTGCTGTAATAAAACTTGTACAGTTTGTCCTTTAGCAAAACAGAAAAGGATTCCTTTTCCCTTCAATAATAATAAATGTTCTCATCCTTTTGATCTTGTTCATATGGATGTTTAGGGCCCTTTTTCTGTTTTGACTTCTAATGGCCATAAATACTTCCTTACTATTGTTGATGATGCATCTAGAGCTACTTGGATTTTCTTACTAAAAACAAAATCTGATATTAGACCATTAATTGTTTTCTTTTATAACATGATCCTCACACAATTTGGAACCAAAATTAAGGCCATTAGATCTGACAATGCCTTAGAATTTAGCATTCCAAATTTTTATAATTCCAATGGAATTATTCACCAATTGAGTTGCGTTTATACTCCACAACAGAATTCAGTTGTGAAGAGAAAACATCAACACATTCTTGCTACTACTAGGGCATTACAAATTCAATCTAATGTTCCTTTATCCTTTTAGGGAGATTGTGTTCTCACTGCGGACTACTTAATTAATAGGCTCCCTTCTCCAATTCTTGGTCATAAAACACCTTTTGAGGTCTTATTCAATAAGCCACCTTCCTACTCTCACCTTAGGACTTTTGGATGCTTATGTTTTGCTACTAATCTCACTCCTAATAAGCATAAATTCACTCCTAGAGCTAGAAGATGTGTTTTTCTAGGATATCCTTTTAATGTCAAAGGTTATAAGCTTCTTGATCTTGATTCCTATACTGTTTTCCTTTCTAGGGATGTTGTTTTTCATGAATCCACTTTTCCTTTCTCTTCTAATCCTCCTTAGTCTCTTGATCTCATTCCTTTGCCTACTTTCTCTTCTAATCCTACTCCATCTTCTGTTTTCATCGATTTTCCCTCTTCCAATCCTTCCCTTTCTTCTTTGCCTATATCTGATGATACTATTGTCCAAATCCATCATGATTTTGATGAGGACATTCAGGAGTTTCCTGATGTACCTGATTCACCTCATCCCTCTGATCTGTCTAGTCAGCCACTTGTTGGTCAGCCACCTGTTGCCCTCAGAAGGTCTACTAGACCTACTAAGCCTCCTTCTTATCTTGCATCTTACCATTGCAATTAGGTCTCATCTGCTGCCCTTCCAATTTCCTCCATTTCAGGTACCTCACACCCCCTTCACTCTTATATTTCCTACACTAACCTTTCCCTTTCCTACAAGTCTTTTTGTTGTGCCATTTCCTCAATTACAGAACCTACCTTTTACCACCAAGCAGTAGGTAATCCCAAGTGGCAAAATGCTATGGATGCTGAAATTAAGGCATTAGAAGCTAACAATACTTGGACTATCACTTCCTTGCCACCAGGAAAGAAACCTATTGGATGTTACTGGGTCTATAGGGTCAAATACAAGTCAGATGGTTCCATTGAAAGGTATAAAGCAAGACTTGTTGCTAAGGGTTTCACCCAAAAGGAAGGGCTTGATTACATAGATATATTCTCACCTGTTGCTAAAATGGTATCTGTGAAGTGTGTGCTTGTTGTTGCTGCTGTGAAAGGCTGGTTTCTTAGCCAACTTGATGTTAACAATGCATTTCTCCATGGGGATTTGCATGAGGAAGTGTATATGTCCCTTCCACCAGGCTTTCACAGCAAGGGGGAGCAATACAGTAAAGGGAAGTAGTCACAACTGGTATGTAAACTCAATAAATCTCTATATGGTCTTAAACAGGCATCTAGAATGTGGTTCTCCAAGTTTTCCACTGCTTTGGTTGAGTTAGGGTTTGTTCAGTCTAAGGCAGACTATTCTTTATTCACTAGACAACAAGATGAATCATTCATTATGTTGTTGTGTATGTGGATGATGTCTTAATTGCAAGTAATGATCAAAAAGGGGTTGAGAATTTTAAGGTTTTGTTAGACCAGAAGTTCAAGTTAAAGGATTTGGGAGAGTTAAGGTATTTTCTTGGATTGGAGGTTGCTAGAACAGATAAAGGAATTTCCTTATGCCAAAGGAAATATTTCTTAGAGATATTAGAAGATGCTGGTTTGTTAGGATGTAAGCCTTCTAAGGTTCCTATGGATCAAACTTTGAAGCTTAGTAAGTTTGATGGTGAGTTACTTGATGATCTGAGCCAATACAGGAGACTAGTAGGTAGACTCTTGTATTTAACTATCACCAGACCTGACATTACTTTTGCAATCCACAAGCTAAGCCAATTCATGGCAAGGCCACGAAAACCTTATTATGCAGCTGCTCTTAAAGTCTTACACTACCTCAAGAATGAGCCAGGTAGAAGGGTTTTCTTTTCTGCTAGCTCAGAACTTCATGTAAAAGGCTTTAGTGATGCTGATTGGGCCTCTTGTCTAGACACAAGAAGGTCTGTAATAGGGTATTGTGTCTTTCTTGGAGATTCTTTAATCTCTTGGAAATCAAAGAAGCAAGCTATTGTATCAAGGTCTTTAGCTGAGGCAGAGTATAGGGCAATGGCTGTGAGCACTTGTGAGATTGTATGGATTCTCTATTTGCTAAAGGATTTACATGTCAAGCATGATAGAGAAGCACTTTTGTTCTGTGATAGTTAATTTGCCTTGCACATAGGGTCCAATCCAGTTTTCCATGAAAGGACAAAGCATATAGAAATTGACTGTCACATTGTGAGGGATAAGGTGTTGGCTAGATTGATCAAGTTGAATCATGTAAGAACACATTGCCAGTTAGCAGATTTATTGACCAAAGCTTTGGGTTATAAGCAATTTTCTGAGTTAATGTCCAAGATGGGACTAATCAATATTTACTCTCCATCAGTCCATCTTGAGGGGGAGTATCAAAGTCCTAAAGTTGTAGTTCCCAGTTCTGCAATAGGTACATCAACTGCCACACTGGTGCAGCCAAGGCTGCAACACAATGCAGCAAACAGTGCACCAAGGCAGCACCAACATGTAGCAAGTGCATCAGTTGCTACACTGATGCAGCTCAGGCTGCAACACAGTGCAGTAGATAGTGCACCAGGGTAGCATCAATGTGTGCCAGATCAAGCAAGACATTTTGATGATGTTACAGCAAGTGCCAAAGCAACAAGTATGAAGATTGAAGAGTTTCAAGAATTGTACAAACACACACGACAGAATAGGGATGTAGCATAGTTGGAGTTGTGTTGTAAGCTACTTGTAGTTCTATATATAACTAAAGGTAGGCTAGTGACTCACGTGTGGTAGTTAGTTACATTTGTTGGTATGTGTTCACACGTGCAGAGCAGTTTTTATTTAGTTAGTCACGTGCTCTGTTTTAGGGTCTTTGAGTATATATGTACAGATCAATTCCATCAATAACAGATTTCTGATTTCAATCATAAATTCAGTTTTTCATATAAGATTCCACACCTCTTCTTCTCTTATTAATCTAAATGACTGGATTCGCTTCGTGCTCAGGAACTGCATGACACAAAGCTTTCACATTTGTCTCCAATAATCATCATAAGGAGCAAAGACCATACCTGAATTATCATAAGACATAACTTCAATGGCAAGAAGTACTGGCCTATTTGCGAAAGCAGCATCGTGTGTCTTTAACACCTCTTTGGCCACTTTTGGTGATGAAATTATTATAGCCAAGACCTCACCCAACTGAAGTTGCATGATGGGTCCATATTTTTTGGCTAAATTTCTCAAGCATCGATGTAGTCGAAAGAAAACCAGTTGGTGCAAATTCCCTATAAGAGGCAGTTTCCATGGCCCAGGCAACAACTTATGGCTTTGGCCTTTGGCTTTAAACCTCTTTCAATAAATTATCAGGATAAAAAAGAAGAGGAAGCACGTAAAGGGAGAAAAGGGGGGATCTTGGAGCATTTTAGGACACTAATAATGAAGCCCTATCTTAGGCCGTGGGATTTGTATTCATAGTTGCAATGAACACTAGGTGTACATATAGTTTTTTTTTTTTTTTTAATGATTGCATACTTCGTAGGGTTTTTATCTCTTATCTTGCTTCCGCGTTTATTTTCTATTTCATTCAATTTATTTAATAGTATTTTTTTTGGTAAATTATTTAATAGTATCTTTGTCTCGTCCTTTTATCTTTTTTTTTTTCAATCCTGATCTAAATTTTGATAACATCTCCTCCTATATGTACTATTTTTACATATATATATATATATATATATATAGTTACATTGTTTTCCGCTATATTTAAAATACATGGTGGAATTTCTTCCACCCAACACAACACATCATATGGTCTAATGGTGGGCCTGCTGTGCAATTATTTTTGCTGCTTTGTTAACATTAATTGACACCACGTACTGCACAATTCTTGCACTACTCTGCTCTGCTGTGTGAAACTAGTATACACAATTCTTGCACTACTCCTCTGCTGTGTGAAACTAGTACCGCTGTATTTAGAAAATATGCTCAACACATAGAATTAAACCCCTACATTTTAGACAACATGCACCGCACATAGAATTAATCCACGTGAAAACTTGCAGCATTCTTCTCTTTTCAAATAGTCTTACACGTTTTTCAAATTATGATTTCTCCAAACTCGGCTGTTTCAATGAAGTTTTGTTTTCTCCATGGACAGATTCAGAATTTCGAGTTAAAAGAGGCTAGAATATATGTAGAAAAAAAAAATCATGAAATTTCAATTAAACATTTATTTAGTACTAGCGGACTATCACCAAAGACAAATACATACAATTATTGTTTCTTAGTACATTATATCACAATCATCTACTAATGAAGATAAAGACAAAAAACATCATTATTTCTTACTAAATTAGAGCATTTGTATTAGTTCATGCAAAATTTTATGTTTATTTTAGCATAATAACCTACTTTTTTTTTTTAAGTATTTACTTTTCAAAATACCTCATATCAAATTATTTATTTTACATTATATTTCATCAAAATGCTAATTCATGTCCAAATGGTATGAAGAGTCGTTGAAAGAGTAGCTCAAACTGTACTATGTGCATGATTTTCTTGATGTCAATAACAGACCAACGCTCATGGTGGTGACATCCAAGCATTTTCCTCCGGTAAAACTAAACCAGAAGTAGCATTCTCTTAATCTATAATCCTTTTGTCTTTGTAAGAAAACAATTGTGTAATTTAATTAGAATCTTGAAATTTTGAACCTAGTCCGTTGATATCCTACAATTCAATTATTTGTTATGGAGCATAACATTTTAAGGTGGTCGATCGGGTGAGGTACACTTTCTAAGAATACAAACGAAAGCAAGTAATTTTTCTATATAATTTTTTGTTTTTACCACCCTAAAATAAAAATTTGAACCCCTTAAAAGAAACCCAACAACAAACCAATTCAACACTAATCTTTATCTTGGCATTTCTAAACAAAATATAAAATAAAATAAAATAAAATAAGCCAAAACAAAATAATGGAAAATAAAAGTTGCAAGTTCAACAACAAAAATTAATAATTTTGTTGACCTTAAATATCAGGAAAAGGCAATTAAGTAAGCACTAAAGTGTAAATACTAAAAGACAATTAAGTGTGAGATAGTGGAAGTGGGGCATGGGATAGTGGGAGCAATGAAAACTTAATTTCTTTTTTTTTTTTAAGTGATTGTATTGCTGTGTTATATTCTTAATAGAGTAATGAAAAGGACAAAAAAAAAAAAAAAAAAAATCTTCTTAAAAAATTACGAAGATCAATAAGTTTTTTTTTTTTTTTTTTTCCTTCCCTAAGGGATTTGATTATGGATGGGTTTTGATTGGGGTAGTGGCTAGTTTTGATTTTGAGTGAAGAGAGAAAGACATTGAGGAAGAAAGAGAAATTGCCATGGATGAAGACTGAAAAGAGATAGATGGTGAGGAAGAGAGAGAAAGAGAGAGTGAAATATATATAATAAAAAAAAAAAAAACTAATCGCTAACTCATGCGATGCATGGGAAAATTATTGAGTATGAATTATTATTTAATATAAATGTTTTGCAAATATAACTTTTGTACCCTCTTTGATTACACATTAAGATTCCAATCTTGAAAATTCGATATGATCTATCAAACAAAAATTTAAATAAAATTTAGTATTCCAATCCTTAATATCCTCAATTATCCAATAAATGTTGTAATGTTAAAATATCAATTTGTATTGTTGTATAGAAATTTTTGTGATTGTTTTGCAATTTTAAAGAATTTTTTTGTATCTTTTTCTTTTGTTTCTTTGTAGTATTCAATTTTGTTTTCCTTGAGTGCAAATGTTGGTGTGAGTTGTACATATATTACTTTAGTGCAAGTATCTTCTTTTTATATCTGTTTACATATATTATTTGGTGTGAGTTGTACATATACTACATAAATAATTGACTAAATTTCACGCATTAGTATTTGTTCTTTGTTATGCAATAGTGTTTGTTCCTTTGTTTATTTGACTATGTTAAGTTTTAGACCATTTGAAAACACAATATGTTTAACCTAATTTATTAGCCAAGTTATTACTTAAGTCAATTATGAAGATTTAAGTTAAACATACATCAAACATATCATGCACAGTGGAAATGTAAATATGATGACCCAAGAAACATATCATGCACAACTCGTTTCAAGGAAAAAACTTGGGGGGAACTATCCCAAGAATAACAATCCACTAATCAAATAAAAGTTTACAGTCAAGAATATACCATTTGTAGTAAACTTAACTAAGATTACCCAATCTAGCTCTGAACTCCACAAATTTCTTTGATCTGGATCTGTTCTCACATGAACCACATATTCATGCCTTAATCTTCAATGCACTTGATAGATGAAGGACGAGCTGCAAGTTTAATCCACTAGTGCTTGCAATATTGTCTTGATCTTCGATAGGTGCTTGATAGATTTAGAAGGTATTAAACCTTATAGATCTCATAAGAGCAACTCTCAAAACTTAAAAAATGTGTATTAGGGTTTTCCTTTTATCCTAATAATATTATAATCAAACCCTAAACGTTTTCATGGGTTATTGGAGCATTTTAGTACACTAATAATGAAGCCCTATCTTAGGCCATGGGATTTGTATTCATAGTTCCAATGAACACTAGGTGTACTTATAGTAGCATTTTTTTTTTAATTTATTTTAATGATTGTGTACTTGTAGTGTTTCTATCTCTTACCTCACTTCCGTGTTTATTTTCTATTTCATTCAATTTATTCAATAGTATTTCTTTTGGTAAAATATTTAATAGTATCTTTGTCTCTTCCTATATATACTATTTTTACTTCCTTTTTTTTTTTTAGAAACATTTTTACATATACTTTGAAATGCCGTTTTCATTCCCCGCCCCCCCCCCCCCCCCCCCCCCCCCCCCCCCCAAGAAAAAAAAAAAGAGGTTACAATGTTTTCCACTATATTTAAAATACATGGTGGATTTTTTTCCACCCAACACAACACATCATATGGTCTAATGGTGGACTTGATGTGCAATTATTTTTGCTGCTTTGTTAACACTACTTGACACCACGTACTTCAAAATTCTCGCACTACTCTGCTCTGCTGTGTGAAACTAGAACCGCTGTATTTTAGAAAATATGCTTAACACATAGAATTAAACCGCTACATTTTAGTCAACATGCACCGCACATAATTTGGTGCTACAATCCTTTATTATACAGGCTACAACTTTATTTTACATATATCCACGTGAAAACTTGCAGCATTCTTCTCTTTTCAAATAGTCTTCCACGTTTTTCAAATTATGAATTCTCCAACCTCGGCTGTTTCGATGAAGTTTTGTTTTCTCCATGGACGGATTCAGGATTTTGAGTTAAAGAGGCTAGAGCATAAGTAAAAAAAATATAATCATGAAATTTCAAATAAACATTTATTTGGTATTAGCGAACTATCACCAAAGACAAATATATAAAATTATTGTTTCGTAATACATTATATCGCAATCATCTACTGATGAAGATAAAGACACAAAACACCATTGTTTCTTATAACATTAGAGCATTTGTATCCACTCATGCAAAAATTTATGTCTATTTTAACATAATAGTCTACTTTTTTATTTTATATATTCACTTTTCAAAATTCCTCACATTTGATTATTTATTTTATATTACATTTTATCAGAATACTATTTCATGTTTGAATGGTACAAAGAGTCGGTGAAAGAGTAGCTCAAACTGTACTATGGGCATGATTTTCTGGATATCAATAACAGACCAACGCTCATGGTGGTGACATCCAAGCATTTTCCTCCAGTAAAACTAAATTAGAAGTAGCACTCTCTTAATCTGCAATCCTTTTATCTTTGTAAGAAAAAAACTGTTTAATTTAATTATAATCTTGAAATTTTGAATCTAGTCACTTTATATTCTACAATTCTACAATTCAATCCTTTTCAACTGTTTTGTGAGTGTCACTATAAATCATACTTTACATGCGTCCTATGTGTTTTTTTTTTTTTTTTTTTTAAGATAAAGTATGAGTCCTATGTTTGATGTACTACAAGAGCAAAAGTCATAATTTGATGGAACAAGTGACTTCTAGGTAGCCCACACGATGCCACAGTTATAAATCATTCTTCACTTGCATCCCATGTTTGATCTACTACAAGAAAAAAATGGTCTGTTTAGATATCACTTATTATTGAAAATTGAAAATACTGTAATAGAATAATTTTTAAATGTGTAAATAGTACTGTGAGACCCAATTTTAAAGTTTTTTTTTACTGAAAAAAATATTTGCAGGTCTTATGAACAGTTCATGGGACTCACTGTTTTTCAGCCAAACACAGGAACGCATGGAAAACATCCGTTCCAAATGCACACAAAGTCTTTGTTGAAGACATCTAAGATAGCTAAAGGCCAAATCGGAAACAGATTAGACAAGTCATGGTGTTCATTTTAGAATTTCTTGGCTAAAAATTGAGATCTTGTATGACAAATTGACAATAAGTCAGTGGCAACGCCACATTGCCTCCAGGGGTTCATATGAAAAAAATTTCCATGTAATTTTTTGTTTTTACCACCCTAAAATAAAATTTTGAACCCCTTAAAAGAAACCTAACAACAAGCCAATTCAACATCAACCTTTATCTTGGCATTTTAAAACAAAATTAAAAAAGCCAAAACAAACTAATTTGATCTAAAATATAGAAAATAAAAGTAGCAAGTTCATCAACAAAAATTAGTAATTTTATTGATCTTAAATATTAGAAAAAGATAATTAAGTGAGTAGTAAAGTGTAAACGGAATGTCTCGCCACTACCAAAGTGGCATCAATGTAAAGTTGAAGAAGAAGGAGACTATAGAGTTTGTGATTGGAAAATTGGGCTTTCTTTTTATTTTTGGGGATAAAAAGAGTTGACCGGTCGGTTTTTATTTTATTTTATTGGATTTTGATTTTTTTATAAAATCTTTTCTAGTGTGGAAAAATGTGAGAATTTCAAATCCTACGTGGCAAGTTCTTACGAAGTCAAATAAAAATCAAAAAATGGTCAAAGGTTTCGATTTTATGGTATATATAGATTAAATGGTGTTGGATGTGATGTGAAAAATAAGAAATGACATGTTGGATGAGTTGTAAAATGGTGTGTTATAGTAAATAAAATAAGTTTTTGATTGTTAAAATAAGGTTTTTTTTTTTTTTTTTTTTACCCTTTTACATCTGTCTCTGAATGCTCTAAGATGGCGCATGTCCTTATCCCAAGTAATTCTAGTATTATATAAAAAGCCAAAAGTTCTATTACAATTATCTTACACGATAGATTGTGACTAATTCTCTGCCACTTTCATATAAGCTCACAATTTTTTTTCTACCATTCACGATCTATTACATGGATAGTTGTTGCAAATGTTGTAATTTTTTATGTGTTCATAGAATTTTTGCATTATCCCTAATTGATCTTTTGGATTTTCTATACTTTATTTCATCATAGGAATGGATAGTGGAATGAGTAACCTAGTTACATGCTTAAAGAATTAAGGGTATGATATATGAAGCGGAAAACAAAAATGAAAATTATTGTTGTCATAGCTATATTTATCACGTATGTTAAATCATTTGTCCTTCTCTGCTGGTACGTTAAATCATTTGTACGACGGAAGAGAGATTGATTTTTTTTTTTTTTTTTTTTTAAAAGAACCACTACATAATTTGGACCAAGAAAGACAATTACTTAATAATTTGTACAATGGAAGAGAGATTTATTGTGTTTAAAATAGTCAGGAACGAAGCCATTATTTCAAGTTATTAATTATTATGTATTAAAAATCAAGAACTCCCTCTCTCTCTCTCTCTCTCTCTCTCTTTGTGGGGAAATCTCTATAATATATTTCTTTTCTTTTTTTCTAAAAGACTTCCTTGCACAAGTAAAACTTCAGCCACAATTTCTATATTGTAACAGATAGGGGAAAACAGAAAAAACAAAAATGAAAATTATTATTGCCATTGCTATATCTATCATGTATATTAAATCATTTATCCTTCTCCACATGTATGTTAAATCATTTGTGCGATGGAAGAGCGATTGAGAAGTTTATGGTAAAAGAACCACTACATAATTGGGATCAAGAAAGACAATTACTTAAATAATTTGTACGATGGAGGAGAGATTTACTATGTTTAAAACAGTCTGTGAAGAAGCCCAGATTTCGAGTTATTATGTGTTAAAAAGCAAGCAACCTCTCTCTCTCTCTCTCTCTCTCTCTCTCTCCAGAAATCTCTATGGTATATTTCTTATTTTTCTTTTAAAAGATTTCCTTGCACAAGTAAAACTTCAGCTACAATTTCTATATTTTAATAGAAAGAGGAAAACAGAAAAGAACAAAAATGAAAATTATTGTTGCCATTGCTATATCTATCATGTATATTAAATCATTTATCCTTCTTCGTATGTATGTCAAATCATTTGTAAAATGGAAGAGTGATTGAGAAGTTTATGGTAAAAGAACCACTACGTAATTGGGATCAAGAAAGACAATTACATAAATAATTTGTACGATGGAGGAGAGATTTACTATGTTTGAAACAGTCAGGGATGAAGCCAAGATTTCAAATTTTTATGTCTTAAAAATCAAGCAGCGCCTCTCTCTCTCAAAAAATTTCTCTCTTGCTCTCTCTCTATGGAAATCTCTATGAGATATTTTTTATTTTTCTTCTAAAAGATTTCCTTGCACAAGTAAAAGTCCAGCCACAATATCTGTACTGTTCTAAAAAGAGGAAAACATGATAACAAAAATGAAAATGAAAATTATTGTTGCCATAGCTCTATCTATAATGTATGTTAAATCATATTTCCTTCTCCACATGTATGTCGAATCATTTTTATGATGGAAGAGTGATTGAGAAGTTTATGGTAAAAGAACCAGTACATAATTGGGTTCAAGAAAGACAATTAATTATATAATTTGTACGATGGAGGAGAGATTTACTATGCTTGAAACAGTCCAGAAGAAAGACAATTAATTAAATAATTTGTACGATGGAGGAGAGATTTACTATGCTTGAAACAGTCCAGGATGAAGCTAAGATTTCGAGTTATTTTGTCTTAAAAAGCAAGCAGTGGCTCGCTCTCTCTAGAAATTTCTCTCTTGCTCCCCATCTAGAAATCTCTATTAGATATTTTTTGCTTTTCTTCTAAAAGACTTTCTCGCACAAGTAAAAGTTCAGCCACAATTTCTATACTGTTCTAGAAAGAGGAAAACGAAATTGAAAATTATTGTTGCCATAGCTATATCTATCATGTATGTTAAATCATTTTTCCTTCTCCGCATGTATGTCAAATCATTTGTATGATGGAACAGCGATTGAGAAGTTTATGGTAAAAGAACCACTACATAATTGGGATCAAGAAAGACAATTACTTAAATAATTTGTACGATGAAGGAGAGATTTACTATATTTGAAACAGTCCGTGATGAAGCCATGATTTCAAGTTATTATGTGTTAAAAATCAAGCACCCTCTCTCTCTCCAGAAATTTCTCTTTTGCTTTCTCTCCGGAAATCTCTTTGAGACTTTTCTTATTTTTATTCTAAGATACTTCCTTGCACAAAGTAAAACTTCGGCCACAATATTTCTATACTGTTCTAGAAGCTGTCGGGGCCGATAGAACCGGACCTGTATTTAGAATAAAGAAGAAGCTCTAAAAGTTTCAATGTCGGTGACAGAATAAATAGCATGAAGATTGTGCTCATCTGTATGCGTGTAGCATAAACACCAATTCCTAGTGTGTGTCCAGAGTGTCCTTATAGTAGTGAGAGTGTTTAGTGAAGTGCATAGGTGTCCATTGAGTGCAAGTTATTAAGTGAGTTAGTGTATGTGTTATATCCATTTGGTTGAAGATTTCTAGTATCATTGTTTAAAAAATGATGTGAAAATTGTGGTTTAAAAAGTATTGTGGAAACACGTGTTTATAGTATTCATAAAGCAAAAAATGTGTTTAGTACCATGTTTCAAGTAACATGTTTCAATGTGTGAAAAAATATAATTGTGTATTTGGTATATATGTATTTTATTTTAAAAAAACTGACAAGTATAATACACTTTAATATTTTTTATTTGAGAAGAAAGAAGTTAATTTATGTTTTGTCAAATCAAGTGGACTCTATGGTTTTCAACATATTTACAAAAGTGTCGTTAAGCAACGGTGTTTGAAAACTAAAAACTAACAAGATGAGTTTTCTAAATTCAGTGTTTGAACACTCCACTAAAAAAACACCCTTACCAAGTACATTATTTTTATGGGGCTCACAGTTTTCAGTGTTTAAATACTAAAAATTGTTGTTCAAACATGCTAACCAAACAGGATAACGTTAGAATGTGTAAAACACAGAAAGATGTGTGTATAAAACCAATGGTATCAGGATCGGGTTACCAAATTTTTCTTCTCATTATAATATAAAAACCTATTTTTCCTACTTTAACAAACCATTTTTTGTTTTTTTCTTAAATGCTAACTACTTTTTCATTTTACCCTCATTAGATTCCTTACTCTAAAACTTATTTCATGTAAATATTATTATTATTATTATTTTTTTTTTTAAAAACACACTTTTCTTTTATCACAGTTATCAAAACCGAGATAGATAAGCTAATATTAATTGACTTATTTTAGGGAGTTTGCTACCAATGCTCTAAGTAAGGGCCTTGTATCTTTGCAAAAAAAATAGTGTTGTCAACCTGTCATTACTTTTTAAAATAAAAGTTTGTTTATTATCTTCAACACGTGTTTTGCCTTTTTTTCTTTTTCTTTTTCTTTTTTTTTTTTTTTCCTTTTAACACAATGATATGTGGACTGGTTGTTTGTGCTACAATATATGGTTATTTGAACTTATTTGTGATGTAATTTTGACTTTGGACTGATCTGTTGAGGGGGTTCAAGATTTTGGAGAGACAAAGGATCAAGTTTTTGTAGGGAATTCAACCAAAATTCCCAACCTATGAGAAACAAAAAATAGAGAAAACACACGCAAAAAAAAAAAAAAAAAAAAAAAAAAACAATCACACGCACAAGACAATATTTATGTGGTTCGGCAATTTGCCTAGGTCCACAGAGTTGCAGGGATTTCACTATTATCAGGAAAAAAAATACAAAATATGGCTTAAGTGTTTCTCTCTCTCAAAAACAACAACAAGACCAAAACTCTAATCACCAAAAAAAGGTTTCTATATCCTGCGCATAGGATTTACAATAGGCTACAAAACAGGCCAAATTTTTTTTCATAAGAGGCTTGTCCCCAGACCCCCAAGAGGCTTGTCCATGGGCTACGGCTTGGGCCTGTTGGCCCAAGCCTCTGCTCCATGGACTAAGCCTCAGAAAATCTCCCATTAAAAACCACGCAACATTATTCAGGTCAGGTCGAGTCGCCTACTAGATCAAACATAACTAGACTCCACAAAGCCCAATAGTTTTATTTTCCTTGTCACATTGGGCCCTAATGTCGTTCCATTTATGTTAATAGTTGTAGGTAAACAAGAGTGCATTTTAAAATATATGGAAAGTTTTACTTTGAGAAGAGGGGGTTGATCTAGTCAAAACAAGTCAATATCGAAGAAGTTGTTGCAATGTTTTTGCATGCACTAACTCTGTTGCTCGCATACAACTTGAAGAATAGAGTGATCAAATTTACATATGATAGGCCAAAAACAAATTGACCCCTTGTGATAAATTAATTGATTAATTAACCAAGTTTATTAATTAATCAAATTAACATGCAAACACGTGGTAGTACAAACAAATCACCAATAACTAAAGTATGTAGCGGAAAATAAATTGACACGGTGATTTGTTTACGAATGGGGAAAACCTACATGGCAAAAACCCCACCGAATGATTTTAAGTCACTATTCTTGAGAATTCACTATTATCACAACAAACGATTACAAGTAAAGTAATCTCAGTACCTTATACCAACCTACAGTTGAACCCTTATCCCAATACCCAATTGAACTTGTTCTGTAGTGACAATCTCTCATTTTCAATGTATGGCTCCCAGTACGTAACTAACCAATTGCGTGGATTTCAGTACGTGACTTCAATCACCAACTAGAGAAGGTTGTTCGCTACAAAGTTCTTCAGTTCATTACACGAAGAAGATCAAGAAGCTCCTTGGTTACAAAACCCTATGATGCACAAACACAGCAACTTCTTCACAAGAAAGATGAACTAGGACAAATTCTGTCTCCGGTCACAACTTGCATGAACAAACTTTGCTCAACACTTGTGCAACTTGTGTCCTTTGACGGCCCTTAAAATAATCTTTATCTATATCTAGGGTTGTAAGAAAAGAAAACCCAAACATATAATCACAAATTGGATGAAAAACAGACTCGAAAATCTGAGTTTCATAAACCTTGATAGATACCCTATCTGTTGAGTTGCTGTCGAGCCACGAGCTGGAACAGCTCTTCAAGTCTCGATAAATGCTAGCTGTCGAGCTTTAATGAATAGCATTTTCTGCTCTTGAATCTTAGACAAACTTGCATGTCTTTAACACTTAAACTTGAAACAAGGTTTCTTGAAGCATCAAACACATCCTAGATCTATACAATTACAAGTAAAATGTGTTTTGTTAAAGGATTAGTCAATTACATAAAATAGTGACATACATTCCTAATATGTGAAACACATATGTCCTAACAACATATATATCATGGTTCCAATGGAACAATAAGCTAGCAATTCAATAGAGTTTTGCTAAAGACTACTTGAAATATCATTTATGTCTTCTCAACTATTCTAACAAAGACGAGTAAATGGTTTGGGGTACTTCCAAAACTAAATATTTTAATCTAATTATAGTTCTCGTTGGTACTTATATAAGTTTTCCTGATTTTGTTTATTCTTTGAGCACTAGATGGAACTCACATTCCAATAATTGTGTTCATTGATGGCCAACAGGGATAAAGTAACAGAAAGGGGAGGCCTTTATACTAATGCTTTAGGAATTTTTGACCCATACATAAAATTTATTTATGTATTATTTGGATGGGAGGATTTTGTGTCTAAGTCATGAAATAACTTTAGGTAAAAACTAGTCGCTAACCCGTGCAATGCATTAATTAATGTAAGGTTGAAATTTATCAATCATCTTATTAGCTTTATTCCATGCCAATTTGCTTGTAATTTAAGCATTTAGTGACCCTGTATTTAGGTGGGATCATTGTAAGGGTAGTGCGTGAGAAGATGTGAAGAAAAACTCAAGTATGTGCAAAGAAGCAGACTCGCGGCTGACTCGTGACTGGCAAGCCGCCAAATGCTGGCACATGAGATGCACACAGGAGAACTGAAGGGTCGCGCCAATTGTCGCACTATAGGAAAAAAGTCCCAGGCTGGCCAGGCCATTACGTCGCAACTTGAATTCGCGACTTGGACAAGCCGCAAGGTCAAGCCGCCAACCAGCCCTATTTAGCAAAAACTGTCTCTTTGTATTCCAAACACACACCACTATATATAGACCCTTATACCCACTAAACTGAGAGAGCTTCCAGAGAGAATTTTGTGAGAGAAACCCTAGAGAAAAATAAGATTACCTCATCCCCAATCTTTACCTTAGAGACTCTACAAATTCCTCTACTCTCTTCCTCTCCATTGTCATACCCTTGAGAGGTGATTGACCAAATCCTTCTCTCACCACATCCACGTCTGTGAGAAGGTTTATTTGGTGCTAAGGGAAGCAGTTTGGAAGGAACCAATATACATTGGTTGATGCTATGGTCTAGTAGCGGAATCCAGGAAGTTAAAGAAGAAATAGGTTCCGCATAACCTCGTTGGAGCAAGAAGCTTGGAGAGCTTAGGTACTTGGGTAGATTAGGCTTGGAGGGTCTTCTGTTATTCATGTATCCCAACTACATTCTTTAGTGGATTATTTGACCGCTTGGAGGGCGGCGGAGAGGTTTTACGCCGAAGACTTCGGTTTCCTTTTCGATAACACATCATGTGTTGTCCGTATGTTTGCATCTTCCTTCCCTTTATCTTTGCCTTATATTTACTACTGTGAATGTGTATCTTTGGTTTAGATTGTTTATCAATTCTGTTATAAGCTTGTTATCATGTTCCGCACATTAATTGTTTGATATATAGCTTGAATTGGTAATTTTATAATTTGGGGTCTAAACGTTCAAAGGTGTTTCATACCCATATTGAACTTTCAGTTAAATTAATAAAAATTAAATATTTATTTTGCATGAAGAGACATCAATATGAAAATGAACAGAAAAAAAAAATTATATATATATATATATATATATTTAAGTTCAAAAGTACAAACTTCATCTCACAATGCCATTTAAAAATACCATATATAATTGTAAAAGAAATAGGACTAGAGAAAGATTATTAATCAACCTCGTACAATTCATCTAAAAGTAATAAAGTTAAAATAAACATTATCTATACTCTTGGAAAAGCACTGGAAGAACATAATATTCACTTCAATGATGCATTCACCCTTTCGAAAGGATTTGAAATAATCAATACATTGAATTTGCTCAATAGAGACTCACCAAAGTAAGAAATGGCGCACAATTCTTGAATCTGAATCATACAAAGACTTTTTGCCTAAAAATCAACAACCATATCACATCAAAATGTGAAACATGTGCATACACTTAACAGTAACTCCAAAGGAAAATGATCATGCAAGAATACAAGTTTGACATCAAGATTATACTCAATTTTCACTTAAAATTGAATCTTACCACAAATCCTGGTATTAATATTTTTGGAATCTCATAAAGTAAGGCCAAACCAATTAACCAAACAAACGGATCGTAGACAACAAAATTTAAGGTGCATAAGCTATCTTGCACTTATGTTATATGACTTTAATAATCCTATCAGATCTTAATGATGCTCATAATTCTCTATTTTATTAAATATTGGTAAAACATATAGGTTTAATAAAAACTAACTTTTGGTTCTTATGTTTGCGTTAGCTTCAATTCATTCTTCAATCTGTATTAATTCACCTATAGAAAGTTCTCTAAACAAAAGTGATATATAGAGAATATCATAATAATATATAAAGACAAAGCAAATTCCAACTAACACCTTAATCACAAACATCACCATATAAAAAATAAAATAAAATAAAATAAAATACCAGCTAAACCAACCATAAGTAACACCACCAAATCTAGCCAAACATTAGTTTAAGTACGATATATACACTGTGATCCAATACTCAACCCTAGAGACTTGAATTTCAACCCTTGCCCTCCTACCTCCACGATAACTTATCTTTGTGGGTTGACCATCATAAAAATGATGCATGGTGGTAATAATAAATTGGTCTAACAATACATATAAGATTCATGATAATAAATTACCACTTGGAACATTAAAATTTAACCGATTTTTTTGGATATTTTTAAACCGATTATCTATAAATACTATATAATTGAAGTTTTTGACCTGTGGTTAACTTTCTCATATTGTGCCACATAAGCTTTGGACCCTCCACAATTTTTCACATCATTTTAATTTTATAAAATTATTTCAAATTTTTAACTCAACACCACCCAAAATCTTTTGAAAATCCTAACTACAAGTTTTTTCTTTTGAAAATCCTAACTAAAAGTTGTCTTTAAAACATTGACCCTCCCAAAACTAAAAACCCCAAAGACTAACAATAGGTTCAATTGAAAACCTTAGGCTTTGGGTCATAATAGTTTGCATCGAAGCCACCAAGTATTACTGCATTTGCTCCGATTTTGATTCCAGGAGCAAAAAAATACAAATTGGTTGTATGTGCTACAATACTTATTTAATTCCTCTTACCATGTTCCTTTGGTCATCTCAAAAAGATATATATATATATATATACACACACGCACGCACACATACAACCAATTTGTATTTTTTTGCTCTTGGAATCAAAATCAGAGCAAATGCAGTAATACTTGGTGGCTTCGATGCAAACTATACGTTTTTAGACCCTTTAAAACACAATTAGATTAACCTAGTTAATTATCCAAGTGATTACTTAGTCAAGTTATCAGATCTAGGTTAACACAAATATATCATATCATTGTAAAGTGCGGAAAATAAATAACACAACGATATGATAACCCAAGAAAACCAAACTGGTAAAAAACCTAGGGAGGATTTAACCTAGCTATCCTCAAGGAAAAACAGATTCACTATGAAAGAATTGAAGTTTACACAATAGTGACTTAGACCATTAACATCCTATTCCTACCTTGAGTAAGAAACTTACTACCACGACCACATGACAACTTCGAGTCCACGGACTACTTCTTTCTTGGATTCACAGCAAGTACAAGCACTCCTGCTTATGTATCTTTAAACTCTTGAAACTGCAATTGAATTGATCACCAAGCTCTCGACATCAATCTAGATCTTGATAACCCTAAGTGTATATGAAGGCAAACTCCTCTAAATTTCATAAGAGATTCACACACATAGCATAAAGAGCAACCTCAAAATGTAGCTAGGGTTTTCCCTTTTATACTTAAGGCAAAACATAAAACCCTACACGTCAAACGGGATTGGGTTGAGTTGGAAAATTCTGCAAAAAAAACAATCTGCACGAGCTTCAATCGATCGAGTCTAATTTTTGATCGATCGAGCCAAGCAAATTTACACAATAAATCCTACAATACACTCGATTCCAATTTTACACTTAAACATACTTTAAGCAAGTCTAAAATAAGACTAAACGTTTTGATCATGGTTTGCCAACATTACAAATTGAAGTTCTAATACATTTAAACCTAAAGTCTTAGAACCCAACAAACTCCCCCTTTGGCAATCCGTGACAAAACACAAACTAAACAAAGTGCTCAAAGTTTACAAAAAACAGCCCATTACAAAAACATTACCAACAAAACAAATTCAACTTAACTACTATCTATCAGTTGCAAGTGTAAACAGCAGCATGACTGAATCAACCTGTATACTCTTGTAATACTTAACAAACACATAAACACATGTGTAGAAAATACAAGTGAAGCAAAATAAATTCTTGATTTCACATAATATAAACTACAAGACATATATCATGAATAACCTCATAAATATAAATCAATAATCAATGTAGCACAATGTGAAACAAGGAATAGAAACAAACACACCATAGTATCTCTCCCTATCATAGACAACTCAAATAAAACAAAATACATCAAAAAATAATTTATTATCCCCCTTTAAAAAACAATTTCATCTCCCCCTAAATAAAACATTTTTAAAAACCTTTTCCAAATTTCATTTATTTCTCTCCCTTTTTGTCACGTATTGACAAAGACAACCCAATTAGAAAGTAGACAGAAAACATACGCAACAGAGAATAAGTAATAAATAGAGAATTAAGGGAACACAAAACAATTCAACTCTATAGAAAATAGAGACAACTCCCCCTATGAAGAGCAACAACTCCCCCTATGAGCAACAAAGGTTAAAAACAAGCTTCTCCCCATATAAAAATAAGAAAAACAAAACATGTTTTGGGAAAAACAGTTTTGGGGAAAATATAGGAGGTAGGGAAAACTACACAAACTAAACTTAAAAACTAAGGTGAGAAGACACATGAAAAAAATACTCTATTTCAATAAATGCAAACTTGACACTATGTGGCCCATAAACAGTTGCATGTGTAGAGAAAATATTTGTACACTATTATCCATCATATCTCTTAAGAAAAATATTTTACATAAAAAAAATAGCACATACTAAAATGTACAAAGGACTCAAAAATTAATCAATCAATTTTTAAATCAAGTTGAGTACCCAATTTAGCAAAGTGTATGCATGTTATGTGTGAAAACAATGAGAGATATGACTACAAAACTGCAAGATGGATACAACAAACAATACAATGCATGTGAATCCTAAATATAAATGATGCATAAAAAAAATTTCATCAAAAACTTAGAAACTAAAAATTTTTCAATTTCGATCGGTCGAGCATTGATCAAATACCAACCGAGCCAGGTAGATTCAAACCAAAATTTTTATCACAATTTTGATTGGTCGAGAAACATGTTCGATTGATCGAAAATTTGGAAGAAAATTTTTTTTGAAAAACAAAGTAATTTTATGCAAAAACTCCTCAAAGCATAGTATTTCACGAATGAAATGAATGAGTATGAGATTAAAAGTTTTTCAAAAATACTTGAATTCAACCTAGATCTTCCAAAAACATGTTTTTCAACCAATTTGTCTCCGAAACTCAAACATTAAACACATTTTGCATTAAAATCAAGGAACATATAATTTTGGATGACCACAACAAAATCACACACAATATAATGTACCAAGTTCAGCAAAGAGTAACTTATGTAGTGTGTGAAACTAGCAAGAACATGAGATACATGTGAGGTGATAAGTAAATAGTGATCAATCACACTTTCTACAAAATTCATCACATAAGTTTGAAGAGGCTATTACCTAAAGAGTTACATCATATAACTCACACATCTCCTAGAATAAAAGTTTGCATTCATGTAAGTTTCTTGTTTTGCCTCATAATTTACACATCAATTTTATTTGATTTAAAGTCGAGGCTACACCTTATGTTCTTTTTGTGCATGTGTTACACTTTCTCAAGCACAAAATCTTATGATATGCACTAAGGTGTTCATGATTGGCTAGTAAACATTGGTGAGATGGTTATTTATGCCTTTCTCATTAAGTTCAAGTCCAACAATCAAAGGCATGTGACTTTAAGATCAAGATCATGTAATCAAAAATTATAAACAACTCCCACACAACATGCACTACAAAGCTCAAACTAGTAAAGTGCAATAAAATATGCTCATCTAAGCTAAACAAGATACATAAACATGTTATGTAAAGATAAATTGGTCAACCTTGATTTCAAATACAAGAAATAATGCAAAACACATTTTGCTTCCCTTTTCTTTTTCTTTTTTTCTTTTTTTCTTTTTTTTTTTTTTTTGAAAAGAAATAACAAAAACAACCTAGAATAAAATGCATGAATGTTATGCAATGCAAATCCTAGAAAAGAAAAAAAAAACAAAAAAACAAAAAGAACAAAAAACAAAGGTCACAAAGAGTAGAGTGATGAAGCACAAGGACTATGTCAAAAAGACTCAATTAGATCGAGTCATTTGCGTCCAAAACTTTTTAGATGCAACTCTAGCATTGGGGTTGTTCTTCAAATTAGAATTCTGAGCAACTCCAAGATTGGGATAAAGGTTTAAAGCCTTTACCAACTCACCAATAAATACCATAGGATCTTGTGCTTAAGACACAAGTACTTTTGGCTTATTTGCTTGCTTAGCAACTTCCAACTTGAAATAGTTTGGACAAATGTGCCCAGACTTTCTACAAAAATGACAAACTCATGTAGGTCTATCATGCAACTTGCCATTAGGAGGGTTAGGAGTCTTAGGTTTAGATTCTTAAAGATCAACCATAATTTTCCTAGGAGGTGTAGCTCCAACAGGTTTGACAACCTCACTCATGGGAGGCTTAGAAGAAGAAACAAAGTTTGTGGAATGAGTTTCAGGCATAGAGATGCTTTCTACAAAACCTAAACCAGTTTTGTCTAAGGGAGACTTTTGAACACTCAGCATGTGATCAATTTTGGAGCTTGCAGACCTATTAGTTTGTTCTCTAGCCACAAATAATTCAAATTCCAAATTCTTAATTTTATCAAGCAAAAGCATGTTTTCAGTTTTCACATTATTCAACAGTTCATTAGCATCAAACAGTTTCACAAGCAAATTTTTCTTATTAAGTTAAAGAGATGCAATTTTCTTTAAACCAAAATCAACACTCATAGCATCCTTTGTAGCAACTTTGCAAAGTTTATTGTAGGCTTCTTACAAATTTGAATCCTCAGAGAGTTCCCTATCAGAAGAGTTCTCTTCAACAACAACACTTTCATCAACTACAGCAATAGCTATAAAAGTAATGAAGTTTCCATCCTCATCACTACCAGACTCATTGTCAGAAACTTCATCATCACTAAGGGTTATAGCCATAGTCTTACCCTTAGACCTCAAGAATGTAGAACATTCTGATTACACATGACCATACCATTGACAACAAAATATTGTTGACCCATAGAATTATTAGAAGGTTGACCTACTTTCTCTTTAGGCTTTCAATTTTATTCACTTTAGTATGATCATTCCTCCTAAAATTTCTAGGTTTAGCATTGTTTTTACCTCTTACCCTTCTGTTATTGTTCCTAAGAAAGTTTCTAAAGTTCTTGGCAAGATAGGCAATCTTTGTAGCAGAGAATTCATCATCAAATCCATTCACATCAATATCATCAACAAACTTAAGAGCCATTGATTTGGATTTGCTTGTCTTAGGTAGGTCTAACTCATAGGACTGAAGAGATTCTACAAGTTCATCAACAGGGATGGAGTCCACATCCTTGCTTTCAGTTAGGGATGGCAAAATGAACCCGACCCGTGGGTACCTAGTCCGACCTGACCCTAATAGGTCGGGTTTTACCCGACCCGTTTAACAATAGGGTCGGGTCTGGGTTTTCATTAAAAAACCCAAAGCGGGTTCGGGTCAGGTCTGGGTATTAGGCATACCCGGCCCGAACCTAACCCGTATATATAATATTAAAAAAAAAAAAAAAAAAAAAAAAAAAAAAAAAAAATCCTAACTATAAATACCCCCTTTTCCCCTAAATCCTCAAACCCATTCTCTCAAGTCTCACCCTCTCATTCAGTCATTCTCTCCCAAACCGAAGCTGCTTTCCATTCTCTCCCTCAGCCTCACTCTCACTTGAGCAAGACCACTGGAGCCGCTACTTCTCCTTGCATACCTCACTAGTCACCTCGCCGGCGCCGCTGCTTCGCCTCTCATGCTCACTTCGCCTCCCATGCTCACTTAGCCGGTGCTGCTGTTCAAAGAATCAAATTTGTAATTTCTAGTTTTAGTGCTATTTTGGTTGAATAAATCGGCTTGTTTGATTTGATTTTGTAGGGTCTGTTCAGACCTAGGGTTTGTATGTTAATTCTTATTTTTGCTTTTGATGTGGGAAAATATTGTAATGAAAAAAAAAAAGGTTTCCGATCTATTGGTTACTGAGAAAATAATGGGTTTTCTTGAGTGTTCTTTTTCCCTTCCTGTTTGGTTGCTAAGAAAATTAATATTAGGCAAATTTTTTTTTTTTTTTTTATTGAGCCACAGAAGGGACCCTGAAGTACCACGGCCCAACAAGGCCCATGGAGCCTGCGGGGCCTAGTAGGGCCGGGTTTGGGCTCTGGGAAAAAAATCCGTTTAGTAAACGGGCTGGGTCCGAGCTATGGGTCTTGGCCCGCGGATCGGGTCCGGGTATGGAAAAACCTGGCCCGAACTCGACCTGTTACCATTCCTACTTTCAGTGATGGCAGTCACTTTGGGTCTAAAATTTTCAATTAAAGATCTAAGAATCTTCCTTACAATCTTAGGTTGATATAGATTTCACCCAAATTATAAGCAAAATTAACAATATCATTAAACTTAGCATAAAATTCATCAAAACGTTCATCATTAATGATAGGCCACAATCTGAATGACCCCTTGTGATTAAACCAATTAATTAATTAGCCAAGTTGTTAATTAATCAATTAATCATGCAAACGGGTGGAAGCACAAACAAATCACCAATACTAAATATGCAGCGGAAATTAAATGACACAGTGATTTGTTTACGTATGGGGAAAACCCTTACGGCAAAAACCCCACCGGGTGATTTTCAGGTCACCACTGTCACACCCCAAACTCCAAAGGGTTCAAAGCATGAGTAAGTCGTCTCAAAGTACCTGTAGATTTTCCTTGTTGACAATCCAATCCACATAAACCATATCTAAAACCAACATTAGGAATTATCATAGTGATTTCATTGAATATACTCTCAAAGTAAGTCAGAGCTCTAAGCAATAATTACAAGGATCATTGGCCACAAAAGAATAGAGGTTTGAATAATTAATTACATATCATCAGCTTGTCCCATCAGTGGAAATAACGTCACAACCACTTTAATATACAAAAGAATGAGTCAAGCCTATTCTAAGATTACACCATCTAATATACCCATTACAAAAGTTCAGCCTCCATCAGTAGTTAGTCTAACTACTATTAGCCAACCAAAAGCTGTCTCAAAAGACTGTTGCCTACTCTGAAAAGGTTATAAAAATAATGGGATGAGACAGAGCCCAGTAAGTAACATATTTAATGGGGGTGGGGGAAATGCAAGTTTCATCTATTATAATAATAATAATATGACAAGAATGATTAAATAATGAAACACAAAGTTTCTCAAAGTAAATACCTTGACACTATGTACTATAATCTGTGAGCACTAACAATATAATTTCCAAAGCTATAAAATCTAACATACGGTAATTTATCACAAATATACCATACTACCACATAGACCGGTCAGGGGATCCACCCATTCACAACTGGCATGATATTGCTCTCTATGGTATGCAAACTCTTGGCCCCATGGACAGCAGCCTCACCCATACCCTTAAGGTTTTTCTCTCCCCCCATGGGCACAGAGAGAGTGCGTAAAATAGGACCTCTCTTGCATGTGGTCTCTTGGCCCCATGGGCAGCAGCCTCACCCACACACAATCAAGGAACCTCTTGCCCCCATGGACAGCAGGGAAGAACGCGTCATCCAAAGTGAAAGGGCACTGACCTGGATTTGATTCCATTGTCACAAAGATCACGAAAACTAAATCAGGTGATCACTGGGAAATCACATATGGCATGGTGTCAAAACCACATAAAGCTCACAGGTATACATTTCTTTGAAACACATAGTTCATATCCAGGTAGTTTCAAAAAAATCTTAAATAATCTAACTTTCACAAAGTTTATAAGGTTTTCAACTTCATTCTTGTCAAAAAGATTTTCTATCAATTTTCCACATAATAAGATAAGATAAGCATCTTTGAATTTTCTACTATACCATAAAATTTATGATTTTCCTATCAAAGATTAAATAAAAGATGCTCATTTTTCCATATCAACAATTCATACATTTCCCCATATGCAATACCAAATATGATGCATTTTCATAAATAATCATATATATATGTATATATATATATACACATTAAGGTTACGACACATGATTTTTTTAGGAAAATATAGTTTCCATATGTAATTTCCAAAAATGTGTCTAACCCAAAAACATTTATATAACATGGTTATTTTTCAAAATCCCATTAAAAAGCTACTTACCTCGCATCCGCAAAATCCTAATTCTCCAAGCACCAAAGGAGATTAGCTAGAACCTCAACAATATCAAGCAAACCTAACACAATAAGCATAAAGCTTAAAATTGTATCTAGCCACAATTTAGGAATTGCCAAGTAATCACTTAATTAGGCAAGCCTAGTATTTAATCTCATCAATAATAATATATTCTACTTCCATAATTTCTCAACAAATTGATTCACAAGGCATAAACTCCAATTTATAGAGTTAACCCATTTAACATCATCTCCAACATTATGACTAACTTCCATAAAATTTACACTACATCATTAAGAGACTCATGAAAGCAAAATCAATATATTCTCCAAGACAAGAAATTTAGAACATCAACTAACTCCAATAAACCCAATGGAAATGGAAAAATTAAATTCACCAACTATCACATGTTATAACTTAAAACTGCTAAATTTTTCCACCATACATAACCCATAAGTAGTCATCAATAGCACAAAATATATACCCATTCATCAAATAGTTCCATCAACACAAAACTTATACATACAAACACATAAATATCACTTCTAATGCTCATAAATCACATGGGTATCATTATTAAAGCCTAGATAAAAATAACCTCAAGCAAAAGTGCAAAACCCACCAAAAAGATGAGAAATTTTTACCTCAAAAAAAAAAAAAAAAAAAAAAAAAAAGATGTGAAAGTGTTTATGAGTTCACAAGAATTTTCCGGTGATCTTTCCGGAAAAATGATGGTGGAAATGTTGATTTGGAGTGAGGTCCGGTGGGAGAGGATGAGGGAGTATGAGAGAAATGTTTGTGTTGTGTTGAGAGGAAATGAAAAAAGAAAGAAAACAAATGAAGTGAGCCAGCCAAAGAGTAAAGAGATAAGATGGAGTGATTGTGTGGTGGGTAGCGGAGTTAGGTGGGGGGCACATGTGAACTCAAAAATCTGATTTCTTGACCCTTTTTTTTTTTTTTTTTGGTTTCTAACTGACTGGGACGTCACAACCACTCCCGAAACTCCACATTATCAAATCAAGCGGTTACAAGTAAAGGAATCCCAAGTACCTTACCAACTTACAGTTGAACTCTTACCCCAATACCCAATTGGACTTGATCTGTAGTGACAGTTTCCTCTTTTGATGCACGACTCCCAAGTACGTGACTAACCAATGCGCGGATCCCAGTACGCGACTTCAACACCAACTTAGAAGGAGAGGTTGGCTGCAAAGTTCTTCAGTTCATCCTACACAATAAAGATCAGGAAGATACTTAGTCACAAAACCCTTTGGTGGAAATACACAGCAACTTCTTCAAAAGAGATGAACTAGGTCAAGAACATCGTCTTTGATCACAAATTGCTTG
The DNA here is from genome assembly GCA_030445155.1 of Quercus variabilis. Lineage (NCBI taxonomy): Eukaryota > Viridiplantae > Streptophyta > Magnoliopsida > Fagales > Fagaceae > Quercus > Quercus variabilis. The sequence goes on along the minus strand of CP129448.1, from coordinate 25,016,991 downwards.
AACAGAGTTTTCTCAATACTTGTGCAACTTGTGTACTATTTGACGGCTCTTAAAATAATCCTTTTATATGTCTAAGGTTAGAAGAAAAGAATGCCCAAAGACACATTCACGGATCCTAAGAAATCAGATCAGAAAATCTGATTTTATAAATCTCGACAAATAGCAAGGTGTCGAGGAGTTATCGAGCAGGTGTCGAGCTTTAATGAATTTGCACTTCTGCTTGTTTACTTGGACAGACTTGATGACTTCAACACTTGATCTTGAAATCTTGTTTCTTGAAGTATTAAAAACATCTAGAACTATCCAATTACAAGTAGAATGCGCTTTGTCAAAGGATTAGCCAATTTACATAAACAAATGACATATGTTCTTAACAAGTGAAAACACATATATCCTAACAATCTCCCCCTTTGGCAATCCGTGATAAAACCACAACAAACAAATGAACATATGAGAGAAGTCATAAATCGCTCAACTCATATTCACTTGTTGAATACAATAAAATCTATCCTATCACAAACCCTTGAAAAACTTTGCAAAAAAAGAGTTTATGACAAGTAGACTTTGACAACCTGTATTTCTGAAACACTTTAAACAAAACTCATCAAGGCTTCTTGTGTGAAACAGAAATAAATAGATTGCATACAAGTATAAGAATCATGTGTATAAAGATAGAAAAGAAACAACACATGAAGAGTTAGGTGAAAGAAACATGCATCCACATATATAGAGAAAATAAGGACAATGTATGTAAAACTGGTCACAAGACCTTATATACAAGAACAATGTATCTAAAAAGAAAAGAAAAGAAAAGATACATCATAACCTCACTACATCCCTCAAGAATCAACACTCCCCCTATCAAAAATGTTCTATACTAACTCTCCCCCTAAGAAGACTACTCTCATATCCAAAACTACTTCCCCTTTTTGTCACGAGTGACAAAGGGTAGAGTGTCAAGTAGACATCTCATCAGTAGAGCTAGCATCTCCATCATCATCCGAAGCGTCATCGTCATCACCATCATCATCATCATCCTCAGAGTCAGAAGCTGCTGGAGTAGGTGGTGAAGGAGTAGCCTCAGAAGCAAAACCACCCATGGTCGCCTACCATTGTGCAATATGACCAACATGAACATTCACCTGATACAACTCCGTGGAGAGTGTATCGAGGTGAGCATCCATGCGTTGTAGCTGCGCCATGATATCTCCAGGAGATACATCGCCTATAAAGGATGAAGGAATAGATGTAGATGGAGCTGATCTGGATGAAGCTGAACGGGAGGAAGGAGTGGAATCCAGCTGTCTCGACCTAAACTGAGCCTTATTACGTTTTACGTTAGTGGCATCTATGGCACAAATGTGTGTGAAGTGGTCGGACACAGGAAAAGAGACAGAAAAATGGCATAAGATCCTCGTGATAGCGGAAGGAAAGATGAGCTTATCACGGGACGCCGAATCTAAATGAACATCTATGATAGAAAGAATGAAATGAGATGGAAAATCTATAGTAAAATGCTCAAGAAGAGATAACAAAAATCGAGCACAAGGCTCTGTGATAGAGTTATAGTGAAAGAGTGGATGGAATACAAAAGTCATCACCATGTTTAAAAATCTAGGACCTTTAGCAAAAAGTTTACATGATGTATACTGATGTTCACCCTAATCAGCAGGGTGCTCACAAAAAGCAAAAATGAGCTCATCTTTGGACACAGTCCTCAAACGCTCACAAGAAGGATAGTCAGGAAACTATATCCTAGGAACCCGTAGCACATCCGCAACTAGCTACGATGTGATAGGGATGCGTGTACCTCGAATGCGAGTGAAAAAGAGAGGTACTAAACGATCAATCCCGTGCATGTTAGAGTAAAACTCCTGAATAAGCACGAGAGGACATGTGACCAGGACGTCACACAGTGACTCCCATCCTCTACTATGAATGACAGATAGAAGGTCAGTATCGGCGAAGTTCGCCAAAATGACTTGGCGTTCCGAATGAACACCTTGTCTAGAAAAGTTCTCCGAAAATGCCTTGTGGGCATCCTCATCACAAAACTGAAGATTAAGAGGAGCAGAATCAGAAGAGTAAGAAGCTCCAAAACGTAGAGGGTTTCGAGCCGGAGTGGATTTACGCTTAGGTGCCATAGACACTACTAACGTAAATAGAATGAGAAAGAGAGAGAGAAAGAGATAATCAGAAAAGTCCCAAAACAGTTCAAATACATCAAATATATTGAATAAAGAGTATGTATGCATGAGGAATGCATAAACATGTGACATGCAAAGTAAAAAGCATCATGGGCTCAGCCCAATCCAAACCTACTAGCACACTAACATAGTTCACACATCTAAATGCGTGAAAATACCATTCTAATGCAAATGTGATGTAATGTATGACATTTTGAACACATTTAATGGAAAACCCAACCCAAAATTTCAAGAAAAACTCATCAATTTTGAAAAACCCCAAAAATTTTCAAAAACCCTAAAACCTAAGATTCAAAACATGAAATGCATGAATAATGAAGGAAAAAGAGATCATACCAAGTGATTTAAAGTAAGAAAGGGCCAAAAAACACGTGGGTTGAAGGTTTTGAGTGAGAAAAATGAGTTTGGGAGATGAACAGCTGCGGATAGATCGAGAGAGATCGAGAAAATGAGAACAGAATCATGACAGTAGCTTATATCTGAACATTAGTAATTCTCGACAGATGAGGTGTCAAGAGGTGTCGAAGAATCTGTCGAGGAGGTGTCAAGAAAATGCACGTCGACAGCTGAAGGTGTTGAGAAGGTGTTGAGGAATGAACACCAGAACCAAGAACAGAAGCTCGATTAATCGACAAGGTATCGAGAAGGTATCGAGGAGGCAAGAACTTTCTCGATCGATCCACTAGGGGTCAAGGAGGTGTCGAGATTGCGATAAGAAAAAGGCTTGAGAAGCTCGACAGATAACAAGGTATCGAGGAGGTGTCGAGGAAGTGTGGAGCCAGATTTTAAAAACAGTTTTTCGAGAAGTGAAAAACACAGACATGAATGCAATCCAACAAGCACCTCAACCAATGATCCAATCAACATATTAAGCTCTCAAAATCATTTCTCATCAAACATTTTAAGCACATGGATCCTCAAAAACACACACACACACACACACACACACACACACACACACACACACACAAAACAAGTCTAACCAATTTTATATTTCAAAAACAAGTTAAGACAATTTAGTGAGCATACATTAACACATGTAAACACTTGTGATGGCCAAATCACATTGTACCTGCACATGTATCAAGAGTAGTAAAGAATATTGCGTGTTGTGTGTGAAAAACATCGCAAGATTGCATATGTGTATACAAGTTATGACGATCTGAGATATGAGAAAATAACTTTAACTCACACACAATCATAACTGTTTGATGGGGACTATCACCTTCGAGGTACATCCTATAACTCCCACATCTCCTAGAAAACACACTTGTAATCATATTTAAAACATTTTAATCTTTTTGCTTTTTATTTTCTTTGCATATTTTCTTTTAAGCATATCATGCATGGGCATATAAAAGAGAGAAAAGAAATACCCAACATGTTAAGTATAGACATTGCACTTTTTCTATGCCGAAGCATACAAATGTCTTTAACACTGCACTTTTGCTATGTTGAAGCATACAGGTGTCTATGACACTGCACTTTTGCTATGCCGAAGCATACAGGTGTCATATTATAATTGGCGAGCAACAATGGTGAGATGGTTATTTATGCCTTTCTCTTAGGATTTTCTAGTCCTACCCGTCAAAAAGAGTGATATGAGTATTAAGTTTTAAGAGATAACTTAATCTTACTCATCACAAACAAGAGGCACAAAGCTCACTTGCTTAGTTATGCATAGAGATACTCATCTGAGTTACAAAAGATACAAAGTTTAGAAAATTTTGTTTCAATGGCCATCCAAAGTACACAAGTATCAATGTACATATAATACACACTGTTTTTGTATTTTTCTGATTTGTCAATTTTTTTTTATTTCAAAAACAAAATAAACAAAACTAAAAGTAAACACACAAAAACATGCTTTCAAAACAAAACATAAAACTAGACTGACTCAAAAACACAAAACACACAAGTAATGCAATAAAAAAAACAAGAAGATAGAAGAAAGTGATAAAATCACTTAGAGTCCTTTTTCTTCTACACCTTGGAAGAATCTTTCCTTTGATTGAACCCTTGAACTAGTTATGAGGGGGAAGAATTGAAACCGTTCAAGTTCGAAAGGAACATGAGGACTTTCAGAAGATCTCCAAGAGGAGCGAGAGAGGATTGAAGCTGATTTTAGCTTCCAGATGTTATCATGCTATTGTTCTGTTGAGTGGCTAGCCACTTGTAGCAATTTGGTTTAGTATGACCGGCAGCTCCACAATGATGATAGAGATGCTGCTTCTTCTGTTTAGGATTTTGAGAGTTAGCCTTCTTAGTCCTAGGATTTTTAGCATCTTTCTTATCTTGCTTAGGGGGTGCTCCTAAAATAGATTTACCCTTGTCTAAGTTCTCACTAGCTAATTCAGTTTTAACATCAGTGTTCTCAATTTCAGTGTTATTAGCAAGAGAAACAAAAATAGTAGTACTAGTAGAAGCAGTATTAGAGGAAGAAAGACCATACACTAAACCTATTCGATTCGAAGAAAATTTCTGATTGCTGAGCATCTCATCAAGTTTTGCACTTGAAGTCCTCTCCAGTTAAGCTCTAACTTGAAACAGCTCCGCTTCAAGCTTCTTGGTTTTCTCAGCCAAGAAATTGTTCTCAAACCTCAGTGCACCAATCGTTTGATTAGCTTCATCAAACTTTGTGGAAATTTCTTCATGATCGAGTTCCACATCACTAAGCTTCTTGGTGGCTAGCCTATATAGTTTCTCATGCTTCTCAGAGAGCTTGTATAGTTTCTCATAGGTTGAATGGATATCATCTTGATCATCCATCTTCTCACACTTAGAATCTTCCAATTCTTCTTCTTCTTCCACTTCATCAACAATCACTTTAGTAGGATTGACTGTGGCAGTGAAGGCATTTAAGATTTCGTCATCCTCATTGTCAGAATCATCTTCAGACTCAGTGTCACTCAAGGTTGCAGCAAGTGCCTTACTCTTCCCAATGCTCTTGAGATATGTAAGATACTCATGTTTCATGTGTCCGAACCCATAACAACCAAAGCACTTAGGTCCTGCAGGAACAGTGTACTGACCGCCATCTTTAGCATCCTTCTTCCCTTTGTCTTGGCTCTTAAACTGAGGAGAACTGGACTGCCTGCGATCCTTGTCAAAGCCCTTTCCATTGGCATTCTTCATGAATTTCTTGAACTGCTTGGTGATGTAGGGCTTCATCTTGGAATCTTCATCATCTAAAGACTCATCTGTGTCACTGCTCTTTGCCTTCAAGGCCATGCTCTTGCCTTTACCCGACTTGCCAATCTTAGATAACCCTATCTCGTAGGTCTGCAAGTTTCCAACCAACTCAGTTAAAGGAATCTTGTCAATGTCCTTTGATTCCTCTATAGTAGTAATCTTCGCATGGAATCTCGCGGGTAGAGATCTGAGCACCTTCTTTACAATCTTGGGTTCAGGAATTGTTTCCTCAAGATTGAAGGCTGAGTTCACTATGTCCTTGACCTTGGCATAGAACTCATCAAATGACTCATCATCCTCCATCTTTATTTCTTCAAAGCTTGTTATAAGCCTCTGAAGCTTTGAATCCTTGACAGCCTTTGTGCCCTCATAGGTTGTCTGGAGGATGGTCCATGCCTCCTTAGCAGTTTCTGTTGAAGATATCTTTTTGAACTCCTCATTGGTGACCGCACTGAACAACGCATTCAATGCCCTGCTGTTGAAGTTTGCCGCCTTGATCTTGGCTTCATCCCAATCGGCCGATGCTTCCTTTGGCTTAGTCCAGCCAATCTCTATAGCTTGCCACACCTTTTCATCTAAGGACTGTAAAAAAGCTCTCATGCGTACTTTCCAGTATGCATAGTTAGTCTAATCAAATAAAGGAGGTATAATTAACGACTGTCCTCTATCCATGACAAATAAGGGTCAATGGATCAAACACAGCAAAGATTAAACCCTAATCAGAGTGTGCCTGCTCTGATACCACTTGATAGTCCACAATCTGAATGACCCCTTGTGATTAAACTAATTAATTAATTAGCCAAGTTTTTAAATAATCAATTAATCATGCAAAAACGTGGAAGCACAAACAAATCACCAATACTAAATATGCAGTGGAAATTAAATGACACGGTGATTTGTTTACGAATAGGGAAAACTCTTACAGCAAAAACCCCACCGAGTGATTTTCAGGTCACCACTCCCGAAACTCCACTATTATCAAATCAAGTGGTTATAAGTAAAGGAATCTCAAGTATCTTACCAACCTACAGTTGAACTCTTACCCCAATACCCAATTGGACTTGGTCTGTAGTGACAGTTCCCCCTTTTGATGCACGGCTCCCAAATACGTGACTAACCAATGCGCAGATCCTAGTATGCGACTTCAACACCAACTTAGAAGGAGAGGTTGGCTGCGAAGTTCTTCAGTTCATCCTACACGATGAAGATCAGGAAAATGCTTGGTCACAAAACCTTTTTGTGCAAATACACAGCAACTTCTTCAGAAGAGATGAACTAGGTCAAGAACTTCATCTTTGATCACAAATTGCTTGAACAAAGTTTTCTCAATACTTGTGCAACTTGTGTACTATTTGACGGCTCTTAAAATAATTCTTTTATATGTCTAGGGTTAAGAGAAAAGAATGCCCAAAGACACATTCACGGATCCCAAGAAATCAGATCAGAAAATCTGATTTTATAAATCTCGACAAATAGCAAGGTATCGAGGAGCTATCGAGCAGGTGTCGAACTTTAATGAATTTGCACTTCAGCTTGTTTTTCTTGGATAGACTTGATGACTTCAACACTTGATCTTGAAACCTTGTTTCTTGAAATATTAAAAATACCTAGAACTACCCAATTACAAATAGAGTGCGTTTTGTCAAAGGATTAGCCAATTTACATAGACAAATGACATATGTTCTTAACAAGTGAAAACACATATGTCCTAACAATTAAACATCCTAATGCTTTCAAATCTAGTAGTCAATTGCTGCAACTTATTGATCTTAACTGCCTTTGTGCCTTCATGCACAGTTTGAAAAATATTCCAAGCAGTATGAGCAACCTTAATATTAGAGATTCTCTTGAATTCCTTCATAGAAACAGTAATAAAAATAGCATTCATAGTTTTCCTATTAAAAGCGGCTACCTCTTTTTGAGAAGTTTGCCACTCACTAACAGGAGTAGTGGGCTTCTCCCATCCATATTCAACAGAATTCCAAACTCTCTCAATAATAAATTTCAGGAATGCTTTCATCCTTATTTTCCAATAAGCATAATTATTCTCATCAAAGTGAGGTGGGACAACAAGAGAGTGACCGTGTTCCATGACAACGGAGGTCAAGGATCAACTCTTAGATTAAACACAAGAGCTTACCTGCTCTAATACCATTTGTACATTTTTAGACCCCTTAAAATACAACCAGATTAATCTAGTTAATTAGCCAAGTGATTACTTAGTTAAATTATCAGATCTATACAAATATATCACATCATTATAAAGTGCAAAAAATAAATAACACAACGATATGATAACTCAGAAAAACCAAATCGGTAAAACCCTTGTGAATGATTTAACCTAACTATCCTCAAGGTAAAACAAATTCACTATGAAAGAATTGAATTTTACACAATAGCGACTTAGACCACTAACATCCCATTGCTACCTTGAGTAAGAAATTTACTACCACGACCACGTAACAGCTCTGAGTCCACGGATTACTTCTTTCTTAGATTCATAGCAAGTACAGGCACTCCTGCTTGTGTATTTTTAAGCTCTTGAAACTGCAACTGAATTGATCACCAAGCTCTCAACATCAATCTAGATCTTGATAACCCTAAGTGTGTATGAAAGGAAACACTTCTAGATCTCACAAGAGATTCACACATATAGCATAAAGAGCAACCTCAAAACGTAGTTAGGGTTTTTCCTTTTATACTTAAGGCAAACATAAAACCCTACATGTCAAACGGGCTTGGGTTGAGTTGGAAAATTCTGTAGGAAAATAATCTACACGAGCTTTGATCGATCGAATCTAATTTTCGATCGATCAAGCCAGGCAGATTTACATAGTAAATCCTGCAGTACACTCGATTCCAATTTTACACTTAAACATACTTTGAGCAAGTTTAAAACAAGACTAAACATTTTGATCATGATTTGCCAACATTACAAATTGAAGTTCTAATACATTTAAACCTAAAGTCTTAGAACCCGACACAAACTATTATGACCCAAAGCCTAAGGTTTTCAATTCCTAGAGACATGAACTTCAACCCAAAGCCTAAGGTTTTCATAGGCTATACTGTATGAACATGCTTAAAATCTAAAAAGTGATATCTTATCATCTATATAAATGTGTATATATATATATATATATATATAACTGAAGCCTCTGAAACTCCCACAATTTTCCACGTCAGCACAATATTTAAATAAAATTATTTTTGTTTAGTCCAAACTTAATAAGAAGTGAAACTCTATCTCTTTAACAAGTCCAACTTAAACTCAAACTCATCATTATCATTTTTTTCAAACAAAATTAATTTTGTTTAGTCCAAACTTAACAAGGAATAAAACTTTATCTTTCTAACAAATCTAACTTAAATTCAAACTAAAACGTTGATAAAAATTTTTTTTGAATAAATCCTATATTAAGATCATCCTAAATGTGGCTTTATTTGGATAAATATAAAAAACATCAATTATTGATAAAGTTCAACTTCTTTGGATAATAGAATAATTCTACTGCAACTTCTTATAGAACATCATAGTAATTAAGATGCATGGTAGGCATCATTATCATTTTTTTTAAACAAAATTATTTTTATTTAGTCCAAACTTAACAAGGAGTGAAACTCTATCTGTCTAACAAGTTCAACTTAAACTCAAATTTTGCAAGGTTAATCATGAACACTATAAAAGTAATGCAAATCCCAATTTTTTTTTTTTTAAGTCGAGTAGGGGTATGAGCTATTCTTATGTTATTTTCTTCTCCTCTACTTTGTTATATATATATATATATATATATAAATCTATTTTATGGTTTTTTGTGTATTTTTTAAAAATTAATTTTTGTACATAAACCATCCAGCTCTTTTTAGCCAATTTTTACAAGATAAAAAAACTTGCAATAATTGAAATTATTCTTTTGAATGTAATCCATCTTTCTTTTATATTTCTCTATTATTTAGTCATATATATTTTGTTTTATTTCATATATTTCTAAGCAATGAATCATCTAATATTTTAATATTTTTTTGTCTTTCAGAAGTTTTAATATCTAATTTTTTGAGTTATATTTTCGCAGTATATGAAATTGTTTGAAAAAATTTTTTGTAAGCCATTGCACGTTCAAGCAATGGCTTCTTCATCCAATTGTAACACAAATTGAAGTCATACAAGCAGTGCTGGCTCAATGGGTGAGCCAAATAGGCAACCGCCTAAGGCCCTTAATGAAAAAAGGCCCCTAAATTTTTACCAATAGAGATATTCTTGTATCAATAGAAGTATTAATTAAGTCCTAAATATTCACCAATAAATAAAAAGTTGTTGTTTTTATCAAAGAAAAACTAGTTAAAGAAAACTATTTTCATTGGACGGGTCAATCATTTAATCTCTCACACATAAATGTAAAAAGAACTCATTAATCTTACACTAGTAAATAAATTTAAACTCAAATTATATATATAAATATCAAATATATAACTTTATTAAAATTTTCAATCCTAATTTTTTTAGTATTTGGTTACTTCATTCATTGAATAGTGTTTATTTTAGTTGTATAGTCATTGAATAATGTGATGGGTTTGTTTTAATTTGTAATTTTTTTCCTAAAAAAATAGATTTTAAATAAAAAAAAAAAAACCAAAAGTTAAATAAATATTCTATTAATATTCAAAGTATAAGAATAAACCTCACTTGAAGATGTCGTCTTAGGCCCCACAATACCTTGAGCCAACCCTGCATACAAGAGCAAATTATGCAATAGTGTAGTTTCTTAATCAATTTAAGATTTTATAAAATTATTTTAGTTTACCTCACAAATAGGTAAGTTCCCGTGCATAGCACAGGTTAGCAACTAGTTATATTTTATTTCCAAAAGAAGTCAAATTAATACTCATTTCTAAGCTTTGGAAGTCCAAATTTTCAAAGGAAAATAATTTTCTTTCAAAATTCTTTGCGTTCCTTTTTTTTTTTTTAAGAGAGTTTCAACATAAGATGTTCGCTTCCGATAATAGCTTTTTATCATCAGACCAAGATATCAATCAATTTATCTCTAAATTCTTTATATGTTCAAAAGGTTGAAGAAATGCCATTTTCAGCACCACCTTTTTTTTTGGGGGGGGGGGGGGGGGGGGGGGTGGTATGGTAGCTTTGAGTCCTACTATGTAGCCTACAAAATTACAAAATATAATTACCTAATTTTTCCTAAGCCTATTTCACATGAATTTTCATACTCCAAAATTATTTCTATCATTTTTAAGATTATGATATCTATTTTTGATATAGATATAATTGGAATTGTAAGACTAGGATATCTATTTTTGATATAAATGGAAAGGTATTTGGAGAGGAGGAAATTTTCAACGGAAAATCCAATTTTTATTTATGTAGATTTTTTTTTTTTTTTTTTTTGGAAATCATGTTCACTCAAAAGGATATAACTATTTTTGTGATTTCCCTTTAGTTTGTTGATGAAAATATTGAAGCTGTGGTGTTTTCTTTTCATTCATTAATGTATTTTCGTGTTGTGACTATATGACGAGATTGATAAAGTAACTCATATTCCAATTTTGTTCGTGATTGATAATCTCTTAGAGCATTCACAGCAGTGTAGGTATATTGTTATATAGCAATAATTTAGCTCCTCAAACCCCCAAAATAGCCCCATCGCCCACATTGATTCCGACAACGATTCCGACGAGGAAGCCCCTGAAGCCGCAAACGTTGAAACTTCGATGAAGACGACTCCTCCATTCGCACCTTCACCACAGCTCGCCTCGGCGCCGCCAACGCAGGTGGAGGCTCCTGCTCGGCTCGGCTCGAAACACGAAGATCAAGACGGAGAATCTGAGCTCCTCCACCATGGTTAAGATTGAGAATAGAAATGATTGATTATGGCAAACCGATCTGTGCCTCGAATCGTTTTTTAGAAGTTATTGATTCAATGAATTGAGAATATGAATGGTGTTTGTGGAATTTGTGATTGTGGTTGTGGTTTTGTTTTGTTTTTTGTTTTTTTTTTTTCCTATGTTGTGTTGTGGCTGCCAAAGTAGAGTGGTGGTAGTGGTGGTGGTGGTGGTTGTGGGCGTGGTTGTGGCTATAGCTGATAGTAGAGGTGGTTGTGGTTGGTTTTGTGGATGTTTTTTGAGTAGTGAGATATATTATTTTATTGTAGGGGATATATTATTTTATTGTAGGGGATATATTATTTTATTATGATGTTTATATTATTTTATTGTATTTAAAACTAAAATAGATTCACTGCTGCAGCATGTGTGTAGGTAAAATAGATAAAATAACTTTTATTGATGCTAAATAACTAAAATTATAGATGCACTGTTGTGAATACTCTTATTATGGAGTTCCATGTCTTACATAATTTAGTTTAGAGGTAAAAATTCCAGGCTGGAGTGTTTTAATTTGTTCCTTTTGCATGTTTTAAATCAGTCTTTTTTTTCTTTTTTCTTTTTTTCCCCTTGAGTCATGAAAAATTACATGCATATATGATGTGACATTTATAAATATGTGTGTATACAAGCCCGCGTCAACATGTTTGTATTGTCCGAAATGTATTGCTTTCAATCAATCAAGATTTTGCAGATCCTAAATCCAAGTCAAGCCCAACAAGTTGTCCAATCTCTAGAATTTTGAGTCCTAGCTGCTACAGTATAATAAGACTGATTAGGGATGACTAAAACTAGTTTTGAGATGTTCCTAAAAATAAAAATAAAAAACAAGTTTTGAGAGCAGCGTTTATACATGCCTAGGATTTTCAAACTAAGTATTATATCACCTTCAAGCTTTGAAGATCTAAAGATCAGTGATCAAACTAAAGTTCCTGCATACATTACAATGTTACTGCTTGGAAACCTTTAAGATAGTTCTAAAAATAATGGACAGAGAATTCACATGAACATATTTCATTGTAAAAGAATCTGAGGATTTTGAGTTGGGTGTGGTAACATTAATAAGTACTACAAAAGGTAGTATTAGAATTAGGGCTAATTCAATTATGTGAACTTTGAATCTATTAGAGGATTTGTTTCCTTGAGAGTTGGCAGTGAATCTCAAAGAGTTTTTTTTTTTTTTTTTTTTTTTCCTAATAGGGTTTTCTCTTTGTAATCAAATTGATTTTTTTTTTCTTTTCGCACTTGTTTATTTTAGCGATATTGGTTTGTGTTGTGATCAAACAAATTAAGTTAAACATGCAAGCAAAATAGGTTAATAAATCGAATTCAGCATAGAATTTGTTAATTATTTGCAACTAGGGTCTAAATCACCTTTTCACAATCATATATTTTCACCTTTAATTTAAATAACACAAATCAAAATACAAGCAACTTTATTACTCTATCTTGGAAATACCCACACATAATATATTTGCATCCTTATTATTCGAGGAAAAGAAGTATAATGAGTAACATACAGCTTCAAATCATTCCTTCTCCTACTCGATAGCACAAAGGACTTAGACATGTCAAGTTCTTATGGTTTCAACTTTAATCTAATTCACCCTATCACAATCATATATTTTCACCTTTTATTTAAATAACCCAAACCAAACTACAACCAAACACCTTATCACTATATCTTGAAACTACCCACACGTAATATATTTGCATCCCTATTATTCAATGTTTTTCATGAAGAAGAGGAGACCAAGGAGTGGCAATTAGCTTCAAATCGTTCTTTCTCCTACATGATAATCCAAAAGATTCAGACATGTCAGTTTCTTCTGGTTTGATCTCATTAGGGAGTTTCCAATTGAAGTGATATAGCAATTGAGAAAGAACAAGTTCAATGTTTGCAAGAGCAAAAGATATGCCAGGACATATCCTCCTACCACCTCCAAATGGAATGAATTCAAAGTTTGCCCCTTTAAAATCAATATGAGAACCTTGGAATCTCTCTGGGTGAAAGCAATCAGCATCACTCCAATATTCAGTATCTCTCCCTATAGCCCATGCATTAATGTATACTTTTGTATTGTTTGGTATCTTATAGCCATTGATTTCACATTTTTCTCTTGATTCCCTTGGGATCAAGGCAGCAGGAGGATGCAATCGTAAAGTTTCTTTCACAACTAGTTTCAAGTAATCTAGTTTTTGAATGTCAACCTCATCAATATTCTTCCGCCCTTTAAGGGCTTGTCGCACTTCAGCTTGTGTCTTCTCCATTACTTTTGGATTTCTCAATAATTCTGACATTGCCCATTCTATCATGGTTGCTGAAGTCTCACTTGCTCCAGAGAAGATGTCCTGAAAAAGAATGTTGAATTACAATCACAATGTGATATGAATGTTTAATATTAAGCAAAATAGGGTAACTTGATAATTTGGAAAAAAAGAAAAACGAAATTAAAGAAAATCATTTTTTAGTCTCTTATTACGTTTTCCATCCAAACTCATAATTCATGACCTAGATGTTGATTTTTGTTAAGAGGGAAAGAAAAGCATAAAAGAAAAATGAAAATGCAACAAAAAAAATGTAGGTAAAAAATTGATGAATCTTATTGAGTGGTTTTAGGACCACAACCTTTTTGCCCAAACTTTAACACAACTTCAACCTGACAAATTATGAGTGGTTACCGGTTACCTATTACTTTCACATGGGCGCACAATTTAGTTTTCACGACTCGAAGTTTGTGAGATCACAATGTACTTTCACATGGGCGCACAATTTAGTTTTCACGACTCGAAGTTTGCGAGATCACAATGTTGTTACGAAATGTAGTGAAAATAATTGTGGTTCGAAATTTTCTCAATCTTTTTTGCTTACCAGGGTGACAGCTTTGATGCGGTTGCTGGTGAGATTAAATTCAAGCTCACCCGATTCCTGAAGTTTTAGAAGCACATCAACTATATCATCATGATCACTTGCATGTTTGTTGGCTGGAGTGGCACACCTTTTCTTCTTATGATCGTTGATTATATCATCGAGAATCTTGTCAAGTTTTTTGTGCATTTTCTCCAAGGCGGGCTTCTTTCCAGTCAGGAAGCTAAGGAACTTTAGTGAAGGAAACAAATCAGGCACTTCAAAGCCTCCACTGAGAATAAACGTTTCCTTGATTAGTGATATGAGTTCCTCTTCATATTTGCACTTCTTCCCAATGGCTGCCCTGGCAGTGATACCATATGTCAAGGAGGAGATTTTCTTTGTGAAATTGATTTGAAGTCCCGCAGACGAAGAAATGCCTTCAATAAGATTCCACACCTCTTCTTCTCTTATTGATCTAAATGACTGGATTCGCTTCGCGCTCAGGAACTGCATGACACAAAGCTTTCGCATTTGTCTCCAATAATCATCATAAGGAGCAAAGATCATACCTGAATTATCATAAGACATAACTTCAATGGCAAGAAGTACTGGCCTATTTGCGAAAGCAGCATCGTGTGTCTTTAACACCTCTTTGGCCACTTTTGGTGATGAAATGATTATAGCCAAGACCTCACCCAACTGAAGTTGCATGATGGGTCCATATTTTTTGGCTAAATCTCTCAAGCATCGATGTGGCTGAAAGAAAATCAGTTGGTGCAAATTCCCTATAAGAGGCAGTTTCCATGGCCCAGGCAACAATTTATGGCTTTGGTCTTTGGCTTTGAACCTCTTCCAATAAATTATCAGAATAAAAAAGAAGAGGAAGCACGTAAAGAGAGAAAAGGGGGGATCTTGGAGCATTTTGGGACACTAATAATGAAGCCCTATCTTAGACCGTGGGATTTGTATTCATAGTTGCACTGAACACTAGGTGTACTTATAGGTTTTTTTTTTTTTTTTTAAATGATTGCGTACTTCGTAGGGTTTTTATCTCTTATCTTGCTTCCGCGCTTATTTTCTATTTCATTCAATTTATTTAATAGTATTTTTTTGGTAAATTATTTAATAGTATCTTTGTCTCGTCCTTTTTTTTTTTTTTTTTCAATCCTGATCTAAATTTTGATAACATCTCCTCCTATATGTATTATTTTTACATATATATACATATATATATATATATACATAGGGGCGGAGCCACCTTATACTGTGGGGGGCCATGGCCCCCCCAAAAATGTTCAAATTTTTTTTATAGTTAGGTAAAAATAGGCCCTAAAGAATTTTTGTCAGATTTGGCCCCTTCAAATGAAACTGATTGGCCCCCTCAAGTCTCCTTGATTCATCAAATTTATTCAATTATGTTGACCTTTTGTTAGTCTTTCTTCATCTCTCCTCCCCCAACATGTCATCACACAAGCCCAACTTGTATAATTTTTACTATTGGGCTGTAGCTTCTCTTTATAGAAGGTTATTACTTCACCTTTTCAATTTGTATTTTCCTTCTACCTCATCACTCACTGTGAAAGTGTTCCTTAATCTCTCTACTCCTCCATTTCTTCTCCTTTTTCATTTCTATTTTACATCAAATTCTATTCATTTTATCTAAGTTCAATTTCTATTTCTATTTATTTATATTATGGTTGATCATTTTTTTTTTCTTCCTCTTATTTATTAATCCAATTGATAGTCTAATTCATTATTTATATTTAGTATTTCATGCTAACAAACTAAGACAACCATATTTAAGTAAGCTTTGATATGACAAACACATCTAATACTAGATTAGATGCATAAATCTTAATTTTATTTGAAAAAGCTCATACACATTCCAAAACTAACAAATTTGTCTATGTTTGACAAATTTGTTGACAAATTTGTTCAGTAATGAGTGGGTCACACACACACACACACACACACACACATATATATATATATATATATCTTGTTAATCAATATGATCATTTAGTCTTGGCTGGCCCCCCCAAAGGAAAATTTCTAGCTCCGCTCCTGTATATATATATATATATATATAGTTACATTGTTTTCCGCTACATTTGAAATACATGGTGGAATTTCTTCCACCCAACAGAACACATCATATGTCTAATGGTGGGCCTGATGTCCAATTATTTTTGCTGCTTTGTTAACACTAATTGACACCACGTGCTGCACAATTCTTGCACTACTCTGCTCTGCTGTGTGAAACTAGTATGCACAATTCTTGCACTACTCTTCTCTGCTGTGTGAAACTAGTGCCGCTGTATTTAGAAAATATGCTCAACACATTGAATTAAACTCATACATTTTAGACAACATGCACCGCACATGGAATTAATCCACGTGCAAACTTGCAGCATTCTTCTCTTTTCAAATAGTCTTACACGTTTTTCAAATTATGATTTCTCCAAACTCGGCTGTTTCAATGAAGTTTTGTTTTCTCCATGGACAGATTCAGGATTTAGAGTTAAAAGAGGCTAGAATATATGTAGAAAAAAAAATAATCATGAAATTTCAATTAAACATTTATTTAGTAATAGCGGACTTTCACCAAAGACAAATACATACAATTATTGTTTCGTAATACATTATATCGCAATTATCTACTAAGAAAAAAAACACCATTGTTTCTTACTATATTAGAGCATTTATATCAGCTCATGCAAAAATTTATGTTAATGTTAGCATAATGACCTACTTTTTTATTTTAAATATTCACTTTTCAAAATGTCTTATATCAGATTATTTATTTTACATTATATTTCATCAAAATGCTAATTCAAGTCCAAATGGTGCGAAGAGTCACTGAAAGAGTAGCTCAAACTGTACTATGTGCATGATTTTCTTGATGTCAATAACAGACCAACTTTCATGGTGGTGACATCCAAGCATTTTCCTCCAGTAAAACTAAACCAGGAGTAGCATTCTCTTAATCTATAATCATTTTGTCCTTGTAAGAAAACAATTGTGTAATTTAATTAGAATCTTGAAATTTTGAACCTAGTCCGTTGATATCCCACAATTCAATTATTTGTTATGGAGCATAACATTTTAAGGTGGTCGATCGGGTGAGGTACACTTTCTAGGAATACAAACGAAAGCAAGTAATTTTTCTATCTAATTTTTTGTTTTTACCACCCTAAAATAAAAATTTGAACCCCTTAAAAGAACCCCAACAACAAACCAATTCAACACTAATCTTTATCTTGGCATTTCTAAACAAAATTAAAAAAAGCCAAAAAAAAAATAATGGAAAATAAAAGTTGCAAGTTCAACAACAAAAATTAGTAATTTTGTTGACCTTAAATATCAGGAAAAGGCAATTAAGTAAGCACTAAAGTGTAAACACTAAAAGACAATTAAGTGTGAGGTAGTGGAAGTGAGGCGTGGGATAGTGGGAGCAAAGAAAACTTAATTATTATTTTTTTTTTAAGTGATTGTATTGCTGTGTTATATTCTTAATAGAGTAATGAAAAAGAAAAAAAAAATTACAAAGATCAATAAGTTTTTTTTTTTTTCTTCCCTACGGGATTCAATTATGGATGGGTTTTGATTGGGGTAGTGGCTAGTTTTGATTTTGAGTGAAGAGAGAAAGACATTGAGGAAGAAAGAGAAATTGCCATGGATGAAGACTGAAAAGAGATAGATGGTGAGAAAGAGACAAAGAGAGAGTGAAATATATATATAATAATATAAAAAAAAAAAAAAAAAAAACTAATCGCTAACCCATGCGATGCATGGGAAAACTATTGAGTATGAATTATTATTTAATATAAATGTTTTGCAAATATAACTGTGGGAACATTTTTGCCTCAAGACCAAGAGTTGCACATTGTAATCTTTTTTTACTTCAAGTCCCACATTGAAAGGAAAGCCTTTTTCTTCGTACCTTATAAGGGATGACCAATAGTTGAAAAGTACCACTAGTTTGAAGAGAAAGCAAATATGAATTATGAATAGTCTTTACAAATAGTCTTCCACGTTTTTCAAATTATGAATTCTCCAAACTTGGCTGTTTCGATGAAGTTTTTTTTTCTCCATGGACGGATTTAGGATTTTGAGTTAAAGAGGCTAGAGTATAAGTAAAAAAAATATAATCATGAAATTTCAAATAAACATTTATTTAGTATTAGCAAACTATCACCAAAAATAAATATATAAAATTATTGTTTCGTAATACATTATATCGCAATCATCTACTGATGAAGATAAAGACACAAAACATCATTGTTTCTTATAACATTAGAGCATTTGTATCAGCCCATGCAAAAATTTATGTCTATTTTAGCATAATAATCTACTTTTTTTATTTTATATATTCACTTTTCAAAATTCCTCACATTTGATTATTTATTTTACATTACATTTTATCAAAATACTATTTCATGTCTAAATGGTGCGAAGAGTCGGTGAAAGAGTAGCTCAAACTATACTATGGACATGATTTTCTTGATGTGAATAGCAGACCAATTAACGCTCATGGTGGTGACATCCAAGCATTTTCCTCTAGTAAAACTAAATTAGAAGTACCACTATCTTAATCTGCAATCTTTTTATCTTTGTAAGAAAAAAACTGTTTAATTTAATTATAATCTTGAAAATTTGAATCTAGTCACTTTATATTCTACAATTCTACAATTCAATCCTTTTCTTTTTTTTTTTTTTTGAAAGCAGGGCACCTGCTGAAAATTCATTACCAAGAGAAAAGAGAATACAAAAAAGCCCGTAAAAGCATAAGGCAAAAGAAAAAACTACAAACTTTCTTTCTGCCTAACTTAACTCAGCAGAGGAGGACATTCTCCCTTCCAAACTTGAGAAAACTCATTAAGCCTCGCATACTGAGCCAGCTTGTGAGCAGCCTTGTTGAAATCTCTTTTCACATGCTTGATTTTCCAACTACTGAAAGAAGTAAGTAGGTTACGAATTCCTTGATAAATATGACCAACACAGCCACCATTTCCAGTTGCTAAGACATTAGAAACTGCTGTTAGAGCATCCGATTCCAATATAACTTGTGATAACTTCAGCTCTTTGGCCAGAAGGAGACCACTTTCCATAGCTGAAGCTTCAACTTCCTCCACCCGATATCGGCCCTGAAGATAATTACAGCAAGCACCTGAAATCTTACCCGCTGCATCCCTTATAACAACCCCCACACTTGAGTTCTTATCATGTTCCGAAGTAGCACCGTCAACATTGATCTTGAATATACCAGGGGGGGGCAGTATCCACTTTTCTTCTGACCAAGCCAATTTTTGAAAACAAGTTACTACAGCACTTTGGAATTGAAGAATATGATCCTTAGCAAAATCCCATATACGGTTAGGAATTTTACACAAGGAATCATACACAATTCTATTTCTATTGCACCAAATTGCCCAAGCAGCCCCAAAGAAAAACTCCAAGTCACTAGCTGAACCAGCTTCCAAAATATTCATAGCAATATCTACCAATTCCATATTAGCCATCAATAACACATCCGGACAGTCCAGCCAACACCTCCAAACCCTTTTTGCCATTTCACATTTCACAAAAACATGGATATTCGTTTCAGACTCTCTACCACAAGCTGGACAAACATCACAAACATCTACACCTTTTCTTTTCAAATTTACAAATGTAGGAAGGGCATTCATACATAATCTCCAAGAAAAAATACGTACCTTGGGCGGAATGTTTAAATGCCAAAGTTTTTTCCATAGAGGACTTCTAGAGTCACCAGCCGAGCATTCTCCTAACTCCACAGCATCTACCACCCCCATAGCTATATAATATGCACTCTTTACACTAAATTCTCCCTTTTTATTACCCACCCATATGATCTGATCTTCTGGCAAGCTGTGACTAAGAGGAATATTTAGAATCGTCCTCGCCTCAAAAGGCAAGAAAAGATATCTCACTACATCATCTTTCCACCTCCTAGTGTCTTTATCTATAAGCGCCGAGACCCTAGGGACTTCATTAAAAGACTTCAGGGGGGAGATAACTTTGTAAGTTGTTGGGGTCGGTAACCATTTATCCTCCCAAATCAGTATCCTCTCCCCATTTCCAACTCGCCATCGGGTACCTCTTTTCACCACTTCCAGCCCATTGAAAATGCTTCTCCATGTAAACGAAGGGCTGGACCCCAGCTTTGCATGAAAAACATCACCATGCGGATAATATTTTGCTTTATAAATTTGGGCCACCAAAGAGTTAGGATTTGTAACCAACCTCTAACCTTACTTAACCTTGCTTAGCTAGCATAGCAAGGTTGAAAGCCTGAAGGTTCCTAAACCCCATTCCTCCATTCAACTTGGACTTACACATGTTCTTCCAACTAACCCAAGCAACCTTAGAATCTTGACCCCTTTGACCCCACCAAAATTTCCTCATCATTGCTTCCATCTCATCACAAAGGCTTTTCAGGATCTGGAAACAGCTTATCGTGTAAATTGGAATTGCTTGGGCCACAGCTTTAATAAGGACCTCTCTGCCACCAACTGAAAGCATTTTCTCCTTCCACCCCGATAATTTCCTCTCCACCCTCTCTTTAATTTCAGCAAAGATTTCCACTTTTGACTTGCCAATAATGGAGGGTAATCCAAGGTATTTTTTATGTCGAGAATCTTGCATAGGCCCCAACAAATTCAACACCTCACTTCTTCTCTCATCCGGGGTATTTTTGCTAAAGAATACTGAAGATTTATCCGCATTAATCTTCTGACCCAATGCAGCTTCATATAATTGGAGGATATTAATAAGGTTCTGGCATTCAAGACGATTTGCTTTACAAAACAAAAGGCTGTCGTCCGCAAAAAATAGATGAGTAATCTTAGGGCTGTCTTTGCATATAGATACTCCACTGATTCTCTGTTTTCTGGTAGCATCATTAATAATAGAGGAAAAACCATCTGCACATAAAAGAAAAATATAAGGCGAAATAGGGTCTCCTTGACGGAGACCCCTAGTAGGATTAATATTACCATACACAGTCCCATTTACAATAATAGAGTAAGAAACAGTAGTGATACATTGCATAATCAACTCTATCCATTTCTCGTGAAATCCCATTTTAACCATCACTAGTTTAATAAAATCCCACTCCATCCTATCATAGGCTTTACTCATATCCAATTTTATTACTACATAACCGTCTTTACCTTTCTTTTTGTGTTCAAGATAATGCATAAGCTCAAAAGCAACAAGCACATTATCAGTAATAAGCCTCCTAGAAAGGAACGCACTTTGATTTTCAGATATAATTTGGGGAAGAATCATTTTAAGATGGTTAGCTAACACTTTTGATATGAGCTTATAAACCACATTACATAAACTAATAGGTCGAAAATCTGACATCTTAGTGGGGTTTTTTTATTTTAGGCACCAAAGTAATATTTGTCTTATTAATATCAGCCATAGACATATTAGAGTTAAGAACATTTAAGATCATAGCTATGACATCATTCCCCACAATACCCCAGTAATTTTGGAAAAAGATAGCAAACATACCATCCGATCCTGGAGCTTTTGTTGGATGCATCTGGTGTAGCGTTGTCTCGATTTCCTCCCTCATGAATTCATGTATTAGGGACTGATTCATTTCCATTGTGACTTTATTTGGAATAGCATCCAGCACTTCCGAAATACGAGATGGGGAGGCAAAAGAATATAGATTTTTGAAGTATGATACAGCCACTTCTGCAATACCCTCAATCAACTCGTGCAAATTCCCATCATCATCTCTGATACTGCTGATGGTATTTTTCCTCCTCCTATCCGAAGCCTTAGTGTGGAAATATTTTGTATTTCGATCCCCAAGACCTAACCATTGCACCTTAGACCTCTGCTGCCATCTAATTTCCTCACTATCCAATAAATCATTAATCTCCTTCCTTAATATGTTTATTTCACCACCTAAGCTGCCATTTTTATCTCTGCTCACCAAAGTGGTAAGAGACTCCCTTTTCTCTCGAATCTTCTTCGGAATTTCCCCAAACACTGTTTTGTTCCATCTCGATAGCTTATCAGCACAGTGTCTCAATCTAGTAGAAATCCCCATAGGAGAATTTAAATTCTGGCAGGCATCCCAGACCCCTTGAATGATTTCTTTGCATTCCGGCCTTTTTGTCCACATAGCCTCAAATTGAAATCTGCGCTTAAAGGGAAACTTCTGAACAGTAGACTCATCAGTTAAAAGAAGAGCACAATGGTCAAAAGTAGATTCCACTAAATGGTATACCTTAACATCTTTATAGTGATCGACCCATTCAGGAGTTGCCAGAGCATGATCCAATCTCAGAAACATTCTACTTCCACCCTCTTGCATATTACACCAAGTAAATTCAGGGCCAGTAAACCCCAAGTCCTTAAACCTACACTGGTGAATAACTTCTCTAAATTCATCCATTTGTTACTGTGATCTTTGTACCCCACCCAATTTTTCTTCCATTGATACTATTTCATTAAAATCCCTAAAACACAACCAGGGCAACTGGTACTTTTGGCTGAGACTTCTCAATACATCCCATGCTTCTTTTCTACGATAAGTTTCAGGGTTTCCATAGAATCCCGTAATACGCCACTTGAACCCTGAATCAGGGTCAGTCACCACTGCATCAATAAAATTCCTAGAATAGTGCTAAATTTCTACCTTAATATTTCTACTCCATAACAAAACCAACCCTCCACTCCTTCCAATACTAGGGATAGTCAACCCATTTAATAGACCAACTTTAAATTTCAACTTTTCCATCTGATACATTTTCATTTTAGTCTCCGACAGGAAGACAATTTTGGGCTTCCAACGTTGCACGAGCTCACGCAACACTGGAACTGACTAGGGGTTCCCAAGCCCCCGGCAGTTCCAACCTAAAGCAATCATTGGGCTAGGCGGTGCTGCTCAGCAGTCACCGTCGTTTCAATTAAGAAATTTACATCCCCTTCCTATTTATCAACTCATAACCATTTCTGGACATTTTCTTCAGTCATCAGTAAAGTTTCATAACATATCTTTCTTTTGTTACTTACCTCTTGGACTCCTCCAATCTTCACCACCTCTTGGG
Source organism: Quercus variabilis (assembly GCA_030445155.1). Lineage (NCBI taxonomy): Eukaryota > Viridiplantae > Streptophyta > Magnoliopsida > Fagales > Fagaceae > Quercus > Quercus variabilis. The sequence goes on along the minus strand of CP129448.1, from coordinate 24,993,748 downwards.
CTTTCCTTTTTTCTCTCGCTATTCTCTTTATTCTTCTTTTAACTCCTTGGGTGATCACTTGTTCTGATTCTTGTCTTTGAGTCCGGTCCACAAAGGAGTGCTCAACTGTTTTGTGAGTGTCGCTATAAATCATGCTTTACATGCGTCCTATGTTTTTTTTCTTTTTTTTAGATAAAGCATGCGTCCTATGTTTGATGTACCACGAGAGCAAAAGTCATAATTTGATGGAACAAGTGACTTCTAGGTAGCCCACACGATGCCACAATTATAAATCATTCTTCACTTGCGTCCCATGTTTGATCTACTACAAGAGAAAAATGGTCTATTTGGATACCGCTTATTACTGAAAACTAAAAACACTGTAGCAAAATAATTTTTAAATGCGTGAATAGTGCTGTAAGACCCAGTTTTAAAGTTTTTTTTTATTGAAAAAAGTACTTGCAGGTCCCATGAACAGTTCATGGGACCCACTATTTTTCAACCAAACACAGGAACGCATGAAAAACATGCGTTCCAAACACACACAAAGTCTTTGTTGAAGACATCTAAGATAGCTAAAGGCCAAATCGGAAACAAATTAGACAAGTCATGGTGTTCATTTTAGAATTTCTTGGCTAAAAATTGAGATCTTATATGACAAATTAACAATAAGTCAATGACAGTGCCACATTGCCTCCAGGGGTTCATATGAAAAAAATTTCCATGTAATTTTTTTTGTTTTTACCACCCTAAAATAAAATTTTGAACCCCTTAAAAGAAACCTAACAACAAACCAATTCAACATCAACCTTTATCTTGGCATTTTAAAACAAATTAAAAAAGCCAAAACAAACTAATTTGATCTAAAATATACAAAATAAAAGTAGCAAGTTCATCAACAAAAAATAGTAATTTTGTTGATCTTAAATATTAGAAAAAGACAATTAAGTGAGTAGTAAAGTGTAAATGGAATGTCTCGCCACTACCAAAGTGGCATCAATGTAGAGTTGAAGAAGAAGGGGACTATAGAGTCTGTGATTGGAAAGTTGGGCTTTCTTTTTATTTTTGGGGATAAAAAGAGTTGATCAGTCGGTTTTATTTTTTCTAAAATTAAATTTTGATTTTTTTATAAAATCTTTTCTAGTGTGGAAAAATGTGAGAGTTTCAAATCCTACATGGCAAGTTCTTATGAAGTCAAATAAAAATTAAAAAATGGTCAAAGCTTTCAGTTTTATGGTATATATAGATTAAATGGTGTTGGATGTGATGTGAAAAAATAAGAAATAACATGTTGGATGAGTTGTAAAAAGGTGCGTATAGTAAATAAAATAAGTTTTTGATTGTTAAAATAAGTTTTTTTTTTTTTTTTCCTTTTACATCGGTTTGTGAATGCTCTAAGATGGCGCATGTCCTTATCCCAAGTAATTCTAATATTATATAAAAAGCCAAAAGTTCTACCACAACTATCTTACACGATAAATTGTGACTAGTTCTCTGCCACTTTTATATAAGCTCGCAATTTTTTTTCTACCATTCACGGTCTATTACATGGATAGTTGTTGCAAAAGTTGTAATTTTTTATGTGTTCATAGAATTTTTGCATTATCCCTAATTGATCTTTTGGATTTTCTATACTTTAGTTCCTCATAGAAATGGATAGTGGAATGAGTAACTTAGTTACACGCTTAAAGAATTAAGGGTATGATATATGAAGAGGAAAACAAAAATGACCGTGAATTATTGTTGTCATAGCTATATTTATCACGTATGTTAAATCATTTGTCCTTCTCTGCTGGTACGTTAAATCATTTGTACGGTGGAAGAGAGATTGATTTTTTTTTTTTTTTTAAAGAACCACTACATAATTTGGACTAAGAAAGACAATTACTTAATAATTTGTACAATGGAAGAGAGATTTATTGTGTTTAAAATAGTCAGGAACGAAGCCATTATTTCAAGTTATTAATTATTATGTATTAAAAATCAAGAACTCTCTCTCTCTCTCTCTCTCTCTCTCTCTCTGGGGAAATCTCTATGATATATTTCTTTTTCTTTTTCTCTAAAATACTTCCTTGCACAAGTAAAACTTCAGCCACAATTTCTATATTGTAACAGAGGGGAAAATAGAAAAAACAAAAATGAAAATTATTATTGCCATTGCTATATCTATCATGTATATTAAATCATTTATCCTTCTCCACATGTATGTTAAATCATTTGTACGATGGAAGAGCAATTGAGAAGTTACATAATTGGGATCAAGAAAGACAATTACTTAAATAATTTGAATGATGGAGGAGAGGTTTACTATGTTTGAAACAGTCTGAGACAAATCCAAGATTTTAAGTTATTGTGTGTTAAAAATCAAGCAGCATCTCTCTCTCTCTCTCTCTCTCTCTCTCTTTAGAAATTTCTCTCCTTCTCTCTCTCCAGAAATCTATATGAGATATTTTTTGTTTTTCTTCTAAAAGACTTCCTCGCACAATTAAAAGTTCAGCTACAATTTCTATATTGTTCTAGAAAGAGGAAAACAAAAATGAAAATTATTGTTGCCATAGCTCTATCTATCACATATGTAAAATCATTTTTCCTTCTCCGCATGTATGTCAAATCATTTGTACGATGGAAGAGCGATTGAGAAGTTTATGGTAAAAGAACCACTACATAATTGGGATCAAGAAAGACAATTACTTAAATAATTTGTACGATGGAGCAGAGATTTACTATGTTTAAAACAGTCTACGAAGAAGCCCAGATTTCTAGTTATTATGTGTTAAAAAGCAAGCAACCTCTCTCTCTCTCTCTCTCTATGATATATTTCTTATTTTTCTTTTAAAAGATTTCCCTGCACAAGTAAAACTTCAGCCACAATTTCTATATTTTAATAGAAAGAGGAAAACAGAAAAAACAAAAATGAAAATTATTGTTGCCATTGCTATATCTATCATGTATATTAAATCATTTATCCTTCTTCGTATGTATGTCAAATCATTTGTACAATGGAAGAGTGATTGAGAAGTTTATGGTAAAAGAACCACTAAATAATTGGGATCAAGAAAGACAAGTACAAAAATAATTTGTATGATGGAGGAGAGATTTACTATGTTTGAAACAGTCAGGGACGAAGCCAAGATTTCAAATTTTTATGTCTTAAAAATCAAGCAATGCCTCTCTCTCTCTCTCTCTAGAAATTTCTCTCTTGCTCTCTCTCTATGGAAATCTCTATGAGATATTTTTTGTTTTTCTTCTAAAAGATTTCCTTGCACAAGTAAAAGTTTAGCCACAATATCTATACTGTTCTAAAAAGAGGAAAACATGATAACAAAAATGAAAATGAAAATTGTTGTTGCCATAGCTCTATCTATCATGTATGTTAAATCATATTTCCTTCTCCACATGTATGTCAAATCATTTGTATGATGGAAGAGTGATTGAGAAGTTTATGGTAAAAGAACCACTACATAATTGGGTTCAAGAAAGACAATTACTTAAATAATTTGTATGTTGGAGGAGAGATTTTGTAAAGTTGAATTTAATCAACCATTTAATTGGTTTTATTCCGTAACTAATTTGCTTGTAATTTAGTACTTAGCAACCCTGTATTTAGGTAAGAAAATTGTAAGGGTAGTGTGTGAGAAGATGTGAAGAAAAGCTCAAGAGTGTGCAAGAAAAACAGAGGCTCGCAGCTAGGGCTCGCGGGTGAATCGCGACTGGCAAGCCGCGAAAGGCAGGCACGTGAGAGGCACACTGGGAAGCTGAAGGGTCACGCTAGCTGTCACGCTACAGGACAAAAGTTCCAGTCTGGCCAGGCCGTTACGTCACGACTTGAACTCGCGACTTGGACAAGCCGCGAGACCAAGTCGCCAACTTGCCCTGTTTGGCAAAAACTAACGTTTTGCATTCCCTTCTCACCTTACTATATATACACCCTTATACCCATCAAGTGAAACAAGGCAAGTCGCCAACTTGCCCTGTTTGGCAAAAACTGACGTTTTGCATTCCCTTCTCACCCTACTATATATACACCCGTATCGTCTACCCGATGCCTATATGATCCTAGCCAAAACCCATTAAGTGAAACAACATAGCATCTCACCAATGAAACTGTCTTATTCCCTAAAACTTGATCCATCTCAATCACTGATTTGACAACATGCCGAAAAGAGTGTATACGGCTGATACTCAAACATTGTAAATGCCAACCTAAACCTTGTAAATGGTTTGAGAGGCAGAATCCTCAGACAATGTAAATGCCAACCTAGGCTAAAACCAAAAACACTACCACGTTTAGATTAAAACCAAAAGAAGAAAAAAAAAAAAAAAAAAAAAGAGGGCACTCCAACAGCCACAATTCTACACTCCCACGTTTAAATTGTAAAAAGAACATTCCAATGCCACAGAAATACACTCCCATGTATAGATTAAAAAGAAACATTCCCACCCCCACCCCCCCCCCCCCCCCAAAAAAAAAAAAAAAAAAAAAAAAAACTCCACATCCCATATTTAGATTTAAGAAAGAAAAGAGAAAAATAAAAAAAATAAAAACTCAATCCCTAGTTTAACTCAAATACCCCAAACTTAAAGCATTCTTACCCATATTCTTTAATCAAAATCGAATTTGACCCAAATACTTAATTCAATATCAGTCCGACCAAAATATAAGTATATGACCAAATCAATTAAATCTACATTGACACAAACACAGAAAATTGTTTCAGCTGTAACAATATTGCCTTATTTTGCACATACTACATGAACTAATCTGAGTCGCATCACAACACTCAAGAGGCAATAGGCAGTAACAAAATGTAAGAAGGGAATAAAAACATCAAGCAATCAAGCAAAATGAATAGAACAGAAAACAAACTGGGATTTAGAGATACCTGAACTGAAGTATCCAGCTTCCGTCAATATTTATAAACTATGAGGAAAGGAGTAAGGAAGATAGAGAGGCTGCCGTTAGAAGGTGGGGAAGGGGAAGGAACATATTTTGCGTAAGAAGTCTGCGGTTAGAAAGTGGGGAAGGGGAAGTCACACAGTTTGCGTGAGAAAACTGCCGCTAGAAGGTGGGGAATGGGAAGGAACATGTGAGAAACAAAAGGGAAGGAAATTAAGGAGGTTGAAATCGTGATTTTCAAAGGGTTTTCAGTTTAGAAGGCTTGGGTTTGGGCTTTAAGTTAGAATTTAATTTATAAGTGGTGGGCTAGTGGAATTAAATTTAAAAGAAGTGGGCTTTATGGTGGAAATAGTTAGGAAATAATTTTAGTTTTATTAGTATTTTAAAATTGATAAAATTATTTTAAAATTGTAGGATAAATTTAAGAAAGAGGATGTGAATGACATTATTGCTGACATGACTCAATGTGAGCGTAGCAACATTAAATGCTACGCTTCAGCTTTTAGTAATATATAGATATAGATTTCATTCAACTTATTTAATGGTTTTTTTTTTTTTTTTTTGGTAAATTATTTAATAGTATCTTTGTCTCCTCTTATATATACTATTTTTACATATATATATATATATATTTTCTTTTTCTTTTTCTTTTTCTTTTCTGAGAAACATTTTTACATATTACTTTGTAATGCTGTTTTCATCCCAAAAAAAAAAAAAAAAAAAAAAATAGTTACATTGTCTTCCATTATATTTAAAATACCTTGTGGAATTTCTTCCACCCAACACAACACATCATATGGTCTAATGTTGGGTCTGCTGTGCAATTATTTTTGCTGCTTTCTTAACACTACTTGACACCACTGCACAATTATTGCACTACTCTGCTCTGCTGTGTGAAACTATTACCGCTGTATTTTAGAAAAAATGCTCAACACATAATTTGGTGCTACAATCCAACCTTTTTTTTTCCCCGAATTATACAGGCTACAGCTTTATTGTACATATATCCACGTGAAAACTTGCTGCATTCTTCTCTTTTCAAATAGTCTTACACATTTTTCAAATAATGAATTCTCCAAACTCGGCTGTTTCAATGAAGTTTTGTTTTCTCCATGGACGGGATTTAGGATTTCAAGTAAGAGAGGCTAGAGTATAAGTAAAAAAAAAAAATCAATTAAACATTTATTTAGTATTAGCGAACTATCACCAAAGATAAAATACATAAAATTTTTGTTTCGTAATACATTATATCACAAAAGTCTTATATTTAATGGAACAAGTGACTTCTAGGTAGCCCATGATTTATAAATCATTTTTCACATGCGTCCTGGGTTTGATGGCATGGGCAACGCCATGTATAGTTCAGGGGTTCAAATGAACCCATTGAGCTAGCAATTTTTTTATTTTTTATTTTATATATAATATTTTTTTTTATTTGACCCTCCTAAATAAAAATTTGAACAGTCTGACTCTAAATTTTGTTAAAACCCACTTGAAATAAGTTTAATTATGATAGTCTAAACAATATTTTGATCTTTTTAAAACAAAAAACGCCTAACAACAATCCAATTTTATCTAAAATTTGAGAGAAATAGTAAGCCCAACAACAAAGTAAATTTTTTTTTTTTTTCATTTAAAATCTTTTTAAAAAGCCCATTTAGATCTTAATAAATTTGAAATAAACTAATGAAAAATTCATAATTTACATTGTAGTATCATTGTGATATTTACATTGTTTCTAAACAAAAGTGTACAATATTATATAATTTTTGCAAATGTGTATAGTATAATTATCTATAATATAAATCTTACACTGATAGTACAATGTAAACATATAATTGTCCTAAACTAATAAATAAAAATATTTTAAGCAGTAATAATTAAAATTCACTTAACAACAATAATTAACATGCTCATTATATTAAGAAAAAATATGTTAAATGAACTTATAATTTATTTTTTATTTTATTACAAGTACGTACTATAGGCAAATTTATAATAAGGAAACTATATAGATTGTAGATTGTAAGATTCATATTTTACTTAAAATGTATCTTTTTATTGACCCCTAAAAGAAATCCTGGAATCGCCACTGTTTGATGCACTACATGAGCGAAAGTCTTTGTTGAAAGAAGTGACTTCTAAGTTAGCTAACAAACCATTTTTTGTTTTTTTCTTAAATGCTAACCACTTTTTCATTTTACCCTCATCAGGCTCCTTACTCTCATGTAAATATTGTTTGTTTTATTATTTTTATTATTTTTTAAAACACACTTTTCTTTTATCACAGTTATCAAAACCGAGATAGATAAGTTAATGTTAAGTTTTTTTTTTTTTTTTTCCTTTTTTTTAAACATCTTGGACCTTTACCTTATTTTAGGGAGTTTGCTACCAATGCCCTAAGTAAGGGCCTTGTATCTTTGCAAAAAAATAGTGTTGTCAACCTGTCATTACTTTTTAAAATAAAAATAAAAAAAAATTTATGGGATTTAAAATAAAAGTTTGTTTATTATCTTCAACACGTGTTGTGCTTTTTTTTTTCTTTTAACATAATGATATGCGGACTGGTTGTTTGGGCTACAACATATGGTTATTTGAACTGATTTGTGATGTAATTTTGACTTTGGACTGATCTGTTGAGGGGGTTCAAGATTTTGGAGAGAAAAAGAATCAAGTTTTATTTTCCTTGTCGCACTGGGCCCTAATGTCGTTCCATTTAGGTTAATAGTTGTAGGTAAACAAGAGTGCGTTTTAAAATATATGGAAAATTTTACTTTGAGAAGAGGGGGTTGATCTAGTCAAAACAAATCACTATATATCGAAGAAGTTGTTGCGATGTTTTTGCATGTACTAGCTCTGTTGCTTACGTACAACTTGAAGAATAGAGTGATCAAATTTACACATACATCATGGTTCCAATGGAACAATAAGCTAGCAATTCAACAGAGTTTTGCTAAAGACTACTTGAAATATCATTTATGTCTTCTCAACGATTCTAACAATAAAGACGAGTAAATGGTTTGGGGTACTTCCAAAACTAAATATTTTAATTTAATTATAGTTCTCGTTGGTACTTATATAAGTTTTCCTGATTTTGCTTATTCTTTGAGCACTAGATGGAACTCACATTCCAGTAATTGTGTTCATTGATGGCCAACAGAGATAAACAGAAAGGGGAGGCCTTTATACTAATGCTTTAGGAATTTTTGACCCATATATAAAATTTATTTATGTATTATTTGGATGGGAGGATTTTGCGTCTAAGTCACGAAATAACTTTAGGTAAAAACTAATCGTTAACCGGTGCAATGCATTAGTTAAATTAATAAAAATTAAATATTTATTTTGCATGAAGAGACATCAATATGAAAATGAACGGAAAAAAAAAAGTAAGTTCAAAAGTACAAACTTCATCTCACAATGCCATTTAAAAAATACCATATATAATTGTATAAGAAATAGGACTAGAAAAAGATTATTAATCAACCTTGTACAATTCATCTAAAAATAATAAAGTTAAAATATACATTATCTATACTCTTGGAAATGCACTAGAAGAACATAATATTCACTTCAATGATGCATTCACCCTTTCAAAGGGATTTGAAATCATCAATACATTGGATTTGCTCAATAGAGACTCACCAAAGTATGAAATGGCACACAATTCATGAATCTTAATCATACAAAGATTTTTTGTTTAAAAATCAACAACCATATCACATCAAAATGTGAAACATATGCATACACTTAACAATAACTCCAAAGGAAAATGATCGTGCAAGAATACAAGTTTGACATCAAGATTATACTGAGTTTTCACTTATAATTGAAGCTTACCACAAATCCTGGTATTAATATTTTTGAAATCTCATAAAGTAAGGCCCAAATTAGAATCAGTAACAGCTTATCACATTAGATTTATTGTGAAATTATTATGAAAATATTGTGAAATAGCATTACTCTTATATTTGTTGAACCCAAATTTTTATAATTTTCAAGTCAGAGTGTTCAACATTTTTATTAAGATGGTCATAGTAGGTTAATTTAATATATAATATATTTTTTTTGGCAAGTGTATATATACACTTTTTTGCAAGTCAAGGTGGTCCTGTGACCACCCTAGCTTGCATGTGGAGCTGCCAATGAGTGGAATCCATTAATGAACACTTGCCCTCAAACCATCAGCTCTAATACCACTTCATAGAGAGATAACACCATGGAAACTTTTAATTGAGGGGTTAATCCTATGGGTTTAGGTAAAATTATATTAACCACTCAATTAGAATCTTTCCAAGGACTTTCACTTCTTAACAAGTAACATCTAGAGCTAATGTGGTTAATTACATATTGAAATCTTTTTTTGCATAATTACCACAAGAGTGAGTCTTAATAAAATAGTTGGGCCAAAACACATTGGTTAAACTTTTGGATTAAGTGGTGTCTTTATATATTATATTAACTACTCAATTAAAATCTCACCAAATTTAGTATTATTTTCCTGACAAGAAATCTATTTCAAATGGAGAGGAGTGGATCTCTCTTAGAGAGGTGAATAGGTGTGTGAACATTAATGTGGGACAAACTTGGGTTGAAGACTACTTTTATTTTTTTCTCTTTCCTCTAGTTCAACCTAATATTTTTCATTTTAACTCAAAATTTCATGATATCGTTTGTTGAATGTAACTATATATTGGTTTAAAAAAAGAACAATATATTTAGTGACTAAAATTTTTTGCAATAAAACATGTTTTGTTGTGAAGGGTGACAGAGTGTATTATCACTAATAAGTAAAAATAGTGTCACTTTAAATAAAAACTTAACAACTTAATAAGTTATGAAAATGATTACATTAAGAAAAAGTTAAGAAAAAGATAATAATAAATTTTATATTCAGTGTTACTCTCAAATAAAGTTGTAATTATGATTCAAGATTTTTAACTATCTTAATACCAGCACCAACTTTGACTTGCAAATAGTAGTAATTATATTCATTACTTAGGTGTTATTAATTAGGTCCCACTCTTAAAATTCTGTCCTGTGACTTTTTTATCATAGAATAGTAGTATGTTTTTTAGTTAATTAAGTAGTCACATGGCAGAATCATTAGAGAAAAATATAAAAGACAGCACCTAAAGTATTATACAAAAGTAATATCTAATAAAACTGTTTCATAAAGATAATTTTTTTTTTCATTCTAGGGTCAAAATTTTTTAGAATTAACACAATGCTGAAATTTGGTCAATTTTAAACATATGTTATGTCTGTGTTGCTTGTGCACCGAACTCAAGTTATTTACACATTCTCACCTAAAAAAAATAAAAATAAAAATAAAAAGCCATTTATACATTCATTAAAAAGAGGGTTGCTTTTTTTTTTTTTAAGGCATAAAAAACTCTAAAAAATTGTTAATTATGAAATAGCTTTCGGGATATTCATCTCGAATGGGTGACCAACATTAGTACTGCAAACATGATATTGTTATTAGTGGCTCAAATCCGAGTGGAATCCTTGATAGAGAATCACAATCTATCTGATGGTCTAATGTTTTCCACTATATTTAAAATACATGCATGGTGGAATTTCTTCCCCCCAACACAACAGATCATAAGGTCAAATGGTGGTCCTCCTGTGCAGTTATTGTTGCTTTGTTAACACTACTTGGCAGTTGGCACCACTGCACAATTCTTGCACAACTCTGTTCTGCTGTGTGAAACTAGTACCGCTGTATTTTAGATAATATGCTCAACACATAGAATTAAACAACATGCACCGCGCTTAACTTTGGTCAATCTGTTTTAAGATTTTTTCTACATGGCATGATTTTCTTGATGTCAATAACAGACCAACGCTAGTCACTTCATCCTACAATCCAATTATTTTTCCAACTCTTTTGGAGTGTCACGATATCCCCGACGCCACAGTTATAAATCATTCTTCACATGCGTCCTGTGTCTGACTTACTACAAGAGCAAAAGTCTTTGCTGAAACAAGTGATTTCTAAGGTATCTAGACCAAATCTGAACAGATTAGACTAGCCTTGGTGTTCATTTTAGAATTTCTTCGCTAACAATTCAAATCTTGTTTGATTGGAAGGAAAAAGGACAGAGGTGGCGTCACATTGCCTCCAGTTGGGTTCAAATGAACCCGACTTGGGACAAAAAAAAAAATTACATATATTTTTTATTTTGAACACCTAAAATAAAAATTTGAACCCCTTAAAAGAAGCCCAAGAACAAATTAATTCAATATCAATCTTTATCTTGGCCTTTAAAATAAATAATAAATAATAAATAATTTAAAAAAAGAACAAATTGATCTAAATATGGAAAATAAAAAGCAGAAAGTCCAACAACGAAAATTAGTAACTTGTAAATCTTAAATATTAGAAAAAAGGCAATGAAGTGAGCAGTAATGTGTAAAGTGTAAACACTAAAAGACAATTAAGGGTACGTTTGGTACACTGAATGTAGATTACATTAGGAATAGTAATCTTTATTACTAGGAATAGAAGACATTGTAATGGAATAATTATTACTATTCATAAGTTTGGTTGTTACACATGGAAAACTTGTAAAAGAAGATGTATAAGGAAATTTTACATTTTTGGAAATATTTTAATTTTAAAACCTATTATATACACTAAGGAATAGCTATTACATCCATTTTAAAGAGGAATAGCTATTCTTCAATTTAAAGAATAGTTATTCCAATGTAATAATTAATCCATGTAATAAAGATGCAACCAAATGACCGAATTGATATTACGCATGAATAGCTACTCCGTTACAGGAGCTATTACAGTATACCAAATGTACCCTAAGTGTGAAGTGAGACAGGAGATAAGAGAAATTATTAAGGATCCGTTTGGATACAACTTATTGTTGCTGAAAACTGATTGTTGCTGAAAACACTGTAGCAAAATAATTTTTAAATGTGTAAATAGTACTGTGGGACCTATTTTTAATATTTTTTAATGCATAAACAGTGCTACTACAGTGCGTGAACAGTGCGCTACAATACGTGAATAGTGATAAATGTCTCCTGCATAGTGATTTTACTGCTCATGCGATGAAAAAAAAAAAAAAGTACCGAAACGTGAAATAAGAAAACGCAACGCCACATTCAGTGGGAAGAAGTGCTATCCAAACCGGCACTAAATCCATTAGGAAGACTGCTAAAGTAGTCCTCTACCTAATTAAATAATGTTATTTATGCAAATATATGAGTCAGATTCTTAATTAGCACAAACTAAAATGTATAAAGGTTATTGCACCTAAAGAAGGTACACACACCATGCTAAATATCTTCTTTTCTATATTTTATACACCTGTTTTTTTTTTTTTTTTTTTTTATCTGATTCTCCAACAAAAAAAGTAGCCCTTTCAATTGTATTTTAAAATCTCTAGAGTATAATACCTTTTGAAAAGATAATGGACGAACTATTCATAACTATTAAAAGCTAGTATCATTTATTTAATCTAAAAACTCAAAATTTTTCATTAACTTTGTTTGAGTTAAATAAAAGAGTACGGTTTTAATTATTAACTCATATCTTCTTTTATGTTAGACTTATAGATAACCTAGGGGGTTGGAGAGAATACGTGAATAACCCTTGAGACTTTGAGAGCATGCAAGTTGGGGCAAACTTAAAATTCAACTTTTTTTTTTTTTTTGGATAGGAAAATTCAACTTAATTACAGATTTTAAAATCTTATTTCTAATATATATATATATATATATATTCAATTAATTTTTTAAGAAAAATTAAAAATAAGTTATTCCAAAAGAATATTTCCTTAAACAAGACAAAAGAATAATATTTACATGGACCACCCAAGGAAAATACAAGGGTGAAGTTTCTAAACTACATTATTATTATTATTATTATTATTTATTTATTTATATAAAAGTGGAAAATTTGTTGTTTTATGATATCAGATATTTTTGTTTGGCACATATCATATTAGTCAGTTTGAAATTTCAAATGAATGATAGATGGACAAAGTAAGGCATGTACAATCATCCATCCCAAAATTCAGGGGCGGAACTAGGATCAAAATTTGTTGGGGGGGGGGGGGGGGGAGGGGGGGCGCAAAAGCAAAACCTCAATAAAAACAATTCTTTAAAAATACAAATTAGCATATATTTAATGTTAAGAAAATATCAACAAAAGAGAGGAGAAACAAAATAACCGTTTATTAATACATTTTAAATTAATAATTTAAAAATAGAATTCAACATTCTTTTAAATAACAAAAATCTTTTAAGTTAAAAATTAATAGCCAAACACACTTACCATCCCACCCCACACATTGATTAATGGCCACCCACGCACCCCACTCTTACTCACTACAAGTACATTAACTTGGTTTTTAATCTGTATTCATCTACCTTTCTTCTTTTTCTCTTTACACATTTTTTTTTTTCAGCAAAAATAGTTATATCTTTTTCACGAAAATTCAAATGATCAATCTTAACACTTATAAAAAAATAGCTTGGATCTAAGAAGAAAGAGTAAGAAACAGCCAACACAATAACACGGATGTTGTAATATAGTTGTTTGCTTGATGGATTTTATAATTTTAAATGTGTATACTATTACTACTTTAAAAAAAAAATAAAAAAAAAATAAAAAAAAAATCGGGGAGGGTGGGCAGGGCAATGGCCCCCCTCAGCCCCTTACTAGTTCCATCTTTGCCAAAATTTCAATCGAAAATTTTGTCCTAATTCAGGCAGATACGTTGGATTCAATAAATTTTATCCATTTCAACTACAGGGCTACTGGGCCATTACGAGAGTCTAATCAAAGTGTCAATCCCCAGATAATGAACCCCACGTTAAATTTATATAAAGGATTTTATTAAGGCGTTTAGTGATAGAGATGTCGGCGTCTACATCAATATCTACGAAAACTAAAATACTAAACGCCAAGTGGCATGTCATTTATTACAAGTTTGAAGCACTTTTCAATGGTGGTCCGAAGCAAAGTAGGATTAGCTGAGAAATTTCGTGTTGTGTCAATATGGATGAGGCCAAGTGTGCGGGCGCAATGAGAGAAACGAGGTTTTGTCGGGGATGCTACACGGTTGCACAGGTATATCGGAGTAAGTCTAGTATTACAACTTGTGCTATAACTCGTTTTATAGAATATAGTGTTGTCATCTGTTTATAAATGAATAAATAAAACAGTTCTGTAGGATTTCTTTCCTTTTGATAATGGCCTTTTTAAACTCAAAAAATACAAAAATACAAAACAAAAACCCCAAAATGAACAAATTGATCTAAAATATAGAAAATAAAAGTAGCAAGTACAACAACAAAAATTAGTAACTTGTTAATCTTAAATATTAGAAAAAATGCAATTAAGTGAGCATTAATGTGTAAAGTATAAACACTAAAAGACAATTAAGTTTGAGGTAGTGGAAGTGAGATGTGGGATAGGAGAAATTATTAAATCTACCAAGAAGACTGCTAAAGTAGTCCTCTCTTCTTGCTAAAGTAGTCCTCTATCTAATTAAATAATGTTATTTATGCAAATGTGTAAATCAGATTCTTAATCTGCACAAACCAAAAATGTATAAAGGTTATTGCACTGAAAGAAGGTACACACACCATGCTAAATATCTTCTTTTCTATATTTTATATACTTTTTTTTTTCTGATTCTCCAACAAAAAAAGTAGCCCTTTCAAATCTTTTTGTTAATCCTTTATTGTATTTTAAAATATCTAAAATATAATATCTTTTGAAAAGATAATGGACAAACTATTCATAACTATTAAAAGCTAGTATCATTTATTTAATTTAAAAACTCAAAATTTTTCATTAACTTTTTTTGAGTTAAATAAAAGTGTACGGTTTTAATTATAAACTCATATCTTCTTTTATATTAGACTTATAGATAACCTAGGGGGTGGGGAGAATACGTGAATAACCCTTGAGACTTTGAGAGCATACAAGTTGGGGCAAACTTAAAATTCAACTTTTTTTTTTTTTTTGGATAGGAAAATTCAACTTATTTACTGGTTTTAAAATCTTATCTCTAAAATATATTTATATACTCAATTAATTTTTTAAGCAAAATAAACAATTAAAAATAAGTTATTCCAAAAGAATATTTCCTTAAACAAGGCAAAAGAATAATATTTACGTGGACCACCCAAGGAAAATACAAAGGTGTAGTTTTTAAAATACATTATTATTATTATTATTATTATTATTATTTTGATATAAAAGTAGAAAATTTGTTGTTTTATGATATTAGAGATTTTTGTTTGGCACATATCATATTAGTCAGTCTGAAATTTCAAATGAATGATAGATGGACAAAGTAAGGCATGTTCAATCATCCATCCCAAAATTTCAATCGAAAATTTTGTCCTAGTTCAGGTAGGTACATTGGATTCAATAAATTTTATCCATTTCAACTACAGGGCTGCTGGGCCATTACGAGAGTCTAATCAAAGTGTCAATCCCCAGATGATGAACCCCACGTATATAAAGGATTTTATTGACGTGTTTAGTGATGGATATGTCAGTGTCTACATCAATATCTACGAAAACTAAAATACTAAACGCCAAGTGGCATGTCATTTATTAAAAGTTTGAAGCACTTTTCAACGGTGGTCCGAAGGGAAGTAGGATTAGCTGAGAAATTTCGTGTTGTGTCAGTACGGATGAGGCCAAGTGAGTGGGCACAACGAGAGAGACGAGGTTTTTTCGTGGATGCCTCGTGGTTGCTCAGGTATACTGGAATCAGTCTATTGTCACAGCTTGTGTTATAACTCACCCTATAGAATATAGCGCTATCATCCGTTTGTAAATGAATAAGTAAAACAGTTGTGTAGGATTTTCATTCCTTTTGATAATGGCCTTTTTAAACCAAAAATAAAATAAAACAAAAACAAAAACAAAACAAAAAAATAAAACAAAACAAAAGCAAAAGCAAAAGCAAAAACCCCCAAACGAACATATTGATCCAAAATATAGAAAATAAAAGTAGCAAGTATAACAACAAAAATTAGTTACTTGTTAATCTTAAATAGTAGAAAAAAGGCAATTAAGTGAGCAGTAATGTATAAAGTGTAAACACTAAAAGACAATTAAATGTGAGGTAGTGGAAGTGAGACGTGGGATAGGAGAAATTATTAAATCCACTAGGAAGACTGCTAAAGTAGTCCTCCATTTAATTAAATAATGTTATTTATTCAAATATATAAGTTAGATTCTTAATCAGCACAAACTAAAATGTGTAAAGGTTATTGCAGTGAAAGAAGGTACACACACCATGCTAAATATCTTCTTTTTTAGGGGTATGCAGAAAACCCACCAACCCGCCAAACCCAACTCGACCCAACCCGACCCGCTGGGTTGGATCGATTTTTAAGACTTGGTGGATTGGGTTGGGTCACAAAAAAATTTTTTATAGCAGGTCGGGTTGGGTGTGAGTCATAAATTTCAAACCCGCCAAACTCGACTCGACCCACCCATATTTAATAAATATTTAAAATATATTATATATTTAATAAATTTTTTTTAAATCAGCTATAAATTTAATATATACTAATAATAATATATTTAATATATACTAATAATAATTGTGGGGCCCGAGGGCCCAGAACCCCCGGCCCACCTTTAGGCTGGCCCAAGGCCCAAGCCGAGGAGGGCAACCATCCCAGATAGTCGGCCAAAAGGTTTTAGCCCTTCTCAGACCCGAGCCGAGGACACATCCCTCCTCGGCACACCTAGTCTAATCCAGGTAAAGGGCAAACCTAGAATAGGTGGTCACATCCACACTTAACGGGTATGCCTGACCCTCCAGGCTACATTAATGATGACAAGACCCTTCACTAGGGAAACCTTGGAAGCAGCAACCCCCAGTATGATGAGGAACCTGTCTGATGGGACAAGTCATGGACCAGTAGCCCGGATGGCCAACAGCTGTAAGGCCAAGGTCGAGCTAAAGGGCGTAAATAAGGCAAAGAACCCCCCTTGTGAAGGGGGGCCTCCTCAGACGTTAGCCGAGGAGCAACCCCAAACGAAGAACAACAAAGGAGAAACACGAGGAACAACCGGCGAGAGGCCGGCCGAAGCCAAACCCTTTGCCCCACTCTCTATAAATTCATTGTCGGGGGCCCACCTCCGAAAAAGGAGCCCCTACAATTGGCGCCGTCTGTGGGGAGGGTTAGAGCACCGGCCGGCGGAACTGGCGGTTGTTCCAAAGTAGTTGCTATGCAAAGTTGGCGGTACAAAAGAAAAAAAAAAAAAAAAAAAAAAAAAAAAAAAAAGGAGAACAAGAGAAGAGTTGCAGTACGAAAAGAAAATTCAACAGCGAAATAAAGGAAAAGTTCTTTATTATTTCAGAAAAGATTACAAGTACAACAATCTTTATTATTTCAAAAAAAAGAGTTACAAATACAATCAGAGGCTCAGACAGGCATGTTTTACAAAAAATCCTACCAACTAATCCTACAATCAGAGGCCTAGGCGGACCGGTCTTGGAACTGGCCGAGTAAGAGGTTCGCAAAGAATTAATATCAGGAATGAGGGAAGTGTCAACCCGTGCTTTTATTGGCGTCAAGAGAATGGGAGAACTTGACAGTAAAAGCACGGGAAGGGGGGCTGGGGGCTGGCTCACCTTGAAACCAAAGCTTGAACAAAGTGAGGAGCCGACCCCGAGACCCCGGAACACCTTCCCTCGTGATGCTTCCTCGACCCTCTCCAAACTGCACGAGCACCGACCGTCGGAGACGGCAATGCTCGGGCACCAGCCGTGATGGGAGTTCGCATGCCTCCTTCGTCGGAGGTGCGCTCTGCGGAGGGGCGTTAGGTACTTCAATGACGTCCCCCCTGGCCATCATGCAAGGCCCTGCCAGTGTTACGCCTAAACTCTGCCACGCCGGCAGCCTAGTGGGGGCTGCGGCCACGGCGGCCCTTAACTCCAGGTCTCCTAACTGCGGTCACAACCCTGGTGGCGGTGTCAAAGGGGCTCAGGAAGGTGAAAGTGTATATTTCTGTTCGTGGTGGAGGATTCATGCAATGAGGAGAAACACTCCCCCCAGAACGCCTTTTATGGAGGGCGAAAACCAGTGGGAGTTAAGCCGCGCGGAATTCGAAGGGGGAATTGTCAAAGGGAATTAATTCCCACCCAATTCCAAAGGGATTGCCAGCTACCTAATTCGTGTTAATTCACGAGGGCATTAATGGAGGCGCGTTACGGGCATCAAAGCGTCAAACATGGAGCGCGGAAGGCTAAGCGGCGCCTCGTAAACCAGAAAGATGAGGAACACGAACCAGAAGCAAGATCAGCCCCACGTGCGAAGTCACGATACGACCTGAGGAAAAACAGCTCACAGGAAAAGACCCGTGGACATCTTCACACCAAAAACAAAGTCCTCGGATCCGAGGACGAACTCCTATTGGAGGCAACTGTGCAGTAGTGGTACAATGACTCTTGCTCCAGCAGCCTGCAAGGGGCTAATGGGAGGGACTTCTGCCTGACGTGAGACTGAGTTGCCCAAAGAGGTGAACACTGTGTCCTCATGCTCGGGGACGAAGCCACTTACAAACGATGGCAGCAATTGTACCTAGAACTTGCATGGTCCTCGGACCCAAGCCTACGGGGAGCTGGCCACTCATACTGAAGGCAGCAACTGTACCTAGGTCTTGCATGGTCTACGGACTCAAGCCTATGGGAAGCTAGCCACTTACAAACGATGGCAGCAATTGTACCTAGGACTTGCATGGTCCTCGGACCCAAGCCTACGGGGAGCTGGCCACTCGTACTGAAGGCAGCAACTGTACCTAGGTCTTGCATAGTCTACGGATTCAAGCCTATGGGGAGCTAGCCACTTACAAACGATGACGGCAATTGTACCTAGGACTTGCATGGTCCTCGGACCCAAGCCTACGGGGAGCTGGCCACTCGTACTGAAGGCAGCAACTGTACCTAAGTCTTGCATGGTCTACAGACTCAAGCTTATGGGGAGCTAGCCACTTACAAACGATGACAGCAATTGTACCTAGAACTTGCATGGTCCTCGGACCCAAGCCTAAGGGTAGCTGGCCACTCGTACTAGAGGCAGCAACTGTACCTAGGTCTTGCATGGTCTACGGACTCAAGCCTATGGGGAGCTAGCCACTTACAAACGATGGCAGCAATTATACCTAGGACTTGCATAGTCCTCGGACCCAAGCCTACGGGAAGCTGGCCACTAGTACTGAAGGCAGCAACTGTACCTAGGTCTTGCATGGTCTACGGACTCAAGCTTATGGGGAGCTAGCCACTTACAAACGATGGCAGCAATTGTACCTAGGACTTGCATGGTCCTCGGACCCAAGCCTACGGGGAGCTGGCCACTCGTACTGAAGGCAGCAACTGTACCTAGGTCTTGCATGGTCTACGGACTCAAACCTATGGGGAGCTAGCCACTTACAAACGATGGCAGCAATTGTACCTAGGACTTGCATGGTCCTCGAACCCAAGCCTACGGGGAGCTGGCCACTCGTTCTGAAGGCAGCAATTGTACCTAGGACTTGCATGATCTACGGACTCAAGCCTACGGGAAGCTAGCTATTTACGACGGAGCCAAGGTACTGCTCGGTTCGAAGACCTACTCTTGTGGAGAAACTAACTACCTATTGAAGAGCCTAAGGGTCGATCCAGCCACTCAAAGAAGAACCAGCCAGCTGAAGGCCTTCCGGAACACAGGGGCCGAGGTTTGCAAAACCCTCCTCCCCGTCCGAGGAAACGTGCAGCAGGGTTTTGAGGGGCTATTGTGGAGCCCAAGGGCCCAAAACCCCTGGCCCACCTTTAGGCTAGCCCAAGACCCAAGCCGAGGAGGGCAACCATCCCAGATAGTCGGCCAAAGGATTTTAGCCCTTCTCAGACCCGAGCCGAGGACACATCCCTCCTCGGCACACCTAGTCTAATCCAGGTAGGGGGCAAACCCAGAATAGATGGTCACATCCACACTTAACGGGTATGCCTGACCCTCCAGGCTACATTAATGATGACAAGACCCTTCACTAGGGAAACCTTGGAAGCAACAACCCCCAGTATGGTGAGGAACCTGTCTGATAGGACAAGTCCTGGACCAGTAGCCCGGATGGCCAACAGTTGTAAGGCCAAGATCGAGCTAAAGGGCGTATATAAAGCAAAGAACCCCCCTTGTGAAGGGGGGCCTCCTCGGACGCCAGCCGAGGAGCAACCCCAAACGAAGAACGACAAAGGAGAAACGCGAGGAACGACCGGCGAAAGGCCGGCCGGAGCCAAACCCTTTGCCCCACTCTCTACAAATTCATTGTCGGGGGCCCACCTTCGAAAAAGGAGCCCCTACAATACTATATTTAATAAATTTTATAATAATAATAATAATAATTTGTCAAACCCATGGGTTCAACCCGACCCAACCCAACTCATGTGGGTTGGGTTGGATTGGGTTGAACTTATGTGATGGGTTGGATTGGGTTGAATTTTTTTTTGACCTATCATGGTGGTTGGGTCAAAAAATCCCTTCAACCCGACCCATGCACACTTCTATTCTTTTCTACATTTTATATATATATATATATATATATATATATATATATTTTTTTTTTTTTTTCTGATTCTCCAACAAAAAAAAAAAAAAAAAAGTAGTCCTTTCAAATCTTTTTGTTAATTCTTTATTGTATATTAAAATCTCTAAAATATAATACCTTTTGAAAAGATAATGGACAAACTATTCATAAGTATTAAAAGCTAGAATCATTTATTTAATTTAAAAACTCAAAATTTTTCATTAACTTTGTTTGAGTTAAATAAAAGAGTACGGTTTTAATTATAAACTCATATCTTCTTTTATATTAGACTTATAGATAACCTTGGGGGTGGGGAGAATACGTGAATAACCCTTGAGACTTTGAGAGCGTCCAAGTTGGGGCAAACTTAAAATTCAACTCTTTTTTTTTTTGATAGGAAAATTCAACTTATTTACTGGTTTTAAAATCTTATTTCTAAAATATATTTATATATTCAATTAATTTTTTAAGCAAAATAAAAAATTAAAAATTGATGGAAATAAGTATGTACGCAGCGGAAGATGAACAGATCTACATCATTTGAAATTAACAACATGCGTTAAGTAAATTTCAAAATTTGAAAACAAAAGAGCATACCTTGAAGCGATGAATTTCAAAACCAAAAATTGAAGCACTTAGGAATACTTTTAATCTTCACTCCAATTCCACTAACGCCCAAGAAGTGTGGACTCTCAATTGATTACAAAGGGATGGTTAGATAGTGACATACACTCACTTCCACACCATTACAATGTTGTTTTTCTCACTTACAAAATTCTATACGTTTTTCCCTTTGTATCTAACCAATTATCTAATTGGGCTAGCCTTTTGAGCCTTTCCAATTGGGCTTAATTGTGTGACTTGGAGTGGGACCAAAAGGGACTAATAAGACACTAGCTCCAATGGGATTTGGGTTTTTCTGTCAACTCTTGACAAGTCCAAAGTTACCATTAACTATATTTAATACCACTATATAAATATAGTTGCACTCTAGGCCTTATCTATAAATTATATCCTAAGACTTTATTATACATGCAACCCCTTCATAAAATATTCGTAGTAATACAAAGTCATTAATGTAGACTGCCATTTTGTAAATTACTATATCTTAATCTTTGAGTACCCGGTTTAATCCTTTAATGTTATTCATTATATATTTATGAAATCCAATTCCATAAATATATACTTTAGTCTTACTAAAGTGGTTAGGCCTAGCTCTCTGAATAACAAACTCATTAAACTTATCTCAAGGGAATACTTTATATCTCCGTTAAGAGACTATAAATTCCATCTTGAGAATACATATTCCATCAACACTAAATGTGGTTGCTCAACATACTGAGGTTTTGACTATTACTATAGATCTTACTCCTGATATATCAAAACAACCTACACCTCATGATCAGGTCAATTATTCTCTCAGGATTAAGAGTTCATGGAAATACAAGTCGTGAGATTTATTATTCATATGACAGTCCTTAAGAAAATAATAAATCTCACAACGGTCTAATTCAATATGTCTTAACTCTTAAAACATATTAACACATCAACCAAAAGTCTCCACTTCCATGATCAAGACAAATTATCATGGTTGATATGTTATAGTCTTCGCAGATGAAATGCCCAATTTCATCACTAACCACGAACTATAATTCTGAGTTTACAAAGAACTTGTGATTTATATCTTCTGTGACTTTTCACATAAATCACATATTATGCATCTCATGGACTAAATGATAATGTCCGAATATTCATGTTATTATTATTTCAAATAATAATAAAATAAATTCATTAAACACAATATTAAGTCATACATAATGTCAAACTTAATATCATACATAGTATTATACAATAGAATTTAAGGGTACTAATCTTAACAATAATAAGTTATTCCGAAAGAATATTTCCTTAAACAAGACAAAAGAATAATATTTACATGGACCACCCAAGGAAAATATAAGTTATTTATTTTTTGATATAAAAGTAGAAAATTTGTTGTTTTATGATATCAGAGATTTTTGTTTGGCACATATCATATTAGTCAGTCTGAAATTTCAAATGAATGATAGATGGACAAAGTAAGCCATGTTCAATCATCCATCCCAAAATTTCAATCGAAAATTTTGTCCTAGTTCAGGTAGATTCGTTGGATTCAATAAATTTTATCCATTTCAACTACAGGGCTGCTGGGCCATTACGAGAGTCTAATCAAAGTGTCAATCCCCAGATGATGAACCCCACGTTAAATTTATGTAAAGGATTTTATTAACGTGTTTAGTGATAGAGATGTCGGTGTCTACATCAATATCTATGAAAACTAAAATACTAAACGCCAAGTGGTATGTCATTTATTACAAGTTTGAAGCACTTTTCAATGGTGGTCCGAAGCGAAGTAGGATCAGCTGAGAGATTTTGTGTCGTGTCAGTATGGATGAAGCCAAGTGTATGGGCGCAACGAGAGAGACGAGGTTTTGTCGTGGATGCCTCGTGGGTGCACAGATATACCGGATAAGCCTAGTGTCACAATTTGTGCTATAACTCGCCTTATAAAATATAGTGCTATCATCTATTTATAAATGAATAAATAAAACAGTTGTGTAGGATTTTCATTCCTTTTGATAATGGTGTTTTTAAATCAAAAAAACAAAAACAAAAACAAAAACAAAAACCCCAAAACGAAAAAATTGATCTGAAATATAGAAAATAAAAGTAGCAAGTACAACAACAAAAATTAGTTACTTGTTAATCTAAAACATCATCAGAAAAAATAAAATAAAATAAAATAAAATAAAAGGCAATTAAGTTAGCAGTAATGTGTAAAGTGTAAACACTAAAAGACAATTAAGTGTGAGATAGTAGAAGTGAGGGCTGGGATAGGATAAATTATTAAATACATTAGGAAGACTGCTAAAATAGTCCTCCCAACCAATTAAATAATGTTGTTTATGCAAATGTGTGAGTCAAATTCTTAATCAGCACAAAAATTAAAAATGAAAAAAACCGCCAGGTGATGTCACATTAGCATAAATAGCAACATTTTATTGGTTAGAAAGATAAGGAGGACCAAGTTAGCAATTTTCCTTGTAAACCTAATAATTTCTCATGGGATAGTGGGGGTGAAGACAATTTTTTTTTTTCTTTTTTTTACTGATTGTGTTATTGTGTTGAATTCTTAGACCAATTTTTTTTTTTTTTTTTTTTATATGGGTTTTGATTTTGGGATGGGTTTTGATTGGGGTGGTGGCTGGTTTTGATTGTGGATGAAGAGAGAGAGAGACAGCGAGGAAAAGAGAAAAATTTATGTGGGTGAAGAAAAAAGTGAGATAGAGAGATGGTGAGGAAGAAAGAGAAAGAGAGAGTGAAATATATAAAAATTTAAATGGTGTTGGGTTTGATGTGAAAATAGGAAATGAGATGTTAGGTGACTGTAAAATGGTGTTTTAAAGTAAATAAAGTAACTTTTTTTTTTCATACCCAATTGTGCTCTAAGATGGCACATGTCCTTATCTCGAGTAATTATAGTATTATTATATAAAAAATCACAACTTCTATACAACTATCTTACATGGTAAATTGTGATTAGTTGTCTGTCACTTTTATATAAACTCACAATATTTTTTCCACCACTCATGCTCTATCATGTGAATAGTTGTTGCGAAAGTTGTCATTTTTTATGTGTTAATTGAATTTTTGCCTTATCCCTAATTGATCTGTTGTATTTTCTATACTTAATACTTTCTTTCATCATTTTAGGTGTATAGTCCAATACACATTCAGCGTACCTTAGATAACTCTCTCTTAATAACGTAATAGCCTTAAGTGCCTTCTACAATCTGATCTAGCTTAATGGACTTGCGTTGTGAACAAAATTTAAAACTTTCCAACCCATTTGAATTGGATGCTTAATTACTAGTTACTATTCTATTCATCACAAATAAAAAAGAGCGCTTATTAATGCTACTTTGAATGCTTATATTGGAATGGGCTCATAGTGGAATGAGTGACTTAGTTATATGCTTGAAGAGGTAAGGGTATGTTGTTAGGGTCATATTTTCAATCTAATTGGCTAAACCTTTGAAAAAATGCACTTCACTTATAATTTATTAGATCTAAGTTGGGTTTAATATATCAAGAAATATATTGTTTAAACATATCAAGAAGTATCATTAAAGACATGAAGGTTGATCTAGAAAACAAGTGAAGAAAAACTGTTTTATTAAGTCTCGACAAAAGCTCGACAAATGCTGCTATCGAAGTTTAATGGAGAAGCTAAGTCTCTTTTGGATATACAACACTGCTAGTTTCTTTAAGACCTTCTCTCCTCTTCCCATGCATGTGTGTGTGTGTGTTAAATTACTTAGCATTCTCAAAAAGAAAAAATAGTGGGTGTACACACCGCATTTTGTGCCCCTTATGACTCAGGCTCCCATTCCCTAATGATGCTGAAACTCTAAGACCTAAGGTTAGTTTAGGACCCAATTAGGTGTTAAATTGACTTGAGAAATGTTAAGATATAAAATACAACTTTTAATGAGAAAAATCAATCTATTTTTGGAAAAGTAAAGCCAAGGAAACCCTCTCCCTATGCGTGCAGGAATCAACATGCGCACACAGCCATGATGCATTCACACGTAGGCACAAACCTATGCACGCATATAGGGTTATAGAAACTATGAAAGGTAAGTCTCCTACATTAAAGACTAAGGTTTGAAACGAATCTCACATCATTCGTTTCAAGCCCCCATTTTCACAATCTAAATAGCCATACATGGTACCTTTTCAAAACACATAGAAATCCTAAAGAAAAACACTAAGATTCACTAGAAATAGTGAATCAAAGAAGGATTTTTTCACAAAACATCTTCAACTCAATTTTCTTGTGACTGAGCCCTTTTTTTGGCCTTGATCTTTGAGTTTAAGTTACCAATCACTTTTTATTGATTGTGAATAGATTTTACTGAGGGGAAGATAAAAAATCAAACTTAAAGAGCTTATGTTTTGAGGTATTAGTTCTAAGCCTTTTCTTTTATTTTCTTTAGTTTAATAATGTTTTTGTTTGTTTCTTTGTTTGTTTTGTGTTTATATATGTTATATAGCTTAGTTTTAGATAGCCATTATGTTTCAAAGCATGTTAGGCTATTAGTCTCTTTATTTTAACTGTTTTCCGTGCTTGCTGCGTTTCTAGGCTAGGATTTCTAAACAAACCTGCGCACGCATAAGTCAAAGTATGTGCACGCATGCAGCTAGATCGGGCACGAAGGCCTCTACATGGGTGTGCATACTATTGCCCAGAAACCCTAATCTAGATTTCCCCTTTATTTTCTTTGCTTATTTTACATGTTATGCCTTTGTTTTACTCCTTTTTTTTATAGGTTTCAGTCCCTGTTCTATGTTTATTGTTTGTTTTCCTTTCACAAGTTTAGATTAGGGTTTATCTTTTATTTCTTTGTTTAGATGCCATGAACACGCATTCACATATTTATACATTTATACCATAGGTGCTAAGATGCAGCAAGGTAAGTGAGGTAAGGCATGCGTTCACATGTACATGCATTTTTTTGTAACATAATCTTGTTTAGGGTTAACGAACATGATGTGGTGGTTTGAATAAGCATGTTTTCATTCTTAATGTTTTCCAATGATCCCTTTATGATACCATGATTGTTTACTACCTATGTTTTGCCTTGATTTAATGTTCACATGTTTCTACCTTGTATGTGGTATGATGACATAATGATAGATGTATGCTAGGTTGATATGAGATGCCATGATAGATGTATGTAAGGATATATTATGATATGTCATGATAGATGAATGATTAGGTTTTGAGATGATTAATTCCATGATTGTATGTTTAAATGTATGCTAGTGTGTGTGTGTGAGTATAGATATAATATTGAATATGTCTTTAATAGGATTAAGACATAAGATACAATGAGAGGAAGCTAACCCTAGGGTTAGGCGGTTTTGGATGCGTAACACTTTCCCAGAACCATACCTAAACTCCAAACATATATTTTGGTGGTTAATAAGTCATTGCAAAAACTAGGTGGCGACTCCCCGTTTTGTTCATAGTGGATTAATCCTACATCAGAAAAGAATGTGAGTTAAAGAGGTTTAAAACTTGTGTTGTGCATCCAAGAGTTAAGCCTTTTTAGATATAGACCACTGTCAGTTTCTTTAAGACCTTTTCCCCTTTCCCCGTGTGTGTGTTAAATTACTTAGTATTCTTTAAAAAAAAAAAAAAAAAGTGTTTAATGGAGAAGCTTGACACAAGCTTGATCTATCAAGATCTACGATTTCAGAAATTCCAAATCTAAAATTCAATCCATGATGACTTGTTTGATTAGGGTTTCTTCTCTCACAACCTTAGTCCTATATAAGGCTTATTTTAAAAGTCATCAAGTGTGGAAATAGAGACCTAGAACTCATATACTCTGTGTGAAGCAACTAAATTTATACGCCATAGGATTTTGTAACCAAATGCTTCCTAATTTTCATTGTTTATGAAGTGAAGAACTTTGCAACTAACAACAATCAATCAAGTTGCTGAAGTTAGTCACATACTCGAATCTGTGTAAAGAAGCTAGTCATAGATTGGAGATTTGTGCAACAAAGGAAAGAAGTCTACTACAATATCAAGTCCAATTGGACATTGGAGCAAAGGTTCAATTGTAGATTGGTATTTTCGGATATGCTAAGGTAGTGGTAAGATTTCTCATACTTATAACCATTTGACTATTGATTAGTGGATTTTTGAGAGTGATGACCTTAAATTCACCTGGTGGGGGGTTTTTGCCTTGCGAGAGGTTTTTCCCATTTGTTAACAAATTACCATGTCAATTTAATTTTCGCAACATTTAGTTTATTTGGTGATATGTTGATGCCTTCACAATTTGCATGTAATTTAAACTAATTAATCAACATGGGGAATTGAATTAATTAACTGGAGTCAATCTATCTTAACCCAACAAGTGGTATCAAAGTGGGCACACTCTAATTAGGTTTTAATCTATGCTATGTGATCCATTGACCTTTGTTGTCAAGGATACAAAGTGCATGAACAAATTCTCAAGAGATGTAAGTCTAACATTTGTTTGAAATTGATATGTGTGTTGGTAGAAAAAGATTTGTATATGGATGATTTGATGGAATCAGCTTAGGTGACAGAACAATTGATTTCTGAAAAATGCAAAAGAAGATAAGATTGTCTCAAAAGGTACATACACTAGGTTGCTAGTAAAAGAAAGATGACGGCTCGATTATAGCTATCCAGTAGAGGTTGCAAAGAAAGAGCCTTGCCATTTGACTTGACTAATAAGCATAAAGTGTGTTTCATAATACATATTGCTCTAAAAGTAATGGATACATGCTTATGGTATCTTGATAGTGGTTGTTCAAGACATATCATTGGAGACCATTCTCCCTTCAATACATTTGAACCAAAAATGGGTGGTAATGTTACATTTTGGGATGAAAGCAAATCCTAGATAAAAAGGAAAAGGAATTATTTCCTTACCAGTATTACCTGACATTGCTAATGTTTTATATGTAAAAGGGCTGAGGGTAAATCTATTAAGCATAAGTCAAATTTGAGATCAAGACTTTATGATGTTGTTTTACAAAAGAAAATTTCAAGTACTCAATGAACTAGGTGAACAACTTATTAGTGGGATCTGCACATTGGATAATTGCTACGGTCTAGTTCCAGATGCTAAAATAGTTAACTATTTCAGAATCTACAAACATTTGTAATAGCATTTAGATGTCCAATGAAAATTTATGACATCAAAGGATGGGACATGCAAGCTATAAGCAATTGTTTATCGTATTTAAGAAGGAGGCAGTGTTAGGCATTCCCAAGCTAGTTAAAGTAGACATTAATGTTGTATACGGACCATGTCAACTAAAAAAACAGACAATATCTCATCATCAAGCAACCTTAACTACAGCCACAGCAAGACCTCTTGAGCTGCTCCATATTGATTTCATGGGTCCTACTAGAACAGAATCTCTAGGAGGTAAGAGATATATCATGGTTGTGGTAAATGACTTTACCAGATTTGCATGGGCAATTTTGCTAATGTCCAAGTCTGAAGCACCTCAACAAATAGAAATCCTATGTAAAAGATTGCAAAATGAGAAAGGAGTAGGTATTAATCACCTTCAAAGTGATCATGGAAGAGAGTTTAAGAATTCTTAGTTGGAGCAATTCTCACTAAAGTGGGCATAGCTCAAGAATTCTCTGCTTCAATTACTCAGCAACAAAATGGAGTAGTTGAGAGGAAGAATCTAGTCATTTAAGAGATAGCTAGAGCTATAATGCATATCAAAGATGTTGCTAAAAATATGTGGGGTTAAGCTGTGAACGCTGCATGTCACATTGTAAACAGAGTATACTTCAGACCAGGAACAAAGAAAACTCCATATGAGCTATGGAAAGGAAGAAAGCCAACTGTAAAATATTTCAAAATATTTAGTAGCACCTACTTTATATTGAAAGATAGAGAAAATGTGGGAAAGTTTGACACTCGAAGTAATGAAGGGATTTTTCTTGGGTACTCATCCTCTAGCAAAACTTACAAAGTTTTCAACAAAAGGACAATTAAAGTCATGGAGACTATGAATGTTGAAATTGTTGAAACCTTAACTTCTACCATACAAAAGGAGGTCGATCAACTGCCAAAGTCTACTCTTCCTTCAACTCCTATAAGCAACAAAGTTGAAGAAGATCATTCTCTTACTTCTACACCAAATATTGCTCAATCATCTAATAGCAACCCTATTGAGGATACTCTAAAACCGACCACTCCTCCTCCACCTGTTGGTCACATAGAAAGGGAACATTCATTTAGAATTAGATTGAATCACCCTTTTGAAACAATTGTTAGAAATGTGAATGAATTAAACTTAAGGAAGTGAATTGTTGATAAGTATATGACTAATTTTGTGTCTTATTCTTATTATTTGTATCAGGTTAAACCCACAAAATTAGAGGAAGCACTTCAAGATGAAAGCCGAGTGGAAGCTATGCCTGATGAGCTACATTAGTTTTAGAAAAATGATGTCTAGACTTTTGATCCAAGACTGGAAGATGAGAACATCATTGGCACAAAATGGATCTTCCAAAATAAAACTGATGAGGAAGACAATGTCATTTGAAATAAAGCCAAACTCACTGCTCAAGGATACACTCAAGTTGAAGGGGTTGATTTTGATGAGATGTTTGCACCAGTGGCTTGAATTGAATCCATATGGATATTACTTTCTCTAGCCTATCATCTAAAATTCAAGTTGTATCAAATGAATGTCAAGAGTGCTTTCCAAAATGGGTTTCTCAAGGAGGAAGTCTATGTGTCACAACCCAAGGGATTTGTTGATCCACATTATCGCAATCATGTGCTTTATTTGAAGAATGCACTATATGGCTTAAAGCAAGCACCAAGGGCATGGTATGATCGTCTCACAAAGTAATTGGTGGACAATGGATTTTCAAGGGGACAAGCAAATCAAACCCTTTTCATCAAGAAAGTAGGGAGAGTTTGTTGTAGCTCAAGTATATGTCGACGACATCATCTTCGGGTCTACGAAAGACATTTTAGCAAACTCTTTTCTCTAGCATGATGCAGACTAAATTCAAGATGAGCAAGATCGGAAAGCTAAATTACTTCCTCGACCCTCAAATTCAGCAAAATGAGTTAGGTATGTAAGGTTAAAATTTATCAACCATCTTGTTGGCCTTTATTCCATGCCAATTTACTTGTAATTTAAGCACTTAGTAACCTTGTATTTAGGTGGGATTATTGTAAGGGTAGTGTGTGAGAAGATGTGAAGAAAAGCTCAAATATGTGCAAAGAAGCAGAGCTTCATGGCTAGGACTCGCGGGTTGCTCGCGGTTGCAAGTCACCAACTTCAGGCACGTGAGATACACACAAGGAAGTTGAAGGGTCGCGCCAGCTGTCGCACTACAGGACAAAAGTCCTAGGCTGCCCAGACCATTACGTCGCGACTTGATTTCGCAACTTGGACAAGCCGCGAGACCAAGCCACCAATTTACCCTGTTTGGCAAAAACCCGTCTCTTCGTATTCTCATCTCACCTCACTCTATATAGACCCTTATACCCACTAAATTGAAAGAGCCTCCAGAGAGAATTTTGTAAGAGAAAACCCTAGAGAAAAACAAGATTGCCGCATCCCCAATCTTTATCTAAGAAACTCTACAAATTCCTCTACTCTCTTCCTCTCCATTGTCATACCATTGAGAGGTCTTTTACCAAATCCTTATCTCACCATACCCACGTCTGTGAGAAGGTTTATTTGGTGTTGAGGGAAGCAGTTTGGAAGGAACCAATATATATTGGTTGATGCTATGGTCAAGTAGCGAAATCCGAGAAGCTAAAGAAGAAATAGGTTTAGCGTAACCTCGTTGGAGCAAGAAGCTTAGAGGGCTTAGGTACTTGGGTTGGTTAGGTTTGGAGGGTCTTCTGCTGTTCATGTATCCCAACTATATTCTTTAGTGGATTTTATCACCACTTGGAGGGCAGCAGAGAGGTTTTACACCGAGGACTTCGGTTTTCTCTTCGATAACACATCATGTGTTGTCCGTGTGTTTGCATCTTTCTTCCCTTTATCTTTGCCTTATATTTACTGCTATGGATGTGTTTATATTTGGCTTAGATTGTTTATCAATTCTGTTATGAGCTTATTATCATGTTCCACACATTAATTGTTTGATATAAAGCTTGAATTGGTAACTTTGTAATTGGGGGGTCTAAACGTTCAATGTTATTTTATACACATATTGAACTTTTAATTGGTATCAGAGCGGGTACACTTATTGTGGTTTTAATACCTGAGTGTGATTCTTGACCCCTTGTTGAGATGAATAGGTCTCAATCTCTCACTATTCTACCATTTTTTTATGGTAATAATTATGCATTTTGGAAAGTCCGAATGATGGCGTTTTTATGTTTTATAGATGAGGCTGTGTGGGATGCTATTGAAATAGGTTGGACAAAGCCGAAGGATGCCAAATCCACTTAAGACAAGGCAGCTCTTGCGGCGGCTAATGCAAATAGTAAAGCATTGAACGCCATTTTCTATGGTATCTCTCCAGAAGAATTTCACAGGATTTCACATATTACCGTTGCTAAGGAAGCATGAGAGATTCTGGAGACGACTTATGAAGGAACCAAGAAGGTGAAAGACACCAAACTTCAGATGTTGACCACTCGCTTTGAGCAACTAAAAATGGATGAGGATGAGTCCTTTGACTCTTTTTACAGTAAGCTAAACGAGGTGGTAGTTGGCAAATTTAATTTGGGGGAAAAGACGGAGGAGTCTAAAGTTGTAAGG
The DNA here is from genome assembly GCA_030445155.1 of Quercus variabilis. Classification (NCBI taxonomy): domain Eukaryota; kingdom Viridiplantae; phylum Streptophyta; class Magnoliopsida; order Fagales; family Fagaceae; genus Quercus; species Quercus variabilis. Next base: position 24,961,955 of record CP129448.1, on the reverse strand, counting down.
AAGATCCTTTGGTCACTACCAGAAAGTTTTCGTGCCAAAGTTATAGCTATTGAAGAGAGCAAAGATCTTGATGACATCAAGGTTTAAGAGCTGATTGGTTCTCTGCAAACATATAAGTTGTCCCTGCCTTCTCAGAAGAAGAGCAAATCACTTGCTCTTAAAACAATTGATGAGAGAGTGGCATCATATGACCCTTCGGAAGAAGAAGCAGTAGATAAAGATGTGGCGTATCTTGTAAAAAACTTCTGAAAATTCTTAAAATTCAAGAATGGTGGGAAATTTGGTGACAAAGGAAAATTTCAGAGTTCCGGGAGGGAGAAGAAAGAATTCTGAAGGAAGGATGATAGAGATTCCCAATCATCTCAAGGAATCACTTGCTTTGAGTGTAATGGACATGGACACTTCAAAAAGGAATGTCCCAACTATTTAAAGTCCAAAGGAAAGGTCTATGCCACTACTCTGAGTGACTCGGATTCATCAAACTCTGACTCGGAAGAGAGCTATGACAGAGAAGGAAATTACTTCACTTTCATGACCATTGCACATGTGGAGACCTCGAATGACTTTGGAACACTTGTGAAAGAGCTTGGGGAACATTCTGATTTGGAGTCTATTGGAATAGTCGAGGAGTCTGAAGATGAGGAAGTTGAAGAAGCAGTGGGATTGCAAGAGACTTACAACTCACTCCTTGAGAAGACCAGTAAATATGCTAAGGTGACTAATGTAGCCATTAAGAAGATGAAGAGGGCTGAGGAAGATTACAAAAGTCTCTTGGCACGATACAAGGAGGCAAAATGTGAGATTGAAGCACTTAATGGTGAGCTATCAGAAGCTTACACAAAAGTGAGATTCCTTGAGCAAGAGGTAGTAGAAGCTCATGCCAAGATAGATAAGGTCTCCTCCAGGAAGTTAAATGATGTTATTTCATCTCAAAAACATGCCTCAAATAAATCTGGATTGGGATACGCTGGAGGAAGTAGCTCATCAGCAAATGTCACCAAGGAAGTGAAGTTTGTAAAGGCTAAGGAGACGACTGTGGATAGGTCCAGTCCTAAGAAAATTAAAGTTAAGAAAAAGAAGAATGTGGCTGATCAACAGGTATTACATAAGTCTAGTAATCAATCAGAATCCAGATATGGAGCTAGAGGAAAATCACTCCCAAGACAGCAGCAGGATCCTAGAACAGAGTATGTTTGTCATTATTACGGATTGCAAGGACATACCAGACCCAACTATCGAAAGCTAAGAGCAGACAATAATGCAAGTGCACCTCGGTCACAAGGAAGAAGAAATGATATGAGAACTTGGGGTGGTGAGCAACCAAGAAGCCAAAAATGTGATCCAGGAATGATGGACGTGATGAAGATGATCGGTGCGTTCACTAATTGCTTGGAAAGCTTCACTCAAAGGTTTGACAGTCCTAACTCTCGTTTCTGATCCGTCAAGGATATCATCCCAAATGCACGTGATGTGTGGGTGACAAAGGGTACTCGTGCATAAGCATTACAACATGTCCATGCATCAATTCTTCCTATGCTTTGTGGATATGATTGGTTATATGTTTTGTGTTTTTGAGTATTGATTTTTAATTTGTGTTCTGTTTGTGTTTAAAATGCTTTTACATTTTCTTCATTCTGATCAATCTTTTACTGTTTTTGTGTCAGAAATCCAAAAACACATAAAAAGTAAAAAATCCAAAAAGTTTGATCACTTTGTTGAGTTTTGTCTTAAAGCATGTTTTGTCTTGTATCTTTGTACTTATGGCTTTGTGCATTTAACAAGCTTAGCTTGTCTCTCATGCACTCATATCATTGTGAAAGAAATTCTGAAATCTATGTGACTGTTGTAAATAGATCTTCAACCTTGTCATGAATGATTAGTGAATGGTTTTGTTAATCTTGAGACATGCATAGACTCATGCCTATATATCTTCCCACTTTTTATTTTTTATGCTT